>CM042321.1:31886624-32619124 GCA_023566125.1 Zingel zingel | reverse complement strand
GACAACACTGGAGATGTTTACCGGGCCACTTACACTGCTTTCAGATGCTCCAGGGTCTCAGGCACTCTGGGAGGCCATGAGAAGACACAGGTAGGCACTCGCATCCAACTAGAATTGTCAGTACTATTTAGAGAAAGTCGTAAAGATTTACTGCATAACTAGTGGTTTACTAGGAAAACAATCTTGAAGCTGTATCGCATTACTTTTTTTAACAAAGCATTTGATCAAAAAATATTGTTACATTATACTGTGTCTCCTCAATTTGCTGTGGACACAAACATAGTCCTTTCTTACAACATGTTACCTGCCATAGACGGAAAAAGCACAGTGACAGTACTACCAATAATAGTTCTGTTCCTTTTTAGGTGTGGCAGTGAGCATGCCAGCAAGACGGTAAACACAATACCAGGGACTAGAAAGTGGTACCTCTAAATAGAATGCAGCCATTATTTCAACTGACAAGCCTAAATATTCACCATGAGAAAAATCTGTAGAATTGAGCCACTGGTGGGTTTTTTTCGGGAGGAATAGCACGACAGAAAATCCAGTCTTGTTTGCGGTACACTACCACTCTATGGACACAATTCATGCAAAACAGGATTCGTTAATTCATGCAATTTCAAAACTTGATTCTTTTACTTTTACTAGCATTTTGATTGTTGATTGGTTTTATGTGCTAGTTATACTCAAGCTAGACTTAGTGTATATTCCAATTAAAAACCTTGCAGTAATTAAACTATTTTGAGTCATGAGGCAGTTACAACAAAAATGCATTTCCAGGATAAGCCTAGTCTCACACTGTCAGACCTATCTAGGGATGCAGCGGTTAACCAATTTCACTATTAACCGCGCTTTAAAACATCACGGTTAATTAATCGTAAAGGCTCCGCTACACTGAGTGTTAACTGACTGCACGCTATGTGTAGCAGTGTGTGCAGTTCTTATTAAACCTCCTTGACAACATAAATGCTTGCGATTGTGCACACACACAGAACATCAGACACCGGTCCGGTCACTGCGAGTAATGACTGTCAGAGTGACAGTGGCTCTCCGTGGTGGGATAACTTACTGCTAAGTAGCAGTAGTAGTAAAGTTAGCAAACACCAGGAAGAGCCAGCCCCTGACCTCAGGACACTTGCAGCTACAACAGGGGTTTCAACCCAAGTTGGTAAGCTTGCTAGCGACTTTTTTTTATAAAAGTTAAGTGTTTGTTAGCTTGTTTACGTTACCAGTTAGCTAACGTAAGCCTGTTTAATGTTATCTGTACCGTTACAGTTAACGAGTCAGGAGCCAACATTTACAGTGAACGAGCTGACTATAGCATTACGAAAACTCTGCAACAGCTCAATTATGATCACTGACGTTAACATTAAACGTTATTTACTCCTCTTCATCCCCTATGGGACATAAGGCTGCAAAGAGATCTCTCCATCGCATTTATTCTCTAGAAACATGCTAAGCATCTCCCTATGACAGGTGCATCTGATCTAGCAGCTCCTCTTCTTCTTCTTAAGGACAGCGCTGTTGTTGCCAACTTGGTCTTTGTTTGTGTTGTGACTGATTCACTTCTAGTCTCTAATCTTTTCAGATGAATTTAAATAAAAAGGTTGATGATCAATCATATAATCATTTTCAAAACATTCAAAATGGTTTCTGTGTTATTTGTGTTTCAAAAGCCAGCAATAAATAATGCATTCAAATCTAGAGTGTTCATGTAATTTCATACATTAGCAGTGAAATTAATTCGTGAAACCGTGATTATTTTTTCAGACTATAATCGTAAAATGTATAATCATTGCATCCCTTGACCTATCGCCATAGCACTGTGGAGTAAGGTCTGGCTACACCACAGATACATTCTGAGATAGGAGAAAAAAATGTTCTGGGTTGTTTTGGATTTCGTTAAGCCAATCACAATCCTCTTGGGTGGTGCTTAGCTCCAGAAGCAGCAACAGCAGCTGTGCAAAATGGTCTCAGGAAGGAGCTTTTAGTGTAACATTTGCATCCTGCCAAAGAAAACACCACATATATAATAAATTAAGTTAGATCTGGCAATGTGAGACTATTAGGCAGTTGACAAGTTAGATTTTTCTATAGGTTGGCTTTTGTGGCAAGCATTTGTGTGTTTAAATCAATTCTGATTGTGTCCTCTGTTTTTCTTGCTCCCCCAGGTGCCTATTACTTTCCTGCCCAGGGACAGAGGAGACTATGCCCAGTTCTGGGACTTGGAGTGCCACCCTGTGTCTGAGCCCCACCAGAAAACCAGAATCCGCTTCCAACTCTGTGGCACTGTAAGGACTCATTTAGTTTTGTGGGATTCAAACACCCTACTACATACATAGGTGATTCTGGAGTGAAGGAGTTACACTGGAAAAGACAATGCTCATATTTTATATTAGAGGTTTAAATTAGCTCAAAACAGAGTTACTATCAAAACCACTTTTTAAAGAAAAAATGTACTTGAGGATCCATCTTATTTTCTTTTTTTCTTTTTGATGTCTTTTGCTCACATACCATAACCGTTAGTTAAGGAGTCACTATAATTCTGAGTTTTGTTATAGTATCGTCAATGTTTTCTATAAGCTTCCAGGTTTACTTCCTAATATGGGGCCCACTGAAAATGTGCAGTAGTGTTTCTCCCGCTGGCCCCACCCTCAAGTTCCCACTTGGTCCATAGACTTTACATTGTGTCACAGGTTTTTATGTTGCTTATCTTGGCTAAAGGGATGCTTTTTTTTAATCTAAAAAGTCTATGGATTAAAAATGTTACTTTTGTTGGTGGGTGTTTGTAAACACAGCATACAATGTTGGCCCCTTTTCCCCAGCTCAGAGCCAGAGAGACTTTCTTTTACTTTTAACACAACTTTATTTATGTAACATTATGAAACAGTTCCATTAATAAATAGAAACTGGAAACTGGTAAAATGAAAATCACTACTATGTCAGTATCAGACGCTAGTGGTGTGACACATGAAAAAGGGGTGCACACCCTGAATGCTTTAATTGGCTGGGGGTTACACACCCATGTGCTGTTTGTTTACCATAAACGTCCCGCACACAGCAAAATAATAATAAGAAGAAAATAAGAGAAAAAACAGGCAGAGGGCACTGCCGCATAGGCTGGGTATCGGTACTCCGTAACTTTAAGGTATTGACCAAAATAACCCATTACCAAGCAGTATGGAACTCAGATCTAGAAAAAAAATACTATTTGTATGATTTTGCTCACCGCCAATCACCTATTTGTTCACTTATGTGTTCTTTGATTTAATGCGAAGTTTGATTGGCCCACTACCGCAGCAGCGACAACCCATACAGTATGTGGTGTGGTGAAGTATCAAAAGAAGTACCCTATCGGGAATGAGTATCACTTTAAGGTACTGGTAACCAGCCCTGCCACCACACACTTCTAGTGATTCATAAGTGATAATTGAGAGGGACTATTATATACCTTATTTCTTTATTTAACTATGCTTTATCTAAAGTATAAAATAACATTTCTTGTTTCATACTTCTCTCCCAGCAACAAAGCACCAAAATGTCCAAATCTACATTAGACCAACATTTATCCACCATCTTTACATCCTAATCAGACCTTGTGTACAGCAAACAATAATATTCCTTCACTACTTAACTTGTTTCACTCTTAAACCAAACCATGTGTACAAAACCATTGGTCACTATGGAAAATGCTCGCTTTAAAGCATTAGAATGTGTCATTAACTTTTTTTAAAAGAAAGCATGTATGGTACCGTGGTACCTTGACTATGGCTTTGTAGTGTTAGTGACAGAGTTAACAAATGAGAAAAGTGGGTTGTGGGATGTGAGGGGGGCCACCCTGCTGAGATGGGCCTGCAGGCTTTGCGTGTGTGCCGCTTTAATGTGAAGTGTTATGACAGACCCGGTTTAACTTTAGAGCATACATACACAACAAGTGTAATGTCAGATGGCTCCACATAAGTAGGTTAAGTGGCTAAAATAAAAGGGCTTATCTTGTTGTTGCCATATTTTGTAGATGCAGTGCTAAAAGTGAAATGCCAAATCCTGCAGTGGTGTTAAATGCTAATCTGTGACTTCATTATACAAGACTTTGATTTAGATATGTACCTGAAAGTTTGATGTCGAACTAAATGTGTAATGTCTTTTTAAAATTAGGTTTTATCATGTCTGCATATGATTAGTAGTAGATTTAGTAGCGATGTGTCTCACAATCGGTAACTCTAAGTCAAATGTGTGTTAATTTTTTACTTTAAAGATTTTAGAGGGTATTTCTTCTCAGTTGTATTTTACTAACTAGCTAGTTTTAAAGTAGTATGGAGATGGCTTTTTGCATTTACTAGCCAAGATCCTAAAGGTGTGTGTGTGTGTGTGTGTGTGTGTGTGTGTGTGTGTGTGTGTGTGTGTGTGTGTGTGTGTGTGTGTGTGTGTGTGTGTGTGTGTGTGTGTGTGTGTGTGTGTGTGTGTGTGTGTGTGTGTGTGTGTGTGTGTGTGTGTGTGTGTGTGTGTGTGTGTGTGTGTGTGTGTGTGTGTGTGTGTGTGTGTGTGTGTGTGTGTGTGTGTGTGTGTGTGTTGGTGTGTTGGTGTGTAGGGAATAAAGTCTGGACCAGTGGAAGGACCACAGGAAGGAGACTGCTCTCTGGTGAAGACAGAGGCCACAGTCAAGACCAGAAAGAGAGCTGATCCCTCAGCAGGCAAAACCAGGTGGACATGCTTAGCTAAAACTAAACAAGCATATGGCCCTTACCACAATCTCTGTAGTAATGCATATCAGCCAGTGTAGGAGATATCAGAATAACAGTGCAATGATTTAAGGTACTGATCCTTGACCACAACAGTCAGTAAGTTTACATGCACACCAATATTCCAATATTATTCAGAATATGACAATATTCCGATCATCTAAACAGCATATTCCGGTTGAATATTCTGAATGAGGCCTTTTTCCAAATATAGCATTTTCCTATTAAGATGTGGGTTATTCAGGTTTTAGAGGCATTCTTTGGACTCGTATACAGCACATTAGGAATATGCGTCTCAATCTGGCTTTTTACCATAGACTGTATATTAACGGACAATGCATCCGGTTCGGCGAAGTGCTGCAAATGCAGAAGTGCCTTGCATTCTATCTGAATTCCAGCAGGGACGACCCATGGGGTTGCAAAAGGAGGTCTGTTTCTGTAGAAGTCTATGAGAAAGTGACCCGCTTCTCACTTGATTTATTACCTCAGTAAACATGTTCATAATGAGTTTATGGTCTCAATCGCTAATTTTAAGTCTTCTGCGACAAAGAATGATAATTTTTTTTAATTATGGTCTCGTTGATTTTAAAATCGGCGATAAAGCAGGGGGTGTTTTAGGGCGTGGCTATGATGTGATTGCCAGTGAAAGTGTGTAACGTAGAGTGTAAACAGCTCCTCCCTCTCGTCTAAAATCACCACATCCGCAACCAGGATGGCTGCACCCGTAACCGCAAACTTGACGACTCATAGCAGATCTCCACAAACCAATGGATGACATCATACATGCTCTGCCCACTAATTTACAGTCTATGGTTTTTACCGCAGTTTACGGCCTCTTGCCTGTTTACGGCTTATGGTCAGCTCTGTGCGTTGCTATGGTTGCTGTAAACAAACTAACCAGCCAACAGTTTGCAAGGCTGCAGATCCGATGAGAAGGAGAAACGCAGCAACTTTTTTTGTCTTTCTTATTAAAGATAATTTTTTTTTGGCATTTTGACAGGAAAGATGAAGACATGAAAGGGGAGAGAGAGGAAGGAATGACATGCAGCAAAGGTCCGCAGGTCGGAGTCGGACCTGGGCTCGCTGCATCGAGGAGTAAACTTCTATATATGGGCGCCCGCTCTACCAACTGAGCTATACAGGCGCCCGAAACACAGCAACTTTTAAACATTATCAGAGACTCAACAGGTTTTGGGATATTCGCGCACTCATCGCTACGCCGACCTTTTCAGGGACGCTGTGTTCGCACGGTCCAACAAGTCCGCCGCCGCTGGTAAACTTAGAAAGAAATCCTGTTTTGCACGGCTACATGTGAACGGGAATATTAGTGGAAAACTTACTTTTGTTAGCCATGTAAACAGCTTAGTCGGAATATCGTCTTTTTCGTAATTGGGGGAAAAAAAACGGAATATTATGTGCATCTAAACGTAGTCAGTGTTTCCTTTCAACTTCCTACTAGGGATAATACATGACATAAATGGATGGTTATAGAATTTGTCGCATGTTGGTTAGCTCAGTCTTCACGAGGGGAAAAGATTCAAGCATCCAATACTCAACACATTAAAGTGATTTTCAAAATTATCATTATTTTAAATAAACTCAAATACTCAGAGAAGAGACTTTCACTATATTATTCACTATATATATAATATATAATTCACTATAATAACTGAGTTTAATGTACTGTAGGTTAAGTTTTCAAGTATGTGTCTCATCTTAAGGTGCTGATTGTGTTACGGTTATGCTTTCTGTTTAAACATCACATTTTAAAATTCTCAGTCAGGAGGAGGCTGTGCGGAGGGGTGTGTATTCGCCACAGGATCTATACACTTTCCCAGCCACACAAGTGGGTGAATCCAGCACTCTGAAGGTTAACATCCGTAACAACTCGTCTGATACGCATGAGGTAAGGAATGCCTTATTATGTAATGGGCGATTGCACATTCAATTTGCGTCCATCAAAAGTGCTAGTTTTGCCACTGACGTGCTCAGATTATCATATTATACAGTGTTTGACAACATTATGTAAAGGATCCCTACAGTGGTTGGCCTTTTTGTTAGAGTAAGATCCTGACTTGAAGTGAGCAGACGTGGATTCTCGTGCTCTGTTGCTAATCCTAAAACAAATGCTACTTAAAGGTCCAATATGTAATATATTTACTGTAATAAATCCAAAAATGACCCCAATGCGTCAGATATTAAGGAAACATGCTAAGTTGAAATATTAAATTTTCTGACAACAATGCTAATGCCAGTATTTTCTCCTTTTGAAATTTACATTCTATTTGTGTTTTGGCCTGTGTGTTATCAACTGCCCAGTTTGACTGCCAGGCTGGGTTGCCAGATATACCTTTAAAAACCTAAACCCAGCACGCTACAGCTGTAACATTGGTACAGCCATGAAAGCAGCAAACAAACCAACAGGATCGACAGAGAGAGATTCTACCAGACCTAAAAAAAAAAATAAATAAATAAAACTAAAAAAACCCGGCATGTTTCTAACCGTTGCGTGACCTGGCTATGTATTTGAAAGATGGAGACAGCTTAGAGCCCAAAAGTACGCCGACTTGGCTAATTTCCTCCTGAACAGGTAAGCATTAGCTTCAGGCTAATTTATCACGGCTACTAGGGACAGGCATTTTATGTCGTCTCAACATTTGTTGTACCCACATTGAATTATATAGCTAGAGTACCTGAGTTGGTTACTCGCAAAAACAATTGAGACACAGCCAGTAAAGTGATCCCGACTGGTCCTGGCTAAAGCCGCCGTGATAACCCTGCTAACTGCTAACGTTATCGGAGGACCAGGCAAGCAGGCCACAGCTGTTTACAACGTGTAGCCTGTTCAGCTGCCATAGCCGACAATGGTGAGTTATTTTAAGCCAAGAGAGGGAGGCTGTAAATCAGGAAGAGAGGGCCATGAGTTTGAAGTGTGTTTAGCGATTGTTGCCGTAATTCTAAGCCAGTAAAGTGTGTATTTCAGTCCAGTGGAAAAGGACGGCAAGGTAGTGGTATTTTTAGCAGTTCCTATCGTAATTCTAAGCCTGAAAAGTGTCTGTCAGTTGGGTACAGAGCTCGGCACAGGCTTTTATGACTGTCAATATAGCCAGCATCTAACGTTAGCTACTCTGCTGTGCTATGGAGTAATGTCTGGATATGTGAGACAAGCGTCTAGCAACATTGTTGTAGATTCTGCGGTCTCAGCTTCGAGTCTGGGGATGAGGGGGCGGGGGAGACAACTCCAGTATTTTGAATTTGACCTGCAGTAACCATTTTAAACACTAGCTGTCAGTATTACGTATTGCACCTTTTAAATAATCCCAATTGAAGTAAAAACCTCAACCTGAAACAATAGTTGTAATACAAGTTAATATGCCGAGAAAAGTAACCTAGGACAAACAGCTGGAGTACTCGCTAATGAAAAGAATGAGCCGGCGGGACCGAATTCAGGCGAAGAAAGAGGCGCAAGCGTTGCAGAGTCAGGTAGCGACAGCCCTGAAATCAGACTGCTTGTTTGTGGAGAAACTTAAAAGGCGACAAAACTCCTAAATGACGGCCACAATTAGATGGAAAGCGTTCAATGTATTTATAAGAGGTCAGATTGTAAGCTACACCAGCAGGAAAACAGAATAAGCACAGGAAATATAATAATAATTAGAGATCTGGAATCTAAAATCAAAATGCTTGAAACAAAAGCTTGCAAGATGGACAAAATGAAAATGAAATCACCCAACTTCTTAGAACTCAATATAATGAGTCCTCAGTAAAGTGTTGCCGAAAAGCCTGAGGGTGTGCTTCCAAGTATTGCGTGGGATGACCAAAATGGATCTGTAAAGAGAAGGCAAAGATTTCTCCATGTACTGTACTGCCAAAAAGAAGAAAAAGACACAGCTCTTCTCTCACTTAACGTGGAGACGGCCTTCGATAGGGTTGAGTGGATTCATATTTTTGATGTTATAGCTTGATTTGATTTTGGTTACTTACTACTGGATGAATACTACTGGATCAAACTATTACATCTCAACCCTATAGCTGGGGTACTGACAAATGAAGTGGTGTCTGAGCCCTTCAATATTACAAGAGGTTGCCCCCAAGGTGCACTTCTATCACCACCTCCGTTCATACTAGCTATGGAACCACTTTAAACACATCCATATGTGTTTGAAGTGGTTTGGCCACTAAAAGTAAAGTTTAGCGGTACGTCTGTGTTCATCATGGATGTATTTACTACTGTTGCCTGGCAGCCTGCTTTCCTTTACTTCCGCTCTCTTCTTCTCTACTACTTGTTATTCACAAATTATTTTTGTTTGTTCGCCTCTGGTGTTTCGGAGAATACTGCAACGAACAATGCATTTAGCATAAACATCTCCGTGCATGCTCGTAGCGTGCATGCGCCAACCATGGAGGCCCACAAGAGTATATCTGCAACTTAACCATATGACACTGCGCGCATGAGTTAGACATTTCCTGGGTTGAGTGCGTGGCATTTGAAATTCAATATTGCAAATTTGGTCAAACTTCCTCTGTCCATGTGGCGCTAGAGAACGCACTAATTATATGTCACAGCATTCTCACGCAATAATGCACCAATTTCGAAGGTTTTTGAATTATATTTTTGCTTTTGTCGAAATCAGTTGATACCATTGTAAGCTTGAAGCGATTTCCCCTAGTTTCGGTTTCGTTTCCCACCTGAAAAAATCCAAGCGTACCAAAATGCGTCACTACAAATTACGCAGGAACATTAACTCTGCTTATTGGTCAGATGTATATTGGGCGGGAGCAAGAAAGTAAATGCATGAGGAAGGTTCTTCGTTCTGGACTAGTGCGTATTTCTTGCATCTACTTGGTCAAACCAGCTCATTTCATTTAAATAATCCGACATTGTCACCAAGACTTCGCTCTGCTGTGCCAGTGTCTGTCTCCAGCTTAGCAGCGGCTGTTTTGACCACTGAAATGCAAGTGACGACGAACTTGACCGCAGTCTATTTCTGTAAGATAAGCACTGCAAGCTGCTACAATTTGCATCTTCTGCTGCATCGTAAATTGCAATTAAACAGCAGATCTGACTACTACTAAGATCCAGCTTACACTTGTGGAGTACACATACAGCAGTTGGTGCGGTTTGAGGTTGGATCTAGGGCTGTCAACGAATATTCTAAATTTGAAAATTTGAATAATAAAAAACTATAAATGTATATTTGAATATTATATTAGTAAATAAAACTGCACTACCGCGGCTATCTGCTATCTGTCGTTCGTGGTCCTGGGCCGCTGCTGCCTAAACATTCAGCTTCCTGTCTATTTGAGCCCAGCCCGTCGGGAAGCGAGTTCACCAAAGTTCACAGCAAGCGAGTCGGCGTGTTGATGTTTCTATCACGCGGCTGCCGGGACCAAAAGTCAGCAGAAAAAAACCAACGAGGGCAGAGAAGAACACAGCACAAAGATGCTAACGTAAATCTTTAACTGCAGAGACGACCACAAAATATCGTCAGACAATTTCATGGAACAGCAAAAGACTTGGTTGTTTATGACCAAGTTACGAGCAGCTCCGTGACGGCGTTGTAATCCTGTCCTGTCAACTGCACACTCCCAGAGAGAGAAAAGGAGAAAGGACTAACGTTTCACAAGTAGCTATGTCTCTGCGTTTTGTATTGGTCTGCCCTTTTATGGACACAATGCGCAAAAAAAGATATTTGCATATATTCATTATTATCATAGTATTCAAATATTCAATATTTCAACCACCTCTTCAAGGAGGTCTCGGTATGCTTGTTTGGTCCACTTTTGGTGCGCATCCGAGTAAGATTGCTGCATTCCCACCTGCCCGTACAAACCGCACCGAGGAGGAAAATAATCTAGTGCCATTCAACCAAACTAAATTAGGCAGGTGTGAAAACCCTCTTACGACACAGGAAGATAGGGTTCAGGTTAAAAAAAAATACCGAAAGTACCCTTTAAGTAGCAGTGCTGATGCTAGCTCACATTGTGTATACTGTTATTCCTTATTGCATGACTGTCTTGATTGATGTGTACTGAATGATGAATGTAATAACCTCTAACAATTGTCATTGTGCTTTGCATGGATTTGATATTTGATGTGTGGCTTCTCTAATTGACTTGCAGCTGAAATTTGTAAACCCTATGGAGCCCTACCACATCAAGCACTCCAAATATTCCCTCAGGTGAGTCCAGTGGTCATTATCCCTCGCATAAACTCTCAATACTGCACTTTTGATAGTGGCTGAATGACACATTGGGTATCAGAGGTTTATAAACGTATCTATATAATCAGTGCCTACCTTTGTTTTTACTTGTTACTGCACTTTCATTTTAGGGTTTCCGTGTTCTGTTATTAGAAATGGTTTTCTTATTGAACAAATGAAGTAGGTATAAATGTTAAGTCAGGAATAGTAAATACAACTCAAGACATGCTCTGTGATGTAACTTAGTCTATGTAATGTTATTTTCCCATTGCGACTGCTCACTGTGGGAGGTCCTGTGAGATGTTGGGACGTGGAGGATGATGTTACTATATACGGTACACACGCCTTTAGAGTACTTTTTTTTTTCATTTCAGGTTTATTTAACAGGGACAATGCACACTAATGATACATATTAAAAATGTAAAATGTGCCAGAATATGCCAAAAGGCTATTTTACATCTGCTGTCCCTGGACAGATCGTACAACGTCGCACCTAAAAAGATAAAAGGATTATAATAGTACATACAGGTTTAGCCCAATACAAGTAAAATTGACTATAAATGTAAACATTTAAAAACATTTCATAAGCAACATAAACAAGAACAGATTGTCATTATCAACATCAATACCAACACACACACGCACACACACAAACTAAACGTTCAGTCGATATAACCGACAAAAATTCGTAGGCATAGCACAAGTGGCACAAACGGGCAGGACAGAAAAGACAAAGTAGCAGCAAGATTTAGTGTCTACATGTAATGTCGACAGTCCTGATTACCTATTAGCCACTTTTTTAAGTTAAATTTAAAAGAAATGTATGTTTTAAAATTTCTAATGTGAGTTGGAATGAGGTTCCATTCACGAGTAGCGCTGACTGAAAAAGCTGTTTGACCGAATGCACTTTTCCTCAACGGGACAATGCAGTCACCTCTTGCTGCACTTCTTGTAGATCTGTAAGCGTTTGGTACTGTGTTTACAAACTGGCTCAATACATGAGGAGCCAGTCCATGTAGAATTTTGTACGTAAGACAAAGATCTGTATATCTAATCAAATTTTCTAAACTTAAAAGATTGTATTTTTTTAAAACATGATAATGATGATAATATATGGGTTTCCTGTCAAGTACTTTAAGAGTTTTTTTTTTTAATATATATAGGGAGAGTAGTGGTTTGAGAGACGTGTTGCTTGCTTGTGACCAGGTTGTCAAACAGTAGGTGATATGGGATAAAATCATAGAGTGCATAAACATCATTGCAGCCCTTGTTGACATGCAATTACGGACATGTCTAAAGTTTGCAAGGTTGAACTTAATGCGATTACAAACCTTCTTAATATGTGATTTAAAATTAAGATTGTTATCAATGTATACTCCAAGGTATTTCAAATTTGAGACGGCTTGTAGTCTCTCCCCTGCTACGACTACATCCGGTTCTGCACAGCGACTTTTAGATTTACTAAAAAACATACATACAGTTTTGGATACATTCAGTTAAAGGCAATTGTGATTTAGCCATTCTGTTATCTTTTGCATTGAGTTAGCAGATCAGCAGCTTGAGCTGCATTGTCAGCATGTACAAAGATTACTGTGTCATCTGCGTACATTTGGGTGTTGGCATTAAGACAAACATTTGGCAGGTTATTTACATACAAAGAAAATAAAAGTGGACCCAAGATTGAGCCCTGCGGGACACCTGCAGACATGGAAATAACATCCGATTGATGATTCCTAACTCTAACAAACTGAGTCCAATGTGTTAACTAAGATTCTACCCATTTAATTGTGCCTGCGGAGAAGTTAAACGTTTGTAATTTAGATAGAAGAACTTCATGATTGATGGTATCAAAGGCTTTACTGATGTTTTTCCTAACTAAGGCCTTTGGTAGGGGATGTCTTGCCACAGGTACCAGCTGTGCTATGCTGATGTGGGACTGTGTTCAGAATGGGCACAACATGCGTTTTGTATTGTTGAAATAGGAAGATTGGTATGGGAAAAAATACATATTGAACTTTATTTACTTTCGCAACAAAAAAAAGCATTGTCAGACATACCATTGATGTCATGACCATTGAAATAGAATGAGAGTTGCTGAATGAACTGTTTGCTGTGGTCTTTTGACTAGTTCAAGAAAAAAATGGCGATTGTATTTATGGTAACACGTCAGTGGGGCTGTTAAGTGTGTCACACTCACTAGTTTAAGAACTGTTTTGGCTGTCATTTAATGAATATAATTTGATCCTCAATTCCTCTATAGCAGCAAGGCAACAGACATAATTCACAAAAAATGCCTTTCCATGTTTTGTACTATTCAACTGCTTGTTTGTCAAAAACCTCACCTCAGTGAGTCTTCAACTTGCACCAAGTCGTGTTGCACAGAAGATTATGCAGAAGTTTACAGTTTTTTGCAATGACAACGATACACGGTAAAAATGTCTGCCGCTCTGGACCATCTTGCTATGTTTATTTAAATGGGAATGTCCCTTCTACTCTCATTCTATTTATATGGTCATGACCTTTATCTCCAATGTTGCCACAACCTGAACCTGACCCAGCCCTACAGTAGGAATGTTGGGAGCACGACTGTGTGTGGATTCGTGGTAGCCTTGTGGTGACCCTAGCATGTTGTGGCTCTTGTTATGTACTCTCATTTCCACCACGACTGCACTGAACATAATGTACCCCTGCTTCTCACTTATTGTCTCTTTATTATGCTACAATCTGTTGTGTGTACATGGATTAGAGTTGAACATTTTCCTTTTTGAATACAGTTATTCAGGTAATTTTTTTTCATAGTCTAGTATGTCATGATTCATAAAGTGCAATCCTAAATACTTGATAGTAGTTTTATGTGAAAATGCATGTATATTTGTGCTGGTGCAAGTGTTATGTATGCATGGTCATGATTTCAAATAAAAATAATTGTCTATTAACTGCTGTTCTTCTTTTCTACCAATTAGATCCCAGCACTATCTGAAGCTACCCGTCCAGTTCAAGCCCAGTACTGCAGGCAGACACACTGGCTTACTGCTCATCCAGTCAGAAACAAGTGGAAGTCTTGTTATTCAGCTGACTGGTGATGCATTGCCTTGAATCTACCATCCAACGCCACTTCCTCAGGCTGGCTGGCTTTGGGTGGATGCTCTTCCCTGTACTATTCTGATCATGGGACAGGTGAGAGTAACTGAGAGGAAAAGACAAAACTGCAAACTGGGTTCAAATAAAAGCCATCCTTCCTCATCATCATATTTGGCAATATGTAACTGGAGATGACTGAGACTCTCCTGCCAACACAGCCCTGTCTGCCTCTGGATGTGACACAGGTGTCCTTAGCTGGCCAGTGAGTGCCTGTTCGTGCCTGGAGCTGATCATTTTGTTTCACAGAGCTAACGATTTTTGTCACTTCACTCTGGATCTGGTATTTGCCTGACATGAGTCATGTCACAAGGCAGCATTGTTGTTGCCATGCCCCCTGCCAGACAGTACCAGTTGGGGATTACTTTTCTTTGAGTTGGTCACAGGAATGCCTTGGTTTTTTTGGAAAAGCCAAACCATGTTTTTTAGCCATGTTCCATAGCAAAAATCTGAAAAACGGGCATGAGCATTCTTGATTGTAATAAGACTACGTGAGATTTAGGATTCGGTTTTTTAAAAATCCCATAAACTTATTTTTTTATTTAACATCTGTCTACATTTTTTAAAATGTTCCTAATCTTCTGTACTGGTGTGGTTTCTATGGAAATGGCTCCCCATCATGCAGAGCCCACCCTCACAGTGCCCCTTATCAGCGCCATGTGTGGACTTCCCAGTAGCCTCCAAGACTCGTTCCAAAGAGCCCAGATGTACTTAATTTAGTCATGATCATTGCAGCTCACAGCAACCAGGATGGTTGATGATTGTTATTACATGCTAAAATAGTTTACCTCTGGTGGGGGTATTGTATGGCAGCTTGCCAGGCCTGCTTAGTATGGTTACCATGGCAAAACAGTGTTAATCACTGTTCCAGTCACAGAAAATTATCTCCCCATTTCACTTTTGGCTCTTAGGCAAAATTTCTTGGGGCTATTGGATTCACAACTATGAATGATTTTGGAACTGGAATGGTGTTGGGAAATGTACGTTAACAGAAGGATGTGTTGTTAACCAGTACCAGACATTGTGACACCCTTTGGAAATGAAAAACACTAGAGCTGAGCATTATTTTCCTTTTTAATTTTAATATGAAGGCAGTATATTGTCACAGGCTGCTCTCAACATGCCCTGACAACTACCCTGACATTTTAAATTTACAAATTGCACATGTTGCGCATTTGTAGTATATAATGTAATATATTGTATGTACACATTTTGAATAAAGTTTTGTGATAAATAGCTTTGCTGTTTTTTTTAAATCTTATTGCTGTCAGAGGGGTGAACATTTTTTTTTTTTTCATAAAAAATATGGTCGAAAGGTAGCTTTGTTTATTTTCCTTCCTGTTTACCTGTCTAGCTCTGACTGGTCTCTGGTGGTTTGTACTGTTTGGCTTTATCATCAGTGTCCTGTGTACATAGGACAATAAAAGCATAAGCACCAATTAAACAGACAAACATTGCAAATAAAAGAAAAAAGGGATTAAATACAGTTTTAATAGCATCCATGCAACTATGCAGCATATAGTTGCTGGCAATATTAAAGGTGAAGTGAGAATGACATTGCACCTGTACTGTCTTTTAATGAAGTTCATCTAACATCAAAGTAATACATTAATTCAATTTAAGGTTCTATTAATTACATTAAATTCCTATGTGGTCTGGCTCTGCTTTACATTTCAAGCTTTTTAAATTTTTATTCTGCACCACGACCCCTCAGATCTGACAACCAAATATCCAAAGTTCCACGCTCCAGGCTAGACAAAGTGAGATCATGCTTTTAGCTCCAACACTAGAACAATATCTTCCTCAGTATATCACAATTATATAAATACTGACATTTTTTATGACTTATTTTTACTCCCATTGTTTTATGTTCTATATTTTTTTATTTCTCTCTGAAAATCTTGTATTTTATGGTTCTATATTTTCTCATTGTATTTTCTGCTGTGCACCTGTGAAGCATCTTGTACCTAGGTTTGAAAGGCACTATAAGAAATGGAAAATAAAGTTTACTCATGCCTTTGAACAAATGAGAATAGAACCACCTATTTAAAATGTTCTTAAGTAAGGCACTGAATTGCTTCCAACACTGGGGATACGGTTGCATATCTGATCCTGACCTGTGACTTAGAAACTGATGTCGCCCAATCGGCTGCTATATGGAACTGAACCTGCTGATGTCGCCAAAGCTTCATCAGAGCGGCAACATATGCTGTACAATAGGGCAGGTGAGCTGCACTTTGCTTCCCAGACCGAAAACCACTGTAGTGCAGTTTATTTAGTTCTAGCAACACAACATCAGACTTTAAGCAAGCAGACACAGCAATTTAGCACATTAGCAACAGGTGCCAGCTAGCATTTCCCAGACCAGAGTGAGAGAAAAGGCTTAATGTCGTGATCTTCGCAATAAAATATCTTTAAAGTGGACTTCCAGTTTGCTGATGGAGTAGTTAGACGCATGGTGAGACAGCGCTCCCAGGCCCATCACATTTTAACCGCCGAATAACTCAAACTTGTCCATTATCAGTAGTGATGGGCGAACGAAGCTTTGTGAAGCCTCTGAAGCTTCTTCCTGATTGTATCGCAAAATGATCCAAAGCATCAAAACAACACAGTGACATCTGGTGGCCAGTCAGCAGAAATGACAGCGGCTATGAACTCGACACAGCCAAACGAAGCTACAACATAAACATAGTTGAGACAGAATGGACGAATGCATATAAGAGATGACTGAACTTGAATCTAATGACATGAACATGACATGACTGAATTAGAAATATAAAGCCTATTTTTGAATATAACAATATAATATAAATGACGGTGATCAGGATTTGAATGTAAGTATGTTTAATTAGGCTAAATATGGATTCAATAAACTGCAGCAACAATTCCATCTTCTACCGCTACGTAGAATTATGTACAGGTGTATGTAAGTAGGCTAATTTTCATTAAAAGGCTAATCAAATAAATTGCAAGCCACACTAATCAACCCCGCGATGTTCAAGTGAATTCTAACGGGTCGTTGGTAAGCACGCAGCGACATGAATCCAGCATTGACATATATAGTAATCCAGCCAACCCTTCCGGAGTTTCAGTGACGTTCGAAGTGTCGGACATCATCAGTCACGTGCTTATTTCAATTTGATACAAGCTCCAACACTGCTTCGAACCAGTGTGCTTTGCGTGAGTGATACAAGCTTCGGTGCCTCGGTGTCAAACGTCCCATCACTAATTATCAGTGAAAGTGATAGATAAGTGGGAAAAGAAATACCAAAGGCCAGAAAGGACAAATTGCCAAAAACTCAAGATAAAAGCGCCTCGGCCACAAAAGCTAGCAACATCGAAGCAGATCAAGCTAGCAATCGCAGTGAAACTGCTGAAGGCCAGAGGAGCCCCAGAACAAGCATAGATTCTGAAGACATAATTAGGGGGATAAAGGAGTTAAAAACTGAACTCAAGGGGGACAATGACTGCCTGAGACAGGGAATTAATCATCTGGGACAAGAACTCAACGCCTAACTTGACAAACTTGTGACTGAAATGCAGTGTCTGTCTCAGGGCCGGTTCTAGCCTTTTGATTGCCCTAGGCGAGATTGAGTTTTGCGATTTTGAGCATTAAACACTTCATTTCCTGCATTCTGGTGAATTTGTATGCACTTATTTCTACCTTTTTCTGAATCAATTTATGCTGGGAATATCTTTATGTAAAGGGAAACATAGATTACAATCCAAATATAAAAACATAATGGAATATAATGCAGTAAGGCTCTCAGGCATTCTGTATTGCTTTCATCCATTTATCCTCAATGATACATCAATTAATTTCAATTTATTAATAAACCCCTGGACTGTAATATTGTTAAGTTTGAGCAAGATTTCCGCTCATGTTCAAAATTTTGTGCACATTCAAAATATATGTGTTCTCTGAGATTTGGAAGAGTCGTGATATTTTGAGAAAAATAAAGTTATAATAGTCACTATTTTTCAGAAAATAATACACCTGCACCATAGTCTGCTGTGCATTACGCGATATCTCTGCTAATGCAGTAGATCTCAGACCTACTGACAGACTCAGAGCCCCGTTTGATCTCTGAATGAGACAAAGTTTAGGGAAGTGTCTGTACGCTGCTTTTTTTTTTCCAAATTGGTTGTTGCGTTAAATCTTACCCAGATAGAATAGTGCTATTTTCTGATTGGCTATTGTGTAGCCCCTTTCTTTTTTTGATTGGCTGATAAGTGGCAGGCTCAACTAAGAACTCCAGGGGAGACACGCTTGATTCCTGCCGGTTCCATAATGATAGCGGCGCGCAAGAGAAATTTTGGGCGCTGCGGCATATTAAATATATTATAAACAGTTTTTACGCGTGAGAAATACAGTGTGTGGCGGGAGTGCATGACAAAAGACCGAAATGAGTGACTGTCACGCTCAATGCATGACACTTGAGAGCCCCGCTTTGTAGGGTTTTTTTCAGTTTTTTCACCCACTTATAATTCTACTATTCTACATTGCTGTTAAACAATAAATGATGGACAACAAACACCAGAATAGTTTCATAACTTTTTTTATTATTTAAAATAATTTATTACACACTCAAAATTTGGTTCAAAGCATGGATGAACTCCATAAAGTGTAAATGTGCTCATAGCAGAAATCTTAAATCTTAAAAAAGTTAAACAAAAAAAATTGTCTCCCTCCATACATAAATTAAGGATATTTAAGGATTTTAACATGAAATGAACATGAATGATATTAACTGTGGAAATAAAAGTGCTTTTAAGGACACTGAAAAAATAAGCAAATGATGACTAAAAAAAGGTCACCTCTAATGAATTGTATACAAAAATCCTATAAAGGATACTCAAGAATATTTAACAAATTATGATTCAAAGAATGGATGAACTCCAGAAACTATACAAACAAAAATGCTCTTGCTCTTATAGTCACTCCAACAAGCAAATTATGACTTAAATGATGCACTCTAATAAATTGCACACACAGAAAGAGAATAAGAAGAATGGTCAATGATATTTAACAAATTATGACTCAAACAATGGATGAACAGACAAAAATGCTCTTATAGTCACTCCAACAAGCAAATTATGACTTGAAGAATCAACTGTAATAAATTGTTCATACACAAATGCTACAAATAATGTTCAAGGATATTTACCAAATTGGATTAACTCCATAAACTGTGCAAAAACACTCTTAAGCAATAAATTTGGATTTATGAAATAGTCTCTTAAAATAAATAAATGTGGACTTATGAAATAAAAGTACCATGAAATAATTTTATTTATTTAATTATTTATGTATTTATTGCCTCATTTATTTATTTAATGATGTATTTCAAAGGCATATTTATTTATTTATGTATTGATGTATTTATTCATTTATTTAATTCTGAGTAAAACGGCATTCCATATAACTATACCCTCTACAAACAAAAGTGCTATTATGGATACTTTACATACCACTACAAAATTAAAAGATTGAAGTTCTTGTAGTTCTATCCCTATCTCAAATAATAAAAGATGAACAATTGCGTCTGGCATTTCTATTCACCTTCATATTGACGCAGCATTAAAATTTGACTCATCTGGACTTCCTAATGGCAAATTCATGGATGGTATCATCAAATGATATTTTGCTTGAGACCTCTTGGTTGATGCTCATCAGTGCAAGCCCATTGAGGCGTTCCTGACTCATCGTTGACCTCAGGTAGGTCTTAAGTAATTTTAATTTAGAGAAGCTTCTTTCAGCAGAAGCTACTGTCACAGGTAGCGTGACAGCAATTCTTAGGGCCACCCACGTTTCGAAAAACTTCTTCAAGTTTCTTCTCCTTCAAGTAACTCAGAATTTCCATTGTCGTCATGCCAGCTTTTGGCAACACTGGGAAATTTTTCAACTCAAGTGCCAGTACCCTCCCATCAACATCTTTATGGTCACCGTGGCTCAGAGTGTTGCAGAGGGTTTTGCACTCCTTTGCGAGTTCTTCCTCTGGCAAATCAGGAAGGTTCACCAACACTCCAAACTTGTCCTAAACATCACCCAAGAGCTTGAAGCGTTCTTGCAGTGATGTAACTGAGACATCAACAATGGCATTGAAAAAGGAAATTTCCAAACGCACAGACGTATATGTAGAAAAAAATTCATATAAAATCCATTTTTGAGTCTTTTGGCTTCTGGATTTTTCTGTAGTAAACTGAGACATGTGGCTATGGCATTGGTGTATATGTATCTTACCAGATGTGTTTACAGCAGTGTATTTTAATAATTTTACAGATGTATGACTTGGACGGAAATAAAAACCCTCCATTCTAGCCTCTGTAACTCTGTGTCAGTAAGGCCTAGAATCACCCTGACACTTTTAACAAAAACTTGAGTGTTTCCTTTCCAATGATGTCACATCCCTGAGTGTCAAAGTATATGGGAGCTGCACCACTTTTAATTTGGGTATGTCGTTTAGACCAAAAAGCTTGAAAATGCAGCCGACTGTTAAGAGGTTAAGTAGCCAGATGCATCTGTTTTGGTCTTATAATACCTCCACTGTTTGTCCGCTCTAGCGGAGAGTTTGTTTTGTTCAGCCAGCAGTGAGGTTTATAAGAATTTGTCCAAATTTCCAGATTACCAGAAAACTAAGATAAACAGTTGAACTACAAACAGACAGCTTTTGTTTTAGCTTGTTTGTAAAAATTCGCTATTTGCAGAGTAGAGCTGTGTTTGCGTAAAACAGCGCGGTGGACAAGAGTGGACTGAGCAGACAGAGCAGATTGAAATATGGCTTTCTACATGTTTATGCCAGTCTATAAAGGTGAGTGCATTGATAAGTATTGACTTTTTACTCACAAAGGTTTTATTGTAGCCTACTTACAGTAACGAGACTAGCGTGAGTTGATCTGCCCCAGCGGCCATTAGTAATCCTCTTTGTATCGTTCCCAGTCAGATACTGCATGTTTTAATGCACACACATCTCGGCTCAGCTCTATGTGAGGAGCTCGGGCATCGCTGTACAGAATCCCGGCATGTGAATAGAGATGCAAATACAGGGGCTGGGTTTTTGCTCTAAATGCTTGAAATGATAAATAACAGAATGCATTTTTTCCTCTTTACATTTTGTAAATTCATGATTATTCTGCGGGCCAGACTAAAAACTTTGGCGGGCCGGATGTAGCCCGCGGGCCGCCAGTTGACATTGGCTGATATAGAGTATAATAGACCAGCAGTGTTTGAGATAAATTAATGAAGAATGTCAACTTGGTTTTACTTGGAAACAAGTAACAGAAGTTTTAAATTGTGGTTGAATAAATAGTATTCAAGGGTCTTACTTGCTTCAGGCTGAGTGTCCCTGGTCTCAGTGGTCTGTGTTTCACTGGTGCCTGGAATGCTAGATGTGGCCCCTTCACCTGCAACAGCCAGATCAGTGGTGTTCCATTAAATTAGTGAAAATTACTAAAACTGTGGTTGAAATTAGTTTCAAAGGGATGGAATATTATTGTAATTTCCATGTGTTTTCATTATCTTCTAGTACATTTTGTCAGCTGGTTGTAGGCTTGAACTAGTTATTTAAAGGACTAACTTCCTTCAGGCTGCGTGTCCCTGGTGTCAGTCGTCTGTGTTTCACTGGTGCCCTGAGTGCTTGATGTGGTCCTGGATGTCCCTTCACCTTCACCTGTTTTCAAGCATATTGTACAGCCAGACAAGCATTATTTAATATAATGAGTTAAATGATCATGAATGTGTTTGAACTTCTTTAAGAAAACAAGCTATTGTATTTTAATACATGCTAACCTGTTTCTATTGTAGAGCTGCAAAGATTTATCGATTAGTTGTCCAATTTTAAATTAATCGCCAACTATTTTGATAATCGATTAGTCGGTTTGGGTAATTTTTAAGACAATAAGTAAAAATTCTTTAATTCCAGCTTGTTAAATGTGAATATGTTCAAGTTTCTTCTCTCCTCTGTGACAGTAAACTGAATATCTTTGAGTTGTGGACAAGACGAGACATTTGAGGACGTCATCTTGGGCTTTTTGGGAAACACTAATCCACATTTTACACCATTTTCTGACATTTTATAGATCAAACAACTAATCAATTAATCCAGAAAATAATCAACACATTAATTGACAATGAAAATAATTGTTAGTTGCAGCCCTATTTTATTGTACTTTAAAGTATGGATGTGGCTTGAATAAATGCTATTAAATAGACTCACCTGATGCAGGCTGTGTGTTCCTGGCCTGTGTGTCACTGGTCCCTGGAGTACTACTGCTGGATGTCCCTTCTCCTGCAGCTGTAGTTACACACAGTTTATCCATGCTGTTTGTTACACAATTGCATTTGGTCAGTTCTATCATCCTACCACATAGTTGCATTGTACAAATACATTTTATCTGACCATGTAACTTGTAGCAGATCAATTACAATTAATAGTATTACTATTAGGCTGCTACAAGGCTAAATAATACTACTGATTACAATTAGTAAAAGTAATAATTGCTAACAATAATAACAATAACAAAAACAGCAACAATAGTACTAGTTGTACTTACCAAGTTCAGAGAGAGGCGAACATGAAGAATCAGGCGTCCTTTCTCCAGCAGGTGCCGGCTTCTGCAGATATTGCCTGAGTGCATCTGGCCAATTAAAATAAATAAATAAATAAAATTACAAAAAACACATATTTTAGTATATTCCTGGAGGGGAACTGTACAGAAGGGTGAACACCACCACTATCACCAAAATTGTTACTGTGTGTGTATATGCACCTGCTAGTTGTGAACTCACTAAACAGTACTTATGCCATTTATAATGAATGTAAAGAGCAACTGTACTTTTCATAACTAGCATATGTTATCCAGATACCGGTGGTCTTTGACATTTACATCCATGTACCTAGATTATCAGTGAAGTTACGTTTGCTAGTAATACGTAGCAAACTAGCAAAGTAGCTTGTTAGCTAGCTTAGTACTTTCTAGCTAGCGATAGGTTAGTGACAGCAATGAAACGTCGAATATTAGGTGATGCACAATACTAAATTTATTTCGTTTGACACCTTAATGGCTGAAATGAGAAGACTTACCTCTATACTTGGCCTTCTTTTCATCTTCGTCCTTTTTCCGTTTTCGTCCCTGTGCACCAGAGGGTTTAGACCGCTTCATTTTTCACCTCTCCGATCAACGCGCCAGCGCGAGCACTTGCCCGTAACGTAACGTAACGCCCCCCCCCCCCCCCCCCCCCCCAATTTGGAAACGATCGACAATAATCATCAATTCAACCTAATAATCAGGTTGACAAGTAAACATGTGGCTGAGGGGGCGCCCTAGGATGATCAAGTTTAATAAACATTTTTTTATTTCGCTTGTCATTCTAATTCTATGATTAATGGGAAGTAGGCCTAAGGGCGACACTAGAGGGCGCCCCCAACACATTTGTCGCCCTAGGCAATCGCCTAGTTCGCCGGCCCTGGTCAGTCTGACCGAGTGAAAGAAATGGAGACTTGTGTGGAACAGGTGGAGGGATGGGCGGCGGAGGCGACCGAAGCGCTCTGCACCTGCCTGGAACAGCAAAGAGCCCTGCAGCAAAAGCTAACTGACTTGGAGTCCCGTTCCAGGAGAAACAACATACGCATCTTTGGAGTGGCAGAAGGAGAGGAGGGAAACTCAGTGCCACAGTTTATTGTGAAACTCCTCAGAAGAGAGCTGCTATTACCACAAGACTTGGACCTGAAAATACAGCGGGCTCATCGATCCCTGGCGCACAAACCCTGACGCGAAGCCCCACCGAGACCTATCATTATCAACTTCCAGGAGTTTACAACCAAGGAGTTGGTACTGGAGAAGCTTGAAAAAAGGGAAAATCCAACTGGGCAACAGACCTCTCTCCTTCGACCATGATTATGCGACTGAGCTAGTCAAAAAACGCAGGGAATACAACGTAATTAAGAAAGCCCTAAAGGAAAAGGGGGTCCGTTTCCAAACACCATACACAAATATGCGGATACACTGGGATTCGGGGGTCCTCCTAGTGCACGGGAGGCGCAGAGGGAGCTGAGGAGACGCGGATTCCCTGTGGAAAGGCCGGAGACAGCAAGGGCAGAGAGTAGCCTGGAAACACGGCTTCGTGAGCTGTTGGGATGGCAGCAGGCACCCCACTAACACAGAACGTTTAGGGAACGTTGGAGAAGGGGTTGTAGCCGATTCTGTGGTCTGGCACAGACCAGTGGTCACAACCACTAGGGGCGCTAAACACACTGGTCGTGACCAGCTCATCAGTGGTCGCGACCAGTTGCTCTGTGGCACGGACCAGCTGGTCTCTGGCACAGACCAGTGGTCACAACCACTAGGGGCGCTAGAGACACTGGTCGCGACCAGCTCCTCAGTGGTCTGCCCTGTGGTCCCTGTGGTCTGTGAAGCGGCATTAGTATTTTCTCCCCTTTCTTGTCGTTTTGTCAGCACTGTTGGCTGGATAAATGTCAGAGATCATAATCGTTTGTCTATAAAAAACACTATATCAGAGGTATTGTGATTATTATTGTTATTATTATTGATTATGAAGATCCGTGTGGTCAGGACCAGCTGGTCTCTGGCACAGACCAGTGGTCACAACCACTAGGGGCGCTAGAGACACTGGTCGCGACCAGCTCCTCAGTGGTCTGCCCTGTGGTCCCTGTGGTCTGTGAAGCGGCTTTAGTATTTTCTCCCCTTTCTTGTCGTTTTGGCAGCACTGTTGGCTGGATAAATGTCAGAGATCATAATCGTTTGGGTATAAAAAACACTATATCAGATATATTATGATTATTATTGTTATTATTATTGATTATGAAGATCCGTGTGGTCAGGACCAGCTGCTCTCTGGCACAGACCAGTGGTCACTACCACTAGGGGCGCTAAAGACACTGGTCTGTCTTGTGGTCCTTGTCATCTGCCTGTTGTCTTGACCAGTTACTGAGTGGTCTTTGGAGTAGTTATTGTACATTTAATACACCTTCTCCCCTTTCTTATTGTGTTGGCAACACTGTGCTGAATACATGTAAAAAAAAAAAATAAATAAAAGTATTTATCTTTTGTCTGTAAAATATTATTGATCATTACTATTAATAGAAATCATAATACCAATGATTAAATTATTAGTCATAGTTGTACTATCGACTATGCAGGCCCGTGTCTTCCATCATCAATGATCAGGACCACTTACCCTAACTCTTTTTTTGAAGAGAATTGAAGATTAATTTTCAATTGGTTTTTCGATCATGCCATGGCTGCATGGCCACTGCCTTTAAACCAATGAAATGAAGGAAACGGTTGGTGATTCAGTTCCTGGCCAATCAGGAGCCATTTCCAATTTTAATGCCAGGTGTGATCATATTGATCATATGCCGTATGCTCATTCTAAAACCACGAAGAGCGGCAAATATGGCCTAGGATATACTTTTCTTGGATTCCTTTGATTCCCAGGCCCATTCCAAGGATCTGTGTAAGTAATCTTTGACTTTTATTATGTTTTCATTGTTATTCTTCGAGATATGCTATACGTGATCAGACTCTTTTTAGATTTGAGCCATCTTGTGTGTCTTTGACTAATAGCCTAACTGAAATGTCATTGAATATAAGCCCCAAATGTATAAAAAAATAATAATAATAATAATGATATTAATAAGAAGAAATAAATATAGTAGTAATAGTAATAGTAATAAATAGCTTATAAAGCCACAAGAGACAGAATAATGGTTTCTTTGAAGCACTTTCAATGCCCAGAAAAGCGCTCTATAATTCCAACTCATTATTTTATGTTTATATTAAGGGCACAACGCTCCGTGGAGCGTTTTGGAAAACGCCTATGTGCTATAGCTGTCTGTCTTATGTGAATGACACTATATAGAAGTAATGATAATTTTTTACCTTGTAGTTAACAGTGAGCTAGGCTACTTGACAAATATGGCTGCAGGTAAAGTATTTGATTTCATGTGATATGCATTTTATTTTGTTTGAGCTATTCATCATATTTTTAAAGTCAATATCATGCTAACAATAATACCAATTTCTAGGCTACTGTCATTTAGTGCTCAATACAGCCTTCACATCAACAGAGGACTTTTACAAAAATGAGGACAACAATTGCCCTTACTGCAATGTTGCCACAGTGGCTACGAGAGACCATCTAAATAAGGTCCATTTAAAATATGCAGTGTGCTTCAGAGACAATGCAGTTGGTAAGCATAAGTCTACCATGGCTGTTCAATTTATTTAAAGATTTGTTTACCAAATTCCAGTGTCATATCAATCTGTTCTTGGCCTAATGTGTTCATTTTCACATTTGTTTTCATTTTCCACAGACACTTTTAGTATACCCTGTCACTGTGAGGTGAAGCCGGCACAAAGGAGCCATTGGCACTGTCCCAAGTGCCAATCCATCATACAAAGAAAACATTCTTTTGAAAAACATCTGAAAACACATGGTAAGATCACTAAAAAAACACAGATAGACAGATATTGTACTCTCTGTCATCAGCATTTTCCATGATCACAGTTATGTACACAGACTGGTGTGTGTAAAAGTAATTCATCACATCTATTGGCCATACATTTTTGTGTTCCAGTAATTTAAAGCTGGCCTTGAATAAGCATACCTTGGCATGATGAAGCTGTTATGGTTTTGGTGTTTTGTCTTGTCTTATTGTGGTCTGTTTTCCTGTCATTTTGTTAGCCTGGTTTTCTGTCATGTCTTTCCGTGTAAGTCTGTGCATTTTTGTCTCCTGTCTGTATTCCTTTGTGATAGTTCCTGTCCATGTTTTTGCTCCGGTTCCTGCGGGCTCTGTGCTCAGTTTTGTTATTTAGCTCTGTTTACCTTTTTTGCATTTGGGACTTCCTCAGTTTATACTCCTTATGTTGTTTCCTGCGTTTTCACTATTTTTATATTCCTGTTAGTTTTGTACCCTGGATTGTTGTGTTGGTATTAAATCCTCACATCTAAACTATCCTCGGTTTTCTGCCTCTGCATTTTGGGTCCACATTTTCTTCAGCCTCACTTAACAGAAGCAATGTTACTTTTGTTAAGAGTGATGGCTGACTCACTGAAAATGTCTCCAGTTTTTATATCTATCCCAACATATGGTTAGGAACCTCAAGTTATAATAATATTATCAAATAACTGTTACACAGTTAATGAAATTAGGTTATTTTTTTGTCCCTCAATGGACAGGGTTGATTCTTCAGAGTAAGACACTCCTTCCAGGTATGTATTGACATAAGAAAACTATATTTTAATTGATACAGTTGCCTCAAAGGCCCAGCGACTTTGTTTTGTATAAGTCTTGCCCACTGCCCACTGAAGCTTATTTTATGGTAATCAATGCTATGACAAAAATACGGTAGATATATTTTTTATATATTTCCAGTCATATCATAGCACCTAACCAAGTATTACAAGCAAATGTCTGCACAGTGGATTTTATTTATATTTTACTGTACTACAGTATGACACAACATGCTTAGTATTTGAGAAAGGAAAAACACTACAGTATACAGCCTGTAATGTTTTTTCTCCTTTTCTCCAGATTTGTTATCTGTGAAAGAGAAGCCAGTGGAATCTGACAAACAGACCTGGAAATCTTTTAAGTGTCCTGCATGTGATGCATGTTTTTCTAGTGCACCTACATTAAGAAGACACAAGTTGGACAAACACAACAAAGAAACGGAACCCATCTTGCTTGTGGATGAAGAGAGAGGGATTTTTGTTACAGCACAGGACAAGTCTGGACCACGGACCATAATTCATGTGTCAAAGTCCTTTTCTAGGCAGGTCCTTGATTGCGAAGTGCCAAGCTGCAGGGAGTTTATGGCCATGGCTATGGGCAGAGAATGCATACATTTGGACAGAGTAAAGCATTTCAAGTACCACCAGCCACCTCCTCTACTGCAAAGTACTGTAATTGAGGAGGTGTTTGAAAAGGGGCTGATTTCCAGCACTACTAAACAGGAATGCACAAACTTAAATGACAGAGCCACACAGGATGGGACTCCATGTGTATATCCTGTGTTTTTTGATGAACACGGCTATTCAGGCAGTAATGTAAACTTTTCCGTGTACACATCAAAAGTGGACAGTTGGTGTTGTTTTGGCAGAACAAGAGTGACACTGGACACTGGAAGTAGAAAGTGGACATGTCGCTGCAAAGTCACAAAGAGAAGAATGTGTGTCCACATTTATGTGTCGTTGTGTTGGACTTTCCAAGAAAGACGACACCTCCTACGTGACAGTGACAGGGACATGGCCTTCAGTAGTGACACTGACAATGATCTCTACAATGAAGATATGGAGCCAGGCCATTTTGAAAGTGAAAATAAAATTTGTTCAGAACAGATTAAAACAATTGTAGAATACTTGTGTAACCGCAAAAGAGTGCCTCCCAAACTACCAGCGGAGTTGCAAAATAACGCAGCAAACATCCCACAGAAGTTCTCACCTGAAGAAACCAAGTGCCCGTACTGTCCAGGTCCTACACCACCTGACTTGTCTGAGGAGAAATGTGTCACCAAAAACGCAACAGTTTATGGCGTTCTTACTGTTCAAAAAGGTTTGTCTGCTGAAATTACTGGTTTTATATATTTTTTTGATGACAAATAGTATACCTTTTGTCTCTGCAGGTACCCCAGTCAATAGAAGTAGGGTTCATATATACAAACAAATCCACTATATCCTGTAACAATTTGTTTCCCTTTTAGGTGTCCATGTGTACATCAAAACGTGCCCTGTCTGCAGAACACCTGTCAGATTTCAGCATTACTTGACAGGCTTCCACAACTACAACAACAAAGTGTTTCTGACTCTTCAGTTATGCTCTTTCATGACAAATTTACTGAGGGTAATATGGTCCTTTTTTCATTCAATTAGAAACCTAAAATAGCACTAATTTGTACCGTAAGTATAGAACAGAACTAATTGCTTGATCTTTTAACAGACCCACACAGCTATTGGAAGATTCATCAGTGCTATGGAGCATCAACTGAATTTGACAATCCACCACAACACCATCCGGAGGGCATTCTTTCACTACTCTGCACTTACTGCTTATGAGTATGATTTCTTTTGCTACAAATGTGGCCACCTTCCCCCAGTGGTAATAGCAGATGCCAACTGGAAGCTGTCTTTTGATGTGCCAGGTATGTGAGTACTTGGTAATACACACAGAGGGCTACAAAATACATAATTTATGTAATTTTTTGAGGTTTGTAGAAATTCATTTTCTACTCATAGCTGTTACTATGGTACTCAGAGTTAGAGTATCAATCTGTTTGATACTCTAAATATCAACAGAGTGTTTTCTATACACGCGTATTGTTGGGTGGAGGGTTAAACACTATAATGACCTTTAAAAGTAATTAGGCCAAAAATCAGTTTAGACAATTCAGCTGATTTCAAAACTATTCCTGGAAAATTGTATGACCTGACTTTTACATTCATTTTTAACTACTCTTCTATAACTAGTGAGCACACTGAAGAGGCCAGCTACCAAAGACGTCAAGGATGAAGATCTTTCAGTTAACATCACCTCAAAGTGGGACCGACTGGAAAAAGAAATTATAGCTAGTGGCATCTGCGAAGGTTTGTTATTGTACTACATTTCAAATTGCGCCCTAGTAATAAAGAACAAGGAATGTGACATTGAAAAAAATGAAAGTAATGACATTAAATTTCCTTCTGTTTAAGACTTCAAAACCCACAATCCGTATTCAGCGGAGTTGACACACTCCTCTTTTGTGCCATGGATGGGACCAGCTACTAGAGTTGGGGATGTGCTACCTAAGACTGAGATCCTGAAAGGTTTCCATAGTAAGCCAACAACAGACCCCAAAATGCAGAAAGATAGATGCCTCAATGAGGATGAGCTTCTTCATTTGATTGAATCAAAGAAGGTGATTTATATTTTGAAATCGGTGGTAATTTATTCGGCTTATTTTCTCTATTACACATTGCTTTGTGCTGCTGAAGGTAGCGTTCATATTCACCTCTGAAATTCTATTATGCTTCTTTCTGTATTATGCCACCTACAGGCAAGCAAGAGTGAGCTAATTAAAGCTTGCTCTGATCTGGGTGTTCCCAATGAGGGATCTGAGACTGATTTGATCAACCGACTTGAGGAAATGCTTCTCTACAAAGATGTTTATCCAAAAATGTTTGCTAAGCTGCAGAAAACGGGGGGTAAGGACATAAATATATTCTCATTTTTTTACATCCACCAGTGTTACTTAATTTAATGGAAATGTGGTTATCACTAACAGATTGCTAGATATTGCATTTTTATGTACTCTCCTTTTTGTGCTTTTCCTTTGACTTCACCTGCAAGTATACAATTTAGGAACAAATTAATTTGACTGACAATATTTTGCAAATTCAAATACTTCTATTGGTAACATCAGTTATTTGTCTCCCTCTAGGTGGTGTACTGCACATGGGCTGCTCTCACTCAGTTGTTTATTACTGCTCGCCACTTCTGTGGCAGGAAAGTGCGAGGGACCACGCAGATGGCCTGTTAAGCTTTGCAAAGCCACCAACCATTTACATTTCTGACATTGCTGGTCGTGTTGCAAGACATACCAACAACAGGACAAAGCAAAGTTTTTTTAATCCAAATGATGGAAGACTTTGCTTGCCTACAAGAGAAAACATACAGGCAGCACAAGATAAAAGTCTAACAGTAAATCTTCCTTGGATGAAAAATCTTCTGTACAGGAGGAATAAAACCAACCCCAAAAAGGATGTAAATCCTGGAGAACATTTGCAAAGGCCACATCCCATCACAGGCACTGCTGAGCGGTACTCTTTGTATGACCGCTTCCATCAAAAAAATCAAACCCGGCCGGAGGAAGTACTCCGCAGCCTCAACCTTGTCCCTGATTTGTGCAGTTTTGTCAATTCCTCAGAGGCAGAACAGAAAAACCGAGAGCTGTCCTTTGACCGATACTTCCTCTGTCAAATGAAGGAGACACATTTCTTGTTTTGTACAAGGTTGGTCTTCCATTTGCACAACGACAACATAAATCAGACATTCATCAAAAAAATGGAAACACAAACCAAGGAAAATCTTCAAATTGGGCCAGATGGACGATTGAGGCTTACAAGTACAGGTAATTGTGTGACAAATTGTCATAAAGCACATACGTGTCATGGTGTGCATCTCTTGTATCCTTTATTTCCTCTTATTTTGTTGTCCTTGTCTTTCCCCTGTCTTCCTGTAAAGCCCCCCCCCATATGGGTCCAGACCTCTCCACATCATGACAATATGAATGTTCATACTAAATTGTGGTAATGTTTTTTTTTTAGAGGTGTCTGCCCCAGGAGGAAATGTGTATGTAGAAATGACAGTACAACACAATGTCATGGCCAAAAACTGCTTCTCAATAGGGCAGTTCCCAATCCAGGAAGAGCACAAGGTAATTAAAAAAATGTGTTCAAAATTTTATTTGATTGTGTGTTACATTTTCAAATCATATCTTACAAGTGTGGACTGCTGGGCATGTAGTCAATCCATTGAGTTGCTGAGCAATTGCCTGTAATTGGCCTGTGACAAATGCAAACCTACAAATGAAAAAAATGTCAAACTCATAAACTCATTCCTTACAATGAACATAAATTATTCAGATCTTGTAGAACAAGATCATTTATCAGTGCCAATCACTGTCTATTTTCTCAGACTTTAAATATGGCTGGCTGTCCAACTTTATTAGTGTAGAGGTGATTCCTGCTAGGATGGGAAGTTAACCCTCAACAACATGATGCTAATGGAACAGGTCTTGTTACTTAGGATTTATACATCAATTGTAATGCATTTGTAATCGTAATGTGTAACACTGATTTGTTTTTTTTTTTATCTTTGCCCCTCCCTCAAAAGGCAAAACTGCTTGAGCTGTACAAGGCACCAGCAACGGACTATGCCATTGTTCAGGTGGACCAGGCATTCGTTTATTTGGCTGACCTTTTAAGTATTTGCCCACAACCTCTCCTAGAGGATGACCTCCATACCTCATATCCATGGCTTACAGATGATGTAAGTAGACATGAATGCATGTGATGTGTCATTACACCAAAGTTTTAAATAGTGACAGCTTTACTTGTTAATTTACAGGCAGTGAATGCGAGAGTTCTCCAGCTGGCAAAACCTCTGGAGAATGTAAGATAAGTTGTATGGATAGTGAATACAAAAACAGTGTGCAGCTACCCAAAAGCCATTGCTCTTTTTACAGGTGTTTACTTTGCAAACATTTCATTTTACGGCTTGGTGGAGGAATTGGATCAATGGGGAATCAATCAGCTCCCGCCATTTGCATTGCATCCAGGTATGCATGCATTTTATCTGCATATTCTTTTGCTTTATCTTCGAAAAAAAAACTCTTGTCACAACTGATAATAACTTTATAATTGTGACAGTGTAACAGAAGAAAACATCATTCCTTCGGGTTGCAGCTATAATTTGGTGTGAAATATTTTTTTATTCAAGGGCTTAAAGCAAGACTCAAAGGTTCTGTTTCCACGGGTTGTTGGCCATCAAACTCCAGAGACTGGTAATCATTTCATTCTGTGGGTAAGTACTGCTGTGAAACTGAGGTTTTTTTTTCTTAAGACTTTTCAGGGACATTGCTATTTATTTATTTTTTTTTTTTTTTTAAGAGACAGGATAGAAGGTCCAGGGCCAGATTAAAACCTGACATGACTATTATGCTATGCCTGTAGCCACTGAGCCACCATGGATAACTATAAAAAGGCTTTAGTAATTTTTATTTGCATGTAGTAGACTGCACTATACTTATACTAGCCATTTTGTTGACAGGTATTTGATGGCTCAAAAACAGAAATCCGAGTCTATGATTCCCTTGAAAAGTACACCTTGATTTCTCAACCTGATTTGGACATTCTAAGGTATGTAAACACATTTATTCTAAAACTGACATTATATGAAAAACATAATACTGAATGATACATCTGTTTTTAGCCTTGCATTTCAGAACATATGGAGGCTGAAGGAATGGTCTATTTCATATCCAGACCAGTGGAGACAGAAAGATGGCGTCAACTGTGGTGTCTTCGTCTGCACTGTAAGTACTAGTTTTGTAAAAGGGGAAACATTATTTAACGAATTGCTATGTTTTAATATATAGTATACTTAGGTTATTACATAGATTAACTTAATGTTGTACAAACATTGTATTTTTATTTTTGTTTTGTCATCACTTCAGGCAGCTGAGCTTGATATCAAAGGGACAGACATGATGAATGAACCCTTGAACCAAGTCCAGTTGGGGCATCTCAGGATGTATCACGCAGCCTGCTTGATTGCCGATTCTGTTCCTAAGGTGATGTAAAAATCACAAGACACTAGGCGACTGATAATATAGGCAGGCTATGAAATAAGTTGTATGTAAATCTTTAACAGTTCAAATATTTTATGTAGGGGAAGAAAGTGCGCGAGTCTTGCATGGCAGAGGCAATTCATGCCTGCAATTACTACGACAGCACTGGAAAGGGGCGGTCAAGGTACAGTAGTGTTAGCATTGTTAAAACAATGCACCAAGTACCAGATTCACAGCTTGGAGCTGGCCTTGTGCACTGTCAGCTGCACATTGTTTTTGGCAATATTACATCAGGAAGAAAATATCTTCAAATCTTAAGCTTTGTACAGTTCAACTAAATGTTGGTAGTGTAGGATCAATGTAGCATTTGGATCGCCGTTGGCATTAGCACACTCTGCAGCCTGAATCAGGCCCTGTGACTATTTGTTGTAGCTGCTCCTTCATTTACACCTGTCATGTCTCTTGAAATTGTAGGCCGTTGTATCCACATGTGCAGAAGGAGGACTGGGTGAAATGTGAGACATGCAATGGCTGGCTGCACAAAGACTGTGCCTGTTATGAGCCCAGTCAGTCAGGCATTTTCACATGTGGGTGTGACCTGCCTGAGCCATACGCCTTCACCAGGTTTGACCAATCTTCAACCTTCTCCTACTAATTTAATCAATTAAACACCTGAATATGCATGACAGTAACTGCTGTGGGAATTTAGCTGCAGCTTCTATAAAAACTGAAGCAGGACATCATTGGGTCTTATGTTTGTTTTTTTGGGGTTTTTTTGTTCACACAACACAAATGCCACCTTGTGGTCTAAAAGTGCAACATCAAACATGAAATCATGTGTTTGAATTTAACCTAACCTTGCTTTTAACTGCTTTTTTTTCTTTTCTTTTTTTAAAACTATCTGAACCATTCAACCATCATGAAATGTAACTTAAATTGATAATAATGAACAAAGAATACAACAACCATTATTTGACAAATGTGACATTGTACTGTGCTGTATTGCTGCTTATTTGTTTTTATGTACTTTGCAGTACTTTGACTTGCCTCAAAAACAAAGGGGTTGAAGGCCTAATTTCCAAGGAAAGAATAAAGGTTTGTATTTATTGTAGTTATTTATAAACACTAAATATTGAACCAATGTTCTTAACAGATGTCATTCTTAAAGGAACTGAAGGAAATGCTGGACAGTGGGGAGAGGAAATCCAACAGGATGTTCCTTTGGCAAAACCCTGGGGGAAACCGTGCCCTGAAAACAATCCTTAACGGAAAGCCAACATGTTTCAATGAGGAACACGTAAGTAACAATTTTTTTTTAAGTAATTTTTTAAAAGTGGTCATTTTGTCAAAGAGAATGAATAAATGTTTATTTACCCTTACTATGTCCAACAGATGAGTGACCTCATTGATTTGATAAAGCCAACGTTGTCATTGGATTACAGCCTCCTCCCAAACATTGACTTTGTCATTGATGTCATGGTGCCAGAGGTATGTTCCAATTTTAGTTGAACAAAGCCATAAAGGTATCCATTAATGTCAGTTCTACTATTCTAACATAATTTAGCTTACTATTACTTGATCACCAATACATATAATTACATCTGTTAATTTAACATTAATAAAGCTGGTAATATGTGTCCTCTTCCTTTGTTTTTTGTTTTTGTTTTTTTCCTATGTTCTGAACTAAAATGTTTTCTTTTATGCAGGCCACAATTGACATCCTAGTGAGATTTGAGGGTTTTTCCAGATTTTATGCAGAGAAAATCCTTGGAACGATCATCGAGTGATACTTTTGTTACTGTACTGTAGGCTAGTAAAGTTGAAGTTTTAATTAAACTTTTACATTGTATTTCATTTGATGTTTCTTTATCACTCAACTCTACATCTCTTCCTCCACTACATTTATTTGACATTAGTTTCTAGATCAAGATTTGATACAAAGGATAATGTGACAAACACATTGGTAAAGTTTAAACCAGTCAGGAAGACACTGACCTGCATAGTCGATGGTATCACTCATTCAACTACGACTAATAATTTAATCATTGTTATGATTTCTATTAATAGTGATCAATAACATTGGATAGACAAACAATTATGGCTTCTCACATTAGGCGATTCTGCTAACACAGTGAGAAACGCATAAAGTTGTATTAAAAATGCATTAAAAATAAATACAAACAAACACTCCACAGATCACTCAACTGGTCCAAACAGAACAGATCACAGAGGAGGTGGTCAGGACCGGTCATTTTAGTGCCCTTTTTGCCAGGGACCAGCTGGTCCTGACCACACGGATCTTCATAATCAATAATAATAATAATAACAATACTAATCATAATATATCTGATATAGTGTATTTTATAGACAAACGATTATGATCTCTGATATTTATCCAGCTAACAGTGCTGCCAAAACGACAAGAAAGGGGAGAAAATACTAAAGCCGCTTCACAGAACACAGGGACCACAGGGCAGACCACTGAGGAGCTGGTCGCAACCAGTGTCTTTAGCGCCCCTAGTGGTTGTGACCACTGGTCTGTGCCAGAGACCAGCTGGTCCTGACCACACGGATCTTCATAATCAATAATAATAACAATAATAATCACAATACATCTGATATAGTGTTTTTTATAGACAAACGATTATGATCTCTGACATTTATCCAGCCAACAGTGCTGCCAAAACGACAAGAAAGGGGAGAAAATACTAATGCCGCTTCACAGACAACAGGGACCACAGGGCAGACCACTGAGGAGCTGGTCGCGACCAGTGTCTCTAGCGCCCCTAGTGGTTGTGACCACTGGTCTGTGCCAGAGACCAGCTGGTCCGTGCCACAGAGCAACTGGTCGCGACCACTGATGAGCTGGTCACGACCAGTGTGTTTAGCGCCCCTAGTGGTTGTGACCACTGGTCTGTGCCAGACCACGGAATTGGCTACGGAATTGGCTACAACCCCTGCTGACGTTGGGGAACGTTAGTTTCTGGTTCCCGAAAGGTTAGTTCGAACCAAAAACTAACGTTTAGGGAACGTTCCCTCATGGTTATAACGTTCCCTAAACGTTAAGGGAACCAACCAACGGAAACGTTCTCCTGTGGTTGCACTGTACCTCCACACAACGTTCCCGTTTGGTTGTTTTTGGTTGTTCTGAGTGCGGTTTTGAAAATGTTTATTTATACCAGCTCCATTTAAGTTTTTGAAGTAGCATATAAAATGTTTGCAGTCACTTGATTTAGATTCACTCAAAATGATTGGTCTTATAAAATATAAGTAAGATACACAACATAGCAAGAGAATATATTTATTGTTAGGCTGATAACAATTTTGTTAAAAACAATTAACTTATTAGGTGAAAATACTTAAAACAAGAATCTATCAATAGAACGATTTTCACAACTAAGAAAATTCACTTCTTTCATTTCACATTTCACTTCTAAAGTGGCTCAGTTCAGTGTACAAATCCAACCGTTACACCACCATGCCAGTAGGGGGAAGACAGTGCCTCTGCTTTCAGGTGACCGATTCAAGTCCTGTCTTCCATATACAACACATATACATACCTGGCGAACAAGGCAGACAAAGATCCGTTCGTTTGGTCCCAAATTCGAACTGAAATACTGCCATTGATTATAACATATGCTGACTACACTTCACCGACGGTGTTATAACGCAAGGTATGTCGTGCCAAGGTACTTACCCCCGCCAGGATTCGTATCCCCTGGCCGCGGGAGCGCGCGTGCACTCAGCGGAGTTTAACTGTTGCTCTTCGCATTGTTTACCTGCTGCACTTGGAATTCACCTCTTAAATGGAACAAATAGCGACGTGAAAGACTTTACAGGGTTTTCCATAGTAAGGGTCTCATTTAGTATACGTTTATTTGTCTGTTACATTAAGGTGACGTGTGAATTGTTTAATGCGTCCATTCACTGCGGGTGTGGTCTGACAAGGATGCCTCGTCTTTGCTAACCTGTCCCTCCCTCCCCTCTAACGTGATTTCTGTTTTAATTTGATTTAGTTTAATATGGCTTTTCAATTAGTCGCTTTGTTCACCTGTCTACCATATAAGTTACAGACGGGATTGACAACATTTCAGGCTGTTTTCACCTGAAATAATATGTATCCTCTCCCCTAACATGCAAATTGTCTGTCCTCTCATCATGTGTGTTATGTCATGTGTCTACCAGGTCACAATAAACAACCTGAGATAATATGGAGATGCCTGCCTTTATATAGCAAAAGTTACATAGGGGATACACAAAATATCAGGCTGTTTTCACCTGAAATAATATGTATCCCCTCCCCTAACATGCAAAGGGTCTTATAATGGCTAAGCCTAAATACTTAAAGCCAATGAGGGGCTGATAAACGGACTTGAAACAAACAGTCTATGGCTAGTAAACTGGCTGACTCAGTAGACTACTGTGGAAATCACAGACTCCAATAGTCATCGTTGCGTTTTGATGGACATTTATTGATTACAATGTTCTTCGAATGACTGGCAATAATCCATGTGTCCATTAAGCTCCATCAACAAACATGTACACATCCACATGAGCGTTGCGGTGTGTAGCGATGTTACCATAGACAGTTAAAGATGTTACCTGGTGAAAGGTTCCTACCTAAATAGACATCACTCAAAAGCACACTAGTGACACCAGTGGACAATTTGTGTCCTACACCCAAAACAAATGGAAATGACTCTTACAGGTCTGTCTTGCCATCATTTGTGTTATTTTCTGTTTTTCATCAGCATTGTGACTGAACTCGATGCGTACATTTTTATGGGCTATATTCATTATCATAATAAGAAATGAAAAAAATGTTAAGAGGTTTTAAAATGACAACAAAGCCTAAAATTACAATTCCCCATGGTCACGTTACCTGACGTCTGAAGTCAGAGGATATTATCAGGTGATTATGAATCAAGAAACTAATGTCAGCATTAGACATCGTTCACAAAATGGATCCTGAAGAATACAAAAAGATAGTTAATTACAAAGTGAAACGCCAGTATCCAGCAAACTTGTCTAAGACAGAAAAGTTGCTCCTTCGAAGAAAATTATTATTATCTCAGGTTGTTTATTGTGACCTGGTAGACACATGACATAACACAGATGATGAGAGGACAGACAATTTGCATGTTAGGGGAAAGAATACATATTATTTCAGGTGAAAACAGCCTGAAATTTTGTCAATCCCGTCTGTAACTTATATGGTAGACAGGTGAACAAAGCGACTAATTGAAAAGCCATATTAAACTAAATCAAATTAAAACAGAAATCACGTTAGAGGGGAGGGAGGGACAGGTTAGCAAAGACGAGGCATCCTTGTCAGACCACACCCGCAGTGAATGGACGCATTAAACAATTCACACGTCACCTTAATGTAACAGACAAATAAACGTATACTAAATGAGACCCTTACTATGGAAAACCCTGTCAAGTCTTTGACGTCACTATTTGTTCCATTTAAGAGGTGAATTCCAAGTGCAGCAGGTAAACAATGCGAAGAGCAACAGTTAAACTCTGCTGAGTGCACGCGCGCTCCCGCGGCCAGGGGATACGAATCCTGGCGGGGGTAAGTACCTTGGCACGACACCCTCGGTAATGTTTTAACCACCATAAGGAACCTGGACAACAAGGTGAGATATTTTGGTAAACAACTTAAAGAAAGCTCCAACATGGTTGCCAGCATTACACAGCAACAATGGAGCTAGGTAGCTAGCTAACGTTAACGTAATATGGTATGTGTCCCTAAGAGCCGATGTGGGTTTAGGGTTTAACACTTATCTTACGATACATCCGAGGGCTGTATGCTGTAAAGCCTGTAACGTGGATGAGAGATAAAGCCATGGATGTATTAAGATAAGCTCTGTTCACGAAACTGCAGGCTAACCTAGCACGACATAATGATTACACCTCCTTGGTTGTCTAAATACATCCATCGTTTATTTAGATAATCATGGTAAGACCTTAAGTACAGACTATGTATTATTATTTACACTTCAAATATTCTTTTTGCAATCAGTACAAATTGTATGGTCTTTTATTTCAGATGAATCCATTCCACAAGCAAGAAAGCATTTCAGGACTGAGCGTGTGTCTGGAACCCCTGTCTGTAAGTTAACATTTATGCATGCGTTTAAGAAACCAGTCATATTTCTTCTTCTTTTTGTTTCCGGCAGACTAGACGCATCTATGGCGTATTGCTGCCCTCCGTTGTTTTCTAATCGCTATTCACAACTTAATTAAAAGTCAGTCATATTTCCTACCATGGAACTACTGAAATTCAACCTAGTGCATATCACGTGACTGTTCTGATGCGTTTGTCCCTGCCCTTTTTCAGGTCAGCAGATGTTACTGCCTCCACCACCTGCGTGTAAGTGTTTTTTTGTTGATTGTTTAATGTAACAGCATAGGTTCATCTTTTGCAATGGTATGCGCAAGAAACCTACCATAAATGAACTGACCAATATTCATATCTACTTTCTTTTTAGATGAGTCAACACCACACAGGAAACCAGCCGGTCGCCCAGAGCTGGATGGGTCTATTGTAATGCAAGCTCGGCCAACCACTTCATCTTTGGACCCTGTTGAAGGTACAGTGGCTTTTAATTTTCCATTTCCAATTAAATACAATTTCATGACAAGGAACTTGAGAGTAACTTAACTTTTTTGTTGTTGTAAACAGCAGAACTCATCACGCAGAGGGAGGTGACTCATCACACAGAGAGGCAAGAAGACTCACTTAAGTTGTTCACATATGAAAGTATATAATGTATAACAACTAAAACATTAATTATTCCATAGCCATGAGGACATCATTACCCGCATGGCACAGCAGATTGACACATTTGAGGAAAAGATGGATGAGCTGCTCATGCTCTTAAGGAGCTCCCAGTCGATAACGTGTTGCTGTCGCCCTGCTCGACAGTCACCGAGCTGCAGGAGTCTCGGTCAACAGGAGAGGAGGAACAAAATGGTAATTAAGTGGCCCTACCCTGCCCTAAGATAACACTATATAATTGCATAAATTCAAATATCATAACTGAACTGACTTCTCTTACAAAATGATATTGTACAAGCTCTCCAATTTGTTCTACATGTGTAATGTGTATTTCTTTATGTTTTACAGCAACTTTTCCTGACAACCTTTGGAAGTTCGCCCGGAGGTACTGCCATCCGTCGCATGCTACGGCGAGTGGCAACCAATGACGTTCTAAAACCATATAGCCTGCAGGGCAGAAAGGCAAAAAAGGCCTTCCAGGACCTGACAATCTGCAGAGTTATAACAGGCAGGTGTTATTTTATTGTTCACATCAGTATTATGCTTAGCTCGGCTGATAAGAGGTTTTAATTTGACTTGTAACTTTGCTTCTACTTGCTACTCTAGCGGCCTCCCAGAAAAACTTCCCCGTGCTGACTGCAGCAGACGTGGAGGAACCCACAGTGCTCACCCCACCCCCCTCACAATATCCAACAGCCCAGTGTCAAAGGTGGACTCATTCAAGTTTCTGGGCTCCATCATTTCCCAGGACCTGAAGGGGGAGTCCAACATCAACGCCATCCTTAAAAAGGCTCAGCAGAGGATGTACTTCCTACGGAAACTCTGGAAGCATGGCTTACCACGAGAGCTATTGGCCGTCTTCTACACAGCTACCACCCCCCCTTTGGCAGGCGCTACAGATCCCTGCACACAAAAACAACCAGACACAAGAACAACTTCTTTCCCACTGCCATCACTTTCCTGAACTGCTGATAAGTGGGGTCATGCCCACTTTGGCCCTTCACCTACACGTTACATACTTTATCATTCCAATATGCATTTTGCACACTACATTTGCACTATTACTTTGCACTCTACATTTAAACAATATATTGTGTTAATGTGCCTATATGTATGTTGTCTCTATTGTACAGTATGTGTCTATATGGCCAATAAAACTGATACTGATTCTTATATAAGTATGTTTTATTTTTTGGTACCATGGTTGTTGGGAATGTAAAAACACGGTACAACGGTAGGGGAACGTTCTCTAAAGGTTACAACGGTAGGGGAGCGTTCTCTAAAGGTTGCAACGTTCTGGGAAGGGTCGATGTAACCAAAAACTAACGTTCCCTAAACGCCAGGAAAACTTTCCATGGGAACCAAAAATTGTTACCTGGGCAGCAGGTCGCCGTGATAGAAAGCCGGCTCAGAGAGCGATGGAAAAACTCCAGGAGTTCCAGAGGGGACGCACTGAGCGAATATGAACGGGGATTTAAACTATTGTTTTTTGACTCATCGGCCACCTTTAACACTGGGCCCTCTCCCAATGAGAGGCTTCACCCTCGACCCACCAACGGGGTCACAGTTGAGGAGGAGAAAGAGCCTTCTCCTCGTTTGGAGGTTTGTTCATGTTTGTGTTTCATAGTTGCTGTTTTTGTTAAGCTAGTAGGCCCCAGAAACAAAATCTTATTTATTTGGAATATGTATGATAGGGTCCTATAACTTGAGATTTGATTCCTTAAATGTGAATGGCCTGAGTAATCCAGTCAAGAGAAGTAACCAAAAGGATTAAAAAGGAATTAAGGATTAAAAATTAAAAAGGATAAGACAAGTTATATTTCTACAAGAGACACATATGTCGAAACAAGAGCATGATAAGCTGAACAAGTTTGGGTACCTTAACTCCTTTTCAAGTTCTTGTAAAAATTGTTGACAAAGGAGTGGCTACTAAATAAATGCCCAGGTAGTGATGGTTTCCCGAATGAATGGTACAAAATCTTTGAAGAAGACCTCGCTCCTGTATTACTAGAATTCTTAAATTGGACACTTGACAAAGCTGTGGCACCACCATCATGGAAAGAGATATCAGTCATCCTAAAAGAAGGTCAAAATAAAGAATGTTGTGATTCTTATCATCCAATTTTAATATTGAACGTAGATTATAAATTGTTTACTTCTATAATCTCAAAAAGAATTGAACACTTTCTGCCCAATTTAATAAATGAAGATCAGACAGGATTTATAAAAGGTCAACAAACACAGGATAACAGCAGAAGAACCCTACACATTATAGAACAGGCTAATAAACAACATCTAAGTGTGGCTCTGGTCAGTCTTGACACGGAAAAGGCGTTTGACAGAGTTAGCTGGCCTTTCCTGTATAGAGTACTGGAGAGGCTGGGCTTTAATAAACAATTTGTTAGATGTATACAATCTTTATACAGAGACCCTACCGCTAGACTAAAGATCAATGGCCATCTGACAGGCAGTTTTAAGTTGTTTAGAGGCCCAAGCTATCAGGCAAAACAAAGTTGAAAGGAATCAATATAGCAAATGATGAACATATAATAGGACTTCGCAGATGATATTATTACCTATCTTCCAAATCCTAACTCAACACTTCCTAAACTTATGGCAATTCTAGATGACTACGGTCTGATGTCGGGTTATAAAGTGAATATCACAAAAACACAGGTTCTCTCTCTTAACTACATACCAAGTAAGGCAATCAGGCAGAACTATAAATTGAGGTGGGAAGCAAACTCAATAAAATACCTGGGAGTGCTAATCACACAGGAACTGAACAAACTATATGAAACAAACTACAGCATAATAAATAATAGGATACAGAAATATATAATAAAATGGCCAGTACTAGTATTGGACTTTAGTTCAAGAATTGAGGTGGTGAAAATGAATGTACTACCAAGGTTGCTATACCTCTTCTTATCACTTACCACCTTCTATGGGATACCTTCTTTGACACTTGCAGGGATCTGGAGGAATTAAACATCGTGATTTCCCAAGCTTTAAACATCCCAAGGAGCACTGTGCAAGCGATAATATTGAAATGGAAGGAGTATTAGACCACTGCAAATCTACGAAGACTCATACAAGGAGAAGACTGATCAGAGATGCAGCCAAGAGGCCCATGATCACTCTGGATGAACTGCAGAGATCTACAGCTGAGGTGGGAGACTCTGTCCATAGGACAACAATCAGTCGTATACTGCACAAATCTGGCCTTTATGGAAGAGTGGCAAGAAGAAAGCCATTTCTTAAAGATATCCATAAAAAGTGTTGTTTAAAGTTTGCCACAAGCCACCTGGGAGACAAACCAAACATGTGGAAGAAGGTGCTCTGGTCAGATGAAACCAAAATTGAACTTTTTGGCAACAATGCAAAACGTTATGTTTGGCGTAAAAGCAACACAGCTCATCACCCTGAACACACCATCCCCACTGTCAAACATGGTGGTGGCAGCATCATGGTTTGGGCCTGCTTTTCTTCAGCAGGGACAGGGAAGATGGTTAAAATGTATGGGAAGATGGATGGAGCCAAATACAGGACCATTCTGGAAGACAACCTGATGGAGTCTGCAAAAGACCTGAGACTGGGACGGAGATTTGGCTTCCAACAAGACAATGATCCAAAACATAAAGCAAAATCTACAATGGAATGGTTCACAAATACACATATCCAGGTGTTAGAATGGCCAAGTCAAAGTCCAGACCTGAATCCAATCGAGAATCTGTGGAAAGAACTGAAAACTGCTGTTCACAAACGCTCTCCATCCAACCTCACTGAGCTCGAGCTGTTTTGCAAGGAGGAATGGGAAAAAATGTCAGTCTCTCGATGTGCAAAACTGATAGAGACATACCCCAAGCGACTTACAGCTGTAATCGCAGCAAAAGGTGGCGCTACAAAGTATTATCTTAAGGGGGCTGAATAATTTTGCACGCCCAATTTTTCAGTTTTTTATCTGTTAAAACAGTTTGAAATATCCAATAAATTTCGTTCCACTTCATGATTGTGTCCCACTTGTTGTTGATTCTTCACAAAAAATTACAGTTTTATATCTTTATGTTTGAAGCCTGAAATGTGGCAAAAGGTCGAAAAGTTCAAGGGGGCCGAATACTTTCGCAAGGCACTGTACGTCCTATGAAAGAAATTGTAGTGAATCAGCTGATGGTCTGGATTGCGTGATACTTGGATACATGGAATGTTAGACCATACATCATGCCAGTCAAAATTGATGTTCAGGTCTGGGAAATCGCGTTCCCAGACCCTCTCAATAGGAAGGCCAAAGCTGCCAGATATCACCAAAAACTGATAAAGCCTGGCTACCATACCACAGGTTTTTGGCTGCATAGTAAATCATTTTCAGATAGGATGGATGGGCAAAGATCTCTGCCAGGAGACACCATATGCCTTGAGTGCTGATCTTAATTGAAGGTAAAAGAAAAATGAGGAAAAACGACTGAATGCGTTTTTAAGTCGGAAAAAGGTAACAACCTCGCTAAAAATGTCTTTTAGATAATAAACCCCCCTCTGTTCCCACTGTGGAGCTGTTATAGGCCTCCCACCAATCAGGAGTGCTGTATTGTTGAATAATGGAGAAAGTGTATGCCAGTTACATGCTATATGGCAATATGTTTCAACCAATCTCCAAGTTTTGATAAGATGATAATGGGGACAAAGCGTAGCTGGCACTGTTTATTAGAGATATTGACAAAAATAAAGTCATGGAGTGACCATGGTTCTGTCATAGCACTTTCTAAAGTACGCCAGCAAACCAGGTAAGGAGGGGCCTTAAAGGAGAACTCCGGGCAATTTTTACGTTAATCCTGATCGCTATAAGTATGTGAGTACTGTCGATAGTACAAACCAAAAGTACAGTTTTATCAAAACATCAGCATTGTTTTAACTTTTTTAAACTCAACAGGAGACCAGTCTATTTTTCCATATCTTTCAAAACGTCGATCAGAGCAACAGAATACTTATGCTTAACAATCTGGTTTAAGCAAGGGAAAACCTCAATACCTAAATATTTCACTGTTTAACAATGGGGATGTTAGCAGAGATGGTTGAATTGCAAGCAGTCATTAAAATGAAGTAGTGCAGACTTTGACCAGTTAATTTTAAAGCCTGATAAGCTTCCATACTTCTCGCATAAGGATATGAGGTGAGGAAGAGACTGAGGGGTTTTCTTAAAAAACATAACACCATCTGCATACAGTGAGAGGTGATGCTGTGTATTGCAAATGCATATTGGTAACACCATAATCAATTGGAGAATGGCTTAATTAAGCCAGAGGCTCTAGGGAGAGGACAAATAATGCAGGACTCAAGGGGCAACCTTGGCATGAAGATCTAGAAACTGGAAATAAAGAGGCGTTCAAGTTCATGTTTATTGTCATATTCATATTACTCTCTCAGCACCAGTCAATAATAACAATTTTAAAAACATCACATTTAAAACATCTATGAATATCCAAACACAATATACATAAGTGACTAAATTCAGACCACAGCCCTCCTTCCTGTTGTGCTATTGTTCAATAACCTTACTACCTGGGGGTAAAAACTATCCCTAAAACATGTTGTACACGTTGGGATGCTCTGCAAACGTCTCCCTGATGGAAGGTGGGAGAAGAGATTGTACGCAGGATGACTAGAATCCTGCATAATACCTCGTGCCTTCTTAGTGCTGCGTTTCCAGTAAATGTGTTGGAGCGATTCAAGTGGAACCCCCATGATTTTAGATGCGGTTTTGACTACTTTTGTCAGAAGATTAAGGTCATGCGAAGTAGCCCTGCCAAACCACTCTACAATGTTGCCTGTCCGTATACTCTGAATTGTGCAGTGGTAAAAGTTCTGTAGAATGTTAAGGGACATACCATATTTCTTAAGACACCTCAGAAAATAAAGCCTCTGATGTGCCTTCTTAATGGCACAGCTGATATGGAAGGACCATTTGAGGGTGTCTGCAATGTGGATGCCTAAGAATCTAAAAGGTGTGAAGTTTCAAAATCAAATTACTCACCTCATCTCTGTAGGCAGTTTCATTATTGTTGTCAATGTGTCCTATCACAGTAGTATCGTCTTTTTTCAAATTTCACAATACTATTAGTGGGGTGTTTAGCAATACAATCATAGGTATACAGACTGTATAACAGAGGACTGAGACAGCAGCATTGAGGTGCTGCAGTGCACTCTATAGCACTATAGAGGTTGAGTATGTAGTGCCAACTCTAACTGTCTGGGGGCGACCTGTTAGAAAGTCATGTATCCACCTGCAAATAGATTTGCAGAGGCCCAGGTCTAACAGCTTAGATATTAAAATGGAAGGTCTAATATTATTAAAGGCACTGCTATAATCAACAAATAGCATCCTCCCGTTGGGAGAACTGAAGCTCGTAACGGCGGAGGACTACGAGTCCCGTTACGGCAACGGTCTCCGTCCCAGGAGAGGAGCACCACACCGGCTGCTTTCTCCTTTTTCTCTCCTCCGCAGCGGGCGGGCTCTCTGCCCATTGCTAGGTTCTTGTTCTTGACCAGTGCGAATGCCGAGTAGCATTCCCCTAACCCAGGAAATGGACAGTGGTCCGCCACGGCGGCAGAGTCTGGCCTGCATCCCGCTTCCGACGGCCCCCTTTTTTGGCCGACGGAAGCCCACACCACCGTCTCCCCGAAACCAGGTCCATGCCCGCTTCACTGACCGCGCGTACCAGTGTACCGCCTAGGTGGCTGCGGCGCTGAACAATACAGTTTAACAATACAGAGCTAGCATGACCGCTAGCTCTTCTGTCTACGCCATGACCGCTAGCTTTGCTATCTTCGCCATGACCGCTAGCTCTGCTGTCTTCGCCATGACCGCTAAGCTTGGCTGTTCCCCGCTGAGGCTGGGACAGCCACGGGCTGTATGTAGTGGAGGGGATGCGGTAACACCCCTCCTAGAGAGCGGCGCTTTGGCCACAACGGCGGCACTGAGGTGTCGGCTCAAGGAGACGGCACCCCGCGAGCTGCGGTCTGCGCCTTTCCAAGCACCGGCTCCAGCTCCACCTACGGCGGCACTGTCATGAGGTCCGGCAGGCAGCACCCACCTCGCTGTTCCGCAAACGGCGGTGGCAGTGACGGTAACGGGGCACCGGGAACGCGTGTCTCACTCCATCTAGAGTTGGAAACATAACTGCGTTTTTTAAGGGGCACACAGTTCCCTTAAGAGAGAGCGCAGGGAAGAATCTAAAACAAAGGCACCAGGCTAAGACACGCTGACAGGGCACAAACAGACAGGGAGGAAACACAAAATGATCTGACAAGGGACAAGGGGAACAAAGAAGCTAAATACAAGAGGTGATGAGCAAACAATGAACAGGTGGTACAACAGGTGAAACATTAGGAGAGGGAGAGTAATCAAAAAAGGTGGGAAAACACAGGAAGTAAAACTTGTGGCACCCCAGGGGACTTGAAAGCCCGATTCACAATGAACATAGATAACTCAGAGACAGTTGGCTTAAACATGAAGTGTTCTTTAATAAAGTTGCTCGGTACGAGGGTAATGGTACAAACTTTAACTTAGGATTCTTCCCGTCCGGGGTCCGTCAGCCTTCAGGAGGTGTAGTCCTGGGGGGGTTTAAGCAGAGCGGGCCATTATCCCAACCAATATCCTTATTGGTCATCAACTCCTGAAGTGCTGCTCCTCTGGGCCTTTGTTCCTCTCTCTCTCTCTCTCTCTCTCTCTCTCTCTCTCTCTCTCTCTCTCTCTCTCTCTCTCTCTCTCTCTCTCTCTCTCTCTCTCTCTCTCTCTCTCTCTCTCTCTCTCTCTCTCTCTCTCTCTCTCTTCTCTCTTCTTCTCTCTTCTTCTCTCTTCTTTTCTCTTCTCTTCTCTTCTCTTCTCTTCTCTTCTCTTCTCTTTTCTCCTCTCCTCTCCTCTCCTCTCCTCTCCTCTCCTCTCCTCTCCTGCGGCCTTGTGCTGGCTCTCTTAATGCCTTCCCCCTGATTACCTGATGGGCTGCAGGTGTGACCAGTGCCATGTGCCAAGTGGCTGCAGCACCTGCACAGGCAGATAGACTCCCTCTATCACCTCTCCCAGTCTGAGCCTATGTCCCCGCCCCCAGTGCCGGATGGGCTGGCCTGTTTCCCCTGGGTTGCTACAAACTAGACAAGACAAGACAAGACAGAAAACCAATCACAATAACACAGGAAACAGAAATATACACAACAGGGAACAGAAATATACACAACGAAATATACACAGTCCACAGAAACAATATACAAAACAGGAAACATACAGAATTATAACAGGCAACAGAAATATAAACAACCCCAACAGAAATGTCCATAACCACAACAGTGTGCAAAGGTTACCTGTATATGTTTGTTTAGCGTGTCAATATGTTCTGTTAATTATCACACCATTTCCAAATCATTAACCTAGCCATTCATCAAATCCCCTACAGTAATCCCGTAGCTTTCTTGTGCACATATTTAACATCCAATATATAGCTATATAGCTACAACCATCAATACATCGTCTTATTGTTTAAAACCATGCCATTAACTTCACAAACATGACAGCTTATAATAACCATGCAACACATATGTCTTTGTTAACTACGTGTCTGTTTATTTAGCTTAAAGTGTAACACTCGCCAAAATGCAACATAGGGTCTTTTTGTGAATGTACCCGAGTCAAACTTTCATTTAAATGCATATTTAGGACGGAAGTGCCACTTTTAAGATGTACCGTATTTTCGTTTTTCGGTCAAATGGCCTTTTGAATGGGAGTAATAGGGGCACTTTCTATTTTTAAAACACTAAGAAGGCTCGACACAACATGAAACTTTGCTCCAAGTATCACCAGGGTGGTATTTCAGAAAGCAGTTTTAGTGAAAACTGAGTTTGTTAACCCTGAGATGAGGGTAACTCTGGGTTTTCTGTTTCAGAAAGAGAGGTAACTTAACCTCAGACTCTGTGAACCTAACCTGGTCGGGAGCAGGTTTTCTTCAAGAAACCTTGAGTTTCTCTCAGTCTCCTCCCTCTAACACAGCGCTCTTTCATTTCCTCATTCATTCATTCATTCATTCATTCATTCATTCATTCATTCATTCAGTCTGTATCAGGCGCATTTTAGCGCAGTTTGTTATCGGCATGAATAAAAAAAAAATGTTGGTTTATTAACCATGTTAGGCAGACTATAAAACATTTTATTTCTCAAAACATGGCATTCCCTTTTGTCTACAATCCCATTGATGAAGAAGCTGCTTTACTTCACAGAGAGTTAAACATATGTCGGGAGATGATATAGCCCCGACATTTTAATTTCCAGATAACTAGGGTTATATCAGCTAAATTGGGCCACTTTTTGGTAAATCGTTTGGGACAATAATACAATACCATATATGCATTTTCCATGTGTTTTTATGATTAATAATGACTGCTTTTGATCATTTTGTGTTGAAATTATGTAATAAAATATAATTATTTAGGCCCTACAGTTCTTGAAACATCAGCTGTGCCAACTTATTTTGCATCAGCAGTTTCAGGTAACATGGGCCAGTTGTTTCAGGTAAAATGGGCCAGTCAAACTGCAAAGGGAAATAGTAACTTATCATCAATTTTAATTTTAAAACACAGTTGCTTATACAGCCACATAACATTTAAACTGCATTAAACAAACAAATTCATGTGCCATTAAAAAAAAAAAAACATTTTGGGTGCAAACCCACATTTCAAATGTGCAATTAAAGAAAGTCCATTTTGGAACAGCATAGATCAGTGAACTGATGTCAGTTGTGTGTGTGTGTGCGTGCGTGCGTGCGTGCATGCGTGTGTGTGTGTGTGTGTGTGTGTGTGTGTGTGTGTGTGTGTATACACAACACATTTAGAACGAAATGTGCAAATTACAAAAATTCACATTCAAAATTGATAACTGATATGTTTGTGTGTGATGAAAACATTTTTCAAACAGTCTTTGCAAATGAAACCATCGTCATCACAGATACCATTCTCTTCACCACAGCTTTCATGAAACCAGGCAGAACATGGATCACATTCTACCCATTCCTCAGTAGCCTTAGGGTCATTTGGGTCACCATAGTGGGTGTTGCAGACTTTGCAAGGTGATTTGCTTCTCTTGCCCTGCTTTTTTTCACGCTTACCCTTAAAAATAATTATCATTCAACAGTATGTGCCTTCTCGTTGAACGCTGCCAGACAAGTTGTTGTCTCCCCCTTCTCTCCGGCACACACCTCCACACATGGCTGGCCAACCTGTCCAACGACCTTTGTCAAACTGAACTGGTCCTGAAGCCCAGACTCGTCACAGTTCCATATATGTGATGGTGTGCCCTCAATACCCAACTCGACCAAAAGGCTCTCATACTGGTTAAACCACTGGCTAACCACCTCTTTGTTGAGTCCAGCAGCCCGTGCTGCAGACAGGACCTCTGGCTTGCGCATCCCAAGCTCTGGGTTGCGTTTTAGAAAGTTCTGAAACCAGTAATATCCGGCCCTCCCTGCTGTCTTGGAGAAACCAGATATGTTCTCCTCACCTGTTCTCTCACTTCCTGTCTCCTCTCCTCTCGCTTCCTTCTCGTTTGCCATACTCACTGTAAATAAAATATCTACTACCATTATTACTGTTGGGGGGGGGGGGGGGGGTCATGGTGAGTGTGTGTGTGTGTGTGTGTGTGTGTGTGTGTGTGTGTGTACGCACGTACACACACACACACACACACACACACACACACACACACACACACACACACACACACACACTCAAACACATGGCCCATTTTAGCTGAAACCATGTTGCCCATTTTACCTCAGTGGGTTAAGGTAAATTGGGCCGCCAAGAAAAACATCACTTTTCAAAAAATATGTTCATATACCAAACTAACAACATTATTTCTGATTGATGCCATCAAGACAGATATTATGCATATTTTTATATGTGCATGTTTTTTTTTTTTATAGATTTATCGTCCTTATAATAGTTTAGTTAGATTTGGTATGCCAGGCTACTTACCATGCAGCTTTCTGGTGCAGTCTTGATTTGAATTATTGCCCCGCCCACCATAGCAACCATAAACCAATCAAATCACCTGTTACTTGTCAAGCACAGTTATGACAACAGTTTGAAATCCTTTGCAGTCATTGGCTCTAAATTCCAGAGGGGCTGTGACCCCCAAACCTTAAATAGCCCATTTTACCTGATGGCCCATTTTACCTGATATCACCCTACCTATTTGAGCGGTATCGTTTTTCTTCCTAGTCAATCAGTTATGTAGCTTACATAACCTTATCTGTCCTCATATCACTAACGTCACCCATCTATGCTCTTACATCCCAGCAGGTTATTTGTATCGCATTACGTTTTTTTGCTAACGGCATTTGTCTTTACAACATTGGTGATGCGGAGCATTTTAGTAAAGCCACTGTAGCAAAGCGCCGTCAGAAGAGTGTGACTCGCTCTGAAACGTGTTTTAAACGTTTTTAAAAGGAGTTCCACAGTATTGCAGGTGAATGATGTAAACCCTTTGAAATAAAAGATTATGGATTATAATTCTGTTAATGATGGTGCTGCAGCCTCAGAATGGGATTGCACCTAAATGAAATAGATTATAGGTTCAATACCATTTCACCAGTAATGTTAGGCTATACTTATAATTAAAAATGATATATACTATATTGGAATATACACATTTACTCTAGCAGCAATTTTCTCCCACGCAAATTCTCTCTCTTTTGCAGCAGCCGCTGTATTGCTTTTTTTTTAAACTCGCTGTATGTACGCATGAGTATTTCCGCCGACCCGTTTATTTGTGGTTGTTGCCATGGTGAATCGTAGTATCATAACTCCATTCATGATGCCTTTTTATTGTGGTGGTGAACCTACTCTGAGTTGATTGAACCAACTCATATCAGCTGTTCTGAAACCGAAAACTCAGCGTTTCCCATCTCAGGGTAAATCAACTCAGAGTTCAGGGTTAGACTCAGAGTTTGTTAAACCTTCTACCTGAAATACCACCCAGGGGCTCTACACATGAACTCGAGCATTGAGAACATTGTTTGTGTAACCAGAGTTTACTAAAAAGAAAGGTTTTGAACAACTCACCGTAGCTCTTGTTGTTTCCGGCCACTACCACCTCGGCAGTCAAAAAGAGTCGATATCAAAACAAGTAGCCACAGATTTAGTATATCCCTTGTGCACCGGTGTAGCCCCTGGTGATACTTAAAGCAAAGTTTCATGTTGTGTTGAGCCTTCATAGTGTTTTAAAAATTGCTATTTTGAGGCTAGCATAAAAGTGTCCCTATTACTCCCATTCAAAAGGCCATTTGACCGAAAAACAAAAATACGGTACATCTTAAAAGTGGCACTTCCGTCCTAAATATGCTTTTAAATGAAAGACCCTAGGTTGCATTTTGGCGAGAGTTACGCTTTAAAAGGTAACAGAGGGTAACATATCATCTTGGTGTCTTAACGGCGTCTGTGATGGTTGGAGTCCGGCTGGCTGTGAGTTTCTGTTTTTCTTTTTCCTCTGTCATGTTTTGCTGTCAGTTTGTGTTGGCTCTGCCTCTCTCTGTGTTCCCCCCTCCCCTCCTGCCTGTGACAGCCAGTTGATTGTGCACACCTGCTCGCCTCCTCACTATCACTCCTCCTGCCGTACAAACCTGCCGGTCATCAACTACAATCAAGCTCAGTATTTAAACCCCGGATTGACTCACCATCTCCGCTTGATTGTTGCTCCTGTCTCCTCGGTGACACATGACTCAAACTCCTGAAAATTTTCCTGTGTGTTTTCCTGCCTGTACTTTTTGTAAACCGTTTTATGTCTTCTCATTTCCTGTGTTTTTGTCCCTGGCATCCACCTTCCCACTTCCCCATTTGCTTCCCCATTTTTCCTTAATAAAATAACTTTTGCTGAGCTCTGCGTTTGGGTCCACTCTGTCCTAACTGTAACAGAACGATCAAGCCAGTATGGACCCAGCAGGCTCACCTCCCCACTCCGATTCTTCCAACCACCCACCCCATGCTGTTTTTTTGCCGTGACCTCCCAGGGAGCGTTGCTCGGCCAACATTCTACGGCTCTTCAAGCCATGGCCAAGACCATTCGCTCCTGACGAGGAGGTCCGGAATCTAGCCACACAGCTTCGCCACTCTGATACGTCTGATTCCCTCGGTAATTCCTCTCGGGCCATCTCCCCTACTCGTGCCCTGGCACACAATTCCGCCTCGCTCCCCGTCGTTTCTCCGCCCCTCGAGTCCCCAGTCTCTTCCCCCGAGAAATCCTCCGGCATACTGGGAACCTGCGAGCGGTTTCTCGTGCAGTGTGCCCTGGTATTCAGGAGACAGCCATTAACTTACAGCTCAGATGAGGCCAAGGTGTGTTTCGTTGCCGGGTTGCTCCGTGACCGCGCCCTCAATTGGTATACCTCTGTGAGTGAGGGGCAGCCTCACCTCCTCTCCTCATACTCCTCCTTTGTGGAGGAATTGAGGAGGGTGTTTGATCGCCCTGTGTGAGGAGAGGGAAAGGCTTCCCCGCTCATGTCACTCCAGCAGGGGGATTGCAGCGTCGTGGAGTACTCGGTTGACTTCCGCATCTTGGCTGCATATAATTTTCCTTGTTTTTTGTTTGTGTGTTTATATTACAGTATATTATGCTGTATACATTTTCTTTTTACTCTGATGTATGGAAGTTACTTTATGTGTGTGAATAAAAATGGTTACAATTTCCTTGGCAGTATGAGTGCAATGTGTGATGTCAAACCTTGGAGGCTACTCTTACCCTAAAATCCTATTTTATTTTTTTTTTCTTCTGTTTTATACACAATTGTACTCTGTTAGCTAGACAAAAAAACAGTACAGTAACCATTGTCAATGAAGACTGAAAGGTGGACATGAGAGATATTTCAATGGTCCTCTGCCATAGTGACAAAACATCTAAACATTTTGACTTGCAGTGCTTACACAATGCCAAAGGGACGAAGCATTTTGGGGGCACTGACTATTTAAATGAGAAAGAAATTTAGTTTTGACACATAAGTGAAATGTTTTGGGAGAGATATGAGCTTTTGCAGGTGAACCATCCAGGTTATTTTGGCAAAAGCACCAAGAGTGTCGAAAACGTCCGGTCTGTTTCAAGAATTGAGCCAAAGCAATTGAGAAGGATGTTTGCCATTTTCGTGGCACTGACTCTTTATATGGGAAAGGAATTTAGTTTTGAAGCATGAGTGAACAGTTTTGGGAGAGATGTGAGCTTTTGCAGGTGAGCTATAGTGTTGTGCTGAACTGTAAGACTGTTTTGCCAAATGATCTTAGAGTTTTGAGAATGTAATTTCTGTTTCAAGAAATGAGCCAAACCAATGGAGAAAAACTGTAATAAAAACTATATAAAAATAGCTCGTAAAATAGCTATAAAGTTAGTCTTGTTTGCTGTTACAGGTCATTTAAGACCATTTTATGAAAAATGACAGAGCTTCAGAAACATTAAAAAGTTGCATATAGTCACTTAAACATAGAAACATCGAACTCTCCCAGATAGGTTTATTTTGTGGCCTACATTTTGAATTATTTTATCTCTGAGAAATCGTGTTGTGTCTGTCAGATTGATCTAAATAATAGGGCTGTCAATCAATTAAAATATTTAATCGTGATTAATCGCACAAGTTTTTAATGCTCTTATCAACATGGGAGCTGACAAATATGCTTGCTTTATGCAATTTTTTATTATTATTGCAACAATCCAAAACAATGACAAATACTGTCTAGAATATTCTCTAGAATAACCTTACAGGTCCTGTATGCTCAAAAATATGCTGAAAGCATAATATGGTAAACTCAAGCCCATCAAGGAACAACAGTTGGGCATATTGACATGAATGTAACATTACTTCAGAAAAGGGTTTATTGCCATAGTAAGATACACCAATGAGGAATATGCTTTGGTGAAGGTGCATACATACACAAACAAACATATCAAACATAAATAATAAATAAACAATAAATACAGAAACGGAAACAAATATTTACAAAATAGCTATTTAGAATAAGAAAATCTTTCGACCACACAGCCAACCAAGCGCCACCGAAGGTGGTATGAGCCAGCTAAGGGAGGTCAGAGACTGTTGTGCAATGCCCACTTGGCAGAGAATTGGGTCCTGGATCGGGATGCTTCACTTGACGGGCTGACTGTGTCACTCCGGTGGAATGAGGGAACGCCGGACTCTTTACGCTATTTAAGGTAAAGAGTAACGAATAATACGTAAAGAGCAATGAATAACAATCTGAATATTTGTCATGGAAAGGGTCTCTCCGAGGCAATCAGACATTAGTGTGTTTTTTACTGGAATAGAGGTCAATGCTAAATCCTATTTTATATAGAAAAGGTGTAGCATTAGCAAGCATGTTAGTAATTTTGCCAAGCCAGTTTGCCAAGTTCAGTCTAGCTTCAATTTCAGCTTTTCATTAGGCCTACCTGTCACTCTTATGACTACAAACAGATAAAAAAAGGCGTTTAGATTAAATGACATGCCATGGTTGTTTACTAGATGTTTTAAACAGATTAATTCCTTCTTGTGAGTAGGAATGGCATATATTAGTATCTTTGTCATTAATGCAAACACTTGAGTTCAGTCCGAAATGGCGGCGACTCGGCGACTGCGCGCAGATGTTGTATGGGCAACCCAATGGAATGTCGCCTCTTATTATTATAACCTCTTTGGGTTAACTAAACATCCCTTTTTTATACAGCTCGACACAAAACAATGGACCTTGTGTATTACAGCAACAGACACATTGTACAAGACCATTAGCCAGCTAAATGTAACAATGTAATGTTACAATGGAATTGTGTTTAACCTCACAAGTGGGAAAATAAACAATAAATCAAGTTTGAGAGAAACTTTGATGGCTCGGTGGAGGCTATGTGTGACATATGCTCGAACAGGAGTTGCCTGGCCGCTGCAATCATGTGTGCAATAGCAGACGTCAGTATGTTGAATTTATGTTCAATGTCCCACTGTGTCAAGTCTGAGGAATAGGATAGGAGGTAAGATTATTCTTTAAGATTTGTCCAAGTGGGAGCATATAAAGGTTAAAAAGAAGTGGACCCAAAATTGAGCCCTGGGGGACTCCACAGGTCAAGGATGTAGGTACTGAGGTGCAGTTGCCAACGGCAACAAAAAACCTCCTGTCTTGCAGGTATGATTTCAGCCACTTGACAACAACACCTGATAAGCAAACCCAAGGCACCTAACCTTAACCCTAACCCTAACCAGTGCCTAATCCTAGTGCCTTCCAGGCAGCTCTGCCTGGAAGGAGCCATTGGGGGCAAAAAACACAGATAAACGGGCCGGAGGCAGTGAGCAGTTTAGAAGGTTTATTCAAATGAAAAGGCTTACAATGAAAGGTGTCCTGAGAGGCATGCAGGCAAAAGGAGGTCCAACAAAAATCCCAAAACTAAAGCCTAGGAAAACAAAACCACAAGGATGAAGAGACGCAGGGAATGACAGGAGAAACGACGATGAACGGACAAGAGACAAAGAAGGCACAGAGACCAAATACACAAGGTAACGAGAGTAGTAACGAGAGACAGGTGACATGAGGGCTGAGGAATGGGTGGAGCACATCAGAGCAGGGCAGACAATCACAGAGGCGGGAAAACAGAAGGCAGGAAGTAAAACAAGACATGACACAGGAGAAACACACACTCCAAAGTAAAACCGGAAACTGAATGACAAGACAGTGGGAACAATACTACAAGGACTGATAACACAAAGACAGGCTGACAAGGGTGAGACAAGCAGATGAGGACTACAGAGACACATGATGCAGTAAACAACAAGGAAACAGAATGAATTACTAAAATAAACAGGTAAAATCACAACAGAAAACCACAACCATGTCACAATGTCCGGCTACTTACAGAAATTAAGCGTCTGCGAAATACTCTCCACTATCTTCATAACAGTCAAAGCATGTGAGTTCCCATTGTCGGTCAAAATACTGTGCTGTGACCCCGAGGTAACTGTAATTACTGAGAGAAATCGAGTCTCCGGTGAGTGCAGCGGTGCTGCATCACTTTCTTATTTCCCAAACTACCGAGTGGCCTGAGGACCAAATCTTGCATCAAAAGAATTAGTGAATTATTATACTACTACTAAGTACTAATATATCCATGATCCTAGGCTGATGTTGCTATGGAGAACAAGCAAATTAAAGGCACAAATCTGAACTGTAGTTAATTCAGAATGCTTATTGTTGCAGTTGCAAACATAACACAGTACCATAGTTGCAGGTGCCAATAAACCATTACAGAAGAAGATGACATAATTAAAAGAGCGAAAGTCAACCTCAAATGAATGAAAACTATGTGGAACACATGATTGAAATATGACATTCCTGTTTGTTTCATGTATATATTTACAAAAGGTTACAGTTTCCAGCTATGAGTCACCCAGAATTGTCTATGGATAAAATAAATGAAACTTTTTTACATCTGGAATCAGATGCACCAAAAATCGCTCCTACCACCTGCAACTTTATGCCAAAGCCAGAAAAATGACAAAAATGAAATGACAATTCAGTCTGATTATCAGGCTAAAAAAAGGCAGAGATAGGAAGAGATGAACACATTGGAACTGGGAAGATGACAAAGAGAGAAGAGCAAAATGAGGAGAAAATCTTATAGGCAAGATGAAAGTAGATCCAAAAAGGAAAGGGGGAGTGCAGAACCAATGTAGAATAGGGAGGAGAGAAGCAGTGGGGATGTTGGGGAGGGTGAGGAGTTAAAGAAAGTTAAAGATGGCATAGGAAATCAAAGTATAAGAATATTGAGACATGAAGGACAGGAGTGTAGAAAGGAAAAGCAGTGAAGAGTTTTTAAAGGATACAAGGGGATGAACAGAGTTAGACAGAGAGGACAGATGGATATAGAGGAGGGATAGATGTTGAGAGGAATGAGTGAGCGAGCATTGACAGACCAGCATAGACAAAGAGTGAGAGTGTGGCAGTGCGCCACTCTGCAGCAGCAACACTGAGTGACAGCCATAGCCTCACTACGGTTTGTCTGTACTTGCTGACTGACTGGCTGGATGCAGCAGTGTCCCCACAGCTTTGCCCTTCTCTCCACCTCCCTTCCTGTGTCTGTCTAACCCCCCTCCTCTCCATCTCTCAGCAATGCAGCATTAAATTGGGCTGGATTAGGAAGAATTCTTGTGATATAACTTTTTTTTAAAGCTGTCTATTTTTCAGGCCATGTGGTAGTAAAGGACATCTCCCTGCTGAATGTCTCACCAGTGCAGCATATGAATAAAAAAAAAGGATGAGTGGTTCTCATTTAACCTTGAGTCTAATTCTAGTACTCTGTAAAGTTTGTTTGTGGAAGAGCGCGATACAAATAAAGTTATCATTATCAGCTTGAATGCTCTAATCGCTGCTGACAAAACACACTTAGACTATCGCCTCCTGGTCCCCCATCGCCCCATTATTATCCTCCAGAGTAAAAGGAAAGATAAATGACATTGAGATACAACGACAGACTTAAAGGCTGATAAAGAGGCCATAATATGTCTGACCAATTGTCCTTTCTCCACTGGGTCATACTTGAGGTCTTCAGAGAGAAGGGACCTTTAGATAACTCTGATAGGATCAGCACAGCAAACAGGAAACCCGGCTTAACAAAGTAATAACATTTGTTGGCTCTGCTACTGCAATGCAGCACTATGTTGTCCTCTCTGCTCCTCTCGCTCTCTCCCTCCTCCCTCCCTCCCTCACTCACTCACTCTGTCTCTCAACCTTATCTCCCTACCATAACACTACTGCTTTACTTTCCTTGTTTGAGGGGAGTCAGATGTAGAAATTACTTCAACATTCCACATTCAGAACCTGTTGCGGTGTTTCATATAAATATAAGTGTAATGCTACATGTGTGTGTGTGTGTGTGTGTGTGTGTGTGTGTGTGTGTTTAGGGGGGGATGTCGGAGAGATGCAAAACCTGCAGAAATAAGCTATAAACTGGCTTTCGTCTGGGAGCAAATGCATTTTTCTCTTTCGGCATATTTATCATGCAATCTGTCAATGGACTTTCATCTCCTACACAACTTTTTCTTTATTTAAGAGTTTATCAACTACATTGGTGTTCCCCAACCACCGGTCCGTGGGTCATTTGGTATCGGGCCGCACAGAAAAAAATAAATAACATTATTTCCATTTCATTGATTATCAGAGTCTGAAGATGTTTTAATTTTGAAAAATGACCGGATTTTCTCCCTTCTCTCACGCGTCACTTCCTCTTGACACGTGTCACGTGATATTTACCGCTCAACGAAGCCAACAAACGTTTTTGCCGAGCTTTATTTGCTAAGGGGAAAAGGCCCGCCGTGGGAGGAGACAGAAGGGGAGCCTACAACTTCAAAGAAAAATAAATTTAACAGACAATACCAGGAGTCCTACTTAAATGAGGCAATGAAGCCTTCAAAACTTATTCGGCACATGGAGACCAATCACCCCTCATTAAACGACAAACCTTTGGAATAAAAAAAAAAATTTGATTGCACTGAGAGCAATACTTAGTGGCTAACCGCATAGCTAAGGCTAAAAAAACCTTTACAATTGGTTAAGAACTGATCCTGCCCGCCACTAAGGACATTTGCCGTGAAGTTCTAGGAGGGGCTGCAGCTAAAAAGATAGCACAAGTGCCTCTTTCGGCTAGCACTAGGCGTATTTAGGAAATAGCAGAGGACACTGAGGCACAATTGTTGGAAAGGATTAAGAAGTCGCTGTGGTACTCAATCCAGGTTGACGAGTCTACTGATATTAAGAACAAGGCAATACTACTTGTTTTTGTGCGATATCTTTATGAGGAGGATGTGCATGAGGACATGTTATGAACACTATTGTTGCCAACCAACACCACAGCCGCAGAACTATTCAAGTCACTGGATGATTCAATTTAAGGAAAACTGGACTGGTCCTTTTGTGTCAGCATATGCATGGATGGAGTTGCTGCCATGACTGGACGGCTTTCTGGTTTAACTACTCGGATTAAGGAGTCTACGGACAACTCTCGTCTATTCGAGCAGCTTTGTGAGGAGATGGATGCAGAGCACAAACGCCTTCTCTTATACACAGAAATAAGATGGCTATCGAGAGGGAGATCGCTAACCAGAGTGTTTGAGTTACGAGAGCCACTGCAGAGGTTTCTTTCAGAAAAAAAGTCCCCACTGGCAGCTCATGTCATTGACGAGGAGTGGGTCACAAAACTCGCTTACTTGTGCGACATATTCAGTCTGCTCAATTAATTCAATCTGTCACTTCAGACAGGGGCGTGGGAAGTAGGGGTGATGGAGGTGCTGCAGCACCCTCTGTTGGTGCTGCAGCACCCCCTGTTAGCAAACTGCGATGACAATAAAATGATAGCTTATAAATATCTCTGGTTGTTGTTTCTGTTTCACGACATTTAGTGTGTCATGTTTGGGGTATGGGATGAAGAGAGGGATACTTTTAGTAACAATAGGGCTTTTCACCGGGGTGGAACAGCTAATGCACTTGTGCCCACCCGCGGCGCTACCATTGGGCCCGGGTGGGCCTTGGCCCACCCATTTTAGGTCCAGGCCCGCCCATTTTGACCCAGGCCTATAGTGAGTAGTGAGTGATTTTCATTCTAGCAGTTCATCCAATAAGCAGCCCAAGAAAAGCTTTGAATGAAAGCTTCTCAGCCAATCAGCGGCTTCTACCCCACGTGTGGACTCTTAAGCCTGCCCACAGGCTGCATCGTCACCAGCAAGTGATCCAATAAAATGAATGACGTTGCCGTGCAAGCTTTTCAAGCAAGCTCAATAAGACAGACACAGACGGTAGCTACTAGCTAATATGAAACTCAAAGCAAAGCAGCTTGTTTTCATTTAAATTCAGCAAGAAACGCTCTGAGGAGGAGGAGGAGGAAACTCCTGCCATTTTAAGTAACGCGGTTACAAGTGACGAGTTACCATCCTGCTCGGCCGCCCTCTCCCCATCAAGTCCTTCCGTAGCCACCCCCTCACACCAGCAAGGCAAGTAGGCAACAGTTAACGTTTAGCCGCCTTCCGACCGAGTAGTTACAGGAACGTAGTTAGCTATAGAAAGGTCCACTTCTAAACAGATCTCCTAACTACTCTCCCCCAAAACTGTTTTTTCCAATTGCATTCCCACTGGCCAAGTGGCCATAGGGACTGGTAGGAGGGGTAAGGGACAAATAAAAGCGGTCTGAGAGACCTCCAGCTCACAGCGGGGTCTCTGAGCATAACTGGCCGAGCGACGAGCTAGCGGCCGGGGCAGGCACCTGCTGGCTGTCGCCTCACTTCATGGAGCTCCGAAAACTTTGAAGCAAATTGTCAATTCGGCATCAATTTTCGCAAGACTGCCTATATTCGAAATCTAAACAGTTAATTTCTCGCCTAAAACCTTGTCATAAGTGCAATTAGTGATGAATGAGATGGCGAAAATTGTTAAAATTGTCCCGTTGTTGGTCTGTCTGTACCGGAAACCCGACCCTCGTTCACCTAGGTTCATATGCTGAAAAGAGAAAAGACCCTGCCCTGAAGTAGGAGCTGAAAGAGTTACAGGAGCTGCGGCCAGAGGGACTTAAAAAACCCCAAATTGTTCCAGTCGGAACACGAGAAAAAAAGGGTTCTAGGAATTTTATGTTCTAAGAACTTCAAAAATCCCTCCGGTCGGAAAGCAGCTGTTAACGTTAGTGTCTGGCTGTAATAATTCCGTTTCAGTCTTTTTGTAGGCTTACTGCCAAGGTGTATGTCTTTGTCCACTTCAGCACTGAGCTGAGGACAGCGACACAAGAGCCACACAGGTAGGCTACTAAGTCGCTGTCCTCAGTTTTTCATTTTTTGGCTTATTTTAACTGGCCCATCCAGTTTTCTGGAGGCCCACCTGCAATCAAAATCCTGGCGCCGCTAGTGCTTGTGCCTCTGTTTACCAGTGTTTACTGCTGGCTCCGAAAGGTCTTTCTCAGCTCTTCGCCGCCTGAAAACATGGCTCCGTAGCAGGGCCGTGCAGAGACCTTTTGAGGGGCAGGGGCTCAAATTCAAAAAAGGGCATATGGAACAAGATTTGCTAACAATATACTGTATGTCATCTTTATTTTAAAAAAACTGTATATTTTACATTTTAACATAATACTAAATCCACAATACTGTACACGTCAAAATGAAATATGGAGCCTTAGACTACATTCACACAAATATATCCAAAAAATGCAACCGTCCAAGCAAAATGTAATCTTACATACAGTATCCAAACGTATATAGAAAGTGCAATATGAAATGTTACATAATACTAAATCCACAATACTGTACACCTCAAAATGAAATATAGAGCCTTACATTAGACTACATTCACACAAATACAATATAACGAGATATCAAACCAGAAACAGTTTAATTGTAGCCTATAACTGCAACCTGAGCTGACTATCAGATTTCTGTAGCAGTGGGCTAGTAGGCTTTGAATCAGAAAGGGATTTGCAAAGGTATGCAGCATGTTTCAGATTATTTTCTCAAAATATAAGGATGTCCTTTATTAAGTCAAAATGTAGTGACATGTTCTTTTAAGTGGGCTGCTGGTTGAGAGGCACAAAGCAGACACACACACACACACACACACACACACACACACACACACACATTTCTGTTAACCTACAGAGAACTGCTGCCACCCAGACCCACACACCTGTTAACCTACAGAGAACTACTGCTACACACACACACACTTCTGTTAACCTACAGATAACTACTGCTACACACACACACACACACACACACACACACTTCTGTTAACCTACAGAGAACTACTGCTACACACACACACACACACACACACACACACACACACACACACACACACACACACACACACACACTCTTCTGTTAACCTACAGAGAACTACTGCTACACACACACACTCTTCTGTTAACCTACAGAGAACTGCTGCCACCCACACCCACACACCTGTTAACCTACAGAGAACTACTGCTACACACACACACACTTCTGTTAACCTACAGAGAACTACTACTACACACACACACACACACACACACACACACACACACACACACACACACACACACACACACACACACACACACACACACACTTCTGTTAACCTACAGAGAACTACTACACACACACACACACACTTCTGTTAACCTACAGAGAACTGCTGCCACCCACACCCACACACCTGTTAACCTACAGAGAACTACTGCTACACATCTGGTTATGAAAACTACATACCGCACCTTGAGGATTTTACATCTATCCATCCATCAGTCAATCAATCATGTCAGTAAATAAAAATCTGATTCTATAGTCTTATTCAAGTACATTTTTCTTGTATTGTAGGAAAGCATGGCTGGACAGAAATTGTCAGTTGAGGAACAAAGGAGAAGAAATAGAGAGTACCAACGAAAGAGAAGAGAAAAATTAAACAGTGACCAAGAGAGCAAGCATGCTATGCAAGAGAAGGAAAGACAAAGGTGGAAGAATAGAGTTCAAGACAAAAAGGTAATACAAATAGACGAGATGGGAGACAGGGCAAAGAGGAATTGTAAGTATTGGAGAGAGGCACAGGAAAGGTCCAGACAGAAAAGATCCAATGAAGATGCAGTGCTGGAGACACACACCCCTCCAGATAGTCCGCAAGATCAGACTATTCAAGAATACAATGCCAGACACAGCCGACAGTCTCTCAGACAGGAAAGGGGGAGAAGTAAAACGAGAAAAAGGCATTCAAGAGAAATAAAAACTTTGAAAGAGAAGCTTAAGAAGGTAACAAAGCAACGAAACAAACTGAGAAAAAAAATGTCGAAGAAGAAACGCTAAAAATAAAACACCACTTGACTCTCCAGGTACAGAAACAAAGAAGATGCTATCAGGAAGCAACATTAGGAACCCAAAAATCAAGAAAGCCCTTCTATTCCACAACATCCTCAGAAGAAAGCTGAAGAAAAACAAACAAACTCCTGGGCCACGGCATCAGGAACCAGCACTAAGTTTGTCATCAGGCAAGATTCTCAAAAAGGATCGTCTCCTTCACCAAATCCACCAGTTTGGGATAACAAGTTAATGAGGAAAGAAACAGACAAAGAAAAAGCCAACATTCCTAAAGGGTATAACAGAGACTGTTTCTGATTTCTTCCTTAACTCTACACGTGGGACCACTGATTAGACTGACACCATCACTAGGACTAAGATGAAACAGCAGAGAATGATCCTGGCAGACTCCATGATCAACCTCCACACTGATTTCCTCATTAGGAAACCCACTGTGAAGCTGAGCTATTCTTATTTCTGTACGCTGAAGCCATTCTATATTACAGCACCAAAAGCATCTGATCCGAAGACATGTCTGTGTCAAAAGCATGAAAATGCATACTTAATGCTTGAGGTCCTTAGAACAACTGGTATTGTGAAGTCAAACAAACTGGATGACAGTTTTCAATTAGTTTGTTGCTCTCCAGCAAGTGAGACCTGCCTTCTTCGCACCTGCTCACGATGTCTAAACAAAAGGTACAGTTACAACCCAAGAGCAAGACAAAAATCCATGTTCAGTGGAAGCAGTGGGAGAGAGTTCAAGAAGACACAGTCAATGGAATCCACATCAACACTAAACTCGTCCAACACAGTGGCAGTCTTTCAGAGCTCATCAAACTCTATGGGCAAATACTCAGAAATGAAACCACAACATGTGTGTTTAGTGCAAAACCAGTCAAAAGCATACAGAAACACAATTGAGACTTGTGAAGAAAGTACAGCAATTGTTCACGTTGACTTTTCAGAATCCTGGAGATGCAAGTATCAATCTGAAGTACAGGCCTGCCATTTTGGACAAAATCTGCCACAGGGAATGCTACATACCGGAATGTATTACATTAAGGGTGGGAAGGCAGGGTTTTGCACACTTTCAGAGTCAAAGAGATAGGATGCTGCAGCAATCTGGACACACATGGAACCAGTCCTAAAAGATATCAAAAAGAGATATCCACAGGTTACCACCGTGCACTTTTGGTCCAATGGTCCAAGTAAACAATATAAGAACAAGAAGATTTTTTTCCTTCTGTCTTGTATGGGGGCTACACTTGGATTTGAAAGAGCAACATGGAACTTCTTCCCCACTTCCCATGGTAAGGGCAGACCAGACGCCATTGGCGGCACAGTGAAAAGAACAGCTGACAACCTGGTCCTGAGAGGAAATGATGTGACAGATGGACATACATTCTTTGAAAAGGTCTCAAACAGTCTGAAGAGCATTCAGCTGTACCACATTGCAGAAGATACGATACACTTCTCATGCATCCTCTCAAACAGGTTTCCTCAACAAGACAAATACACCAGGTCATCCCACATGAGAACATGATCCAGCACAAACAACTATCCTGCTTTTGCAGCAAGATGTTGGTTTGCCAGTGCTTCTGCCCAGCTACATTCTATTTCCATGGCTACCCAGAGGAACAGCAGAGTGATACAAGGAGGGCAGGGAAGAAAAGACCTTTGGCCATGTAGAGGAAAAAGAGATGGGAGGGGAAATGGAAGAGGATATGGAAATGGAAGATGTGATGGAGGAGGAGTTGGATGAGGAGCCTCTGAAAGGTCCTGAGCGTACTGTGACAGTAACGACTGTTAGCAGACTTAAGAGACTGGCTAGCAGTAGTATATGATGACCACTGGTGGCTAGCCAAGACCATTGCTGTGGATACTGAGCATCAAGATGTGAAAGTGGAGTTTCTGCATCCCCATGATCCAACAGCAAAGTATCAGCCTAAGCTTCTCACAAAGGATGTCTGTTTCTGCCCAGTTGAAGACATCATAGTGAAACTAATGGGAAATGCATCACTAGTCCAATTAAGAACACAAGAGATCTACAGCATAGCCCCTGATGTGATGGACTTCATAGAACGTGAGCATGTCCGACACCTGCTGCTCAAGGCATAAGCGCAGGTTAGACAAAAATGAAATCTTAAGTAAGCTAATTGAACCTGATTCTAAGCTACAGATTATGTGTTGCAGTGTTGTTATCAAGGAATGTCAATTTTAGATCACACCCAGTATGAAGTAGGCAGTGCAGGGCAATCACACATCCAACACACACACACACACACACACACACGCACGCCATTTTAAAGTAAATGACTACTTACAAAGGAGGAAAGGAAGAGGAGAATGAGAAAAAGGAGAGCAGGAAGTGGTGTAGGGGAGGTAGATGAAAACAGAGGGGGAGGAGGGCCCCTTGTTTCCCTTATTGTTTTTTTGATAGTTGGAAACGGTGTAATTTATAATAGTTGGAAACGGTGTATGTGCAATATGTTTATTATAGTTTGCTTTACAGTAAGTTCAATACTCTAATAACAAGTAGTTTTAGTAGTAGTGTTGAAAGAGCAGATTTATTCAATAATCAGCAATGCACACCTTCAGTTTTTCGTCAACAGTCAGATCTTCGTCAACAGTGTCAGATGTATGTTTTTGTTAATTTTTTGGGAAAAATATTCTTCCTTCAGTTTGTTGTTTTTGTAATAAAGGACCATCTGATCTACATCCTCTTATGTCTTATTTATTTAAGGAATTTGTTTTTACAATATTGAAATTAAAATCAAAGTTTGAAAATGCAAATATTTAGAAATCTGGGTTTTCAGAATAGTGTGAAATCACAACTTAAGTTTATATATTGTAATTTTTTTACATATCAGAGTAACTAAACACTATTACGACATACTTCAGAACTTTAGATTCTTGTTGGATTGGAAGAATTAAAATTGTATACTTGTTAGTGTGTCTGACGGAGTTGACACAAATCCAGTTCTGAAGGGAAACATGTTTGTTAAAAATGTGTTTTTATTTAGAACCTGTTCCTTTACTGTTGTGCGGAGCGGGGGATAGTAGACCCAAACGCAGAGAGCAGGCAGGTAGGCAGGAGAAGGTTTGAGGAAAGGGATTTATTAACAAAAAACAGCACAGAGGCTGGAAAAAAACGCAGGAAAAAACTCAGAGGGAAAACTACAAAAAACACAAGGCTGAAGCAAACTGAGAGAATATAAACTAGCAGAACTAGGAATGCAAACGCACGCAGACAGGGAAACGGACACAAACGGACACAAAATGATCTAACACGAGACAAAGGGAACACAGAGGTTAAATACATGAGGTAATGAACAAATGAGGGACAGGTGATACAGCAGTTGAAACACATCAGGGCGGGGCAGGACAATTAACCAAGGCGGGAAAACACAGAAAGTAAAACTGGACATGATAAGACAGAAAACAGACTATCAAAATAAAACAGGAAACAGAAATATACACAGAGAACAGAATGCACAAGACGCTACAGTCATAACAAGATAAACCGAAACACACAAGGAAATAAGGAAACAGAAATATACACAACGGACCAGAAATCTACAAAATAAATATATAAAAACAGGAAACGTACCGAAATAATAATACAGGCAACAGAAATGTACAAAACCAAGCAACAGAAATGTCCAAGCCATAACACTTGGTGTTGCTATTTAACTACATGGTTAAATAGCTAAGACCTTTCTCTGCAGAAACATGTAACTCTAATTGATATAGTGTGTATTTAAAAAAAAAGTTTTTTAAAACGTGTTTTGTCTCGACTCTCAAGAATCAGTGAATTAAAGGAGAACTCCGAGCAATTTTTACGTTAATCTTGATCGCTATAAGTATGTGGGTACTGTCAATAGCAAAAAAAACGAGCCGAATCGGTGCTAGCATCATGGAGTTGCTGCAGCTAATGCCGAGAGCTCCCACTTAGCTAAAATGGCAGTTTTGGGGGCATATCATAAAGAATGCCTTTGTGCCTCTTAACAGACACAAAATGCAATTAAAATGTCTGTGCAACATGAACAGGGCCCTTACATGACAACAAGATGCGTTTTCAACTCAAACATTGTTTAAATTCACCGTTAGCTGCTGGCTGTCGTCTGGGATGAGTGAGTGTGTTCAGCCACGCTTCGGTAATAATCATCAAGCAGCAGTTCTGTGTGTATTTGTAGCATATACATCCATTTTGTGTGCAATCCATCTGGCGTTGGTGAATAGTAGTCTCTGCAGTGGCGAACTGTGTGTTGGTTGCCTTGGCCAGGCTAGCAGGTCCGACCAGCATCCTTCTACTTCCTCCCCGCCTTCCCCGCCTGCCGCGGCCGACAGCAATCCACGGGCGCCCGCTGGTCTGGTGGATGTCTTCCAGAGGACAGTTCATGCTTTCGTGGCAAAATTTTTGCGGCGAAAAAAGTTTATTTCCCCCTCAAAAATAGGTAATTGAGCACTGTAGTGGTTATGATCATATCAGTGACTATGTAACTACATGGAAACGGGCCAAATTTTTCCTGCTACAACTCAATTCCCGCGGGACTTCAGTGCAAGACTACAGCCAGCCTTCAGTAACGCTGTTACTTTACAAGAAACAGGCTAAATTTGGCCCGTTTCCATGTAGTTACATAGTCACTGATATGATCATAACCACTACAGTGCTCAAATACCTAGTTTTGAGGGGGAAATAAACTTTTTTCGCCGCGAAAGCAAGAACTGTCCTCTGGAGGACATCAATCAGACCAGCGGGCGTCCGTGGATTGCTGCGGGCGGGGAGGAAGTAGAAGGATGCCGGTCGGGCCTGCTAGCCTGGCTACGACAATAACACACAGTTTGCCACTGCAGAGACTACTATTCACCAACGCCAGATGGATCGCACACAAAATGGATATATATGCTACAAATACACACAGAACTGCTGCTTGATGATTATTACCGAAGCCCGGAGTTCTCCTTTAATTGAGAAGTAATAATGAATGCATCTTTTTTAAGTGTTACTTATAATTATATTAACCCAGCAGTGATTATGTTGTCCACTTACTATTTCATGAAGTGGAGGAATTCTGCAGACGATTGGAAAAATAAATGAGAAAATAAGGAAGACCACTCAATTGAAAGGTAGTGCTTTTTCCTACTTCACTATGTGGGTTTCATTATTGAAGGGTCAGGAAATCAAACGTTTATAAAATGTAATTTCTACTGTTTTCTTGCATCCCTCTCATCTCTCTCTCTCTCTCTCTCTCTCTTGCAGGAATCATAGAGACTGTTGAAAGTGTTTGAGTATGGGAAGAAGAAAAAACTGTAGACAAGAAATAATGAAAACTTCTCCTGTTTGTCTGTATAGCCTGTGGAAATGCCAAAATAAAAAAAATACTTTTTGACTTATTTGCTTGCAATAAATTTAAAAAAAGTATGCTAATTACACAAATTGCACAACATGCAGCTCTTCAGTCCAGCCAGTGTGCGTGTGTGTGAGATTTAAGAATTTAGTTGAGGAATAAAAAGTTGTCTCTAATCTTATTGAGAAAGCTGTTCTATCAATTATGTGTACTGAAATCAGTTGATGTGTGTGAGGTATAGGTACGGAGCCCCTAAGGGGACATGAGCAAAAACAAATCTAAAGTTTAGTTTTATGTGCTCACACAAAACTTTCATGTGCTCACGTGAAACTTTCATGTGAGCATGCAAAACCTTACTGATACTGTAGACATCCCATTATCAATCCACATATTAACCCACGCTTCCTCCCGCTTTTGGTATTTACTAACCAGCAGCTATCGGGTCGCCAGTGAAAGCCTTCCTATAGTGTTCTCTGTCCTGCTGTTGTCTCTGTCATGCTGCCTGGCCCTGTACCCATACATCTATGCCCTGTACCGGGGTTAGCTTCTGTTTTGGGGAAAGGGGGCTTTGCGTTCTCCTTTACCTTGTTAAGGTAAGCTAGGTTAGCCTGCTTGTGTGCACTTCTCAAATGTACTTTCAAATTCGTGGGATTTTTCCCTGTAATAAACTGTCCACATATTTTACCACCTTCCACTGCAAGGCACTTGCTTTAATTTGACACAGTCATAATAAAATAGGTGCCGCTTTCTTGCAAAAAAAAAAAAGCCAGACGAGGGGCATTGACTATGTTGTGTTCAATTTGACGTGGAATGTCGGGATTTCTGGGTTCCCAATCGGAAACTATACATGTCTATGGGAAATGTCATGGTCGGAAAGATATGTTATTTGCTCTATGAAAGACATCGACAAAGACGAAAACTAAGGACATTTTCTCGATTATTTTATTTTATTTTATTTAGTTTTGCAAACAGACATTACAGGTTTAGTTATCTTTGTTTTGTAATGCCTCGTTTTTATTTCAGTTAATGACAATGTTTTTTCCCACCTAGTTTTCGATATTTCGGTCGTTTTCGTTAACGATTATAACATTGGTTACCACCTGCACTGCAGTAAATATTCCACTCTCCAAAAGTGACCATCCAGCCTTAAGAAAATTCCTCAGAGAAAAAGTTGTCAATGGTGGCGCTATACCTAGATTTCACCAGCTTCAGGAAAATTACCTGGGGGCAGTGTACCTGAAAGAAAAGGAAGAACTCAAGACACATTTAGCTAAAAATCCTGTTGCCGTCATAGTCGATGAAACTCCAGACATAGAGGGCAGATGTGTAATAAACATACTAATTGCACCGCTGGAGAAGGATGATTCTGATTAAAAAGATAAATGTACTGATCTCATTTGGATTAAGATTCAGAGTATTTTGATAAATCTAGCTTAAGATCAAGCAAAGTGGATATGTTATGCAGGCCTGTGTAGTTAAACATTTTTTATTTCATAGCATTTAACTTGTATTTTTATGCATTCAGGTACTGTGGTTACAAAACTTGGTTTTGTATTGTTTTTCCAGGTGAAAAAGAAATCTATTAAAAATATACTTTTAAAAAAAGTGTGTATTTTGTACTTTGTCAAATCCAAGTATAGTTAAGTGTATTCAATTATGTATTAACTTCAACTTAACATCTATTTGACTACACTTCAAGCATAAATAGTATGCTAAAATGGAACAACTTTTTTCAAACTTCAAGTGCACTAAAATACACTAATGAAAATCAAGATTCATGAGCAACACTTACAGTACAATTGCATTGTATCGCCATTCTAATGGCAATACACTTAAAAGGCATTGCAGCTCAACTTATAGTTGTGTTTAAGTACATTTTGTACATACTGTTATCATACTTATTACTATAAACTATGTTAATTTAGTATGCCTCACTAATATTTCAAGTGATCTACAAATGCACTTCTTAACTATATTAGTGCTTTTAAAGTGTCCCACTATGACAATAATAATGTATTTGAAGTGAAGTTCAATAACAACCTAAACATCATAGACACGTACTTTCAGTGCAATGTTATTATGTGTTAGCTAGAAATGAATTGTGTTTGAACTATATTTCATCTGTACTTTTATCCCCATTTTGTTATACTTAAGCATACATGTTGCTATTATACTACAAGTGTATTCTATTACAATTAATGTCAAGTGCATTACATCAACAGATTACAAATTGCATTTCAGAAAAGGATCTTTATTACTCCAAAAGTAACACGCTTTGCAGATATCGGCAAAAGCAGGAACCTTGAACAGTCGACTTTCTCTGAAATGCGGGGAAGAGAACAATGGCGAACATCTTACACATACACATCTAGCTCTGACATGAATTACTAGGGGCCTTGTAGCTCTCATTGTTGCACTTCCTCCGTAGAAGGGCCCGGATCTCTGCTACCTCGGTGTTGGGGAAATCGCTCCCTCACTGCATCTGTGAAAACAGGAAAGAGACATGGGCATGAATTAAAAACAAGATAGACAATGTATAACACTGAAATACAATCAATGATGATAATGGATTTGTCAATCAATCATGACAATGGATTTGTATTCATAGTTATGACATTACTGTACCTATAATTGCGTAGTTTTTTTTTCTGGCTCAAGCTGCTCCTTCAGCTCGCCTTTTTTTCTTTTCCCTGTGAGGTTTGCCTTGGCCAAAGTTTCCCTGCCAAACCCCAATATGGCCAGTTCCTGTGGGAAGAGGGACATCCTCCTCCCACTCAGCCTCTAGAGGCGTTTTGGGACTTGCACTGATGAGTTGCCCAATGACAGCTGTGAAAACACACAAGCAGATTAAGACAAAAAGGTAAATTACAAACACTTCTCTAGAGGGCAGGTTGGCACCTGTCTTGGCTTCAAGTGTTTTAACACAAACAGTACCTCCAGGATCTTGTAAGATTTTTTTTTTGTACGTTTATTGCACCCAATCATAAAGATTTTGCAAATAAGGCGGAAATTCTACACAGCAGAAAATAAAAAGCTAGTTAGTATTGTTTTTACTATAAAGAGACTTACCTAGCCCTTTCTCGTAAGATCATTTTGACTTAATCTATTAAGAATTTGACTTATTTCTGGTAGCCAAATTTGCTTGTTTGCATAATGATACTCCTTAAAATAAGTCAAACTACTAAATTAAGTCAAATGATTTTACAATAAAGCGCTAGGTTACCCAGTGGGCACCTTGATATCAATTTGACATCAAATATTAGTCAAGACTTAATCAATGCTGTAATGCTGTATAACATAATATTAAATTCAGTTTGGATGCACATTTCTTCCAGTGGTAAGTGGGTGAAATAGGAAGTTAATCCCACACAAATTGGTTTAATGTATATGTAGGCCAATATGTTTGACGTTCAATTTACGTCAAATCAATGTGTGATTTTACACGACAAATTGATGTCATATAGACATATTGACATCAATGATTAGTATGTTTAATTAGGATTTATATACATTTTTGACGTAATATGATTTTGTCTGCAGCTTGAATACGTTTAATTAGCTTTTTTTTCTTAAATGAGGCCTCGAAAACACATCCATATGGCATATCTCCTTTTGAACAGTTGGATTTGTGTAGTGCCCAGGAACTGTATGTGGTGTAGACTTCCTCTATAACTTAAATTTACAAAACAACTATGTATTTCAGACTGGTTTCTAATTTAATTTGCATATAATTATCCTTATTCTTTATATTTATAGTGTAGTTTTTATTTATTCATGTTTTTTTTTATTTTATTATTTTTTATTTGTGTCTGAAGAACAAAAACGCACCCCTACATATTTTTTAATTATTCTGATTTGCTTTGTGCATTTCAACCATAGAATTATATAATAGACTTCTCTGCTGTTTAAAACCACACCTTTAGATGGCACTATAGCGTCTGGTTCATATATGATTGATTCATAGTCATGGCCCGAGCGCCGACAGCGGCGAAGGCCCTATTGGAACTGAAGGAATTGTTATTAGGGCCCGAGCGCCGACAGCGGCGAAGGCCCTATTGGAACTGAAGGAATTATTATTAGGGCCCGAGTGCCGACAGTGGCGAAAGCCCTATTGAAACTGAAGGAATTATTATTATTATTATTATTATTATTATTATTATTATTATTTTCTGCAAGTAAATTGGCTTTTTGAGGGTCTTAACATATTCAAAAACTCACCAAAATTGGTGAGCGCATTAAGTCTGGCAAAAATTTACGTATTTTAACGGTTTCGGGAATAGGCGCGCAAAAATGGCTTGCTAGCGCCCCCTACAAAGTTAAAAAAATTGAGCCCCTGCAGTGCGTTTAACGTAGACTCACGAAATGTGGTACACATATGTAACATGTCGCGATGTAGAGAAAACGTAATTGGAGCCATACCCTAAACCCAACAGGAAGTCCGCAATTTTGATTTCAAAGTTCCAAATTTGTGCGATTTTGGCGATTACCACGTCGTACTTTAACGAACTCCTCCTAGAGATTTCTTCCGATCAATTTCAAAATTGGTCTGTGCCATCTTAAGACATTAAAGATAAAAAGTTGTTAAAAGAAAAACTTTTCGTCATCGGGCGTGGCGGCCATTTTGTGCGTTTCGCCACCGAAACAGGAAGTGGGGGTAACTCGAGTGTACATTGTCCGATTGGCTCGAAACTTTTCAGGATTCATAAGAGTCCAACCCTGAGGACAAATAAAGTCCAATATTTACTTAAAGTAAATATTTTGAATGTTTAGCGATGAAGACATTTTTGTAACTTGAGCGTACGTTGTCGTATCTGCCCGGAATTTGTCACAATTGACAAGGGTCCACGCATGAGGACACTTACAGGGCAAAATTTACTTTTGGTCATAGGGCGTGGCCGTGGCGGGGCGTTTCATTTTGTGCGTTTCGTCGCAGAAACGCACAAAATCTCAAGTTACATTATCCGATTGGCTCGAAACTTTTCAGGATTCATAAGAGTCCAACCCTGAGGACAAATAAAGGCAGATATTTACTTAAAGTCATAGCGCCCCCTAGTGGCAACAGGAAGTAGGCCTAAAAGTCAAGGTGCTATACTTTAACAAACTCCTCCTAGAGATTTCATCCGATGGACTTCAAACTTGGTCTGTAGCTTCTCAACACCTTGAAGATGAAGTTATTAAAAGAAAAACTTTTCGTCAGATGGTGTGGGCGTGGCGTGGCGGCCATTTTGAGTGTTTAGCGATGAACAAAGAAGTTGTTGTAGGTTGTTGTATATGCCCGAAAATTCTCAGGATTGACAAGGTTGCAGGCCTGAGGATACCTACAGGCCAAAATTGACTTTTGGTCATAGTGCCCCCTGCTGGCATCAGGAAATGCGCATTGTATGACAAACATCATCCGATTTACATGAAACTTATAATGTGTGGTCTACATGTGATACTGAGCCGCCCCCTCTACTTTAACCACGCCCACTTACTCCGGCCACGCCCCCTTTCATAACATTTGAACTGTTTAAGGTAGAGTCTTATGTGAGGTATCAATGAACTCAGCAGAAACTCTTTAATTGGTAAAGGTTTGCTCCGACTCCTATACTTTGGCCACGCCCCCTGTCATAACTAATGAACTGTATGATGTAGAGTTTTGTTTGAGGTATCATTGAACTCACCAGGGAGTTCCGTTTTCATTGGTGATTTGCAGTGTCTGATTGCCGCGCAAATGCACGGTCGCATGGAGCGACAACCGCCGGTAAGCCTGACGCGAGCAGAGGAGCGAGGGCCCGTCCATCGCTGCTTGCAGCTTTAATTATTATTATTTTCTGCAAGTAAATTGGCTTTTTGAGGGGCTTAACATATCCAGGCAGGCGCGTCAAGTCTGGCAAAAATGTACGTATTTTAAGGGTTTCTGGAATAGGCGCACAAAAATGGCTCGCTAGCGCCGACTAGAAAGTTAAAAAAAATTGAGCCCCTGCTGTGTGTTTAACGTAGACTCACGAAACTTGGTACACATATGTAACATGCCGAGATGTACAAAAAACTTCATTAGAGCCATACCCTAAACCCAACAGGAAGTCTGCCATTTTGATTTCAATGTTTGAAATTAGTGCGATTTTGGCCATTTCCACGTCGTACTTTAACGAACTCCTCCTAGAGACTTCTTCCAATCAATTTCAAATTTGGTCTGTGCCATCTTAAGACATTAAAGATGAAAGTTGTTAAAAGAAAAACTTTTCGTCATAGGGCGTGGCCGTGGCGGGGCGTTTCATTTTGTGCGTTTCATTGCAGAAACACACAAAATCTCAAGTGTACATTATCCGATTGGCTCGAAACTTTTCAGGATTCATAAGAGTCCAACCCTGAGGACAAATAAAGGCCGATATTTACTTAAAGTCATAGCGCCCCCTAGTGGCAACAGGAAGTAGGCCTAAAAGTCAAGGTGCTATACTTTAACGAACTCCTCCTAGAGATTTCATCCGATGGACTTCAAACTTGGTCTGTAGCTTCTCAACACCTTGAAGATGAAAAGTTATTAAAAGAAAAACTTTTCGTCAGACGGTGTGGGCGTGGCGGCCATTTTGAGTGTTTAGCGATGAACAAAGATGTTGTTGTAGGTTGTTGTATATGCCCGAAAATTCTCAGGATTGACAAGGGTGCAGGCCTGAGGATACCTACAGGCCAAAATTGACTTTTGGTCATAGTGCCCCCTGCTGGTATCAGGAAATGCGCATTGTATGACAAACATCATCCGATTTACATGAAACTTATAATGTGTGGTCTACATGTGATACTGAGCCGCCCCCTATACTTTAACTAAGGCCACTTACTCAGGCCACGCCCCTTTTCATAACATTTGAACAGTTTAAGGTATACCCTTGTGTGAGGTATCATTGAACTCAGCAGAGCGTTCCTTATTCATTAGTGATTGTTTGGCCCGCCCCTCTGTGCTTAGCCACGCCCCCTTTCATAATTGGTGACCCGTTTATGATAGAGTCTCATGTGAGGTATCAATGAACTCAGCAGAGACTTCCCTATTCATTGGTCAACAGGAAGTCCGCCATTTTGAATTGAAAGTTCAAAATTAGTGCGATTTTGGCCATTTCCATAAATTATTTTGTTATGTTATTTCTTTATTTGAAAGGGGACAGTCAACATTAAAACAATGTAAATGTACCCGAGTTAGCTCAAAAGTGCTAATTTTCATCGGTAGTCCCCCAGCCAGATATAAAACAGGCAGCCTTTAAAAATAATGACAGGTATAGAATCACAGAATAAAATTACATACAACAACACAGGTTTAAAATAACAAAATGAAATTACATACAACACATTATGGTTAATAAATACAATTCATGTAAAATACTTATATAACATTTAAATGCACACAGAATGCATTAGTGCCCACAAGTTTGGCTCTCTACAAGCCATTTTTTTTTTTTGCATTCTTTTTGAATGAAAAGAATGCCTGTATTCCATTGCTGAGCTGCTCTTACGGAGAAGACAGCCTGAGCAAAAGCTGTCTTTCTCCGGGGGATGATGAAATCTTCCCTCACTGCCCCTTTAGTTACCCTAACCTCACTGGATCTAAAATGTATAAAATCACACAGTGGAGGAGGTGCTAAACCATTTCTGATTTTATAAATTAAACAGATATTTTTGAATTTAATGAGATTATCCCATGTAAGTAACTAATATTTCCTCAGAATACTACAATGGTGGTAGTGGTATGGTTTTTTTATCCAGTATTTTTAATGCTTGTTTGTATAATAATTCTAATGGTTTTATTGTTGTAGAGTGGGTATTAGACCAGCTTATTAAACAATATGTTATGTGGGATATAATCATGGTAAAGAAATATAATTTAGCAGCTTCTGTTGAAAGAAAGTCTCTAATGAATCTGAAGTTTGCTAGACTGAACTTAATCCTATTACTAACCTTTTTAATGTGTGTTTTGAAGTTAAGGTTTGAGTCTATATATAATCCTAAATATTTATATTCTGTGACGACCTGTAGTCTTTCTCCAGATATTCAAATTTCAGGTTTTATATTTATATTGTTTTTTTGAGAAGAACATGGTAACTGTTTTAGATATGTTCAATTGCAGACACGATTGCTCAAGCCAAATTGCAATCAATTACATGGCCTCTGTTAGTTTTAAGGCAACTTCATCTGTGGATTTTCCATAGGCCAAAATAACTGTCATCTGCATACATCAAAGTGTCACAGTTCTTACACAAAGATGGTAAATCGTTAATGTATAAACTGAAAAGAATTGGACCCATAATTGAACCCTGTGGAACACCAGTTGATAATAGTAAAGAATTACAATTAGTAGAATTGTATTGGTCAATTCTTACACTTTGTGAGCCAGATGAAAGGTAAGAATTAATAAGACTAATACATTTTGAGGAAAAGTTAAAAGCGTGACGTTTGTGCAGTAAAACTGAATGATTAACTGTATCAAATGCTTTACAAAGATCTAAAAAAATTGCTCCCACTCTCCGCCTTTGTCCATATTTGATTTAACCTTTTCCAAAAAATAACATGTCGCTGTGTCTGTAGAGTGATTAGCCCTAAATCCAAACTGCATTGAGTGCAAAGGAAAAGAGCTGCAATTAAGAGGATAGGTGATTTGTTTAACAACCAGTTTTTCAAAGACTTTAGAGACTGCTGGCAAAATGCTAATAGGTCGGTAATTAGATGTAAGAAGGGAGTTACCAACTTTAAGTATAGGAATGACACTGGCAAGTTTCCATGACTCAGGAAATTTCCCTTGATCTAATGACACAATGATGTGTGTCAGTAGACCCATGATTGATTGACCTATTTGTTTTAGCATGAGTGTGTCCATCCCATACACGTCTTTTTCTCTTGAAGACTTAAGCTGTGTAATTGCCTCTTCCACATCAGATATGGATACAGATTTTGGATATAGTGGGGGCTCAATTATCAAATCTGATCTAATCACAGGTAAGTAGTTGTATTTCGCAGGGAAACTTTTGGCTATGGTATCCACAGAATCAACAAAATACTCATTTATTGTCTGTGCCACTGCAGATGGATCCTGCAAAAGTATCCCATTGTTCTTTAGCTGTATTGAATTATTACTAGAAGAATTTTTACCTGTTAGTTTATTGATCTGTTCCCAAATCGCTTTTGAGGTTCCATTACAATTTTTAATAATAGTAATAAAAAAGTCATACTTTAACAAACTCCTAGAAATTTCATCCCGCAGACTTCAAATTTGGTCTGTACCATCTCAACACATTATAGATGAAGTTATTAAAAGAAAAACTTTTCGTCAGATGGTGTGGACGTGGCGTGGCGGCCATTTTGAGTGTTTAGCAATGAACAAAGAAGTCATTGTAACTTGAGTGTACGTTGTCGTATCTGCCCGAAAATTCTCAGAATTGACAAGGGTATAGGCCTGAGGACACCTACAGGCCAAAATTGACTTTTGGTCATAGCGTGGGGGATGCTGTTTGTCATATAAGGCGCATTTCCTGTACAGGGCACAAACATAATTTGGTCCGTTTCCATGTAGTTACATAGTCACTAATATGGTCATAACCACTACATTGCTCAATCACCTATTTTTGAGGGTGAAATAAAATACAAATTTTCGCGGCGAAGGCTTGAACAGTCTTCTGGAAGACATCCACCAGACCAGCGGGCGCTCGTTGGATTGTTGTCGGCTGCGGGAAGCCAGGAGGGCGGGGAGGAGGCAGATGCAGGGACGCCGGCCGGAACCAGCGCTGAGTTATCATTTTCTTGGTCACGGTTGATCCGGCTAGCCAAATTTTCTTCTGTCTCCCAAGTAGGTGTAATTTAGAGTCATCATTAAGTAACAAATCGGGTCAGTAGGAATTTGACATCCTATCACAGATATTATTGATGTTGTTTTATTCCAAAACTCATGCACCTGTTCACACTCCCAGACCATGTGCAAGAAAGTTCCAGTTTGTTCAGGTTGACAGAACGTGCAATAGGGAGTATGAATGGCTTTAGAGACGTATTTCTTCTGAGGAGTCCAGTATGTCCTATGGCATATGTTGAAGTGGATCTGCTGGTCATTTGGGTTCTTGGAACAATGGTAAATGTTGTCCCAAACTGTCTCCCAATTAATTATGTTCCCCACCGGGCTCAGCTCTCGCTCTCATTTCTTTAGTATTGGGAGTTCTCCTACAGATACTTGCATCGGTTTAGCATAAATCCCGGACACTAATCCTCTCACCGGAGAATCAACAAGCCATTTAATGATTGGGTGCATCTGAAGACTGTTCCCCCATGGTACTCCATAACATTTTAGGGCTAATCTTAAGCGAAGATGAAGAAGGATGTCCTAGGGACCTCAAAGCTAGCTCTCAGGTTTTCAAAACTGAACATACCTTCATCATTGAATAGCTGGTCTAGAGTATAAATACCGCTGTCACTCCAGTGGTTATAAACAAAAGGTTTGTTACCAGACAATAAGTGTATGTTGTGCCAAATTGGGGTGTTTAAATGCCACTTAATGGTGTAACGTAGTTGCTCCTCCACCTGTTTAATGTTGGTCAATGTGTTGGTGATAATAGGGCCATAGGCTAGCATACACTTTATTGGACACACACCAAAAAACACACACCTGTGTTGCCTTCGACGGCGAAGGCGGATCCCCTCTGGAGGCCGTCCGTGAAGGCGGATCCCTTCTGGAGGCCGACAGCGAAGGCGGATCCCTTCTGAAGACCGACAGCGAAGGGGGATCCCTTCTGAAGACCGACAGCGAAGGGGGATCCCTTCTGAAGGGGCAGCTGGGCCGAAGACAGGCGACAGGTCAGCTGGGCCGAAGACAGGCGACAGGTCAGCTGGGCCGAAGACAGGCGACAGGTCAGCTGGGCCGAAGACAGGCGACAGGTCAGCTGAGCTGAAGTCAGGTGACGGGTCAGTAGGGCTGGGATCAGGCGACGAGGCAACAGGATCAGGAACAGGCAACAAGGCAACAGGGTCAGAAGTCGGCAAAACCACCGACAGGGTAAATGGAGCAGGAGTCGGCAAATCCACCGACAGGGTAACTGGAGCAGAAGTCGGCCGGACCACCGACAAAACATGGGGGGCAGGAGTCAGTCGGACCGACAGTAAAAGCAAAGTCTCTGGGATGCCGGAGACAGGTGAAGTCTCAGGGGTACCGGGGAAAGGCATAGTCTCTGAGATATCGGGCATCAGCACAGTCTGAGGTGTTGGGCAACGGCACAGTCTCTGGGGCCGCAGTCAATGAAGGCACTGGGAGACTGGTCAACTGAGGCTCTAGAAGACTGGTCAGCTGAGACTCTGGGAGAACGGTCAGCGCAGACTCTGGGAGGTCAGTCGTTGAAGACCCTGGGAGGTCAGTCGTTGGCGTAGACCCTGGACGACTGAGAGACTCTTGAAGAGCTGTCATCGGAGACTCTAGGCGGTTGGACATCAACGGCGGTTCTGGGCGGCTGCACGTCAGCGGAAGTTCTGGAAGGCTGCACGTCAGTGGCGGTTCCGGAAGGCTGCACGTCAGCGGGAGTTCTGGAAAGCTGCACGTCAGTTCAGGAACAATGGTCAACTCGGACTCGGGAACACTGGTAGACTCAGGAACAGTAACACTGGTCAGCACGGACCCGGGGTCGCTGGAGACCTCGGGCTCAGAACCGCTGGACAGCATGGGCGCTGGTCTGCTGGTCAGCTCAGGAACACTGGTTAGCTCTGGAACAGGTATACAGGTCAGCTCAGTAACACAGGTCAGCTCAGGCACAGAGTCCAACGGGTGAAGACGAGGCACAAAAACTGCTGGGTCCATAGTGTGATCGGCTTATTCTGTCACGCAAAACAGGGAATGGAGGACCCAAACGCAGAAAAATAAAGATAATAGAATTTAATGCACAAAAACTTACAAAAAGTGTCCAGAGGTAGGCAGGCAAGCAAACACAAAAGTAGTCCCAAAAAACGCGCTGAACAGAAAGAAAAACAAAACAAGGCACACCGCGACAGATGCAGCACACAAACAGAACATGACATAAAACAATAATCCGACAAGAGACAAAGACAGAACAGGAACTAAATACACCAGGTAACGAGGACTAACACAGGACAGGTGACACAACAGGTGAAACAAATCAGGGTGGGGCAGAACGATCAAAAAAGGCGGGAACCAAACAAAGACAGGAAGTAAGCTAGACAAGACAAGGGAGACAAGACAGACTACAAAATAAAACAGGAAACAGAACATAACAGGAAAACAATACTACCAAAATAAGACAGAACACAATACCAAAACCCTGACACAATTTGCTTGGTTTGCAACAATTAAAATAGTAATTTTGTCTCACTCTGTGCATTATGAATTCAGCTGTCCTTCTTAGCAAATCATTTAGCTCTGCTCGATTTGTTACTAAAAGAGTATGTGAAGATTTAGAAAAACACATCTTTAGAGACTGTTCTGACGATTTACAACGTTCTTCAAACTCTGCAATCCTTGCCTCTCTCTTTTTCTTCAAATTGACCGCAAAGGAAGATGTGAAATCTCTAACAAATCCTTTAGTGGCTTGCCAAATGTACGCCGGGTCCGAAACTGAGTCAGTATTGATTCTGTATCAAAAGTGTTTTGGAGAAGGGAATTGTTAAATTGCCATCTCTAGATCTTTCTCCTAACATATCACACCGGAATGTGGTTATCAGCGCATTGTGATCAGACAGAATTGCTGGTTCTATTGCTATCGTGTGGAACATTGCCTTAAGCTCACTGGAACACAAAATATAATCAATGTGGGAATGGGTGAGGTGACGTGTGGAAAAGAAGGTGTAATCCTTGCTAGTAGGAGTGTGCATCCTCCATATGTCTGTAAAATGGTGGGATTCCACAACTGCTTTAAACATGTCTGATATGCGTTTTTGGGCTTTTGTGTGATTGAACCCTGATCTATCCTGGTTTAAATCTAGTACTGCATTCATGTCTCCCCCTATAGTTAGTGAATATTCATTGAGAGAGAGAGCAATTCATTGGTTAGGCGTGGGAAGAAACTTTCATCATATGTAGCTGGTGCATATACCGAGACAAAGGCCATTTTCCTACGCCTTATCATGTTATATATGATATTATGATATCCTGCCTGAAGAGTCTTTATTGCTTTTGTCTACGGTAAGTGAGGATTTCCGCGACAGCAGCACAATGGAGCCCTTGGTTTTGGTGTCATCACAGATGCAGATGAGACAGCAACCTTAAAGTATTTATTTTGTAGACAATTTACATCTCTTTTACGTAGGTGTGACGCTTGTATATATCGTTTGATCGGCCCGTTTAGTCCCCTGATGTTAACTGAAAGGATTGAAAGCTCAGCCATCTTCAAAATTGAAACGCATACGTGTCTCGAGTACCCTACCGGATTTTGCTGACAAATCCGTAGCAAAATCTGTTAGCTCTGAGCAAGGTGTGACAAAAACATAAAAAAATTAAATAAATCCCCTAAACCTCTGAGACCGCAGACCCCGTCCCCTATTTGTAAGATGCTATTTGTAGGATACTGTATCCCTCATGTTCTTTCAGTCTACCTTAATTGTTAACAAACATAAACTGTAAACTGACTAGCCAGCATTTATCATGTATTTTCAGTCTGGGTAAGTGTCCCTTTAAAGCTCGGCTTCGAAACTTACATACAGTATCCTTAGGATTACCAGCCAGTACTTGTCATGTATTTTCAGTCTGGTTAAGTGTCCCTTTAAAGCTTAGTTACGAAATTTATATAATGCATCCTCAGGATTCATCATGTTCCCTTTTTCAGCCCGATTAAGTGTCCGCAAAAATATAGATTTTAGACTGAGTAGCCAGCATTCATCATTCCTTACAGTCTGATTAGGTTAAGGTGACCAGATTTCTGAGACAAAATCCGGGGACATTTTCAGCTCAAAAGTGTAAATACCTCCAAAAAACTAAATTGTTTACATGAGAATACATTATAAAGTTGGAGACCATGTAGAAATTTTGTTGCAATTTCAAAACCGGATTACTCAGGACCCGCTTGTTGTACCGATGCATGTGTTGAGTTAAGAGTTTGTGAGATATTTCACAGAAAGTAATGGGTGTGCAGAGATTTATGCAAAATGCAAATATGATAACATTTCATGTAAGTTCAATGTTAATTTTCTTGCAAACCATTTGTCACAGCAATGGGGTTAACACTTTTGCATGCATTATATCCGTGTCACATTCTCATTAGGGGCTGAGCCCCCCAAAGGTCTGATCCTAGAATCACCCCTGCTGCTACTTCATACTTGTACTACACTACAACTCAGAGGGAAATGTTGTAATATTTACTGCACTACATATGATGAGATGGAGGACCCAAATGCAGAGAGAGACGGCAGGCAGGAGATGGTGTGAGCTCAAGGATTTTAATAATTACAAAAAACGGCAGAACAGAGGCTGGAAAAACCAAGGGACAGGATGCGAGGGATACATACTGACGGCAGAGAGCGAACGCATCAAAGAGAGCGCGCGTCAGAGAGAGCTTAAAGTGATTGATGTTGGTCTCGGGTTCGGGCTGAAAATATTGCAGGCGTTGTCGGGCTGGGGTCGGGTAGGGCTTGAACACCACGGGCCAGGGTCGGGTTAGGGCTGGAGTTTTTGGCCCGTGCAGGGCTCTAGACTACATGCACTTGGTGTGTTTGGGTGTAGTTAGGAGAATGCTTCACTACATGAAGGGAGGACCCAACATATGCAGACTGTCTTTTCAGCAAAGGAGTGAGATTTTGGATAAACTAAAGGCATTGAATTGCAATTGAACTGCCTAGTGAGTTGCTCAGCAGCCTAGGTGTTTACTGGAAGGTGTTGGAAGGCTACAGACCTCAGATAGTTCTGTATAACTCAGATAGTTTCTCCTTGGTACTGGAACAGTGGTTCTGAGAAAAGTGGTTTCACCTGCTGTATACAATCACTTTCTTTCCTTGATGATTGGGGTGTCAATCCTGTTGAATTCTGATGATGCAGAGCGTGAGGAACACTTGGACTATGTCAAAGAGCTACTCATGTACTTTGTGAGGAAGTGTGAGGATATATATGGAAACACCTTCACTGTGTACACACTCACTTACCAGATGATGTGGAGCACTTCAGATGTTCACTGAATGATGTTTCATGCTTTCCATTTGAAAACAACTTGCAGACTCTAAAGAAAATGGTCAGACAATCTCGTAATCCTATAACCCAAGTTGCCAAACGTCTAGCAGAACTAGAACAGTCTACAAAATGTAGGTCCTTTACCAAAGAGAGGTTTACTTGCATCTTCACAAGGTCCCAAGATTGTTGTGTCATCCTTCAGAACAAGGACTTGTTGAAATACTGAAGAAGGCACCTTGGTTTGTGATATCCTACGCCAATGCCATACAGAGAGTTTCTTCAATGATCCTTGTGATTCTAAACTGCTCAACATCGTCTGTGTTAGAGACCTCAGCAGAGCTAGACGTCAACTGATCATCAGCAGTTGAATCGTAAAGTTGTGTGTCTGCCAGCCAACCCTGATGAAGCTGACACAGGTTATATTTTGTTCCCCATGCTGCATCATATAGAACGCAACTAATTCTAAGTGTGTTACTAAAACTTTTCCATAAATTATCTTTATCAGGATGGAAAGGTTGTATGCAATGCTTGTTCTGATGTGTTCTGGTTCTTGTACAGTTCTCATGATGTGGGTCAGGGCAATTTGGACAGAGTCAAATGGAGAAGAGGAGGGAGTAATCCCGGAGGTTTGGGTGAAGGAAAACATGGTTTGCTGGCCAACAGGGGCTAATGTAACCAAAGCAGCCAAAGAGATGCGACAGCCAGCAAGCAGCTGGAAAAAGTTTCCACTGCTGAAAATCAAAATCAAGTCAAGTAAGTTATCATCAATTTTTAAAAACTAAATCTGTGTTTTTCTACTACTCAAATGAAGTTAGTTATTAAAAGCATGCCTGTTGTCCATTTACTTCAGAGAAGCGGGAAGTGTGTGAAGCATTCGACCAAACGACAACTGCAGAGCTAAGTGAGGAAGAATCCAGTCCTGCCAGGAGGGTATCGAAGAAGAAAACATACCCAGGATTTATCTTAGGTATAGAATAAGTGCACACTGTGACAGGTCCCTATTTCCTGGTGCTGGAGCAGGTTGGACTTTTAGTCATTGAAATATGTTCTCAGGGCAGCATTGAATTTTATTGGTTCTCTCAGCCGTCCAATCAGCAACAGCATTATTTTTTTATTTGAATTTTTAACTCAGGACTCAGGAGACATCAATCTTCCCAAACAAAAGGAGATTGTTGCAGTCAAGGTAATGGTATGTTTTATGTTAACTATATTAGGAAATGTCAAGATTAAAGTATTTGGATTAAAGTAAAGCTTGTTTTTCTATCAACCTGTTATTTAACTAGCTAGCTAACTAATGTAAGTAAGCTAGCTCACAACATTAGCTAGCTAGCGCTAAGAAATGACAGGATCATACCTAATGTTAGCTTATATTCTATTAATTACTTTAGCCTGATGAAATGTGTAACTTTTACTGGCTATGATAGCAAGTTACGCTGCTGTCATTGCACCTTATGTTAGGTCTAGGGACATTTTTGCTGTGGAATTCTTGCTGCTCTCAGGGCATCTTGTAATAGCTACATGCTAGCTACATGCAACAAAATTATTGGCTGCTCTTAGTGCATTTTTGCTGTATAAATTCTAATACTGCACTTAGAGCACCTTGTATCGGCATGCAACATGAATTGGCTGCTCTTGGGGCAACTTCGCTGCATACATTCTAATACTGCTCTCAGGGCACCTTAACATTTCTCCATGCAACATTCATTGGCTGCTCTTAGCGCAATTTTGCTGCATATATTCTAATACTGCTCTTAGAGCACCTTGTCATATTTAAGTGCAACATTCATTGGCTGCTCTTAGGGCACCTTGTAGTATTTGCATGAAACATTCATTGGCTGCTCTCAGGGCACCTTGTAGTAGCTGCGTGAAACATGAATTGGCTGCTCTTAGCGCAACTTTGCTGCATATATTCTAATACTCCTCTCAGGGCACCTTGTAGTATCTGCATGAAACATGAAAAGGCTGCTCTTAGGGCATCTTCGCTGCATTTATTCTAATACTGCTCTCAGAGCACCTTACCATATTTCCATGCAACATGCATTGGCTGCTCTTAGGGCAACTTTGCTACATATATTCTAATACTGCTCTCAGGGCACCTTGTAGTATTTGCATGAAACATTCATTAGCTGCTCTCAGGGCACCTTGTAGTATCTGTGTGAAACATGAATTGGCTGCTCTTAGGGCATCTTCGCTGCATATATTCTAATACTGTTCTCAGAGCACCTTACCATATCTCCATGCAACATTCATTGGCTGCTCTTAGAGCAACTTTGCTACATATATTCTAATACTGCTCTCAGGGCACCTTACCGTTTCTCCATGCAACATTCATTGGCTGCTCTTAGGGCAATTTTGCTGCATATATTCTAATACTGCTCTTAGAGCACCTTGTCATATTTAAGTGCAACATTCATTGGCTGCTTTTAGGGCAACTTCGCTGCATATATTCTAATACTGCTCTCAGGGCACCTTACCATATCTCCATGCAACATTCATTGGCTGCTCTTAGGGCAACTTTGCTACATATATTCTAATACTGCTCTCAGGGCACCTTGTAGTATTTGTATGAAACATTCATTGGCTGCTCTTAGGGCATTTTTGTTAACAAGTCTGATAATGATGTTATTATAATTAAAATACTAAAACTACACACACATCATGTTACATTCACTTATCATTTATTTATCTTGCTTAAATTCACAGGGTGCACAACCAGGCCCGGAAGAGAAAATGACGGTCACAAAACCAAATCAGAGAAGGTAAGGTAAGATAGTAATGATGTTAAACAAAGCTATGTACACCTAATATCTTATGTGTTGATGTCTATGAATTTGTCTCAAATAGGAGCACACTATACAAAGACAACAGTGGAGAGTTGCTGGATCTGTCTGTCCCCAAAGTTCCAGAGATCTACAAGGACTTCACCCATTTCTGCACTTTTGCTGCTCTTAGTTTCTGCACCATCAACTGCATAATCCAAGTGATAAAAGAAAGAACAAACTATTGTTTTCTCTGCTTACATGAATAGGTGCCTCAATGTCTGCCGACATATACAATCAATTCAATAAATGTTAAGTATCACTGATATTTCTTAAATCATTGTAGTTTTTCAGAGCAATAAGATACAGATTATTAAAGCCATGTTCATATTTGCAACAAACTAAAACCCTGATCAAGGCAAATTGTTTTTTCATGTTCTGTAACATTTATAAAAAAAATTAAATTTATCAGAGCCGACACTTGTTAAATGGCTTTAATTAACCTTGTCAAAACAATGAGTAATTCATAACAAACTGCACAATATTTGACACAAAACCTAAAAAGTGTATGGTGCTCCTGTGAAGCAGTACTCTTTGCCTGTAGTATTTACTGTAGCAGGAACATTGATATTGGCAAACAGATGACCCAGGTACAGGTGAGTTGTGAGCAGGCTAATGATATTAACTAAAATAAAGATAAGTCTTCACAAGAGGGATAATTCAGGTATTGCAATGCAAATTAACAATAATTAAATTAAATAGGAGGTATATACACCTAGTAGAAGATAAATGAACTATACAAGAGCAATTAAGGCAAAGTTATGAGGTATTGGCAAGTTAAAGTGATGTATAATCAATAGCAGGGAGTCAAGTCAACAGTGTACACCAGAATAATACATACTGTGATTAAGTAATGACACTTAGTGTTGTCTGTACCAATTTAACAAAACAGAAAAATAATATAGTGTATGATGCAGTATGGAGAACAACCGAGTCCCATATGACCCAAAGAGACTTTAAGTGCAGCTGTTGATGATGTTCACTACAAACAAAACTTTCAGATGGTTGTAGTCTGTAGCCAGCCGTACAGTAGGTAGATCTGGAGCAGATGGTTGTAGTCTGTAGCCAGCCGTACAGTAGGTAAATCTGGAGCAGATGGTTGTAGTCTGTAGCCAGCCATACAGTAGGTAGATCTGGAGCAGATGGTTGTAGTCTGTAGTCAGCCATACAGTAGGTAGACCTGGAGCAGCAGGGTGGCTTCTAGCTTTCATGGGTTGGTGATAAGACACTGTGCTGCTATGATGCAGCAGCTCAACAGTGGTCGAGCCATTCAGCCCCAACTGGAAGAAAAGAAAGTAACAAAATACTTTTTCTGTTCAGTTTGCTTTGTATTAATTCAAAAAATAACCGCTATTTAAGGAGCAAATAAGAAAGCATATCATTTTTAATATTTTTATTATAGTGGTGAAATTGTACATAACGTTAAAACTTTTTAGACAGACATATTAATTAATAATTTTCAGACTAATGTTATATGAAGGAATGAAGACTAAATTCTGATAAACAACACACAGTGTCAGCAAAAACTGAACCAAACAATCCAGTTTCTGGTGTTCTTTCAGTTATATTACAGTTTAGGTTTTACCATTGTCTCTATCATAAAGAGCAGCCAATGAATGTTGCCTGGAGATACGGTAAGGTGCCCTGAGAGCAGTATTAGAATATATGCAGCAAAGTTGCCCTAAGAGCAGCCAATTCATGTTTCAAGTAGATACTACAAGGTGACCTGAGAGCAGTATTAGAATATATGCAGCAAAGTTGCCCTAAGAGCAGACAATTTATGTTTCATTCAGATACTACAAGGTGCCCTGAGAGCAGTATTAGAATATATGCAGCGGAGTTGCCTTAAGAGCAGCCAATTCATGTTTCATGCAGATACTACAAGGTGCCCTGAGAGCAGTATTAGAATATATGCAGCAAAGTATCCCCAAGAGTAGCCAATAATTTTGTTGCATGTAGCCAGCACGTGGCTATGACAAGATGCCCTAAGAGCAGCAAGACTACCGCAGCAAAAATGTCCCTAGACCTAACATAAGGTGCAATGAGAGCAGCATAACTTGCTATCATAGCCAGTAAAAGTTACACATTTCATCAGGCTAAGGTTATTAATAGAATATGAGCTAACATTAGCTATGATACTGTCATTTCTTGGAGCTAGCTAGCTAGCTAATGTTGTGAGCTAGCTTACTTACATTACTTAGCTAGCTAGTTAAATAACAGGCTGACAGAAAAACAAGCTTTACTTTAATCCAAATACTTTAATATCTTGACATTTTCTAATACAGTTCAACATAAAACATACCATTACCTTGACTGCAACAATCTCCTTTTGTTTGCAATGATCTCCTTCAAATAATCCAAGCCCCGCCTCCTAAAAAAATTCAAATAATCCATGTCCCGCCTCCTGCTGGCACTGATTGGATGGATGAGAGAACCAATAAGATGCAATGCTGCCCTGAGAACATATTTCAATGACTAAAAGTCCAACCTGCGGTGCTGGAGGATATTATATCTTGTGACACTATGCATTGTAATAATGGTTTCTTCTCTTACACAGATGAGGATGAAAGTAGTCCAGATGGTGCTGAAACTGGACGTAATGTGTGGAAGCGATGTGTGGAAGCACAATCACAACACAGTAAGCAAACAGTTAACTTTTATACATATTTTTCAAAATTTTGCACTTTTTAAACGAAATTTTAGAAACAATACTTTGTTTGATGAACAGAATTCACTCGTTGCCAAGTGGCACAGTTTTTTGATACCCAACCCTACTAATTGTTCCATTTGGTTGTCTTTCATACATCAGGCCCGTCCTTGCCAAAAGCAATGCTTCGGCAAAAGTTAGTCCAAGCATCAGAATCAGGAGAAAATACTTCTAGATCCAGGTCCGACAGTCCCCTCCACTTCTCTCACACTCTGCTCCAGAGTTCCCGCTCTCCACTCCATAGCACTCCACACCAGCAGTCCCATTCTCTGCGCCACAGCTCTCCACACCAGCAGTTACACTCTCCTCGCCAGAGACCCCAGTCGCCGCCCCACAGCACTCCACACCAGCAGTCCCACTCTAAGCGCCAGCTGTCCCGCTCTACGCACCACAGCTCTCCACACCAGCCCTCATCGGTGGTCCCACACTTCACGTAGGGGGAACAAGCATCGAGAGGGTAGTGACCATTAGATAATGGAAGTAAGTATACCTCCTTATTTTCTTACTGACATTGGTGGTGTTGCAAATGGAACAAATCTTTTTCTTCATTCCGATTTGACCTTCAGAGTTCCAAAGACAGGTCCTCTATCTGCTGGCCGATATTCGTGAAAAGCTGTCCCAGGTGGGCTAAAACTCTGAGCCCCCAGACTCTCAGTTCCACCTGGAGAAGATTAACAGGAGGCGTGAGCTCAATAATCTGGAAAGGCAGCTGGCTGATGAAGGAAAGAAGAATATGATGGTCAGTTTAACTATGCCAAGCCAATAGTAATACTGTTATCTGTGTTCCTGATAGGGTGAAATTGTACATTTTTTTGTCTCTGTTGTTCAAGATTGGGGGTGCAGACCTTGAGGACTGTATGAAAAATACGATGAAACGGTAAATGAAACTTCCTAATTTCTTCAGAAACTGTAGATTGTATTGTTCATTCAGCTAAACAAATATTGGTTACTGATTTCACTTGGTTGTCTTTTTTTCTATTGGCAGAGTTCTTACCAGGATGATCGCCATGATGAACATGGATGGCACAGGGCCAAAGAAAGCATTTGGCAAAACACAGCTCTTCCGAGTTATAATCGGTATGTACAGTATGTAATACTAAATCACTTTTCTAGTATGATTAGAGGATGTAGGGTCTACATAGGTCAGTGTTAACTCATTGTGCAAAAAGCTTTTTAGACACTGCAGATGCACAATGGCAATACATAAAAATAATCAAGTGAAAAAATAGTGAGGATCAGTGGTGTGCTTGTTTAGAGAGTTTTAATAATGGTGGATTGCTATGTTAGTATGAGTGATGGTTGCTGAAAATCTTAAAAATCATTGGGCCTCTTTGTATTTTGCATCACGACCCTGCAAGTTAACTCTTCCCACAGGACGCTCTGTGGATTTTGCTCATCAAGTGTTCAAACATGGCTTTCATCCTCCAGCAGCTGGGGTATGGGATGCCAAAAGGGCAGACAGCAGTTGATCTGTGTTCACATTCAGAATAGGTACCATTCATCCATAGGACTATCATCTATATATATATTTTTTTCCATCATAGTCCATAGTATATACTTTTAGTTTACGTTTGTATTTTTGAATTTGTAGCTTAATAAATACTAATTTTCTAACATTTTATTACTTTTGTGTTGTTATTTTGGTGGTCAAGAGTAGGACAGTGTGTTGATGTCAAATGGACATCAAGTTTTTGATGTCAGTTTGATTAGCATTTTTGACCAGTTTTTTGATGTCGATGTTTGATGTTGATTTGATGTCTTTTCAACATCTCAATGTCTCTTATACTGAAAACAGTACCTAAATAGATACATACTGTCAAGTTTAGTCCCTTTGTTAAGTTTCTTTGTTTAGTTGTTTTCATGTTTTCTGTTGGTTTTCCCATTTCCTATGAAATATATAGATTTTAATGGGAGGGAATTACATATGCGCACATTGGTTTGAATTATGTTTTTATATGTTTTATTTGCTCTCACGATCGCTTCCACTGCCAGGGTTGCAACTGAAATAATAGGCCAACGGCAATTTATGGAAAGCACAAGTGTAATTTGGTCAGATCTAGTGCTTGACTGATGGGGAATTTGATAAGCGTTGTGATTTACGCATTTACAGCGTCGGCTTTGCCAGCTTTCCTTCCTGTTTTAGGAAGCAGCGACTGTATTGCGTTTTGCCTGCAAAACCATGTCTGTGTTCTTCATATTTATGTCGAATTATAATTTGCTCTTCCTATATAAAATATGCGATAGATGTTTGCGATTGGCTGTGCAAACATCGCCTCTTTCATGTGAACGTGCATGCCGCTGGATTGGGAAACCCTGGGTTGATTGAACTAGTTGTTAAACAGCGTCGTGACACAGGTTATGCAGGACCGCGGTTGTTAGGGTTAGGGTTGTTAGGGAACTATATTCTCACGCGGAAGAATATAGTACTTGGGCGGAATGATTTGCTTTGCAGCAAGCCTGTCTGAGAATATAGTCCCCGGTTTGTTTACAGTTAGAAGATGGCTGTGTCTCATGTTACGTTGGTTTTTGTACACGTTGTGACTCTACAAATCACAACATGTAAATAGGAACATTAGGAACAGCGTTATTTTGTCACTTTTGTCACAATTCGGAGCAGTAGGATTACTGGAACCATTCACCTGCATGTTCTGTGCTAGGCTAAACTACCGGTGGAGCCGTCAGACAGAGTTACAGCACGCACGGAGATGAGAAGGGTATGTATGGACTTATCTAACTCTGGGGGTTACGGTGAATAAGCTAAAGTCCCAATAAGTCGGCGTGTTTCTTTAAAAGCAAGTTATTTTAATTGTAAATCATCCAAGCTTAGAAGCCGCAGTTATCAATAAGAACTTTGTTACCATTTGATTTGTGTTAGGAACTTTGGTATAATTTTCACATCAGGCAGCAGGCAGTCCAACCAATAGGATGTGGTAGCAGCAGAGGGAGAGGAGCCTTTGGTCTCTCTGTGGCGGAAACACTACGTTTGCAAAGCCTTCTAACAGCCAGGCTATAGACCAATAGAGTATGTACTGATCATATTTTACTGAGTTAGTTTTACTGTAATTATATTTTTAAAATGCACATAATATATTTTAACACTTTTTTACATTCACCCTTGTGTGTTTGGTTCATTATATAATACAGGAAATAAGGTTGAGACTATTATAATGCTTTATTTTTAGTCCAATATAAAACTTCACATACATAATGGATATTTGAACGTATTTTGCTGGGGCACCGGTGGTAGAAGAAGCTGGAACTCTCATTATTTGCAGTACATCACAGGTCAGGATCAGTTTTTCATCACCAACAATACACAAACATACTGAGTAATTGGGTTATGTATATATTTCACATTCAGTTTCACCTAAGGCAAGCTGTATTTCTCTCCTGACTTGTGTCTGCAACAACACTTCTGAGGGTGGTGCAGGAATATCACACACAGCTCCTAGACGCCTGGGATCATCTGGTCTCCTGAGCTCACTGATGGCCCACCGCTCCAGTCTGGATGACAGCCTTTTCTGCAGGACAGCTCTTTACAGGGCTGGGATGTGGCTGTAGTCCTTCACTTCCTTGATTTCTTATTGTAAATCTTGAAGATAAAAAGTGTTTGAATTTAGCTCAATAATAAATAATTTTTATAAAGCCTTTGCACTGGGGGGGTCACGTGGGACTGCAGGGAAGATGGCAGCACAGTAGGAGAGCTCCTCACGACCATCAGCTAATTATGTGAATTTGGAGACATACACTTCGTCCTTAGTCTGAAAGTTGAGTTCCTGTATTAAATACAAGAATTTGGTTTCCGACCAAAAATTCATAGTTTCCTGGCAAAATGTCGAACAGCAACAAAGCTAACTTTTTCAAAGGTACGGCAACAAGAAGTAAGCTAGCCTTGAAGACCAGTCCAACACCTGAACACACCTCACCGACACTGACATGTGACAGCGACCCTAAACCTGGAGGAGGGTTTGATGATAAAACAATGTTTGAGGAAATACAGAAAATGAGTGCCACTCTTCAGCTGGTGGCAAGGGCATAAATCCCAGGGGGGGGGACAACCCCCCAGTTAAGTGTTGCCCCCCTAGAAATATCAAAACAATGCTGTGTATTGTAAATAACATAATGATGTATACTTAAAATATCTGTGTAAGTAGTAAAACAATACAAACCCCAAAAAATGCTTTTTAAGTTTAGAAACATTTTGATTTCCCCCTCCCTTGCCTCACAGTGGTTTGGTCCACTGCATGCTGTACGTTAGGATCTACACTCGACTCAGTCACAGTCACATCGGGTAGTGACAGGAGTGTAGTAAGTAGGCGGTTCAAGGCTGTTCTATTTACATTAAACATCGGATGAAGTTTTTCTTTTCTCAAATACAAATGATGTTGAGTAATAAATTAATTAGTCATGACAAAAAAGATGGCTATGTTAGTGTAATATAATGTAACGTTACCTAGCTTGTTTAATAGCTTGTTGGATAGAAATGCACCCACTACAACTAACGTTAACGCGGCAATAAGCCTAACGTTATGTGTGTGAACTGATATTAGGGTTAATGTTGAAGATCTACAGTTGTGTTTTGCTCAATATGAAGTTAAGTGGCTGATCAGTTAAATATATATCCTCTGTCCCAGACAAAACCTAATTTATGTGGACGCAAGATCATTTCATAATTATAATATGACCGCGTGGTGAACCTATGAACCTAACTCATATTTAGACATCTGCCGTTAAAGATTTGTGTTGTTGTTGCCCAGATAAAATGACAAAAGAAAAACAGACATAAGATCCTTTTTCAGTAGGCTTACACCAAAATGCCAAGTAAGTACAATAAGTCCTCATATCAAGACAATTTGGTAACATCTTTATAAGAATGGGTGCCTATGGAAATATTAACATCACTATGTCACAGGCAAAGGAGACAGAAAGAACTGAGGAACAGTGAGACCGAGGACAGTCAGGTGTAGAGTCTCAGGTAAGTGTGTTGAGCTCAGTTCATATTTTTGGAGGTGTGTGGCTGTCAGGGTGAGCAGATGAGCTTTACCAGTGGCTCACTAATTTACATTATGATCAGCTAATTTAGTGTACAAAAGTATTGTATTTCTTTTATATGGGGACACTTTTTCAAAATAAATCATGTTTTAACCCTTGTGTTGACTTCAGGTCACATTGGCCCGTTTTAAATTTTTGTTTTATATCAGAAAATATTGGACGTAGAAATAAGCGCTGAAAATGTGTAGAAGAAAAATTTAAAAATTTTAAACAAGTTGAAACGAAGACAACACAAGGGTTTAAGGTATTTTTGTGGCTTGATTGTAAACAACTTAAATAAATACATGGTTTTAAAGAAGAATATTTTGGTCAATTTAGTCAGCTTTTTCATTGAATCAAGAGAAACACTAAAAAGAAGGATAATGGTACAGTCTCCATGCTACACTATTGATAGTATTAAGGTTTTCCTCTGTGTACACATGTCCTCTACGAGTATAATTGTGGCTGTATTATTTGTGTCCCCTTCAAAAATTTATCTTCAGAAATTTTATGTTTATTGTCACCCCCCCCCACTGTTAGATCAGATTTACGCCCATGGGTGGTGGCGACGGATGTTGTCTCAATTAAGGAGACGACGAAAGAGCTTAAAGATGCAGTTGAGAGCATACAAGTGAGACTTTATGGAAACCAGACGAAGGGTGTGTGAATCTGTGGGAATAAGGTAACTTTGTTGATGGTTTATCGGAGGCAGGAAGAGTTGTGCTGTCACGAGCTGACGGGATGCGCCTCACAGACACGGTTAAGTTAGTTCAGGTTAATCGGGGGGGCGGGATAGGGGTTAGAAGCACCGAGTTCTGGGTTGCTTTAACCGGGGTTATGTTTGTGCCTTGCATGTTTTATCTTTGCACTAAGACAGTATGTATAAGAAGGCCTAACGTGTTGGACAGCCTCTTGAATGTGTGTTTAGTTATTATTGAAACCCTGATGAGAGAACTGAGGTCATAGAGTATTTACATGTCAAGAAATGGTGGCTAACCGGTACATTAATATAATATCATGGAACATAAATGGATGTGGGAACCCCATTAAAAGGAGTAAGATTCTGGCATATTTGAAATCTAAAAATACAGATAGCATTTATTCAGGAGTCTCATGTAATAGGAGAGGAAGAGGTAGGGAAATTTAAAAGAGGTTGCGTAGGGAAGGTTTTTCATAGCTCATACTCTAGCAAACAGAATGTGGTGATGATTCTCATTAATAAAAATCTAAGTTTTGTCATGCTAAAACAACACAATGATAATGACGGCAGAATTATTTGTATTGAAGCCTTGATCAATGGAATCAGAACAGTGCTATGTAATATATATGCCCCAAACAAGGAGGAACCTGATTTATTTCATTAAGTTAATAGAGTGATAGGAAACATGCAGGGCCAGGTCATACTAGCAGGGGATTTCAACCAGGTAATGGACGGACTAATTGATAAGAGTAAGCCCAGTGGCAAATCTTCACCCAGGGACAGAGCTGCAATTCATATGCTGACAGAGGACTTGAGTTTGGTGGACATATGGAGATTGGTGAACCCACGTGAGAGGGAATACACCTTTTACTCCCATTGTCACAAATCTCTTTCAAGGATTGATTTTTTTCTTATGTCTAACTCATTAATAGACTCAGTAGTGGACTGTGGGATAGGGGCTATTGCCCTCAGTGATCATGCCACAGTGGAGTTACATGTTGACCTGAACACAGATAATGTGAAAAGAGAACGTTGGAGGCTTAACACTGTGTGGCTACAGGATGTGTCGTTTAGCAACACGTTATCAGAGGATCATAAATCTTTCTCTTATTCCTAAAAAAGACAGCGATACCTCAGATCTGTCTAATTTCAGATCTGTGAGCCTTCTTGGGGTAGACCTTGGCGTTACGTATAGAGAAAATATTACCAGACATTATACATGGCGATCAAGTAGGTTTTATTAAAAAAAGGTCCTCAGCTGATAACATCTGAAGGCTCATACATCTGATGCACATGAATTGCTCTAATCTGGTACCAGTGGCAGCTTTTTCACTTGATGCTGAGAAGGCTTTTGACAGGGCAGAGTGGGGGTTCCTCATGTCGACTCTTTCAAAATTTGGGTTGGGTCCTGGCTTTTGTAACTGGGTGAAGATCCTTTACTCTAGCCCAAGGGCAGCTGTTTTAACAAATGGGCTGATATCTGATTTTTTTTCTGTCTTAACAGGGGGAGAAGACAGGAATGTTCTCTCTCCCCATTGCTCTTTAATGGTTCTAATGGTTAATGGCTAATGGTTCTTGAACCATTAGCTGTAGCAATCAGAGCTGATGTGAGGATTAAAGGTGTGCAGGCGGGGAGTAGAGTAGAGTATATCTTAAACAGTGTTAGCGAACTCTGGGGACTCCGTACCGGTGTTACTTGAATGTATCGAATCATATTTTAGATTATCAGGTTATAAAATAAACTGGCATAAATCGGAATGTATGCCAATATCGCATACATGTCACTCTGGGGTTATCACTTCATACGGCTTCAAGTTTCTACCTTCAGGTATGAAATATCTATGCATTCAACTAAATCCAAATCTGGATGAAATAATGCTCTCAAATGTGGAACCACTCCTCCAGAAAATAAAAACGAACCTGGATAAGTGGGGAAAATTGAGGATCACACTGTGGGGGAAAAATTAATGTAATTAAAATGGTGGTTGCACCACAATTCAATTATGTCTCCATAATGTTGCCAGTCAATATAGCACCACAGCTGTTTAAACATTATGATAGAATTATCAAAGACTTTTTATGGGATAAAAAGAGACCAAGGATTAATATAAAGAAGATGTGGTCAGTGAGGGAAACGGGAGGTATGTAAGACCTAATGTAAGATTATATAATCTATCATTTGAAATGTCTAGAATGATAAAACATTGGAAGAGGATAGAGCAGGAGCTGAGCTGGATCAACATTAAAAAGGGAACTAACTAGACCGTTTGAACCTCTGTATGTCCTCTCACATGGTGTAACAACTTCTGGGCATAATTATTTTTCAAACCCAGTGTTGTCTTATTCTAAAGCAGTCTGGAGAGAAATTCATAAGATATATGGTATTTCGCACTTAAGACAACCAATCGCCTCTCTATGATATAAACCAGCCATACGTATTGGGAAGAAATTTGTTTATTGGAATCAATGGCTTGTAAGAGGGATACGCAAAATAAGTGACCTGTATGTGGAGGGAGTGTTCATGTCGTTTGCTGATATTATGCAAAAATATAATCTGGAATATAAAGGTAATTTTTGGAAATATTTACAAATAAGAGACTGTATCACAAAGGTTAAATTTAGCCACAACAAGAATGCATTGATGGCGGTTATGGACCTACCTAGTATAACACAGAGAGCAGCCATATTCTACAAGACATTTAATGGTATACGAGAAAATATGTGTAAAAATCTGAGGATCATTTGGCAGAAAGACCTAGGTTGTGATTTGATTTCCCCCTGGGGCGGCAAAGATCACAGGGGGTGCGCAAGTCTTTATCTGGTTTGAGGTTGAGGTAAAAAAAAAAAAAATTTGCACATGTTAAACAAATTAGGATAATACACTAGAATATATAATGTATACAAACGTCTGTATAAAAACTATATATTTTTGTTCTTGCTTAAAATTGTAGGCAGGCTACTTAGTAGGCCAAACCTCCGGGACCTCTTAACCTGTGGTCCTTGCTGTCATCAGGTCAGCTGCTAGCTACTATCATCCTCATTTTTCCTGCCGCCATGGCATCACTATTTTATGAATGAAACATAGCGGAGAAACATAAAAGTGCTGATAACTCCTCTGTATCAAAAAAGAAAGTAAGGCTCTATCTCAAGAGTTGCCTCAACTTCAGTTTCGGAGGGGGGGGGGGGGGGGGGGGGGGCTCAGCTTTTCTTAGACATAAGTAGGGGAGGTGCCAAGGAAAAAAGGTTGGGAACCACTGTGTTATGGGACCAAACAGAAATGTCAAATATATCTAAATATGAGCGAGGGGTGTTAAAAGTTGGGATGGTCACAGCTGCTCGATCAATTCTCAGAGTATGGTAGAGTACAGTCGCCCCAGATGTTAAAAAATGGATGGAAATTATGTCAGAAGTTGCATCATATGAATGCATTTTGGCTAGAATTAACAACGAAAAAGAACATTTTAGGAGCACCTGGGAACGTATTTTTTTTGTAGGTAGAGCATATGGAAAAATTTGTAGACATGGTACTGAATGTATATTTTGGATGTTTCAAAAAAAGGAAATGTCGATTTGCAGGAGGCCTTTGAATATGGGGTGGTATGCTGGATATACTGTCTGTTGATGTTGGGGTCAGTGTTTGTTCTCGAGTTTGATTGTATGTTTATGTGTGTATGAATAAATTAAAACTTTAATGGCAAAAAATAAAGCCTTTGCACTCTAGGAACATTTTTCTAGCTTTCATAATCACTACTGGAACACTTATTTCTGGAATATTATTGATCACACTTTCTAGATTCCTACCTCCACGTTGACTACATGTGTAAAGTACAATATGGCTTAATGTTAAATTTACTCAAATGATCCATCTACTTTTCCCTTGGGTAATCTGCCAAGGTGGTCCAGGGCAGCCACTAGGACCTGTGCTTCATCAGCCATGCACATCACATCAAACAATAATGATCACTAAGCAAATTATTTGTCAAGGGCCTGGTGTGTTAGTTAAAGTACATAGTTTGGACAGTAGTACAAATATGCATTCATTCTAAATATTGTTGAAATTTACAGAATTAAAATATAGAAAAATATGTCAGTTATCTTCCATCTTGCAGCAGTGCAATAAAAGAATAAACAGTGTGTACAGATGGAACATTATCTAATGTATGTGTCAATCTCTAGATAGAATACATTATATTCACAGCTTCTACAATGTACAACTTAACCAATACCCTAGCTGGATAACAATTTGTCATAATAGACCATATAGCTACGTTACTGACCATTACCTGTGACAGCATCATAGCTCTGCTCGAGTCTACAGAGAGAAGACAATAATTAATACAGCTCCACTGAGTAAGGCCTCACTAAGCCTACATTATTCCCATGGCAAATTAGCTCAGTAACGTAACTACAGTAAGCCAAAGTTACTTGGCTTGGCTAGCATTTGTTTTAGCAATTAGCTAACATTAAATGCTAACTTCACAGCTTTACTAGCTAGCTAGTAACTTAACACAACGAAACAACAAACGAGAAAGCTGGGAGCAAAACTGCAAACGTGATGGATGTATTAACTTCAAAACTAAAGGAAGGCAGCATCTTTTTAATTTTTTTTTTTTTTTTTAATCCACTCCCATTTAATCTCTTTCTTTAAGAACAAGGTGGCCCAAGCAACAACAATATTGCTCCAGAAAGTTTGACTGTTGGACGAATCATGCAGTGGATCACCGGACAGGGACACAAGCCTGTTCTGCCAAGTGAAAAGAAGGACTTTGTCATAAATATGAGATTCCACCATGACTGACACACATCCCACTGTTTGTTCTCCTATTGTCAGCGCCTGCAGTCGTACAATCACATTTCCATCAGCGCACCTGAAAACATTCAGTGAATTCAAAAACATTATGACACTAGCCATATGCCATGGGCAAACCTTTTGACAGGGTGTAACTCACTCCAAGGGAGAACTACCAAGTAACTGCCATAAGTCAAAATATGGATTGTATTGTTTTATTGGCATTTTTATTTGACAACGTCTTGTTTCTGTGAATAACTTGTATTCATTGTTACAAAACCATTGTTTTGCTCAGAGCCAGATTAACCATTAGGGCAACTGGTCACTTGCCCAGGGGCACAGGACATCTAATGGCGCTTTTCCATTACATGGTACCTGCTCGACTCGCCTCGCTTTTTTTGGTTTTCCATTACAAAAAAAAGTACCTGGTACCTGCTAACAGGTACTTTTTTTTTTTTTAGTACCACCTCAGCTGAGGCGAGCCGAAAAGGTGACATGAAAGCGACAGACGGGGGTGTCCTGAACAAACCCGCCATTTTTAAATAGTTTAGCCAGCTGTGTGTGTGTGTGTGTTTTTTTTTGGTTTTTTTTTTGTTGTTTTTTTGCTGCCTCTAGCTTCATTTGAAACTAAATGTGTCATCTGGCTGTGGCAACAACAACCCACCTTCGACGTTCTGTGTGTGTGTTGCGTTAGGTCACGGCAGTTTACTGCGGCGCCGCTTGTTTACAGTTCTGCGGAGACTCCAGGCAGAGCTTTTGCCGTAGCCTAGTAAACACACACACACGACCGGCTCGACGCACACACCAGCGCACAAGTATAAACATCAGGCCACTTACATAGGCTACGCAGAAAGCTCTGCGTGGAGCCTCGACAAAACTGTAAAAGAAGCTCAAGTGGCCTGATGTTTATACTTGTGCGCTGGTGTGTGTGCGTTGAGCCGGCATATAACGACCAGCCACACTGAGGCGGTACTACAATGGAAAACGGACGCACAGTGTGTCGAGGCGAGTCGAGTCGAGCAGGTACCATGTAATGGAAAAAAGCCATAAGGGGCCCTGGGCTCTGTCAAATATTATGTTAGATCACATTATAAACGCAGTCCTCACTTTCCTGATTATATGTGGATTTTTGCAACCCTTTCAATCAAAATATTATGTTAAATCACGTCAAAAACAGTGTCGAATGTTGTTCATCTTCAAAAGAAGCTGGTTTTCAAAGTTGCCAGAATTCAGTCTTACTCTTCTTGGACTGAAGACAAGTCCTGCGAACTTCAGTGGCAACTTGACTGTCAAGTTTGACAGTGAGCAGGTTGATGGTTGGAAGTAGCCACCGCATCATGGCATTTGCTTCTGCTTGCAAGATGTTGGTAGCCTGGGCGACAGGGCTCATGGCATACTCTGTGAGAAAGGCAAGTTCAGCTGGATTAAACCTGTTGAAAACAAAACATTTTTATAACACTGTAACCATTTCATTGGATTCATCAAAATAACTGCTGGAAGAGTAATTCAGTAAAATTTACCAATAATAAGTGGAAGTTGTTGTAAAGTTATTAGTGTCCACAAAAGAATGGGACAAAGAGACATTCCAGATGTTCGATTATGATGAAATAAAACAAAATTAAAAAAAACAATTCCTACTTACATTGGAAGTTTTAAGTCAGTGCAGATTACTCTGATGGTCCCCTCTCCCTTTTCTTTAATTATTCTCAGCAGTCTTTCCACTGCCAGGAATAGGGAGTTCCACCTGGTGGAATTTGGGCGCAGCAGCTGGAGGGAGCAAGCATTTTCAACAGTTTCGGCTGCAAGGGTGGATTTTCCACATTTGTTCCAAAGTACAATACACTTGCCAAATGTTGAACGATATACACTTTCTTGTACGCCTCATTGGATGTTGCTTTCATGGCATCAACAGTAGCTATTAGGTTGAGTAAGTGACAAGCACAGCGCTGGTGCTTTGAGAGCTGGAACTCTAAACCATCATCTTCAGTCAGAAGTGCTGACACATCAACAGACTCCACTTCTTCATCCCCTTCTTGATCTTCTTCTTCTCCTGGTTGAGATGTACTGCCACGATCACCATCACTTCCAATGGCATTATTGTTCTCATCTTCACCAAAAATGTTGAACGCTTTTATGAAGTTAGAGGCATTGTCTGTTGTTGTTCGCACAATCTTTCCCCGAATTTCAAATTCACAGTGAATCTCATTCAGGGCATTTGCAAACGCATCAAATGTGTGAACCTCTCAGCTGTTTACAGGCTAGGGCTGCCGAGCATCTTTTGAGATTGTCGGGGTCAATCCAATGGGCAGTAACACCAGTAAGTCCGCCTTCTGACAGACCAGCAGTCGGTGGTGGTGGCAATATGGTTAACTCCCCTCATGGCCTCAGTCACAGCCCTCTTCATTCCCCTGGAGGCATCATCAATCATGGAGCGCAGAGTCAGCCGTGCATTAGGCTGCAGTTCCTTCACAAAATCTTGAAATGGTTGTTCTTCAACAACATGGAATGGCCGGAGTCCTTGGACCACATAAGTCACTATAGCTTTGTCAATGGACCTCTGAGACACAGTCCTGGTGTTCACCAATGTGGTCTGCTTGATGCTGGAGGTGGTGGTCGGAGTCTCATGAGCCCTTTTTCTCTTTGTTGATGTAAGCTCTTCATACTTTTTGAAGTGATGTACATGATTTCTGTTCCAGAGGGAGAGACATTTAATGAGCAACTTTAGCTACAATATTTAAAAGTCACACAACACAAACAATTGTCATTTGACTGTTAAACATTATCTAACTGCAAGTAAGTTAATGAAACTATATTTCCATCAGTGATGCAAATTACTAGAAACTAGTTGTTTCACTGATGGGAATATAGTTTTATTTTTAAAAACGTGTTAACTTAAATGTCACCATATTATCTTGTTTCAATAACATTGAATTATAAACACTCAGACTGCCACCCTTAACACCTAGGCAATAACAGTATTAACTGGTACAACCTGCTGTTGTTTGTGTTTTGTAGCCTGTACTGTACTTGTGTTATTGTTTATATCCCACTGTATGTACCTTAAGTTAGCTGCTCTACTAAGAAAAAACCAGCCAACTCGTTGTGTGGCAATAAAAGCACTGACTTTGATCAACAATGCAAGCGTACATTCACAATTTCTAACATTAGCCCAACATTATCCTATAACCACTGGGTTTTGAGTTAATTAACATAAAATTAAATCTCAAGTTTGACAAAACGTATGATGCTTTAGAAGACATGAATAGCCCTTAACACTTTCTTTCTAATCTGCCACTGATTACGTTAACGTAGCAGTTTTCAAAAAATATTTCTCAATCTAACATTAACGTTAGCCTACCTGAGGAAATATTTGGCCTGGCAGTTGTGCTATACCATAAACAGTTAACTTAAGCGTGTTTCAGTATATGGACATGTCTTTGAGTTCTCTGTTGAATTAAATCCAGGGGAAAATCAGCGGTGTAACGTTAAAGTTGACGTTAGTTAAACATGTGCGCCATGTCAGCTATGGGGTGCTGAATGTAAAAGTTCGGTTACAATTTTTTAGCTGATACATTTTCAACATTTAGCTCACTTTCCTCACATTTAGTGCGTTTTCCTCACATTTGAGACAGAAATTATATATTATATCTAAATGTTAAATCTAAATGGTAAATGTATAGGCTATCTAAATGTTAAATCTTATATCTAAATGTTATATCTATATCTAAATGTTATATCTAAATCTAAATGTTAAATCTAAATATATCTAAATCTTAAATATATATCTAAATATTAAATCTAAATGTTATATCTAAATGTGTCGCCAAGTGTAAAGCTAAATATTTAGAAAATATTCAAATCCCCAAGAAAACCACGCCCACTGCAGTGGCTTCAAATCGCGCTGCACCGCCCCCACCCCACACTAAAGGGACTAAAGCCACACCCACTGCCAACTCGGAACCAACTCGGAACTCGGAGCAACAACCAACAGCGGGACATTTTTTAACAATTTTCACCATCTTATTCATCATTAAATTCACTTCTGACAACGTTTTAGGCGAGAAATTAACTGTTTATAGGCAGTCTTGCGAAAATTAATGCCAAATTGACAGTTGAGGAGCTCCATGAAGTGAGGCGACAGCCAGCAAGCGCCTGCCCCGCCCTCTAGCTCGTCGCTCGGTCAGTCATGCTCAGACACCTCGCTGTAAGCTGGAGGTCTCTCAGACCGCTCTTGTAAATAAGAGGCTTTTTTGGCTGGGGCCTGTTTCACCAAAGCAGAGTTTATAAATCCAGGATAACTGATAAAGCGAGGCTTGACCTAGTCTAATCTGTGCATCCTGGCTTGGTGCATTTCACGAAGGCCAAGCCAGGCTGAGGAGGAGCAACTAGGTTGAGCCAGGCAGAAGTAATTCAGGTAGATGCGCGTCCACGGCTTTCCTCAAAAGACCGTGAGGTCAATCACAGATTTACTGATGCCAAAATGGAGAATACGCATTGTACATACTTTATACAGAGTGAGCATCAGCTTCTTGTGGAAGTATGATGACGTGAAACGCATTATTTGTATAAAAAGAAAAACACGGCTGTTTGCTGCTGTAATGAAACAGCGAGAGAAAGCGTAGCAGATGATCACGGACCGACTGAATGCGTAAGTAGCCTAAATATATACATTAACTGACCACTGCTCTGAATTGAAACAGTCATAATCATTCTATTCAAGGATTAGGCTACTAATCATTTGCACACATTAACAGTTGTACTCTTTGCCTTAAAAGTAAGCAGAAGATAGTGTTACTCAGGAAATTTACCATGATCAATTTTCTAGGCTATGATGCGTAAATATCTCTTTCACTCTGTTCTTCCTTCTCTCTCATGGGCTAAAATATAAATTTCCTAAGTCATATTAACTTCCACTGCTCGCTTTTAATGCAAAGTGTACAACTGTTCGTTTTTGCAAATGACAGTGACTCATTGAGTGGTTTCAGTTAAGAGCAGTAGTTCATAAATGTATATTTTTAGACTATCATTCAGTCTGTCCGCTAGCCTATTAACTGCCACACTTTTTCTAGCGTTTCTTTTATTTTTAATTTTTTTTTTTTTTATAGAGGACGAGTTTCCTTCTCTACATAGTATATGCCTTGCTCCCTTGTATATATGGACATAGGAAATAAAGACACCGAAGAAATTTGACTCTAAAATCTAGAAACTATAAAGATAATGAAGTGATAAATCCCATGCACACTGTAAACATGAATGGAACAGAGTATATTCATCAGTTATCCCCCCCCCCCCCCCCCCCCCCCCAGCAAAATATAAGGTCCCTATAACATTGAGGTGTCCTCTCCCTGTTGTTACATCAATATACAGTAGCCTACATCACTAGATAGTCACTGGTTTAGATATATATTTTAGATATAATATTTAGATATATATTTAAGATTTAGATTTAATATTTAGATTTAACATTTCGATATAAATTTAACATTTAGATTTAGATATAACTTTTAGATATAATATATAATTTGTCTCAAATGTGAGGAAAATGCGCTAAATGTAAGGAAAGTGAGCTAAATGTTGAAAATGTATCAGCTAAAAAATTTTAACCAAACTCTTACATTCGGCACCCCATAGTCAGCTAATTAGCAACGTTAACAAGCAGACGTTAGCCTGGCCATCACATTAGCCAGATATCTGATACGGCTTATGATAACTAATGCTGAATCACATTAACATTGTGGCTTTACTGAATACATATTAATTAAACCTACCTCGATGTGCTTCTTCAGGTTGGACGGGGAGTTTTTGAATGCCAAAATTTCAATGACTTTCGGTAGGCATAAGAGGTACTTCATCCGGTAGGAAGAATCTTTCATTCCAATGTACAGAAACGTTTCTTGCAAATACGGCCACGGGTGTATGACGTTATCTTCACCACTACCCTGTTCACCGAGTTCACCACTATCGTCGGGGTGGTCGTCTACGATAACGGGAGGTCCTCCAGTAGGTGCTCGTGCTTCCATGGCGGTTTCAGTTGTGCGTCCTCCTCCTTTAGCAACAAACGCACGCTGAAATCGAGCGTGTGGCATGCGGAGCGTGTGTAATGCAATCTAGTAGCAGTGATTCGCTAAACCTCCCTTATTGCAGTTGCACACATTTCTTCTAATTTTATTTTTTGGTAACGAAGATGCTTAGTGAAAATATAACGAGTAAAAGTATACATTTTATCTAGGAAATTTAGTGGAGTAAAAGTGAAAGTTGACATAAATTTAAATAGCGAAATTTCTACTTAAGTACAGTAACGAAGTATTTGTACTCCGTTACATTACAACACTGCAAATTGGCATGTTCATAACGTTTACAGAGGCTCGCCATTTCGGTGGCGTTACAACACACTACACAGTGCTTGCTGAGACCGATCATTTGTATTCAAATTCTGAGTAGTGCACAGGAGGAAGAGGAGGGAAATGAAGAAGAAGGCAGTAAACTAGAAAGACCAGGCGGGTCAGAGCAGGAGAAGACCACAGAAGGAGATGCAGAAATAAGTGAAAGAGAAGAGGGAAAGGAAGACTTGACTGTGAGGGATGAAGAGGAGGCTGCAGATTCAGAGAGGGGGACAGAGGCAGAGAGTGATCAGGTTAGGAGGATGAAGATGACAGGGAAAAAGAGGCCAGTTGTAAGGCCCATTTTGTTAAAATAATAAGAATACATAGTACATCAACATAAAATGTTGATATAGTTGATTTTTAAACAAACATGATCTTGACTTTGAACTACAGTTGTGTTAAAAAATAATAGCAGTCCAACATCACTAACCTCAAATCAATTTTTTTGGTAGAAGTGATATTTCTACATGGCAAATAATTTACTAGTAAGTGTTGTAGAGTCATAGAAAACCAACAGACCCAACAGTCATGACATGCATGCTGCTCATTCTGTGTATTTGAATCTGTAATTGAAAGGGGCATGTTCAAAATAATAGCAGTGTTGTGTTCACTTAGTGAGGTGATTGATTCTGTGAAGAAACAAGTATCAACTAGAACTGCAAGCAGTTACAACGGGGCCCAAGCTATCCACGCCAGTCGCCCCCGACGCACTGGGGAGCGCACAAAAGCGGAACCCAAAGCCTGGCGGCGGAAAGGCAAACGTCGGTAAATATCAAGAGCCGCGACGTCGGCGGTACGTCGCCGTTGCAAAAGTAACAGTCAACAGTTCACCTCCACGCATATACAGACGACCTTTAACAATTCTCTACAATAAACAATCTTCTTAACCCCCCTGACCACAGGAGACAGCAGAGAGAAACGAGAGCGTGACCGAGAGGGTGGAGGGTAGAGGCAGGTGTGGTGGTTGAAGGAGCAGGGGAGGTGGTCAAGTTGTTGCAAATGGCGTCATAGGTGCCGATTTATGTTTTCCTCCGTGGGTGCTTCGTGGGAAATTAAGTATCAATGCCACTGACATAACCAATCACACTATGAGAGACGCTCCACTTAGCACCAACTGCAGTGTTTAATTGCACGGTATCGGCGCCTGTGCATGGTGTTGATTTTGGATTGAAAAAGTGAGAGAAGAGAGTTGAATTTGTCCACTGTGAAGGTTGTAGAAACTTTGTCAGGTGGATTAAGAAGTTTGTTTATTGTAAAATACCAAAGGAGCACGGAAAAGTGAAAACCAAAACATAACGGTAAGAGGCAAACATCAGTAAAGTGTGAGCTGCAAGGTCTGTGGTACATTTCCATTGAGTAAAAGGGCCAAAACGTATCTACGTTGATTATAGCGCCTCCTAATGGCCGATCTTCGCCAGATTTGGCAGAGAGCCTCCGGGCGGCATGCCGAACGAGCACCACAAGTTTCGTGTTGATTGCATTTACTGTGGCAGAGATATTGCAATTGCAAATTTCCCATTTAAGTGCATTGAGTTATTGGCCAAAACAAATAAACGTTGCTTATAGCGCCCCCTAAAGGCCGATCTCAAGTTATTTGCTGATAACATTTAATTTGGCCGAGATATGATATTTGTGGTAGCTAGCTAGGAAAATTTGTTTGGTCGTCAAATGCGCATACTTTAACGTAGCAAAATTCCTTGCATAACTTTTGGTCACGTGTATCTGGAGAGTTTTGCGCATTGTGCAATTTTGCGGAAAAAAATTAAGCGGAAATGGGCGTGGCCTATATCATGTGATTCAGCTTGATTCAAGGAACACGTGGATGTAAGTCTTTGTAATGTGCGATGTATAATGTGGGAGTTAAAGGCAAAAAACATAGCGCCACCTAGTGGTCCACATGTGTAATTTTTGGTAGGTGTGGTCCATGACCCATTGTCTATCTACCTTGTAAATTTAAAGTTGTTCACGTTAGTCTAAGTAGTAAATTTAGACTTGGGTCCCATAGGCCACGTCCACTTTGACCCCTCAGTACCCCACTCTAGGGTTGGCCTCAGGAGTGTCCCTAGATGGTACCCATCAAATTTCGTAAAAATCGGATGAGCAGTTCATGACAGAGAAAGTTTTTGTACTTGTAGCGCCCCCTAGTGACCAATTTTCGTAAAACGCATCAGCGACCTCCAGAGGTTCACACCAAACACGAATCTAAAGTTTGGCGTTGACAGCATTTATTTTGGCCGACATATGGCAAAGATTGTATTTTCATAGTTAGCTACACAAATCTGTTTGTACGTAATATGCACAATTTTTATCCTATCAAAATTCTTTTCATTAATTTTTTGTCAAGTCGGTCTGGAGATGCTACCTGCCAAATTTCATGAAGATCGGTCGCACGGTCTAGGAGGAGTTCGAAAAGTAGGTTTTTGATTAATCGCGATTTTTCACGCATAAAAGTCTAGGCGGAAATGGGCGTGGCCTATATCACGGGATTCAGTTGGATCCACGGAACGCGTCGATGTATGGTTTTTGAATGTCCGTTGTACGGTGTGGGAGTTATAGGGCCAAACGCGTTTTTTTCTGCTATAGCGCCACCTAGTGGTGGAAGTGGGTGAATTGTTGCGCCTGAGGTCCTTGTGGAGATTGGGACCAGTCCTGAAAATGGCAGCCCCCCACCATGTACGGTTTAGGCTGTAGTCGGAGTTTTAGGCGGGGATGAATAATAATAAAAATCTTTAGAAAAACAATAGGGTTCTACAGCCCTGCTGTACGAACGGATAGCTTTGCTATTGCCCGTTCTTACAGACTCGGGCTTGGACCCCTAATTATGGCCCATATTTAAGGAAGGAAGGAAGCAAATGTTGTGCTTGCTGGTTATAGTGAATTTCACCCTGAAATACTCAGCAAAATGGTTCGTTCCAGACATTGCTCTGAGGAACAGCGGACTTTGATTAAAAAGTTGACTGGAGAGGGGAAAATATATAAAGAAGTGCAGAAAATTATAGGCTGCTCAGCCAAAATGATTTCAAATGCTTTGAAATGGCATCCAAAGCCTGAACGACATGGGGGAAAAAAACTGTCAACTACCATTTGAATGGATCAAAGAATAGCCAAAATGGCAAAGGCTCAACCAATGATCAGCTCCAGGAAAATCAAAGAAGACTTAAAGTTACCTGTGAGTACTGTTAAGATCAGAAGAAGGCTATGTGAGGCAAAGCTATCAGCTAGAAGCCCCCGCAAAGTCCCATTGCTGAAAAAAAAGACATGTACTGAATAGGTTGAAATTTGCCAAAGGACACATTGACTGGCCAAAGGAGAAATGGTGCAACATTCTGTGGACTGATGAGAGCAAAATTGTTCTTTTTGGGTCTAGGGGCCGCAGACAATTTGTCCGACGACCCCCATGCACTGAATTCAAGCCACAGTACACTGTGAAGACAGTAAAGCATGGTGGTGCAAAAATCACGTTATGGGGATGTTTCTCATACTGTGGTGTTGGGCATATTTATCGCATACCAGGGATCATGGATCAGTTTCAACACATCAAAATACTTGAAGAGGTCATGTTGCCTTATGCTGAAAAGGAAATGCCTTTTGAAATGGGTCTTTCAACAAGACAATGACCCAAAACACACCAGTAAGCGAGCAAAGTCTTGGTTCCAGATAAACAAGATTGATGTTATGGAGTGGCCAGCCCAATCCCCAGACACCAATCCCATAGAAAACTTGTGGTTACATCAAAAATGCTGTTTCTGAGGCAAAACCCAGTGACACAGAGCAATTGTGGAATGTAGTTCAATCTTCCTGGGCTGGAATACCTTTTCACAGGTGCCAGAAGTTGGTAGACTCTGTGCAACACAGATTTGAAGCATTTGTCCGAAATAATGGTTATGCAACTAAATATTAGTGCAGTGACTCCAAGTAAAGCAAACCCTTGAGACATTTATACAGTAAATGTTTGAGTTTGTAAAGAAAAATGCAAATACTGCCATTTTTTTGAACAGCCTAATGTTCCTTTTTCTTCACGTTCTGTAAAGATATAACACAAACTTCAAATCAAAATCAATTTTGGTCATGTTTTGATTTGGAATTGAATATGCAGTGTTCCCAATGCATTAATATTATGGAATTAAAAGCTATTCTAAGGATTTTGAGCATTATTCACTTTTTTTAAACACTGCTATTATTCTGAACACAACTGTACATGCAACAGTGTAGCCAATGGTTTACTTTTACTCCATACACACTAATTGCCTGCTTCATGATGATGATGTGATAATTTCACATTTTAGAATTTTAGCATTTTAGAAATAATACGTTTTAAGTTAAAGCTTCCCTTGCTGTCTGCTTTATTTCACTGTTGCAGTCAAAAGATAACTGATCGGCTACATATTAAGCATTTAATAATGACTCTGTAGTCACCAAGTTCAGTGAAAGAATCATTGTAAAAAGTTAATCTTGAGTCTTGTTGCCCAGGGCACATGAAATTGTTAATCTGGCCCTGGTTTTGCTGTTAGTGATGGTTCACTTCAAAATGAATGATGAGTTAGTTTTTTAGCTCACTGTTACGCCCATGTTAAGATGAAGTAATGTCACAGCAAGCCTTTTGTAACTGGCAGTGTTTGTTTGCAAATGTTCAACTTCATTCCATTAAATCTTTTGCAAAGAAAGATTATATCTCAGACGTTTCTTTGTGTCACACATAGACTTTCAATGCACTGAACCATTGATATATAAATGTCTCTGCCAAATGATTCTGACGATGCAGAGGGATTGATCATGGACTGTGCAGTTTCCATAATAGCTTGAGTCAGCAGGCACTCAATTTCTGGGACTTCAACTAAATAAGGTTCTTAAGGCACACCTTCAAACATCTCCCAGTCAGTTCCAAACAGCTCCATATTCTGAAAATAGTGTTATTTTGTATGAAACATTTAGAAATATTTGAAAACACTGCCAAGCACACATTGACCTACAAAGGCCTAGTGCAGTGACTAAATAAAACAAAGACTAAAAATCTATCAAATTATGCTCAGTTGACTTGGTCTAATTGTGTGCTTACTTAAGTGAAGCAACACACTACTCTCTTACATACTTCTATAGTATTATTCAATAACTTTCTTCTAGAGTTATTGACACCATTCAAAATTGTAAAATTTCAGCTTCTTTTTATATAAATCTAAATCCACACCTTCAGGTTGAAAACTTTTTAACCGCACTTTGCCTTTAGAGACCACTTTGAGAGATAGCTTCAACAAACCTGCAAATCTTCTTCTGGGTTACAAGGGTTCTGCATGTGACCCATAACCCAGAATTGGTTAGGGGTGAGTCCACCTTCAGATCATTAGGGATGGTTGTTCCAGCCTTCTGTGAAGGTGTGAAGGGCCTCTGCCAGACGCAGAAGGAACACATAATTGGTACAAAACAGATGGACAGCATCTGACAAATCCAACAGGCCATCTGCTTCTAGACTGTGAAGAACTTCATAGTACAGATGAGTGACACCGGTCCAGACATCTTGCCATAGGCGCTCAATCCTAGATAAGAAATAACAGGACTTACTCAACTCAAAAGTAATCATTCATATAGTCTTACTTAAAATACTTTCCAACAATGATTTAACATTCTCACTATGAATATACTGTAGATTATGTAAATTATTATTTTAACCTTTGGTTGTGTACACTTTGCCCAGCGATGAAGCTCCCTCTTCCAGTGCCTTTAACACTGAACATGGTTTCAGCAATTGCGACATTTTCAATGCCTTCATCGCCCCTGACCTTTGAAAATGAATAGGGGAAATGCTCATTTATAATTATCACAATAAAATATTCCATTGAACATTACTGAAATGATCAACAAGAGCATAGAAACAGTAGCACAAGCTATCACTATTTACCTGGAAGGCCAGCCATAGTTTTCCACTGCCTTCAGGAAAAATGAAAGGGCAGTGTTTGAGCAGTTATTTGTTGCTGGTTCCAGATACAGTATCTATACAGACAAACAGTTTCATATAGTGAACCTGCAAAAATTTAAATATACTCACATTGCCTACTGCACACACAATAATGACTTAGGTTAAAGTATATTACCAAATGTAATGCACCAAAAATGTGCTCATTAAACGTGACTCTCTTTATTTTATGTTTCTTCTTACGTTACCCTGGTATGACGTCCATATGTAATGTTACAGAATGGCCATCCTTGCTTGGCCTTTATTTTGATATATTTACTTTTACTTCCGGGTCATCTGACCCACCTGTCTTGTTTTTCTTAATGTCTTAATTCAAAGGAGAAACGAAAAAAGGAATTTGCAAAAACCAAAATCAGACAGTTATTTGAATTTGGTTTTCTCATTACACGTTTTGAATTAAAAAACAAAAAATGAAAAAAAAATAAGGACGGACCCATATGCAGTCTATAAACAGTGAATACATGAACACAAACATACAGGAAGAATAAAGAACTATAATAAAAGTAGTGAAAAAAAGTGACGCACCTTTCTTGAGTAACCATCTATTGCTCCAAATATGACGATGTACCTTGAAATCAAAAGGATGAGATGACAATGAGCAGATTATGAAAAGAGCTGCATTAACTCAACACCCGTAATAAAGTACATAAATAAATGAATACCTTACTTTAAGAGCTTATGGTTTGTGTCCACATGCACTAATGACAAAGGCCGCTGTACGGAGTATGTCCTCCTGACAATGCAACCCAGCTGTCATTCTTTCCAAAATTCCTGGAGCGTCGACTCTGTGCATGGACTCCTTGATGCGATTCCACTGAACTCTATGTCCGTTTGCTTGCAGACAACCTTTAACCATTCTGTATTCTGCGTTTGGGATCCTGGTTTTTATGGAGAGGACAGCATCATCCAGTTCACTGTCAGGTAAACTGCTGTATGTAAGTCTTGTGGACAACCCGAGATCATGCATACGCCGTAAAATTGTACTTTGACACCCAGGAGGTTGGCGATACAAGACACTGGTAAGGGTATGTCAATGAGCCGGGACAGCAGCTCCTCAGAAAAACAAAATGTTGGTTGGCAGCGTCCTCCTCCTCTAATAAAAACACAGGGACTCTTTTGGGAAAGAGCTGCATGGATCATTCTTTGAAGGGATAAAAGACACTCCACAATTTCAGCTGGGATGTTTAAAATGGTAGATGCAAATGTCAGAATAAAGCTTTCCTGATTTACAATGTACTGGAAGTAGTCCAAATTAAAGGAGAACTCCGGGCAATTTTTACGTTAATCCTGATCGCTATAAGTATGTGAGTACTGTCGATAGGTAAAAAAACAAGCCGAATCGGTGCTAGCATCATGGAGCTACTGCAGCTAATGCCGAGAGCTCCCACTTAGCTAAAACGGCAGTTTTGGGGGCATATCATAAAGAGTGCCTTTGTGCCTCTTAACAGACACAAAATGCAACTAAAATGTCTGTGCAACATGAACAGGGCCCTTACATGAAAACAAGATGCGTTTTCAACTCAGACATTGTTTAAATGCACCTACCCTGTTAGCTGCTAGCTGCCGTCTGATGAGTGAGTGTGTTCAGCCAGGCTTCGGTAATAATCATCAAGCAGCAGTTCTGTGTGTATTTGTAGCATATATATATCCATTTTGTGTGCAATCCATCTGGCGTTGGTGAATAGTAGTCTCTACAGTGGCGTACTGTTTGTTAGTTGCCTTAGTGTTGTGCACCTATGCACCCCGAATTCTAGTGACACCGGGACAGATCCTGTAGAGAGCAAAAATAAACACACAAACACCAGTACTTGCTTTAAGCTTTTGCAAAAGGAGAGGGTTCACTCGCAGTAAGCTCCACAGCCTACTCTCTCATAGTGAAACACTCTGCTCTCTTCCACGTGTCAAGCCTTTTTATTGAGTCTTTAAGCCACACACACATATTCCTGCACACACCCACCAATTGCGTAACATATTCTGGTTCAAACTGGTTCTACATGTCTTTTGTACTTCTTATAATTGTGGTTAAGTCTGCTCACTATCTTGTTCCATCTTCTGAAACGGGCGCTTCCCGTTTTTACCTTAAGGTTACCACATACTTTCCGCGCCCCTACTTGTCCTCTTCATGCACTTCTCTATTCTTAGGCTAACTGTCTACGGTGAACTTTACTTTTAGACATGCATTACTTCTTCTTTATTAAACAGCATGAACAACATATTCTACAATTCCCCCTTTCGAACTCCACCCGGAGTTCGTACTCAACCACTAGTCACGCTTATATAGTGAACAATGCGCAAAATACATTCAAACATGAAAATTACATAGAAAATTTCATATCCCCCTTTTGAACTCTACTGAGAGTTCAACTACAGCTGCGCTGAAGACATGAGATGAGAGCATTATAAGATACCCAAGGCCCTAAAAGCGGATAGAGGGGCTAACCCTGGAAATACGAAAAGATATGCAATTCAATTATGCCAGCAAATTAATGGTTAAAATAAGTAATATGCACCATAAACAATAAGCTACTATCAGGGGCATTCGCCCTTTTACTTGTATTGTGTGTAATATAGCTAGCTAGACCCTCGGTTAGTGACTAGTCCTTTCTTCGTTTCCCTAGCGGTACCACCCTAGGGAGAGCTTAAAACCTTCTTGTAGTCTACTAAAGCAACTCTTAGCAATTTTGCCCTAAAAACACTGAGATATGAATACTAAGCGTGTTAATGTAACCTTATATACATTTTCCGAAAAGCTCTTCATCCGGGTTGGTAGCTTGGCACGCTACATGCAGGAGAGGAGCGCTCTTTCACCTCCTCCCTTCCGGAGCTCTTCTGGCTTCAAACCTCAGGGGTAGACTACCCTGGGCTCTTGATCGCTGCCAGGGGATTATTCTGCCCCTTTAGTGGCAGGATCCTTGTTCGAGTCAGCCGACCCGGTGTTGGTTTCCTGGAGATCTCTCTGGACCTCGGTCAGTGAGCGTTGTGGTTCCTCTGCTGCGGCGCACTGGCTCCAATGGAACCAGGTGTCTCCCTTTCCTCTCAGATGCACGGCGTGGGTTGTCCTCTCAACTACCTGGAATGGTCCAGTCCACCTTGGCTCCGACCACTTTCTTATGATGACTCTCAGCAGTACCCACTCGGGCTCTGGAGGAGTGGTGTCTGTGTTCTCTTCTCTCTGGTCCTTCACCTGCTTAGAGAATAAAGACACTAGACCTTGCAGTTCGTGAAAATAGGCTTTGTAGGTTAGTTGCTGATCAATACTTTTAACCAAAGGTAGCTTAGAATGAGGACCGGGAAAAGCCCTGCCGGTCTGCAGCTCATGTGGGGTAAACCCCGTAGCTTGGTTCACTGAACATCTGATTGACATCAGTGCTAAAGGTAGGGCACCTACCCAGTTCATTTTGGTCTGTGCACAGATTTTTGCCAATTTGCCCTTTACTGTCTGGTTCATTCTTTCCACTTTGCCTTGAGACTGTGGATGGTATACCGTCCCGAAGGCGTGTCTCAGCCCTAGCATGGCTTCCACCTGCTGTAAGTCTCGGTTTTTGAAATGAGTCCCGTTATCTGATCTGATCTTTTCGGGGAACCCGTATCTGGGTATGTAATGGTTTACCAGGAACTTTACAACCGATTTAGCATCCTCCCTTTTTGTAGGCCATGCTTCTGGCCATCCCGTGTACGCATCCACACACATCAAAATGTATCTGTACCCTCTGGCTGAATCTATCATATCCGTGTAGTCTATGATGATTTCTTTCCCTGGTTTAGTCTCCAAGGGATACCTCCCTGGCTCTGGTCTGACTGTAGGCCTGGGGTTAAACTTAACACACTGTGGACAGGTTTTGGTCAAATGTTGGGCCATGTCCCTGAGATACGGATGCCACCAGTGTTCGAGGTTTCTTAGCATTTGGGCTACACCCACATGTCCTATCCTGTGTGCTTCTTCTATAGCTGTCTGTCTCAGTCCGGGGGGCAGGATGGGTCTACCATCGGGCCCCCTCCACAGTCCGTCCGTCTCTGTGGCCCCTCTAGCCTTCCACATGGTTTTCTCTTGGGGGGACGCTTTCCGTTGCATGTCCACCAATCTCTCTGTGTTAACCCTGACCTGTGTTTCAGTCTCCGCATTTACCATGATCATGTTGATTTGATATCCTGCAGCTTGTTTAGCCGCTTGGTCTGCTGCTTGATTTCCCTGCCCTACTTTACTCTTTCCTGTGTCATGTCCTTTGCATTTGATTACTGCCACCTTTTCTGGGAGTAGCACTGCTTCCGCCAGGTCTCTCATCTCTTTTTCATGTTTGATGGGTTTGTTTCCTGCTGTTAGGAATCTTACTCTCAACCATTGGCCTAGCTCTACGTGTACTGCTCCTACCGCGTATGCTGAGTCAGAGTAGATATTGACTTTCTGTCCTTCCCCTAGCCTCAGGGCCTCAATTACTGCTACCACCTCTGCTCTCTGAGCTGACTGCGGTCCTACCAATCTCTCAGCTTTCTGTGTTACCCACACCCCGTCTTTTTCTTCCACAACTGCATAGGCCGCCCTGAGGCCGTCTGTCTCGTGTCTGAAACAACACCCATCTGTGTATAGCTCTCTGGCTCCTACCACTGGTACAGCCTGTAAGTCCATTCTGACCTTATCTTCCTTTCCTACTCTCTCCACGCAGGTGTGTGGTTCTCCTTGCCCTATCTGTTCCGCCATGTTGATGCCCTCGTGCGTGAACGAGATGTTTGGTGCTTCCAAAATTTTGCTCAGCCGTTGTTGCCTCAGAGGAGTGAGTGTAAATGCTTTCGAGTTTACATATGCCACCACACCATGTGTGGTCAGTATGTTTAGTTGGTGTCCCATCACTATGTGTGCTGTTTTCTGAACGAGTTTTGCAATGCCTGCTGCATGTTGTGTACACTGGGGGTGTCGTTTTTCCAACGTGTCTAACATGACGCTTATGTACATCAGTACTACTCTAATACCCCCTTTTCTCTGGAACAGAATGCCATTGACGCATGATTCTGTTCCAGAGACATCTAGGTGAAACGGTAGCTTGTAGTCAGGAGTAGCTAGTTCGGAGGCGGTTGCCAGTGATTGTTTTAGGTCAATGAAGGCCTTCTCAGCCTCCATTGTCCAATCCAAATAGCCGGAGAGGTTTCACATGCCCTGTTGTCTAACCATGTCTCGTAATGGTTGCGTGAGTCCGGTGTAGTTGGCAACGTAGTTTCGGCTGTATCCCGTAAGACCGAGAAAAGAGAGCATGTCCTTCACACGGACCGGTTTGGGGTGATGCAGAATGGCGGATTTGTGTGAGGGCGACATGCAGACCCCCTTTTGAGAGATGACGCGCCCCAGGAACGAGACTTGTTTTCTGGCGATCTGTAATTTGGATTTACTAACCTTGAACCCCTTGTCGGCAATGTGCTGAAGCACAATTCGTGTGGCGGTCAGGCAAGTGTCAGCAGTCGGGGCGGCTATCTGTAGGTCGTCTACATACTGAACTAGGGTAGTATTGTCAGGTAACTGGCAGTCACTCAACGCGTGTTTCAGTACCTGATTGAATAGTCCTGGAGAGAGTGCAAACCCTTGTGGCAATCTGGTGTATCTTAGTTGTTGCCCTCTGAACGTAAAGGAGAAGATGTCCCTACAGTCGGGGTCCAGTGGGAGGCAGAAAAATGCGTTAGCCAGGTCAATACAGGTGAACCAGCTGTGGGAGGGGTCCAGATTGGCGAGACCAACATATGGGTTTGGGACAGGTATAGGTTTGGTAACTAGTATGTCATTAATGGCCCTAAGATCATGTGCCATGCGGTATTTGCCTGTCCCTTTCTTTTCAACGGGGAGAATGGGCGTGTTCCAAAACGAGTGTGAGGGCTCCAATACCCCGCTTTCCAGTAGCCCCTGGATTGTGTCCCTTATGCCCTCCTCAGCCTGGGGTTTATGCGGATACTGATGTATCCAGATAGGTGTATCAGTACTGGTGGTAAAACTTACTGGTGGGCAATTTGTGAGACCTACATCAGTGGGTCCATCTGCCCACAGATGCGCTTGCAGAGAAGTAAGTATGTGTTGAGCGAGGTGATGGTCTGTTTTTTCTCTACCATGTTGCCTATTGACCTGTTCATGTGACAGTGTAGCTGTGTTTGTTGCTGTCAGCCAGATTCTGTATGTTTTAGTGGCGGGTGAAACCTGAACTCCTGGTAGTTTTGTGTCTTGCCAATCGGTTTGGGCCATGGACCTCTTGACCATTCCCCCTAATTCTTTTGCTTGGTGTTGTGGGTGTAATGCAAGGGAGATGTGAGGAACTGCCTCATCTCCCATCATATACCATACTTGTTGATCTGCAGTCAGTTCCACCCCTGCCGCTACACCTTCGGGGGCGACATAGATATGTTTGGAATCCAAGCGTCAGGTGTGGCCCTGCAATTGATCTTGAAACAAATCCTGGTACCACTCAGTTTGTAGCGTATCATAAAATAGAGTAACATGTGGGGGATCAGGTGGAGAGACATATGGATCAATCTGGCATATCCAGGGCTTCCACTGTAGGTAGGCAGAGAGGATGCCTGGATTTTCTCCATTCTCTGGGAGTAACAAGCCCCAGTATATGTCCGCTAAGGTGTCCTCTGCGGGAGAAAGCAGATACTGTCCACGGTTGCCGGTCATGCCGGTGCTGCAGTGGAACGTGGTGCCATCTGGCAATGTCACTGTGAGCCCATCAGGGCTGCAGAGAATCGTTGCTCCAAGTTTGATCAAGAGATCCCGTCCCAATAAGTTCAGGGGGACGGAGGAAGAAACCACAAATGAATGCGTAACCGTTTGTCCTCCTAACTGAGTGAGGAGTGGCACTGTACGTGGCAGAGTCTGTTTTTCCCCAGAGAAACCCACAACTGTTATAGCTTCTTGTGACAGTGTACTAGAAGGAGTAGAAATCAGAGTAGAACACGTGGCACCTGTGTCTACTAGGAAGGGCAGTGTCTTATTGCCAACTTTCATGGACAGCATGGGATCTGCCGTGTGATTGCTGTCCTGGCTTCTCTGTGGGGCGTGTCATCGCTGCTGGTGTGGTTCCCAGCCCTCCCACTGGTCCCACTCTGTCACTGGCAGCTGGCGTTTCAAGGGATGAGTGGTGCACTGACCTGGAATTGGGCATGTGTCGGAGCCCGGTTGGCAGGGCGGAGGGAACCCCCGGCCTCGTCCCCCGCGTCCGTAGCCACCCCTCTGAGGGCAGTCTCTGGCCCAATGGCCCATCCCGCCGCAGATGTAGCACTGATCCCCCCCCCTGCTGTCCCCTTGGTGGGCCGCCCCTTCCACGCCCGTTTCCCCACATGCCTCTTCCTCTACCCAATCCCCTTGTATGACCGTAATTCGGAGGTGGAGGTATCCAGGGGGGAACTGGGAACAGGTCTGGGGTCTCTACCTGTCCTGCCGCTGCTACCATAACCATCTGTGGCTTTTCAATCTTTTTCTTATCATTTACTTTCTGTCTGGCCTCAGCCAGCTGCATTTTTAGCAGTTGGACCTGTAAATCTTTCAAGCTGTCTTGTTCCTGATCTAATGTTTCTTGTGTACGTGACAAATGGTGTATGATATGCCGTTCCCACACTGTCGACTCACACCCAGCCATGTCAGGGTTATCTTCCATGGCCGTTCTGACACTGTCTGGCACGCCCTTTAGCACTGCTTTTCTATACCACTCCCTCTGGATCCCGGGTTTTCCTGGATGACACCCTGTCTGCCTGATCCAAGTCTCTTTGGCTTTATCTAAAAATTCTCTGGGATTCTGTTTAGTATCCCATTTGATCTTGGGAACAGCGGAGGCATTTGGGAGGGGATATTTATCCCTCATTGCTCGCCCTATGTCCGTGCTCACTCGGGTGAATGGGGTTTCGTCGCTCATTCGGTTCGTACGTGCTTCCTCTTCTATGTCTCGTACGTCTGCTGTAGTCAAGCACCTAGATACTACTGCTCTGAAGTCTCCTAATGCTAGTGTCTGTCCTGCCGTCAGTCCGTCAAGCTTACTAAGCCAGAGTCCCCCTCCCTCTGCCACTGGAGGGAGTTTGTCTACTAATGCATGCACATCACCTACGCCGAATGGTCTGTACTTATCGCGGTTCCCTGTCTGTATTAAAGGACAGTTATAGACAGGCGGTGGCGAGCCGCCCTGTGCTCCTAGTCTAGGGGAGGCCGAGACAAGCACAGTGCGATTTTCCTTGGGTTCTAAATCGACTAATGTTCCTTCCCCCTGTGTGTCTTCCCCTTCACTGTTTACCCAATGTCCCTCGACCCACATGTGGACCTTTCCTGCTTTTGGCTTAGGTGTGGATTTGTCATGTTTTTGTCTCTCGGCATCTCCCTGGCGCATAGCTTCCAACTTCTTCCTATCTTCCTCCAATTCTTTGCGTAGGCAAATTAACTCTCTCTCTCGGAGTTCTTCTTCCCTCTCTTCTTCCTCCCTTTTTTTCTGTACATCCTGCATCAATTTAGTCCATCCTTCTCTATCTGTGCCTCTGCCTTCCTTAGCTTCTACTTTCCTTAATTCCCTCATCTGTCTCTGACTAAAAGCCTCTGATCCCTGTCCCCCGCTTACTATGTAGTCCTTTTCCTGCCTGTCCCTGTAGGCACTGCTACACTGGGACCCCGATTCGGACCCTGAATCTGGGTCTTGCAAGATATCAACTTGCAATCGTCCGTCTTTGACATGTAAGATGGGATAGATGACAGGAGTGACTGAGGGAGCGCTGGGAGATGATGGAGAATATGGAGGAGGTTTAGACAGCTGTTCACGATTATTTCTGTCCTGTTTTTTTTGCTACTGGTTTGTCCGTCATTAAGTGCTGTGCTCCCTGCCACCACAAGGCCCATTCGGCCCACTTCTTTCTCTCTCTACTTGTTTTTTCTTGTTTCTTCTTAACTGTACCTAGCTTCAACCACCCACACTTCCTTGCCTCCTGGTCTAACCTGTCTTGTTTCTGTCTTATATTTTTTTCTTGCCTCCAGAACTCCTGCAGCAAAGATCCTTTATCTTTAAGTGTTAGTCCTTTGTCTGCCAATATTTGCTCAACGTCTTTTCTCATCTGAGTCGTTATGTCTGGTGTTGGCTTTTTCCCTTGAATGGTCAATACTACTTTTTCCAATACCGCTAGTTGATCCTCTGCCGTTTTAAAATGACTGTTTGGCCCCCAGCCGCCATCCTCGATTTCCCGATCACATTCTCCGTCCATTTTCCTTTATGAGGCACCAATTTCTATTTAAATGTTATTAACACACTCAATTCCTTAACCTAGGTTTCCCCCGGCTTACTTCAACAGGCTACTGCTTTATGTTAACACCGTTAGGTTTCAGGCAGTACTGCTGCTTCGGTCGGGTTCTACCTAGCAATCATACACAGTTTACACTCATGCACTACCCTTAAGTGACAGTTGTTTTATGTGTGTGCAACTTTTTCATTCTATGGATGTGTAATGACTAATATGTGTGTGTCCTTATCCTATTCTATGCTGGTTTTGGCCGTCTGAGTGGTATGGCACGCTATGTCCCGAATACTCAAACCAGGTGGCTTCGGACTAGCCCAACGCCACGACACCAAAACTTATATATCTGTAATGTGGGATCCGATCCACTTACTAACCCAACAGCCTAACTAGTGCTGTCGGGCTTCCAGTTTTTCAGTCCACCACCATGCACACCTGCTTGCTTCCTTTCTTCTCGCTAGGGTGTGAATATTCTTAATCTCAGGGACCCTAACCCGAACAGAATTTAGAGATTCTCAATCTCAGGGACTCTAACCCGAACAGAATTTAGAGATTCTTAATCTCAGGGACTCTAACCCGAACAGAATTTAGAGATTCTTAATCTCAGGGACTCTAACCCGAACAGAATTTAGAGATTCTTAATCTCAGGGACTCTAACCCGAACAGAATTTAGAGATTCTTAATCTCAGGGACTCTAACCGAACATAATTTAGAGATTCTTAATCTCAGGGACTCTAACCCGAACAGAATTTAGAGATTCTTAATCTCAGGGACTCTAACCCGAACAGAATTTAGAGATTCTTAATCTCAGGTACTCTAACCCGAACAGAATTTAGAGATTCTTAATCTCAGGGACTCTAACCCAAACAGAATTTAGGGAGTCTCAATCCCCCGGGCCTCTAACCCAGCTTAAACTGTCTCTCGTCAGAGAACAGGAGGAGTTGCCATGCTCAAGACTTTAGTAGAATTCGGGGAAATCGCTGTTCCCTGGGCCTCAAACCCTTTCTCTGCTCTTTTACCCAATTTTAGGAGCTGTGGTTACTCGGAGCATAACACTTTTTAGTTTAGAGTGCTCAATGCAGAAGGAAAAGGTCTGCTTACCTCTGTTTGGTCGACCAGTGTTCTGGACCCCTTTCACTCGGACTCTAGGTCCGAAATCAAGATTCCCGGTTCACCCTCTTTTCCTTAGAGATCCCGGACGAGCCCCCAAATTGTTGTGCACCTATGCACCCCGAATTCTAGTGACACCGGGACAGATCCTGTAGAGGGCAAAAATAAACACACAAACACCAGTACTTGCTTCAAGCTTTTGCAAAAGGAGAGGGTTCACTCGCAGTAAGCTCCACAGCCTACTCTCTCATAGTGAAACACTCTGCTCTCTCTCTTCATGCACTTCTCTATTCTTAGGCAACTGTCTACGGTGAACTTTACTTTTAGACATGCATTACTTCTTCTTTATTAAACAGCATGAACAACATATTCTACATTAGCCAGGCTAGCAGGTTCGACCGGCATATCCTTCTACCTCCTCCCCGCCTTCCCCGCCTGCCGCCGCCGCCAACAATTCACGGGCATCCGCTGGTCTGGAGGATGTCCTCCAGAGGACAGTTCATGCTTTCGCGGCGAAATTTTTGCGGCGAAAAAAGTTTATTTCCCCCTCAAAAATAGGTAATTGAGCACTGTAGTGGTTATGATCATATCAGTGACTATGTAACTACATGGAAACGGGCCAAATGATGCCTGTTTCTTGTACAGTAATAGCGTTACTGAAGGCTGGCTCTAGCTCCATAGTTACGTTAATCCAAGCTTCTTCCCTTGTGAACACCTCCACTCTTCTACGCTACGATCTGCTGTTTACCTTTTCCTGCTACAACTGAATTCCCGCGGGACTTCAGCGCAAGACTACAGCCAGCCTTTTGTAACGCTGTTACTTTACAAGAAACATGCATCATTTGGCCCGTTTCCATGTAGTTACATAGTCACTGATATGATCATAACCACTACAGTGCTCAATTACCTATTTTTGAGGGGGAAATAAACTTTTTTTGCCGCAAAAATTTCGCCGCGAAAGCATGAACTGTCCTCTGGAGGACATCCACCAGACCAGCGGGCGCCCGTGGATTGTTGTCGGCCGCGGCAGGCGGGGAAGGCGGGGAGGAGGTAGAAGGATATGCCGGTCGAACCTGCTAGCCTGGCTAAGGCAACTAACAAACAGTACGCCACTGTAGAGACTACTATTCACCAACGCCAGATGGATTGCACACAAAATGGATATATATATATATATGCTACAAATACACACAGAACTGCTGCTTGATGATTATTACCGAAGCCTGGCTGAACACACTCACTCATCAGACGGCAGCTAGCAGCTAACAGGGTAGGTGAATTTAAACAATGTCTGACTTGAAAAACGCATCTTGTTTTCATGTAAGGGCCCTGTTCATGTTGCACAGACATTTTAGTTGCATTTTGTGTCTGTTAAGAGGCACAAAGGCACTCTTTATGATATGCCCCCAAAACTGCCGTTTTAGCTAAGTGGGAGCTCTCGGCCTTAGCTGCAGTAGCTCCATGATGCTAGCAGTCGTCTATGACTAGAGTTAACAGCGAGTAAATATCGTTAGGTTGCAAGCTAAAGCAATAATGTCTTTGAGTTGCAGAAATGTATATCATTATAAAGTGCTATCAAAATAGTAAAATCGTATAAAGAATGTTGAATAAACTTTGTCTCTTCCTCTCATCTCATCCCTGACTGACGTGCTGACGTTTACGGTAAGCGTATTGTCTCACTTCCGGTGTTCCCGTGTTACGACACAAGTTTGCTGCTCCAGCAAAAAACTTACTCAACTCTGCTTTATTTTTTTAATTTAGCGGCTATTTGCCTGGATTACATTTAAACTACACCAGTTATACTTAAGCACTTATAGCTATCTTCTTTTACAGTGACTGCCTCGCTGATCTCACAAGTGTTACAACGCTATTAGCTGCTTTAGCTTAGCCATTTAGCAATGGCTAATTCCTCTCCCTCTCCTGCTCTGTCTGTCAAATGTTTAGCTATTCCTCTGCCTCCTTTAATGATAATGATACATGTAATAAATGTAATGTATTCGCTGCTCTGGAGGTGAGGCTTAGTGAGTTTGAGACACGGCTCCGCACCATCGAATCAAAATCACAATCAGTTTGCATAAACACATTAAAACATTTAGATTTGCCTGAAATCTTTGTCCTGTGTTTTATCATAATCATAATCAACTAACTAAAGGCAAAAATCACAAAAATATTCAATGATTGTGACGTTACAAGTAAAAAGTATCGGTATCGGCGATACTAGCCCTGTATTTACTTGGTATCGGTTCGATACCAAAATTCCCAGTATCGCCCACCCCTAATAGTCTAATAACCATGGTGTCTGTCCCCGGACTCAGATCGGTTAAATCAAAGGTAAACAAAAGAAGGGCTATACTTTACAACCTAATTGGAATTAAAACGACTGCAATGATAGAATAGGAAAATTAGATGTGGACTATTAAATATTAGATTTCTGTCTTCTAAAGCAGTATTGGTAAACGATTTGATATCAGAAAATCAAATTGATCTATTCTGTCTTACTGAAACCTGGCTGGGCCATGAAGAATATGTTAATCTAAATGAAGCCACTCCTCCCAGTCATAATAATGCTCAAATTCCTAGAAGCTCAGGCTGAGGAGGGGGAGTTACAGCCATATTTAATTCAAGCCTGTTAATTAATCCTAAACCTAAACTAAATAACTCGTTTGAAAGCCTTGTTCTTAATATTCAACATCCAACATGGAAATCATTACAACCAATTATATTTGTTGTTGTTTACTGAGATCCAGGTCCGTATTCTGAATTTTTATCTGAATTCTCAGAATTTTTACCATGTGTAGTCCTCTCTTAAGGTTCACTGTACCGTGTACGGCACACTTTGTGGCTGTGGCATCACTCCACTCATAAACATTTTTATAACTTTAAAGCATTAAATCTTCAAAATATACAGCCATGCGACACACCAATTGAAAGCTTAGTCTCTCATGATTCAATAAAGCCCACACACAAAGCATAAGATGATTTATAGCAGTTATACAACTGCTACAAAGTTAAAGAAAATAAAACAATACAGTGTACACTGCAGCAGCTGGTGTCTAGAATCGAGAGTGCATCCATACCTTTTTCCTTGTCCCTTTAGCCACTGCGAGGATTTTTTGCCCAAAACTTTTTTTATTAAATCCCCAAGAGTCCAAGGAAATGGAATATCCAAGCCATTATATCCAAAACGAGCTGTTCGCCTCACAATCTTGACGTTTCAGGTTTGCCTGTGATATCCCCATTGGAAGCTGAAGAAGTCTCTGACGCGATGTGAGCACCACGTGCACTCGAGCGACATTTGCTCGGACTAGTTAGATTTAAATCAACATTTTTAGCCAATGAGCAGACAAGTCGATAGATACCAAATTTTCCACTGAAATATTAACCCTGTAATGGCTGGAGCTGTGTCAAAGCAAAAACAAGGCCTCCTATAAGCATATCGCACCCTGTGCAATATACAATTACTTATTTCTATATATTCATGTATATAGTTATTTCAAGTATGTGTATGATTGATGTGGGTGTGTTTGTGTATTTGAGAAGTGTTTTATTTTGTACTTCATTGGCTTTTTTCTTTGCACTTTTCTAATTGAAATAAGAAAAACGCACAGACATATCTGTAGAAACAAATTCATATAAAATTCATTTTTGAGTCTTTTGGCTTCTGGATTTTTTTCTGTAGTAAGCTGAGACATGTGGCTATGGCCATGTGTATCTGTATCTCACTAGATGTGTTGTGGGTCAGTTGCCTTTTCTCCCCATCCTGTGTGTTTGTATCTCCCTTTTCCCCTGTGTGTCTGTCGGTGATGTTTGTCTCCACCTGCAAGTGGCTAGGGGCGTGCCTAGAGGAACTAGGTCAAGAGGCGTGGCCATTCATCCTGCTCCGTTCTGACACAGCTGATGCACATTCCATGATTCACCAGTACCAGAATTCTGCAGTATTTAGACCCGGGCTGTTCACCTCTCCAGCCCCAGATTGTTACATACCCCTACGTGGTAACTTGGCTCAGTATCACTGCTCATGTTGTCTCACAACCTCTTGTCGCTCTGTAGTTTCTCTCTGTCTAACTTCAGTTCCTCTATGCAGATTCTGCTGTTGACTGCTGCTTCCCTGCCATGCCGCCTGCCTCACGCCACTCAGACATTCCTACCTGCCGTGCTCCGCCGTGCCTCCTGCCTCACATCACTCGGACATTTTCACCTGCTTCACCTGGATCCCACTGTGGAACTCCGTCGGATCTGCCATCGCCTGATACCCTCGAGCCTCAGCCCATTCCCAGTAATTCCATGCACATGCACATCCCTGAGTGTCAAAGTATATGGGCGCTGTACCACTTTTAATTTGGGTTATGACGTTTAGACCAAAAAGCATGGAATTTCAAGCGTTTCTTAGGAGGCTTTCAACTTACTACTAGATTCAATTGGTTTGAGTCAGAGTACGCCTAAGTCCACTCACTGTTTTAACCACATCCTCGACCTTGTGCTGGCATATGGCATCGAAATTGAAGATTTAATAGTATTTCCGCAGAATCCTTTTATCAGACCATTTTTTTTAATAACTTTTGAATTCTCACTACCCGACTATACAAAATTAGATGCCATCTTTTACACTAGATGCCTATCTGACAGTGCTATAGCAAAATTTAAGGAAGATATTCCAACAGCATTTAACTCAATGTCGTGCCTTAATATAACAGAGCCCCTTTATGTTTACTTTAGTCCTCCCAAATTGATAAATTTGTAGACGGTGATACGGCCTCGCTATGGACAACTTTAGACTTTAGACTGTTGCTCCTCTCAAAAAGAAGATCATGAAGCAAAGGAAACTAGCACCTTTTATAACTCCCAAATTAAAACAAATCTCGCGAAAACTTGAAAGTAAATGGTGTTCCACCAAACTGGAAGAATCTTGTTTAGATTGGCAAGACAGTTTAAAAACTTATAGGAATGCCCTCAGAAATGCCAGATCAGACTATTGCTCATCATTAATAGAAGAAAATAAGAACAACCCAAGGTTTCCTTTTAACATTGTAGCCAGGCTGACAGATAGTCACAGCTCTACTGAGTCATCTATTCCTATAGCTCTGAGTAGTAGCGACTTCATGAGCTTCTTCAATGATAAAATTAAAACAATTAGAGATAAAATTCATCACCTTTTGCCCTCAACTTCTAACGGTTCACCTTTAAACACAGGACTGCTAGAAAGAACAAGAGCTGACATATACTTAGACTGCTTTTATCCTATAGACCAGCAGTTCCCAAACTTTTTTTCCTGCGCACCCCCTTCTATGTCCCAACCGGGTTGGCGCACCCCCAATCCCCACTTCCAAAAAAAAACACAACAAAGCTTTGTTTTATTGCCATATAAAGACTCATGTTTAATCATGCGCAAATAACCAGAACACGCATGACAAAAGCAACATCAACAAAGTTTCAATATAATGCAACAAAGCTACGCACAAGCTTCCACTTTTAAGAGGACGAGTAACAGGCTCAGTAACAGAAAGCACGGTTATTTTCAGCCGTGTAAAAGAAACATTGCAGCAATAGGCTAGGCCTATTAAATGACCGTGGAGCTAGCATCATCATCATCATAACACAACGGTTATGGAAATTAGAACGACAGTACATTGAATTAAATTGCAATGAAGTTACAAACGATCCACAACATTAAAGAGAATAGGCTCCTAAATAGATCAAATAAATAAAAATGAGGATCAATCTGAAACGTTTCAAGTGCGACAATAAAATTAGCCTACACACGATCCACAACATAATTAAGTAACAAAGAGCATAGGCTCAAACATAAAATAAATTAAAAGAGGATCCATCTGGAACTTTTCAAGTGCAGCGCAAAAGTCGCTCAGCCTGAAGCGAGAGAGAGAGGGGGGGGGGAGACGGGGAGGAGGATGTGTTAGTATTCCCAGTAGGAATTATGTGTAGCAATAATATCAAATACTTACCCATATTAATGAGACGGGTGGGCTTGCATCTTGGCACAAAGCTCTCCGAAGTTTGGCGCAATGGAAGACAGTTTAAGCCTCAATTCCTTCTCAACAGCATCCAGTCTTTGCCAATGTTTAGTTTTAACTGCTGCCATAGCAGAGAAACCAGCCTCGCAGAGATAAGTTGTGGCAAAGGGCATCCAAACTCTCAAGGCTTGCTTTGCCAAGACTGTGTATGATGTCAGTGACTCGGTCCAAAAATCCACAAGTGGCTTTCGTTTGAACTGTAACTGCAGTGCTCCATCAGATGACAGCTCGATCAGCTGCTCCTGCTCATGAAATGACAGCTGTGGGACGGGCAGGGAAACTTCTAATGGATTGCGAATCCAAGCGCAAGATGTGTCCATAGGTGGGAAGTGTTTCCGTAGCTGCTCGGCGAGTTGGTTGAGGTGTTCAATTATGAGACTTTTTACATGCTCACCCAAGTCCACGTCATTTTCTCCCAAGAACTCATGAAGCGTGTGTGTTCCCACTCACACAACTCGCCCAGAACCGTAGCTTCTTTATCATGGCCTCAATCCTGTCTTGTGTGTTGAACACAGTTACACTGACTCCCTGCAGACTTAGATTGAGTTCATTCAGAGCTGAGAAGATGTCCGCTAGATAGGCGAGCCTTTTCAGAAAATCTTCGTCATGCATACTGGAGGCCAAATGAAATGGATTCTCCTCAAAAAACTGCCGCAATTCATGCCGGAGCTCAAAGAGCCTTGTCAGCACTTTTCCGCGGGACAGCCAACGCACTTTTGTGTGCAGCAGCAGTGATTTGTGTTCGCTGCCCATCTCATTACATAACAGTGTGAATATTCGTGAATTTAGCGGACGAGCTTTAATTAAGTTCACCAGTTTGACTGCGTCGTTCAGCACTGCAAGTAGATCAACTGGCATGTTTTTGGCTGCGAGGGCCTCTCTGTGAATACTGCAGTGTAACCAGCTGATGGATGGGCAGACTCTCCTAATATGAGCTATAAGCCCCGTGTGTTTCCCCGTCATTGATTTTGCCATGTCTGTGCAAATTCCCACACAGCGCTCCCAGTCGATCCCATTGGTCCTCATAAAAACGTCAATTAAATTGAAGATTTCCTGTCCTGTTGTTCGGGTAGCAAGGGGGCAACAGAACAAAAAATCTTCTTGTATCGTTCCTTCAAAAAGGTAACGGACATACAGAAGAAGATTGGCCAGATTTGCAACATCTGTAGACTCGTCTACTTGCAGAGAGTAAAACTCACTTTTCTTCACACAGCTGACTAGTGTAGCCAGGATGTCTTCAGACATGGCATCAATGCGGCACGACACAGTGTTATTGGACACAGGAATTATGTCCAACTTTTTTGCCTCTTTCTCTCCAATCATACACTCCACCATCTCTTTGGCCGCTGGCAAACGCACGTCTTCAGCAATTGTGTGTGGCAGCCCCTTTCTCCCTACTCTGTAACTGAGCAGATATGAAGCCCGTAATGAGTCTTTCGTAGACCCAACGCATGAATGAAACTGCATTTTTTTTTTTGGGCTTTTCTGCACCTCCTCCAACTTTACTTTAAAAAATGTAAGGGGCTTTAGACTTAAATTGCCATGTTTCGTGTGCAGGTGACGACGGAGATAAGACGGCTTCAGACATCCGTTTGCTAGAACTTCACTGCACAACTATCTGTATCGCCGATCCAAGTGAAGCCCAGACCCAGATAATTGTCATCATATTTCCTTCTTTTTTTCCCCGTCTGGTGTTCACCCTCATCACCTCTTTTTTGCCATCTCCTTCCCTGCTCTTCGGTTTCCAACAATTAATGTTAAAGGTCTCTTCAGCGAAGCCAACTACCTGTCTCTTAGACCCCATCCCAATGAGGCTACTTAAAGAAGCGTTACCCGTGGTTAACACTTCATTACTAGATATGATCAATATGTCTTTATTAACAGGTTATGTACCGCAGTCATTTAAAGTAGCTGTGATAAAATCTATTCTGAAAAAAACCACCCTCGATCCTGAGGTCTTAGCCAACTATAGACCTATATTTTATCTCCCCTTCCGCTCCAAAATCCTTGAGAAGGTAGTTGCCAATCAGCTATGTGATTTTCTACATAGCAACAGCTTATTTGAGGACTTTCAGTCAGGATTGCATTAGATTAGAATGCATCATAGTGTAGCAGTATGAGTTTAACTTCTAACTACCTGGCGCTCTTTTGGCCAATCACTGCCGCAGGGCCCCCGTATAAAAACAGATAGTTTTCCTCCTTCTGCATACTGATACAAATACAATTTTGCCCTGCATATTTGTTGATCCATAGTGGTATCAGTTTTATGTTATGATACTCTTATGGAAGAATGCAGGCTTCTGCATTATTTTGTTATCCATATCTGCAGAAATAAATGAAATGATTATGTTTCATTAAAGCAAAGATTATTTTTGATTAGTTGGATGAAAGTATCAAACTTATGAAAAATGGTACTAGGCCTGTACTGTGTTTACTGTAAAGGGCTGTGCACTTAAACTTTTGATTTTTCCACCATTTAAATTTTGTGGGTATTCCAAAGAAAACTGTATTTTGCACTGTATAAGAATTGGCATCATAAATGCTTACACACTTACATTTTTGCAGGTGAAGATCTTGTTTAAAAATAAAGCTTAGTTTGTCAGATTTTGCTGTGTCTTTAAATCGTTTGTTTTGCCTTTTTATAAGATTACTAAAGGTTCGTTAGGCTTTTGTTCTCATTAGATCAAGATCCTTTTTAATTTTTAATGATTGAACTAATTCTAAACTTAAAATGCTCATATTATGGTCATTTTCAGGTTCATAATTGTATTTAAAGGCTATATCAGAACAGGTTTACATGGTTTAATTTTCAAAAAACACCATATTTTGTTGTACTGCACATTTCTGCAGCTCCTCTTTTCACCCTGTGGGTTGAGCTCTCTGTTTTAACTACAGAGTGAGACATCTCACTTCTATTACATCTTTGTTGGGAGTCGCACATGCGCAGTACCTACATAAGGATTACTAGCCAGTCAGAAGCAGAACAGCTAGGCGAGCATTATAGCGTGTGTTACAAAGTGACGCAAGTTCATCACGGAAGTAAAGGCTGGACTACAATTCATACTTTGCAGTCACGTGATTATCATGGATACCTGGCAGGCAAGAAACGCTGAGAGAATGGCAACGAACAGTGACCAACCAGGGGAATTGCAGATTTCCAGTATTACAAATCAATCAACTATTTAGACCATATATCACCAAATGTTAAAATTAGATATCATGAAAAGATTAATATACTTGACACTGGTGATCCATACACAGAACCCACTGATGTTTTCATTGCTTTGAAGCTGGCAAAGTCTCTACCAGACTTGGAGTTTGGAGATATCTCACATCTATGTTATGGAGAATCCGTCACCGCACAAAAAATTAAAGCCTACAAAAGTACGGATAGCTATATTTTTTTCAAGAGTGGATAGGTTAACAATGCTGTAGTATGGGAGGTGAACAACAGGAATATCTTCATAATCAAAGCAAAGGTGAGTGTTACTAGTTAGCTAGCTACCCGCTAACGTTTGCTAACATATGCTAATCTGTTCCTTCGTGTGATGAAGTCTTCATCTGAATACGTACACCCTGCCTGCCGGCAAGTAGTTTTTTTGGTGTGTTTTTTTTTTTAAACCTGCCAACACTAGGCTATATATCATATAATATCTGGCAAGTTTAATTTTAAAAAAAGGAAAGAAATGTGTAGCTTTAAATATATCAGTGGTACTGTGCTTGTGAATTATTTAATATAGACTAACTAAAACCATTTTTTTTTTGTACATCATTCCTACAGCTTGGGTTGCTGTGGAAAAGGAGGGACTGGTTCGATTTGGCCACTGCACGTATGGCTGGGTTAGGCGAAATGTGCTCACATGTAGGTGCCATTCTGTACACAATGCAGGCAGCTGTCAACAAACTGCGCGGCACTACTTCCATTGACGAGGCCTGTACATGGAATGAGCCTAGTATAGCAGCCAGTAGAAAAATAGTGTGCAGAGGGGAGCCAGATAGTTTTTTCTAAGGCCCAGAGAAAGAGAGCAGCAGATGGGTGTGGTGACCTTCCCCCTGCTAAAATTCCACCTCCAACTCCTGCTGAACGTGCAGCATGCTGCACCTTTCCGAGAAGAGTGAGAAGGAACCAGTAAGGAGTGCCATTCTAGCTTTAGTTCCTGGCCATGCACAGAGATAAACAGTTGTGTTCAAAATAATAGTCCAACATCACTAACCTCATAAATCAAATTTTTTGGTAGAAGTGATATTTCTACATGGCAAATATTCTGTAATTAAAAGGGGCATGTTCAAAATAATAGCAGTGTTGTGTTCAATTAGTGAGGCGATTGATTCTGTGAAGAAACAGGTGTCAATTATGGCCCATATTTAAGGAAGGAAGGAAGCAAATGTTGTGCATGCTGGTTATAGTGCATTTCACACTGAAATACTCAGCAAAATGGGTCATTTCAGACATTGCTCTGAGGAACAGCTGACTTTGATTAAAAAGTTGATTGGAGAGGGGAAAACATATAAAGAAGTGCAGAAAATTATAGGCTGCTCAGCCCAAATGATTTCAAATGCCTTGAAATGGCATCCAAAGCCTGAACGACGTGGAAAAAACGGTCAACTACCATTTGAATGGATCGAAGAATAGCCAAAATGGCAAAGGCTCAACCAATGATCAGCTCCAGGAAAATCAAAGAAGACTTAAAATAACCTGTGAGTACTGTTACAATCAGAAGAAGGCTATGTGAAGCAAAGCTATCAGCTAGAAGCCCCATTGCTGAAAAAAAGACATGTACTGAATAGGTTGAAATTTGCCAAAGGACACATTGACTGGCCAAAGGAGAAATGGCGCAAAATTCTGTGGACTGATGAGAGCAAAATTGTTCTTTTTGGGTCTAGGGCCCACAGACAGTTTGTACGACGACCCCCATGCACTGAATTCAAGCCACAGTACACTGAAGACAGTAAAGCATGGTGGTGCAAAAATCATGTTATGGGGGTGTTTCTCATACTGTGTTGTTGGGCCTAATTATCGCATACCAGGGATCATGGATCAGTTTCAATACATCAAAATACTTAAAGAGATCATGTTGCCTTACGCTGAAGAGGAAATGCCTTTGAAATGGGTCTTTCAACAAGACAATGACCCAAAACACACCAGTAAGCGAGCAAAGTCTTAGTTCCAGATAAACAAGATTGATGTTATGGAGTGGCCAGCCCAATCCCCAGACCTCAATCCCATAGAAAACTTGTGGGGTGACATCAAATATGCTGTTTCTGAGGCAAAACGCAGTAATGCAGCGGAATTGTGGAATGTAGTTCAATCGTCCTGGGCTGGAATACCTGTCCACAGGTGCCAGAAGTTGGTCGACTCCATGCAACACAAATGTGAAGCAGTTCTCAGAAATAGTAATGCAACTAAATATTAGTGCAGTGGTTCAAAGTAAAGCAAACCCTTGAAACATTTTTCAGTTTATACAGTAAATGTTTGGGTTTGTAAAGAAAAATGCAAATACTGCTATTTTTTTAAGAAGCCTAATATTCCTTTTTCTTCACTTTCTGTAAAGGTATAACACAAACTTGATACATTTTGGTCATGTTCTGATTTGGAATTGAATGTGCAGTGTTCCCAATGCATTGGTATTATGTAATTAAAAGCTATTCTAAGAATTTAGAGCATTATTCACTTTTTTAAACACTGCTATTATTCTGAACACAACTGTATACCTCGGGCTGTACAAATGAATATCCCTAAATCCCTTAGCAAAATGTACACACCGTTGAACAAGGCACTCTCACATGCAGAACTGTACTCAAAGAGTGAAAAGGTCTTTGCAGCATAACAGAGGGACAGGTACTTTTATTTATACATCGGTGAATGTGGTTTCAAGTATGTATGTCAGTGATGTCTTAGGAAAGGGACATTTTGAGTGCAGGATCAAAGTTTTCACAAAATTGTTAAAATGTAAATGCATTACTGGTGATTCGCTACATGAATTTCACTCAGCTTTTTACATTTTAGTGCTGTGCAATAGAAAACGAGACAAGACTTCAATCCAAATCCACTATGTAGTACGACCGCAAAGCAGGAAGGGTCACTGCATCTAACATCCGAGCAGCCTGGCATGCTAACTTAGAAAAACCAGCTGTGTCCATGCTGAAAAAGCTTTGCTACCCCATGACCTACAAAGCTCAAAACACACCACATTCTCTCAGGTACTAAACAATGCCTTCAATTGACAATCAGATAACTTACACAAAAAAATAGTTGAGGGATTTTCATTTCCTTTACCATGATATGCACATTATGGAGGTTATCATTTTGATACTTAAATATTGTTTGTTTCAGATGGGGCATAGAACATGAGGGAAGGGCCGTGGAGGAGTACTCCAAGATAATGGAGGAACACCACACCAACCTCAATATCAGGAGGGCAGGGCTGGTCATCAATCCTAAATACCCATGGTTAGGGGCATCCCCAGATGGCATGTTAATGTGTGACTGCCATGCGATGGGTGTGTTAGAAGTGAAGGCACCAGTAGTCTTGAGAACAGAAGTTTAGTTGACAAAATGAAACAGGATGGCACATTTTGTCTCCACGAGGTAGAGGGTAAATTTTCACTAAAGAGGGACCACCAGTACTTTTACCAAGTGCAGACACAAATTCACCTAGCAGAGGCAAGCTACTGAGACTTTGTTGTTTGGGGACCAAGGATAGATGGAAAAGGAGAAGTTCACATTGAGAGAATTATACCGGATACAGTCTTCTTTGAAACTATGCGTGGAAAGGTTCACACTTTTATCCGAACATGTGTCATTCCTGAGCAGTGTTGGGGAAGTTACTTTTAAAAAGTAGTGTTTTCTCGTTACTCGTTACTTTTTTAAAAAGTTATCCGTTACTTTACTTAGTTACCCCCTATGGAAAGTAATGTTTTACTTTACTCGTTACTTTTACGTTACTTTTAAAAGCAGGCGTCAGAGACTGAAGTTAATTATACAAAAACTATCTTTGACCATAAATCTCATCTCTGGTTTATCAGTGAAGTGTCTGAACTACACTGCAGGGCTGGATTCTCTACTCACAGAGTGATGGCTGATTCATTATGAACTAGTCCAGCGCAGGTTGAATGCACATTGGCAGTTCATCGGCGTTACACTGTGTTAGATTATGTAATGTCTGTATTGACTTGTACCGGTCGTGCAGCCACGATGGTCGTAGACACATGCGGCCTCTTTTCTGGAAATCCTTGTCTGTCCGTGCAACCGACACAAGTCCACAGCGGTCCGCTGTGTGTATGTATGAGGCCATCTGTGAAGTTGTCAGCTTTGTGTCTGCCTGGCTCAGAGCGCTGTCTAGCAAAAAGCTACGAAGCTTAAAACGCTCTCAAAAGTTAGCTTTGGCTCTGCTACCAGCCTCTGTCACGTATTGTGTGGAGCTTGTGAGCGCGCAGCTGAGAAGGCAGTGTCGCTGTCAAATCTGTCCCTGGGAAAAGTAATGTTGCGCCAAATTGAAAAAGGAACTACGTTTCGTTACCAAATTTTCAGTAGTAGCGCGTTTCACTACTTTTTACCCAAAGGAGTAGTTACGTTACTGTAACGCGTAACACCCAACACTGTTCCTGAGGTTTTGGCAAAAAAAATGTACAGCACCTGTTCAAGCAATATCACATGATGCCACCAAATCGTCTGAAGGCTGTTACTGTTCTGGATACTGATGACAAAATAGAGTGTACATTGGGAATCTTTAAAAGACTGCACAGAAGTTGTTTGCCGACTACTGATCTTCGTGTTTTGAATTGAAGTGCAGTGTCTGCAAACTGGAATTGGCAAAACGCAAGTGTGCACCAAGAAAACAAATGAAAAGTGGTGAATTTTGAATTGTACTGTTAGACAGACAAATACAGATTTATTCAATAAATAAATACAATATACACATAGGTGATCAAAGTGAAAATGTAATACGTTTATGTACATAATGTGTGTACGTACATGTTTCTTTGTGTGTGTAGTTTGTGTGTGCGTTTGTGTAAATAAATCATTGTATATTTACATTGCATTAGTTTTAATGTAATTAATGTTTAACCAGAAGGGTGCCACATTTGTAAGGGCACAACAAACATGGACTACTTTGTCTAAAACTGTAAACCCTTTGAGGTGTTCAGCTTCACACATCTGGATACCAATAGTACTTTATAATAGTGTATCGGTTTCTTGTTTCACCGATAACTCTCTGTACATGGATTCTTACTGAGGCAAGTCCACCTGTGGACTCCAGCTCTACTGGGCTCAATTGTTTCCTTCCTTTAGTGAAAGCTGGGATCTTCAGCTCAGCATTATACAAGCTAATAGACTCTGCCACATTAAACCCCCTCGATCAGCCATCACCTGCACTAATGCATTCCAGAAACCCAGAATTTTCTGTGACACATTTGTCTGATGTTCTGTCCCCCCATCCCTTAGATATGAATATGACTTCCTTGTGGGGATATGACAATTAGGTTTTTCATGGTGTGATGATGTTTATAGGTCGAATATGTTTGTGCTCTTGCTTTGAAGTCTTTGGGTTTTTCTATAAAAATTTCGAAACAGTCAATTATGCAGGCACATCTAGGGTAAGTTTGTCTAAATATCATGGGCATTGACAGCCGAAGCTCTTCTCTCTGTGGCCAAAATAAAAATAATGGAACAAGCTTTGTATGTAGCATGTCAAGGGTAGTTCTAAAGGTTCTTCTTGCTGTCGCTAGCGAGATTTGGAAGAGAACACTAAGTAGAGCAAGGGACAGGTTAATTTTCATCCTCATAAGAGTTAAAAGAAGTTGTTGGAAAGGAGAGATGGTTGTGTGTGTCGGAAGACATAAAAGAACACTACATAAAATTACTTGCAGCTTGGCAAACGTGGGGAGTCCAGTCAGTGCTTTCACTTTTTCATGTTCCTAGTTTGGTTTTCAGCCTGCGGTTTTTCTCTGAGGTCGTCACACTCCTGCTGTAGCTTTGCAATGGCATCTTCGCAGTGATTGCTCAAACACTGTTGTGGAACAGGCTCTTCTGACGACAGTTCCAAGAGGACATCCACAGCATCTTGTTTCTTTTCCGCCTCCATCCTCTTGATTTGGATTCTGCTGTGCAGCAGTACATTTTGTTTACAAGGACACAATGAGATTTTTTTGCCACATATATAGAACTACTATTGTAAAATATGTATTGAAATTACATTTGGTTATACTTTACTGTGCAGGGAGATCAACTAATAATTAACTGTTAAAGAATTTAGAGTGTCACAGTGACACATAATAGAAAACAAAAACACTAGATGAGCATGCAAAGTAAATGTCACAGCAATACATTTCAGACACAGCCTTATTATACAACATTCAAAGTCAAACCTTTCCATGTCTTTCTCCCTTTTCCTCTTTTTGGTGACAGGAGTGTGAGATAAGACAGATGGAACCCAGTCAGGGGACAGCAGGTCATCAGATTTGGCACCTGAAATAATGGTTATGGTTATGGTATTTAGCAGACGGTTTAGTCCAAAGCGACATACAAATAACAATAATAAAGTTAAATTTAACAGTAAACAATTTAAAAAGTTGGTAAGACTACATTAAGGAGAATAGCAATAGCCTAATAAACAACAATGTCAATTCAATCAATAGCCTAATAAAAATGAATAAATGCTATTTATACAAACCATAACGCATAAGAAACGGTTAACAAACTAAGTCCATTTTGAACAGATATGCCTTTAGACCCCTCTTGAAAGACCCAAAACTATCACAGGAACAGAGAGCACTGGGCAACTCATTCCACCAACAAGGAACCACTTAGGAAAATAGTCTTGAATTTGACCTAGCGTTTAAATAAGATAATATAATAGATAAAACTTTATTGCCACACAATGTTTAGGGTATTTTCAACATAGAGTCCTGTAGTTCCAGGACTTTCTATTAGCTATCAACAACAGTCTGTTAGCGAGCTAGCATAACTATGGACTAGGATTAACTCCAAGGTAGCTAGAAGCTAAAATATGTAAAGCAGACAAGAAGGTTTTTAAAATAATCCAGCAGGATGGTAATAATTCCTGGGTAAATAATCAAGCTCTACTGTTGGGTCTTCTCTGGTTCTTATTGAAAACCATAGATATTACAAACCTCAAAACGACATTCCTTTGATGAAATGATCACTGCACAGACGTGTATATTGTGAAGATTGCAAGGTCCCATTTCCTGAAACGGTTACACGCCTGTATCCATAGTTGTCTTCTCTCTAGATTTTCCTTATCAGATGGGATCCGGTAAAAACATAACCCCGGCTTCTGTCCTCTGCGGTTAGTGCATCCAATCGCACAACAACTATCTGGCATGTCATTTTCACCTCAAAACACCAACTTTCGTATGGTAAAACTGGCGACGTCCTGGCAAGATCCTTAATTAGCTTACTAGGTTTCGTTGCTAGGAGAATGATGTTCTCGCCCGCCAGCCAGTAGTTGTGACGTCACATGCAAAGTATGAATAGAGCTGTTTGGAGCAGTTTGTGAACAGTGTTTTCTGTTGGAGATTGTAAGTCCCTTTGGGATGGACTATGGGCTTTTTCACTTTGTAAACCTATAACGTGCACCAAAAAGATAACACAATAAAGGAAAGGGGGAAGCCAAAAAGCATAATATGAGCACTTTAAGTAAAAATATATCTACCTTTGCAATTTTAACCTATAAAAAACAAAGCAAATTTCATCAGAACTTTTTAGAAAAGCCGGCCGCAATATCAGGCATTTTAGGCAGCAACAATCACAAAAAAGGCCTGCGAAATCCTGGAGGGACTGGCTCTTAGCAACCAAGTTGAATTTCAAGACAGAAAGTAGTGTCTGGGTGGAAAAACCTTTTTAAACCTAATATTTGAACAGAAAGTAGCTTTTTGGTGGAATGAACCTTTTAACACACAAAACTTGGGTCCTAGAAATGTGATTCTGAAAATGCAACCTCCGGTAGGGCGTTGTAAAGAGAAAACTAGGGTCCTGGAAATGCGGTCGTAGGAATGTGGTCCTGAAAATGCAGTCTCCGGTACTGCAGGAACATAGTATTGGGCTGAGGATGTCATGGGACAGCTGTCCTTGGGGTGTTTGTATCTGTTTCTCTCTCCCTTTTTCCCTCTCCCTCTGTTTTGCCTGTGCGGTGGAATGTAGGTCAAGGTGCGTGGCCGGGGCATGTACCTGCACTGCTGCTGGCGATTCTTCAATCACGTCTGCTGTATTTAGCCCGGTTGGAACCTGCATTCGGCGCCAGATCGTTACGATTACCAAAGTGGTAAGTTGGCTCTCAGTTTTGTACTACGTTGTAACTCCTGTTAGTTTTTGCTTTTCCTGTTGTTCCTCCAGCTCCATACTGATCTGTTTCTCCTCTCCTGATTCAGACCGACACTACTACACCTGTTTGCCGTTTGCCGCTGTTCCACCAGCTCCTCGCCTCTCTGCCGTGTCACCCTCAGCTGGGATCCCTGTGAGCGTTTTTGGACACTCTACACTCTGCTTCGCCCGCTGCTATCCTGTCCCCACCACCAGCGCTGCAAGCTGTCCCTGCCTTCGTTGCCTTTGTTTGTGATCATTCATTAAAAGACACTTAAACCTTCCTCTCTGTGTCCGTGTCGTGATCCTCTGTGTTCTGGGTCATAGCCACAGCCATAACAGAGGTGTGACTAGGTCAAGCCGGGTTTAAGTGATTTGGATAGATGCGCGATTACGGCTTTCTTTAACAGGTTACTGCTGCTGAAATGAAGAAGATGAGTTGTGCGTACTTCACACAGAGTGAGAGGCAGCTTCTCATGGAAGCATATAATGAAGTGAAACACATTTGTCAAAAAAGACAACACAGCCTCTGTAATAAAACAATGACAGAAACGTACAGTCCGATGCCAGGGGCAAAAGGGGACTGAGTACCCAGGGCCCTAATGTGAGTAGGGCCCAAAAATATGCTGGAATGAATAGCTGTGGATGCGGGGAGGGGCCCATAGAAAATACCTTTCTACACGGCCCAGAATTTTGTGCTACGCCCCTGTGTATGTAGCCTAAACATTTTCTAACCAGTGCTCTTAGATAAAAGAGTTCTTACTTTTACCATCTAAGGAGTTAGGCTACTAATCATTTGCACAAACTCGTATTCATAAAAAGAGAATTAAATGATGCACATGTTACACTTTTAAGAATGAGGGTACGCTCACTCTTAGAATAACACATTTATTTCCTGTAGGAAATATGAAAACACAGTTCAGGTCAGGAGCTGAAGCATGTACACTTAAACTCGTTCATCACGTACTGACTTCTACTTCGGCGCTACTGGCGTCAGCTACTGATACCCAGTCAAGTGTAAAGCTTAGAGCGCCCTCTGCTGGCGAAGCTGAGTTAAGCCAGACTAATATCACCCATTCAAAACACATTAATTCAGAATCTATGTGGTATATTACAGACAATAGAGTCTTTAGTAGTTACCTTGTGTTTTTAGACTTTAGCTTCACTCAGTCCAAAATTTAAAGGGGGGGCAAATAGTTAACACACAAATAGTTAACACACAGTGCCACACACAAAGTAAGCATGACTGTAACACAATGTATATATCAGTTACCCTTTTTTTGGTAAAACTTCATTTGAGTGCATAAGACTGGCATGACACTGTCATAACAATGACATAGCACTGGCCGTTAACATGAAGGAGTCTTTATGAATGTTTATGATGTTTAAATGTTATGTTTATGTTTATATCAAGGTAGGCCCCATTGTCACCTTCAGTCGGGTGGCTATACATTCAGTTCCTTGTATCATATGTGTGAGCACAACCACGCTCTGTTACAAAACCTAGACAAAACGAGAGTAAGCAAGTTCCCAGGGTTGGTTATGCCGTGATATTTATGGGTGGCTAGCCGGGGATTCGAACAAAACAGTGATGGTGTTGGAAGATTTGTCTGTAGCATTAGCAGTTAGCCTGCTGGTCAGATAGCAATTAGCCCATTATCCGTTAGCCTCCCAAATAGCATGGTGGACTGATAGTTTTAGGAACTCTATTTGTGTTGAGAAAGGCAACAGAGTTGATATTTTAGCTCTTTAAAAAAGTGTTTTCACGGACCTCATTAAATCACCGAGTCTGCCCAACACGAGTCAGTCCACACGATCTGTACCACTATGTGGTAAACGGGGTATCCCCATATACTGGTACCATATACATAGTCTGGATGCTTACCAGTTTTTTGTAGCTGGCTGGGTCACAGGTACGCGATGCTACACTAACGGCAGGGGGAGGTACCTCATAATGGCAAAGATAAGACATCAATCTAGGATTTATTTTGTTTGTTTTGTATATATTCTTTACTTAAGTAAAGCCAATGTTTTTAGAGGACATGGTCGGTCGTGGCTACCCACATACCGTTGTTCACTGGGTGTGCCAATGCAACTTAAGATTTGACCGGTGGTTATTACGACGCGATGGGCAGCAGCTAGCGAGCAGTCCAAAGCTAGCTCGTCAGCTAGCCGGGGTAGGAGCTCCGCAGACCCACAATTAACTCGTTTTTTTGGCCTTTTTGAAGCTATTTTCCGTGCCATGTCATCTTTAATTTAACCAATAATTGTTGTATGTGTGTTAAGTTAAATGATCAAAGGAACGACTTTCTTTTTTGGATATGTAGCTAGGTCAGTGAATAACCGATGTTAGCTAGTTATGTGGGTCATCATCGGGTTGGATACATCCATGGGTTGGACCTGTTAGCAGGACAGCTGGTTAGCACGGCAGCTAGCTGGTTGAGGATCATTTTATTTATCACTCATTTAAAACAGAAAGGCAATACATACACATGCTTGTCTTGGTGAGGATTACTCTGCATGCTTGTGTTTGTGAGGATTACTCTGCATGCTTGTGTTGGTGAAGATTACTCTGCAGATTGTGAATGTAAGAACACAAACACGAACGAAAACGTACAAGTTTAGCTTGCCGTCCATCTACAGCATAGCTCTTCCACCGGCCGTCATGGCGTTCATAATTCACGCGAGTGGAGCGTGACGTCACGTGCAAAGGGTCAATAGGGTGACCAGATTTCCCGGAACTAAAACCGGAACACTGCGCGTGACCCTAGTGCTCGTGCATGCACATGCTTTTTAACGTAAACATGTGCTAGCCCAGGTCAGATAGACAGACAGATTAGACACAATTTTGCCAACAGCACACATATACCAACTGCTCACAACATAATGGGGTATCTCAGTTAATAGTCATGAATTTTCTTGGTATGTAGCCTACATATCTAAGAAATAATAGGATATTTAAAGAATGAATGAGTTTTGTGTGGGACCAACTTTATTTTTCAGAATTAAAGCATTCTTTTGGAAAATGCACCCACTGAACTTGTGAAAAACTTTGTGAAAAGGTAGTTTTCATTGCAAGGCACTAACATTATTTGGAACTGCTGCCACAGGCTTGAACTAAAGTTATGGTAATGTAAGAAATAAATATAATCAGTCAAGCTGGCTGTGCTTTATGAGGATACAAATTATAGTTGAATAGTATTGTGTGTTTAGTGGAAAAGTACTGTGACAGCTTAGTCATGCAAAATGAGGAAAAGATACTGTTGTACGTGCGGGAAGCAGCACTGATGATGATGGTCAGAAAGCAACATGAATGCGGCAACAAAGTTAATATCAGTTTAATATCAGTTTGACCATGAAGTTACTCCTCAATCTGTAACAGACAACAGCGGCGCACTGTTCTTTCTGACCATCAGCATAGTTGAAGTCTGCCTAGCAACTGATGAAGAGGGCGTGTGCCAAAAGACTGGGACCAGTCTGTGCACCAACCAGGGGAGGCTAAGTCTAAACCATGGTACTCCTCCAACTTTTAATAAACAAATCAAAATGCTCTTAGCGACTGCTATATGAATTCATGTATAAGCCAGGAAATTCAGTCTGATGAGAGAAAGCCTGTGTGCCTGCTCAACTCAGACCTGTGTACACGTTTATGCTCTTATGATTTTACTTAAATAAATACTTGTTAAACTTTTAAATCCTCTCCTTGCCTACTTAGTGGATTTTTAACACGCACAGTAACACTACATGAATTATGAATTCATGCATGAATTAATTCATGATTTGTGCATTACTTCATTCCTTTATATCTTATGAATCATCAGGAATTGACATGAGTTCATTCATGACCTCATGCATGAACAACACATCAACTAAAGCATTAGGTAAAGTGGCTACATCATTATGCACAAGTTGTGTTCAAATCAGAATTTCCGCAGTGATGACTAAATTTTTTTGCAGAAAAATAATCATGATCATGCTTAATAAATCATAATTCATAATGATGAGCCCACATACCTAATGCTTTAGTTGTGTTGTTCATGTATGGTCACGAATGACAGACTATGAGCACGTCAATTCCTGATGATTCATGGGATATTAAGGAATGCAGTAACACATAAATCATTAATTACATAATGCATAATAATTCCAGCCCAGTCTCATGGCAGTTCGTGAAATGGTCACGTTATTGAATCTATTGATTCGTGAACAGGACACGAATATGTCGTTTTTTTCGTGTAGTGATTACGAATTTTAATTCAATGTCTTTAAATGGTAAGCATATTTCATGATCACAGCACGATAGGTAGGGAGTAGGATTAAAAGCCAAAGATCGGGTGGTGGATGGGTCAAACAACACAGGACTTTCACCCTGGAGAGTGGGGATCGCGTCCCGCGTGTTGCAGTTCCTTTCCGCGTTATTAACCACAACTGTCCCGTTGTTGTCGGCGTGTGACCGGTCCTTTCCCAGTTCTTTTTTTTCCTAACCTCAACCGTCCCGTTGTGGAGTTTCATGTCCCCGTTGTTGCATGCCACAGAGACCGCAGATCGTGTCTGTGCGCCCGGGGAACGCATCCTCGTGTGGCGGTCTGTCCGTTGTTGTTGCCGGCGTGTGGCGTTTAATTTCCCCGTGGCAGTACACAAAATGAAATTCTTAACCTGTACACAAAATGAAATTCGTAACGTGTACACGAAATGAAATTCGTGACCTGTACACGAAATAAACAAGAAAATCGTGACCTGTACACGTATCAATAAATAAAAATAACGTGACCATTTCACAAACTGGCGTGAGACCGGGTTGAATAATTCATAGCCTACATCAATTAATTAATGCATGAATTCATGTACCCTTACCGTAAAGTGTTACCAGTGTTACTAACCGACAACACACACACACACACACACACACACACACACACACACACACACACAAATGTAATCTAATCTGATAGAGCAGGGACCTGTTTCACAAAACCAAGATAAGGGATTAAGCCGGGATTTCCCCTTTATCCTCAATGAATTTAGCCTTGACTCGGTTTCACGAAAGCGGCGGCACATAAATCACCATGGAGATTTATACTGTGCTGCTAGCCTGCTCCTGACCAGACTAACAGGATTTATTAATCCTGCTGCTTTTTCTGATCACCCAGCAGTGGTTTTACCCTATTGTTATCAGCCTGGATTAAAATACAACAGGTGCATTTTGCTGTTCATTTAAGTACTGTTATTATTTAAAGTTGTGACCATTCATTTTTTTAATAATTATTCATGTGACAGTCATTGTTACTGCTATATTGCTGTATGAAGACTGCTGTTCATATTGTTGTTAGAAGTTTGATGAATATATTATGGCAGTTGTTGAGATAATTAGAAAAGGCTGATACAATTTCAAATGTGTTTTAAATGAAGTCTGTTACTAAGGGCAATACATACAATGCTGTACATTTATATAGTTGACCAATGCACCTTGAATTATTTTAGTTGATTAATTTCTTTTTTATTCTTTAACAATGTGCTTCCATGTGCATTGTATTTGGCATTCTTAGCACACAATTTGTGTTGTCCAGTAAACTGGGACTATAATTTGGGAGGATTGTACAATCCTCCCAAATTATAGTCTTAGTTCACTGGACCAGTAACTATGATGTAGGCTACTGTACATTCATGTAACAACAGGGAGAGGACACCTCAATGGTTTTTAACCTTATATTTTGATGGGGGGGAAATAACTGATGAATATACTCTGTTCCATTCATGTTTACAGTGTGCATGGAATTTATCACTTACTTTATAGTTTCTAGATTTTAGAGTCCAGTTTCTTCACTGTCTTTATTTTCTATGTCCATATATAGAAGGGAGCAAGGCATATAATATGTAGAAAACAAAACTCATCCTCTATAAAAAATAAAAAATAAAAAAAACGAGAAAAAGCGTGGCAGATAATAGCGGACAGACTGAATGATACAGGACTTTCACCCAGGAGAGCGGGGTTCGCGTCCTGCCTGTCACACTTGTTATAGTCGCTTTTTTCTTTTCTCCTGCGTGTCACAGAACCGCACGCCCACCCACGACCATTTCCTTAACATAACTATATCAAAAGGGACGGCAATAGTCCCGACCAAGCGCGTTTACTTAAAGCGCTAAAGGGACGGCAATAGTCCCGACCAAGCACGTTTACATAAAAAGCTAAAGGGACGGCAATAGTCCCGACCAAGCACGTTTACATAAAACGCTAAAGGAGACCTTTAGCGTCAATAAGAACGACAAAGGCACCTGACCAAACGTCCCTATTTTACGAGTTGGGTGTGAGGATGTGTTGCCCATGTGGTAACTTCTCTCTGAGTTCTCATTATACTAAAGTTTTGTCCGTGTTATCTTTTGCACTCTAGTTTTTGTCTTTGTTATCTTGAGCTCATACTTACCCTGTGCTTTCATCTAGTGACCGCTCAGACCTGCTGCTTCCTCCGCTGTGTCTACAAGCTTCCAGCCTCATCCTCCACCTGTGGAAACTAACTGTGAACTCTTTCCTGCCTACCCGTCTTGAGTCTCGTACAACCTGGATTCTTCCCTCTCGGCTCGCCTCAGAACCCGGACCAGCCAGGAGTTCCCCTGCCCTGACAAAACCCACTTTGTTTCTCTGAGTACATTTTTGTTCATTAAAACCCTTACTAACTGCTTACGTTGTCTGTGTGTGAAATCTATGTGTCCTGGGTCAGAACTAGCCCCTAACAACATTATCTTCTGCTTACTTTTAAGGCAAAGAGTACAACTGTTAATTTGTGCAAATGATTAGTAGCCTAATCCTTGAATGGAATGATTATGACGGCTTCAATTCAGAGCAGTGGTCAGTTAATGTATATGTTTAGGCTACTTACGCATTCAGTCGGTCAGTGATCGTCTGCTATGCTTTCTCTCGCTGTTTCATTACAGCGGCCATGTTTTTCTTTTTATACAAATGTGTTTCACGTCATCATACTTCCACAAGAAGCTGCTGCTCACTCTGTATAAAGTATGAACAATGCGTTCTCCATTTTGGCATAAGTAAATCTGTGATTGACCTCGCAGTCTTTTGAGGAAAGCTGTGGACACGCATCTATCTGAATTACTTCAGCCTGGCTCAACCTAGTCGCTCCTCCTCAGCCTGGCTTGGCCTTCGTGAAACGCACCAAGCCAGGGTGCACAGATTAGACTAGGTCAAGCCTTGCTTTATCAGTTATCCTGGATTTATATATTATGCTTTTGTGAAACAGGCCCCAGATAGCTTCCCTATTGGAAACATTAATTCCGTATATTTGTGAGAGGAGTGATTTTACTCAAGAATCAATTTGTTGGCTGAAAGCCTACTGTGAAATTATGCACAGGTGTCAGCAAATTGGCCCGTGTGATCACATTTTCAGCAGGGCAGCGGAGCGGCTGTGGGTTGACTCGCCATGGCTCTCATGGACTTTATTTAAGTCCTAATGTGAAAAAGCTTAATGTGGTTTAATGTACCTAAACAACGATCAATGATCACCAAATGTCTCTCTCATATTGCTCCTCATAACCAGAGCAATATGAGAGAGAAATTTGGTGATCATTGATCGTTGTTTAGGTACATTAAACCACGTTAAGCTTTTTCAAGTTTTCCACCCAGCGCTCGTCCACAAGACAGATGAGAAGAGACATTGCAATAATGTTTACAAATATAGCCTACATTGTAACGCTGGCTGCACAGATTATGCAGACCGCTACGATTGACTGACACACACACACACACACACACACACACACACACACACACACACACACACACACATTGTTAAAATCATACGCTGGACACTTTATTAATCTTTCTCCATGGGTTTATTTAATGATCGGGCTATAATAAGACAGTGTCGCCTATGTAATCGCTGACAACCGGGACAATGTCATAATGGTTGGTATAAACCAGGGGTCTCATTTATAAACGTGGCGTACGCACAAAACGGGGCTGAAAATGTGCGTACGCCACTTCCCACGCAAAGGTTGTGATTTATAAAAAACAAACTTGACGGGAGAATGTGCGGTCCTCCACGCAAACTCTGACCCATGCGTACGCACATTTTGGAGACAAAATAGGAATTGGCGACGCAGACGGTGAGGTGGTGAACTGAAGCCAGACTGCAGAAAGTAAATGGGAATAACGATTACTCGTAATATTTTCAAGTATTGATGCCTCACGCACATTTTTTCACTCCATATCATCCACCTTACCATGAAGATTAAATCCAGCAGTGTTATTTGTGCTTGTACTGAGTGATAATTGTTCCATAAACACTTCCAACTCAAATCTTAAATAAAAATTTGTTCTTAATGTTTAATCGGCGCTGTCTCACTGTCACATTGTCCGCTACGGAGCACAGGAGGAGGAGATGGCCTGACTGCATGGAATACAGGATAGCATCAAATACCCTACCATTAGATAACTGCAAAACACAGTGTAAATAACTGTATATCGGTCTTTAATACTGTGCATAAATCATCAAATGTCAAAGTCTGAAAATACAGCCGTTAGCTCTCGCGCAATCGTTACCCTTAATGTCCTCGTTATCAGTCCAAACTTTAATACTGTTTGTGACAAAACCTGCATGAAGTGTGTTTGCCTATTACACTTTCTTTCGTCTTCAAATTGTATCACGGGGTGGGGGATACCACTAGTTGATGCTGTGTTGGCAATAACAATCACACATTGTTGCAAACATATAAATACTGCGGTGACCCCGTGCGTAATGCTGCATGGTGGCACTGATGGCACTGCAGGAGGACTACGCTAATGGAAGAATCAGGAGAAAAAGAGACTTCAGGGACCATGACGATGACGATGCCGATTTAGATTCCCTTAAGGTGAGCTCTTGGATCTATGTACTGAATTGGGTCCAGTAGAGAGGGCAACGTGCCGGAACCATGCCATCCCAGTCCATCCCGGTCCAAATACAGGTCCTCGCCACTCTGGGGGCCACCAGCTGTTTCCAGAGGGAAATGTCAGACAGCAATTTTTTAAATAAATACTATATATAATCTTCAACTTTATCACTAAGGCTTGTTTGGATATAATATATAGTTCTGTTAAATCGTATTATATACGTCTGGTATAGCGAAGCTGTCCCAGAGTGCCGTAGTGCCGTAAGTGCCGTTTTGGACATATTATTAATACATGTAGTTATAAGGTTTCCCTACACTGGGCAAGGACAGTCCGAAATTATAATTAAATTTGCAGCAATTCCTGAACGTCTGAGAAGTTTTTTGCTTTTTCTCCGCCAGTCATCATGATTCGGTGTAACAATGGCCAGTGTCATTCATATACTGATCAGCATTCACGAGGTGCTTTGCATTGACTATTTATGGTTAAAAATGGGCGTGTACAGGGCGGGATAAGAGGCTGATCCACGTACGCACACTTGTAGGTAATTTCTGATTTTCTGACATTTTGGGCTTTTGAGCATACGTACACTTTATAAATGAGACCCCTGGACATTTTAGCGTCCCGACAGGCTTTAGTCGGGACTCGGGAGATGCAATTCAAAATCGTGACTGTCCCGGTCAAACCGGGACATCTGGTCACCCTATCTTAGTACCATTGCAGACAGAGTTGTAGGATAGATAAAATAACGCTGGAAGTTAGTAGATAATTTAGTAGGCAGATTGTTCAGCTATGGTTAAAAGGGACAACGCGAGGTGTTGGAGCTAACGTGGATTTATTGTTCTCTGATGGATAAGTAGTTAATGTTACCCCTATTTTCCACCGGGTGCATCTGCGCTGTGTTCCAGAGGCGTCACGGCCCCCATGAGCAATCGGCGCCATTCAATGCTTGATATTCCACCACCTGTGATGCGGCATGTCCGAGAAGCACGCTAACAGCGGCGCTCTGCTAAAGATAAGCGCCAGGTCTATTTTCACGTAAGCTGCGGGGTGTTCAGACAGCCAAGCAGGAAGTGAAACAGCATGAGCATCCAGTCAGTTTACCAAAAAACACCCCCCTCCCAATATCGTATATATGTCTCCTCTACAACACGTCATGGTGGAGGTGGAAAAACATAATAGACACCACAGATCCTTTTTATAAGGACAACGTCAGAAAAGAGAAGGCATGGAGTTTAATTGCAGGAGTGTGGACGGTAGATACTAGTTTAATAAACATGTGTTTGTTCTGTAAAGTACTTGTAGAGACAATAACATCTGTGAGTTGGGTAGGCAAGAGGGGTCAGCCCTATGTTCCCACAGCCCAATGTTCCCACATTTAAGAATTTTTTTTCACTGAAAATTAGGCCCTATGTTCCCACAGCCCTATGTTCCCACATTTCTAAGATTTCTTAAAATGAGGCCCTATGTTCCCACATTTCTAGGACAGTTTCAAAATTAGGTCTTGTGTTCCTACATTTCCCTTCAATTTAAGCTCTATCCTCCCACAACATTTTTTAGGATTAGGGGTCAGGGGGATACAATCTGATACACATTTATGAAAAAGGAAATGTGGGAACATAGGGCCTAATTTTGGCAAAGAAAATCTTAGAAATGTGGGAACATAGGACTGTATAATTTATTCTCCCACAAGTAAAAAAAATGTACTTATTTTTCAGGGGTGAGTGTCTATGTCTACATTGGTAAAATGATACATGTATGGTAGAATCAAATGTTTTTCTTGTTAAATGTTTGTATCCACAACAAATTGTTGTAAGGTTCAGAGAATATTGGACCCAAATGCAGAGACAGCAGGCAAAATTTAGCTTGAGGATTTAATAACATAAAGTCCATACCAACAAAAGGAGTCCTGAACGCAGCAGGCAAAAGTGGGGAAGCAAAAGAACAGGATACCAACAACTGGAACACAGAGACAACGGGGTAAACTCCACAAACACAAACACCCTTAACAATACACAATGACCTGACAACAGACAAAGAAAACACAGAGGGCGTTTCTCAATCTGTGTTCTTCTATTGACTTGTGTTCTTGTGTCGCTGTGAAACGTCATCTTGTGTTGCCAAAGTACTGTCCCAATACACACACATACCGCAGGGCGTCGGACACACACACCACAGGGCTGTCAAAATAATGCGTTAATTTCGATGAATTAATCTGAGAAAAAATAACGCGTTAAAAAAAATAACGCAGATTAATCCATTCCATATTGACGTTTGACCCGGAGCCGTTCTAGCCACCATTGGACTGTAAAATGAAGGAGGGAAACGAGAATGTGCTGCCTGGATCATTGATTGGAACATTTACTTATACAAATCTTCTTCCTGAATAGGGTTGGGTACCGAAATCTGGTGCCACTTATATGTCTGCACTTCTCTCTGATGCTCTGAAACAGACGATACAGGCAACACAAACACCGCTGCACATGAGTTAGTTAACACTATACTCGACAGCAGCTAACATTAGCCTACCACTAGCTAGTTAACACTTGTTAGAATATATTTTGTAAAAGTGTTAAGAAGAGGTTTTAGAGTTCATGAAGCTGACCTTGTTGCCTCCACTTCTCTGGGTTATGAGAGGCCATCTAGTTTTAAAGTGATAAGACATTATAAAGGGAGTATGAGATATTGCCTGAAAAAAGGTCTTCTCTGATCAGGGAGAAACGGAGGCAACAATGGAGCAATGTTTTGCAAGCGCGGAATGTGTAGCACAGAGTAGGGAAGTGACCTCGGCTCTCATGAAACTCAGAAGATTAGAAATACACAGGTGTTCAAATCCAACAATAGCAACTTGTCTCTTTTGACCTGAGAATGGGAAAGGCCGAGGCCATACTTCCATGCAGTGTGTTACGTATCGTTAGGAACCGGCTGGAGCCAGAAGATCTGGACAGGATCCAAACTAATGACAGCACAACCAGGGATGGACAGAATTGTATAAATAAGACAGTATTTTAACTTAGCGGGACCAGATGCTGGGGGAATCTTTGACTGATTGATAGGTGAAAGATAGACCTGTATAGTATCTGATCCGTATGCATACGTAATTGTATTCTGCAATATCATTCTTCACTAAAGCTCGTTATTAACTTTAACTGGACGAATCATGAGTCTTATTTCTCTGATCTACCAGTAAACAAACACCATTCAGAGTGTAGTGACCATAGAATTGGAGTCAGATTAAGAGTCTGGCCTTTTTAGGGCCAGAGCGGTCATCGGTCACATTTTTAGCATACAATCCTTCACACTATACTCAACAGCAGCTAAAGGTAGCCTACCGCTAGCTAGTAGCTGGATTAAAAACGGTTAAAATGCTGACGCTAAACGGTGTAAAGTTTGTCTGTATTTCACTGTAGAGGATTCAACACCGGGGTGTAACAATCTTCAGCTGCCGTTGTCGGTAAAATACAGACGGTGAGTTCACCGAAACTGGTAATTTACAGCCTTCTGGTGCATTCAAAGTTATTGTTAAATGTCCTTTTCCCATCTGTTGGTTGTTTTTGTCATTCAACAGCAATTTACTAGTGAAATAAGTTATTGTTATAGTTATTACATTATTATTAAATCATTTAATTTTGACCATATGGCCTTAGCAATAAACAAGTTCTTTAATGTTGCCAACTGTTGTTTAGTACCTTTCTTTTTTTTTTAAACTTTATTAAAAAGTATCAGTTCAGGCACCGTTAATTATGTATGCAATTAATTTAGAATAATTAATTACAGAGTATGTAATTAATTTGATTACATTTTTTAATCGATTGACAGACCTACTAATTGTCATGTTCAGCTCCTGCTTTTATTTTGTGTTTTGTTTATTTGTCTGCATTTCCTGTTTTATTTTGATATTATCATCTACTCTCATTTCAGGTCTCTTGTCCTTCCCCTCTTTGTCTGCTTTTCCGCCTGTTGGATTATCATCCCGGACCCTAATTTGTTTCACCTGTTTGTTTTCAGGTTCCCCAAGCCCCATGCATAAATACTCACCACTTCCCACTCACCTCTGCCAGATTGTAGTTGTACGAAAGTCACTCTCTCCAGCATTATTCCTCGTGTTTGTATTCCCAGTGTTTTTTTCGATTATTGCTTCGTTTTTTGACCACGATTTTGCCTGTCACTTTTTTTCGAGTCCAAGACCGGACTACAGCCCTCCTGGATTTTGTCCGGACTCAACGTTTTTCTATCTTAGTGCAACAGCATTAGCCTAGCCTGCTAGGTAAATATTACGACTGCCTTCAGAGTTTCCTATATCTGCGTCCACATTGTCAACATAAGACCTGTGACATTAGTGCTCCTTTTTGTTCCATACATTTATTGAATGAAATATTAAGCTTTGCTCCTACGAGATGGGTGGGTTTTTGTTACGTTACACACAAAACTAACTGGCTATAGTTAGCCTGTATGTATGCTAGCGGACATTAGCTAACATTGCAGAGCCAGCCAGCAACTTCGGCAGTATTGTTTCGGTGAGCTAACCACGACAGTCAATCTGCAGTGGTGTTTGAAATGGAGACACACATATCGTGTCTTTTAAAGGATACAACGGTGTACAAATGCTTGTACTATTCAGTATACTGTGAAAGTTGTTCTTGTGAATTTCTCAGCTAATCATTCAGTCATAAAATTACACTCTGTTCAATGTTTAACAAAACTTGTTTTCTGAAAATACATGTCTTTCCTATTAAAGGAGAACTCAGGGCAACAGACACAAAATGCATTTAAAGCTGCAAGCAGCGATGGATGGGCCCTCGCAGCTCTGCGCGCGTCGGGGTTACCGGCGGACGCCGCTCCTTACGACCATGCATTTGCGAGCCACTCAGACACCGCAAATTGTCACCAATGAAAAGGGAACTCCCTGCTGAGTTCAACGATACCTCACACAAGACTCTACATCATACAGTTAATTAACTGTGACAGGGGGCGTGGCCAAAGCATAGGGGTTGGGGCAAACCTTTATCAATTAAAAAGAAAGTCTCTGCTGAGTTCAATGATACCTCAGACAAGACTTTACCTTAAATGGTTCACCAGTTATGAAATGGGGTGTGGCTTAAGCATAAGGGGCGGGTCAAACCATCACCAAAGAAGAAGGAACGCTCTGCCGAGTTCAATGACACCTCACACAAGACTCTACCTTAAATGGGTCACCAGTTATGAATGGGGGCGTGGCTTAAACATAGGGGCGGGCCAAAACATCACCAATGAAGAAGGAAGTCTCTGCTGAGTTCAGTGATACCTAACAGAAGGGTCTACATCAAACGGTTTATTAGTTATAAAAGGGGATATGGCTAAAGCTTAGGGGGCAGGTCAAACCATCACCAATGAATAATGATGTCTCTGCTGAGTTCAATGATACCTCACACAAGGGTCTACACCAAACGGGTCATTAGTTATAAAAGGGGGTGTGGCTAAAGCTTAGGGGACGAGTCAAACATCACCAATTAAAAATGAACTCCGTGCTGAGTTCAATGACACCTCACACAAGACTCTACCTTAAACGGTTAAAATGTTATGAAATGGGGCGTGGCCTGAGTAAGTGGGCGTGGTTAAAGTATAGGGGGCGGCACAGTATCACATGTAGACCACACATTATAAGTTTCATGTAAATCAGATGATGTTTGTCATATAAGGCGCATTTCCTGTTGCCAGCGGGGGGCGCTATGACCTAAAGTCAATTTTGCCCTGTAGGTGTCCTCAGGCGTGGACACTTGTCAATTGTGAGAAATGTCGACAGATACGACAACGTACACTCAAGTTACAACAATTTCTTTGTTTATCGCTAAACACTCAAAATGGCCGCCAAGCCACGCCCACACCGTTTGACGAAAAGTTTTTCTTTTAATAACTTTTCATCTTTAAGGTGTTGAGAAGATACAGACCAAGTTTGAAGTCCATCGGATGAAATCTCTAGGAGGAGTTCGTTAAAGTATAGCACCTTGACTTTTATTACTACTTCCTTTTGCCAGTAGGGGGCGCTATGACTTTAATTAAATATCTGCCTTTATTTGTCCTCAGGGTTGGACTCTTGTGAATCGTGAAAAGTTTCGAGCCAATCGGACAATGTACACTCGAGTTACACCTACTTCCTGTTTCGGCGGCGAAACGCACAAACTGGCCGCCCCGCCACGGCCACGCCCTATGACGAAAAGTTTTTCTTTTAACAACTTTTCATCTTTAACGTCTTAAGATGGCACAGACTGAAGTTGAAGTTGATCGGATGAAATCTCTAGGAGGAGTTTGTTAAAGTACGACATGTGGAAATGGCCAAAATCGCACTATTTTCGAACATTGAAATCAAAATGGCGGATTTCCTGTTGGGTTTAGAGTATGGCTCTAATTACGTTTTTTGAACATCTTGACATGTTACATACGTGTACCAAGTTTCGTGAGTCTACGTTAAACGCACAGCAGGGGCTCAATTATTTTAACTTTCTAGGGGGCGCTAGCGAGCCATTTTTGTGCGACTATTCCCGAAACCCTTAAAATACGTACATTTTCGCCAGACTTGATGCGCCCGCCAATTTTGGTGAGTTTTCGAATATGTTAAGCCCCTCAAAAAGCCAATTTACTTGCAGAAAATAATAATAATAATTCCTTCGGTTCCAATAGGGCCTTCGCTGCTGTCGGCGCTCGGGCCATAATTAAAGCTGCAAGCAGCGATGGACGGGCCCTCGCACCTCTACGCGCGTCGGGGTTACTGGTGGACGCCGCTCCTTGTGGTCGTGCATTTGCGTGGCACTCAGACACTGCAAATCGTCACCAATGAAGAACAAACTCTCTGCTGAGTTCATTGACACCTCACACAAGACTCTACCTTAAATGGGTCACCAGTTATGAAAGGGGGCGTGGCTTAAGCATAGGAGGCGGGGCAAATAATGACCACTGAAAAAGGAAGTCTCTGTTGAGTTCAACGATACCTCACACAAGGGTCTACCCTAAATGGTTCAAATGTTATGAAAGGGGGCGTGGCTTAAGCATAGCGGGCGGGCCAAACCATCTCCAATGAAGAAGGAACTCTCTGCTGAGTCAATGCACCTCACACAAAGGTCTACCTTAAAGGTTCAAATGTTATGAAAGGGGGCGTGGCTTAAGCATGGGGGCGGGCCAAACCATCACCAATGAAGAAGCAACTCTCTGCTGAGTTCAATGACACCTCACACAAGACTCTATCTTAAATGGTTCAAATGTTATGAAATGGTGTGTGGCCTGAGTAAGGGGGTGTTGTTAAAGTATAGCGGGCGGCTCAGTATCACATGTCGATCACACATTATAAGTTTCATGTAAATCGGATGATGTTTGTCATATAAGGCGCATTTCCTGTTGCCAGCGGGAGGCGCTATGACCAAAATTCAATTTTGGCCTGTAGGTGTCCTCAGGCCTGGACCCTTGTCAATCGTGAGAATTTTCGGGCAGATACGACAACGTACACTCAAGTTACAACAACTTCTTTGTTCATCGCTAAACACTCAAAATGGCCGTCACGCCACGCCCACACCGTCTGACGAAAAGTTTTTATTTTAATAACTTTTCATCTTTAAGGTGTTGAGAAGAAACAGACCAAGTTTAAAGTCCATCAGATGAAATCTCTAGGAGGAGTTCGTTAAAGTATAGCACCTTGACTTTTAGGCCCACTTCCTGTTGCCACTAGGGGGCGCTATGACTTTAAGTAAATATCGGCCTTTATTTGTCCTCAGGGTTGGACTCTTATGAATCCTGAAAAGTTTCGAGCCAATCGGACAATGTACATTCGAGTTACACCCACTTCCTGTTTCGCGGCGAAACGCACAAAATGGCCACCCCGCCACGGCCACGCCCTATGACGAAAAGTTTTTCTTTTAACAACTTTTTATCTTTAATGTCTTAAGATGGCACAGACCGAATTTGAAATTGATCGGATGAAATCTCTAGGAGGAGTTCGTTAAAGTACGACATGTGGAAATGGTCAAAATCGCAATAATTTCGAACATTGAAATCAAAATGGCTGACTTTCTGTTGGGTTTAGGGTATGGCTCTAATGAAGTTTTTTGTACATCTTGACGAGTTATATATGTGTACCAAGTTTCGTGAGTCTACGTTAAACGCACAGCAGGGGCTCAATTTTTTAAACTTTCTAGGGGGCGCTAGCGAGCCATTTTTGCGCGCCTATTCCCGACCCCTTAAAATACGTAAATTTTAGCCAGACTTGATACGCCCGCCAATTTTGGTGAGTTTTTGAATATGTTAAGCCCCTCAACAAGCCAATTTACTTGCAGAAAATAATAATAATAATAATTCCTTCAGTTCCAATAGGGCCTTTGCCGCTGTCAGCGCTCGGGCCCTAATATTTCCTTCAGTTCCAATAGGGCCTTCGCCGCTGTCGGCGCTCGGGCCCTAATAATTCCTTCAGTTCCAATAGGGCCTTCGCCGCTGTCGGTGCTCGGGCCCTAATTAAATTGTCTGTGCAACATGAACAGGGCCCTTACATGACAACAAGATGCGTTTTCAACTCAGACATTGTTTAAATTCACCTACCCTGTTAGCTGCTAGCTGCCGTCTGGAATGAGTGAGTGTGTTCAGCCACGCTTCGGTAATAATCATCAAGCAGCAGTTCTGTGTGTATTTGTAGCATATATATCTATTTTGTGTGCGATTCATCTGGCGTTGGTGAATATAGGAGTCTCTGCAGTGGCGAACTGTGTAATTGTTGCGTTAGCCGGGCTAGCAGGCTCGACCAGACTTCCTCCCCGCCTGCCGCAGCTGACAACAATCCACAGGCGCCCGCTGGTCTGGTGGATGTCCTCCAGAGGACAGTTCATGCTTTCGCGGCGAATTTTTGAAGTTTATTCCCCCCTCAAAAATAGGTAATTGAGCACTGTAGTGGTTATGATCATATCAGTGATTATGTAACTACATGGAAACGGACCAAATTGTGTCTGTTCTTGTAAAGTCACCTAGCTAGTTCTAGCTCCTTAGTTAGCTACGTTACTCCAAGCTTCTTCTCTTGTGAACACTTCCGCTCTTCACTCTTCATACACTACGCGCCGATCTGCACACTACTGTTTAACTTTTCCTGCTACAACTGAATTCCCACGGGACTTCAGCGCAAGACTACAGTTAGTCTTCTGTAACGCTGTTACTTTACAAGGAACAGACATAATTTGGCCCGTTTCCATGTAGTTACATAGTCACTTGACTTGTCACAATTAATCGAAAAAGAGAGAGAGAGAGAGAAATGAAAGAGAGGGAGATGGAGGGAGAGACGGAGAGAGAGAGAGAAAGCAGGTGAAGGACACCAATGGGCTCCGATGGCTGTCTGCCAGGCCATACTGATGTGCTGCAGCGTTCTCTTTCAACAATTTTTAGGAGGAGAGGGAAAACTTTTTACAGCAGCACTTTCATCCTTGCCTATGTGTGTGTGTGTGTGTGTGTGTGTGTGTGTGTTTGTGTGGCAGGTTCCTTACCTTCTCCTTCATCTCTCCCTCCCTCCCTCCCCCTACCCCTCTCTCATTCACTCCCTCACATCCCTTCCTCAAATGCGTTTCACCTCTCATACCCGCCAACCTTGTTTTGTAAATTTATCTCACTTTTTTCTCTTTCTGCCTGCTCTTTTTCCCTCCACAGGGCACTAGGAACTACTTTTTTTTTTGGGTGGGGGCAGGCACTCATTTCCAGTAGATAGAATACTGAGCTGGGTACTAAATATTTAGCTGTCTAGAGCGAATGTTAATGTAGTGTCTGCAGCCTGCGTTATGGGAAAGCTGTAGAATGATTGTAATTTTCTGAGCCAGTGCAAATTTTTTGGTGATGCCTGAGAGACAGTGAGGGGTAGTGAGAGAGCGGGATGGGGGAGGGAATAAAAGAAAGGTAGAGATTGCAAAAAAGGGTAGCAGGAGATTGAAAAGACTGAGAGGGAATGGAGAGAAAAGGGGGAGTCTGAAGTGAGTGAGAGGGCCAGACAGAGATATGGAGGTGGAGGGAGGGAGAGAGAGAGAGAGAGAGAGAGAGAGAGAGAGAGGGAGAGAGAGAGAGAGGAGAAAGAGAGGAAGTGGGAAAGGAGAGGGACATAAAATGTTTCTGTGGTAATGGAGTTTGCCATCTTGTAGCCGCTGGCTGTTGCCGTGGCATTGGCAGACAGATGGATCATGAATACTGTCTAGACACCCCCCCCCCCACACACACACACACATATATACACACACCTTATCTCTAGGGCTGTGGAACTGGCTTCCCTAAACACAATGCAGTAGTTATTAACGTTATTAATTACTCCTCTGTTGTTCCTGCAAACACCGTTAAAATGTCTGCTGTGAAAAAGGTCCATGTCGAATCCAATGGAAGTACAGTTAGCATTATCCAAAACATTTTTGGAACATCAAGCTTGTTTTAAAGTGCCCATATTATGAAAAAAAACCCACTTTTTCTGGGATTTATTTTGTGTCTCTGGTGCTTCCACATGCATACAAACTTTGAAAAAAAAAAACACTGTTACACCACACACAAATTCACCCTAATCTACAAAATAATTAGGGGTGGGGGGGGGGGTGGGGGGGGGGGGGGGGGGTGTAGGCATCATACAGTCAAGTGAGAAGCCCATAGAGAGTCCATGAAAAGCATCGAAACTAAATATTTCAGCAACATTTTGATGGATTGGAACTACTTGGTATGTGGCAAGTGAATTCATATGAAGTAACATTTATAAGTTAGTTAAGTAGGATATTTTAAGAAAAGTATATGTTGTTAAATAATGAAATAGGGGTTACGAGGTATACATATTCACGGGGGATGGGGAAATTATACACACAATGGGAAAGAAAAACTGAAAAAAAAACAACTGAAAAAAAAACATCTCAATGTCAATTGCGGTTAAAGTTATTCCTTCATGTATTTACAGATCTACGCTTGAAGATGAATGTGTTCCCTTTCATCATGGTCGGAAGCCATCTACAACATATGTCCTGTCTACATAACCTAATGTGAAATAAAGAAACACGTTCTGTTCAAGTGTTTTTGACCATGATTTATTAGCCTAACTTACATGATTTAACACCTAGCTCACAATTCAACTCACAATTATGTTGGAATGTTATATGGTGAAATGTAGACTAGGCTACTCAAACGACTCCAATCAAAAAACTATATTTTAAAGTCGATTCTAGCCACTACTTTTGTCAGGCCTAGAATGTTTTAATGTAAGATGTCATATTGTAATTACAGCGTAAGATGTTATATTAATATTATTAGAATATATGAATATAGATTATATTATCCCTTGTGTTGTCTTCGTTTCAACCTTGAAAAAACGACATTTGTGACGCCTTTTTTTCACAATTTGTTTTTGCTTTTTCCAACGTTTAAAATTTTTTAATTTTTCTTCTACACATTTTCAGCGCTTATTTCTACGTCCAATATTTTCTAATATAAAACAAATTTAAAACGGGACAATTAAAAAGGGTTATGTTATTACTATATACAATTTGATTTCCAAAATACACACACACACACACACACAAACCAATGTTCATTTGAGGTCAGCTTGCATGCGCTTTCTGACAATGTTGTGGACTGTGGAGAGACTTCGACCTTGGAAACTTCTGATCATCATTCAAGACAAGTATTGTGTTATAGTGGTATTTTGTTAATTCAGTGTGTTAACTGTTGTTTGTTGCAGTTTTTATTTTCATCTATTTTCATCTTCCTCGATTTACTTCAATTTACTTGTTTCTAGCATATTGTCCCTTCTGCGAACATGGCATGCTGTGTAGCATACATGTGTACTAACAGACAAGTCTCTTCTTCTGAGTTAAGCTTTTTCAGGTAAGTCCACAGTCTCCATCAGTATGATGTAAGATTATGATTATTTGAATCATCATTATATAAGCCTGACAATACGTAGAAGTATTAAAAGTAGCATTATCCTATGTGCAGTTGTGTTCATTGCCGTAGCCAGACCTACATTAAGCTAACATAAAGCTAATGCTTCAGAGCTGCTCTCTTTCCCACATCAAAAATAATTTTTCTATTGTCAAACATCACCTGTGGTGCTACCATTGGGCCCAGGCCCACCCATTTTAGGTCTGGGCCCGCCCATTTTGACCCAGGCCTATAGTGAGTAGTGAGTGATTTTCATTCTAGCAGTTCATCCAATAAGCAGCCCAAGAAAAGCTTTGAGTGAAAGCTTCTCAGCCAAACAGCGGCTTCTACCCCACGTGTGGACTCTTAAGCCTGCCCACAGGCTGCATCGTCACCAGCAAGTGATCCTATGAAATGAATGACGTTGGCGCGCAAGCTCTTAAAGCAAGCTCAATGAGACAAAGACGGTAGCTATTAGCTAATATGAAACGCAAAGCAAAGCAGCTTGTTTTCATTTAAATTCTGCAAGAAACGCTCCAAGGAGCAGGAGGAGGAAACTCCTGCGATTTTAAGTAACGCGGTTACAAGTGACGAGTTACCATCCTGCCCTGCCGCCCTCTCCCCATCAAGTCCTCCCGTAGCCACCCCCTCACACCAGCAAGGCAAGTAGGCAACAGTTAACATTTAGCCGCTTTCCGACCAAGTAGTTACAGGAACGTAGTTAAAGGAAAAGTCCACTTCTAAACAGATCTAGTAACTACTCTCCCCCAAAACCGTTTTTTTTCCAATTGCATTCGCACTGGCCAAGTGGCCATAGGGACTGGTAGAAGGGGTAAGGGAGTGATGCAAGTACGCAATAGTCTTTATTGCGTTAAAATCAGAAAACAAATACACCAAGAAATTATGAACTAAATACTAAATCTAATGTATATAGCATATTTGTCATAATTTAAACAAGTCTCCCGAAGAGAAACGGGTATCTCTCTCTCCCCCGCATTTGTCTGCTGCGACGTGTGTGTGTGTGTGTGTATGTGTGTGTGTGTGTTTGTCAGCCGGCCAGCCGCAGGACATGCTTGTGTAGTTTAACTTCGAAAAGACAGTTAACCACAGGTTCCCGTTAATCTTATGATGGCCATGTGTTGTGATATTTAAACAAACGAACCGTCAACGGCGAAATAAAAGCCTCTTATTTACGAGACCGGTCTGAGAGACCTCCAGCTCACAGCGAGGTCTCTGAGCATGACTGGACGAGCGGCGAGCTAGCGGCCAGGGAAGGCGCTTGCTGGCTGTCGCCTCACTTCATGGAGCTCCGAAAACTTTGAAGCAAATTGTCAATTCGGCATAAATTTTCCTGTAAGCCTGTGACGGGTTAAGCGGACAAGAGAGAGCAAATATTGTCACACAGTGTCTTCACAAGCTGCATGACATCGGAGTGCGCGTTGTTTCCCTGACATGTGATGGACCGTCTTGTCACTTCACCATGATGCAGGCTCTTGGAGCCAATATCACAGTTGGAAACATGAGGCCATGTTTTCCTCACCCTGCAAATCCAATGTAGGCCGTGCATGTTGTTTTTGATGTGTGTCACATGCTTTTGCTGATGGACGTGTTTTCCAGACAGACAGTGGCAAAAAGATTAGGTGGCAATACCTAGAAGACCTCAACAAACTTCAGGAGACTGAGGGCTTGAGGCTGGGCAATAAGCTGAAGATGGCACATATTCTGTGGAGAAATCAGAAGATGAAGGTAAATCTTGCTGCTCAAGTTTTCAGGAGCAGTGTTGCAGATGCCCTTGAATTTTGCAACAAGGAGCTTCGTTTGCCTCAGTTTCATGGTTCTGAGGAAACCATCGAATTTCTGATAACAATCGATTTAGCTTTTGATGTTCTCAATAGCAGGAACCCTGTGGCAAAGGTTTCCAAAGCTCCTTTGAGAAGTTGTAATAAACTTCACATGTTGAGTCTGTTGGAGAGAGCTGAAAATGTCCTTCTGCAGCTCAGAGATAGCTCTGGGAGACATCTTTATGCAGGGCCTAGGAAAATGGGTCCCACTGGATTTGTTGCCAGCTCCAGAAGCATTTCCAACATCTTTAAAGAGCTGGTTGAAGCACAGGATGCACCTTGTAAGTATCTCCTCACTTACAAACTCAGTCAGGATCATCTTGAGCTGTTCTTCTCAGCAGTTAGGGCACGTGGAGGCTACAACAACAACAACCCAACTGCCCGACAGTTCAAAGCTGCGTACAAACGTCTCCTAGTGAGATATCAAGTGAAAAATGGAACAGGGAACTGTCTAATTAGAGATGGCACCAACATGTTGGCAGTGACAGTTGGTCCAGCTTCTCGTTGCTTTGATGTCACACCAGCACTCCCTCTGGATTCTGACCACGACTACAGCATCTTACCCTGTGTCGATTCAATATCCGAGTTCAAGGACGCCGCTATCCATTACATTGCTGGATTTGTGGTGAAAAAGATGGAGAAAATCTTGTGCATGCCCTGTTCTCTTGCACTGAGTTCTGATTCCCGCATGCATGCTTTCATTGCCTTGAAGAACAAAGGAGGCTCACAGAATCCATCAACAAGCATTGTGGAGGTGTGTAAAGCCTCTGAAAGGTGCTTTTAAAGACTTCTGAAGACCAGTGGAGGAAAGCTTCCTCAAGGAAAAGGAGTGACAGCTGCCATTATAATTCAGGTTGTGAGTGATTGTGCTGACAATAATCTTTTTTCAGAGTTGCACAACCACATGTTTGAGACCAGTGTTGAGGACAATCATGTTCACACCTTGGTTAAGATGGCAGCCTCCATGTACTGCAAGATACGCCTTTATCATTTGTCAAGGCGAGAAACTGAGAAAGTAGGATGAACAAATTAATACTTTTCCATCACCAATACTAGGGTGTTTTTAGTGCACATCTTCCTGTTCGAATAATGTTTACAGCACTTTCTGTGTGTATTGCTCACGCTTGCTTTACTTAGAGCCCGCATCAACGGGGCATAAGCACTTTCTGAAGAAACCTGACTTTACGTATGTTCAGCTTGCTGTGAGAAACCTTTACACTCACATGAGAAAAACCTGTCAGTAATCATATATATATATATATATATATATATATATATACAGTGAGGAAAATAAGTATTTGAACACCCTGCTATTTTGCAAGTTCTCCCACTTGGAAATCATGGAGGGGTCTGAAATTGTCATCGTAGGTGCATGTCCACTGTGAGAGACATAATCTAAAAACAAAAATCCAGAAATCACAATGTATGATTTTTTAACTATTTATTTGTATGATACAGCTGCAAATAAGTATTTCAACACCTGTCTATCAGCTAGAATTCTGACCCTCAAAGACCTGTTAGTCTGCCTTTAAAATGTCCACCTCCACTCCATTTATTATCCTAAATTAGATGCACTTGTTTGAGGTCGTTAGCTGCATAAAGACACCTGTCCACCCCATACAATCAGTAAGAATCCAACTACTAACATGGCCAAGACCAAAGAGCTGTCCAAAGACACTAGAGACAAAATTGTACACCTCCACAAGGCTGGAAAGGGCTACGGGGAAATTGCCAAGCAGCTTGGTGAAAAAAGGTCCACTGTTGGAGCAATCATTATAAAATGGAAGAAGCTAAACATGACTATCAATCTCCCTCGGACTGGGGCTCCATGCAAGATCTCACCTCGTGGGGTCTCAATGATCCTAAGAAAGGTGAGAAATCAGCCCAGGACTACACGGGAGGAGCTGGTCAATGACCTGAAAAGAGCTGGGACCACCGTTTAAGTTTGCCAATGGCCATTTGAATGATCCAGAGGAGTCATGGGAGAAAGTCATGTGGTCAGATGAGACCAAAATAGAACTTTTTGGTCATAATTCCACTAACCGTGTTTGGAGGAAGAAGAATGATGAGTACCATCCCAAGAACACCATCCCTACTGTGAAGCATGGGGGTGGTAGCATCATGCTTTGGGGGTGTTTTTCTGCACATGGGACAGGGCGACTGCACTGTATTAAGGAGAGGATGACCGGGGCCACGTATTGCGAGATTTTGGGGAACAACCTCCTTCCCTCAGTTAGAGCATTGAAGATGGGTCGAGGCTGGGTCTTCCAACATGACAATGACCCGAAGCACACAGCCAGGATAACCAAGGAGTGGCTCTGTAAGAAGCATATCAAGGTTCTAGCGTGGCCTAGCCAGTCTCCAGACCTAAACCCAATAGAGAATCTTAGGAGGGAGCTCAAACTCCGTGTTTCTCAGCGACAGCCCAGAAACCTGACTGATCTAGAGAAGATCTGTGTGGAGGAGTGGGCCAAACTCCCTCCTGCAGTGTGTGCAAACCTGGTGAAAAACTACAGGAAACGTTTGACCTCTGTAATTGCAAACAAAGGCTACTGTACCAAATATAAACATTGATTTTCTCAGGTGTTCAAATACTTATTTGCAGCTGTATCATACAAATAAATAGTTAAAAAATCATACATTGTGATTTCTGGATTTTTTTTTTAGATTATGTCTCTCACAGTGGACATGCACCTACGTTGACAATTGCAGACCCCTCCATGATTTCCAAGTGAGAGAACCTGCAAAATAGCAGGGTGTTCAAATACTTATTTCCCTCACTGTATATATATATATATATATATATATATATATATATATATATATATATATATATATATATATATATATATAATCAAATAAATAAATAAATAAATAAATAAAATAAAAAAAGCATCTAAAGGGTATCAAAAGCTTTGCTAAAAAGAAATCTCTTTAGACCTTTTTTAAAACAGTCAGTGGATTGAGGTGCCCTCAAGGTGTCAGGGAGGGCATTCCACAGACGTGGGGCAGCAGCACAGAAGGCCCTATCTCCCATTGTCCTGAGTCTGGTTCTGGGTATGTGGAGGAGGTTTGAGTGAGTGGAGCGGAGGGAGCGTGTTGTGTTTTGTGGGTTGATAAGTTCTTTGAGGTCGGGAGGGGGGCATGTCCATGGATGCATTGGTGTGTGAGGAGGGAAACCTTGTACTCAATCCTGGTGGAGACGGGAAGCCAGTGGAGTGAGTGGAGAATGGGGGTAATGTGCTCATGTTTCCACACTCTCATCAGGATCCTAGCTGCAGAGTTTTGGATGTACTACTGGGAGTACTGGGAATACTTCAGTATGACAACTGAAGCCTCTGCAGACTCTTTCTAGGAATCTCAATGAGAAGTGTGTTACAGTAGTCCAGTCTGGAGGAGACAATGGCATGAACCAGCTTTTCGGCATCTGAGAGGGAGAGAATGGGGCGGAGTTTGGAAATGTTAGAGGTGGTAGAAGGAGGTCTTGCAGAGGTGATTTATATGGGCTTCATAAGTGAGTTGAGAGTCCATTTTTACACCAAGATTTGTGACTGTTGATGAGAGCCATGTTGGAGCCAGAAATGTGATGCTGGTTATGGATAATGATTTAGTCTGGTGAGGGGTGCCAACCAGGATGGCTTCTGTTTTGGAGCTGTTGAGTTGAAGGAAGTTGTGCTCCATCTCTCCAATATTTTAATTCGGCTTTACACAATGTGCATATGGCTTTCGACTTGTCTACGGAGCCGTCCGGGAGTCTTTTTAAAAGAAAAGCGCCATTTAGAAGTGTGTTACTGCTGTCTTTCTCCATACCGGTAGCCTGCCTGCATTCTGCAGAAGATGTGTTATGAAGAAGTACAGCAGCGCCAAAGGGTCAAAATAGTAGCCGTTAGGCACAACGCAAAGCCGAATGAAGTGTAAAATAAATGAATCGCATGCCGGCATGCGATTAAAAAAATATGTATCGCGTTGCGTCAGCCCTTAATCACATCGCGATTAACGCGTTAACGCTATATATATATATATATATATATATATATATATATATATATATATATATATATATATATATATATATATATATATATACACATACACACACACACACACATACACACACACATACAGTGCCTTGCAAAAGTATTCAGCCCCCTTGAAATTTTCGACCTTTTGCCACATTTCAGGCTTCAAACATAAAGATATAAAACTGTAATTTTTTGCGAAGAATCAACAAGAAGTGGGACACAATCATAAAGTGGAACGAAATTTATTGGATATTTCAAACTTTAACAGATAAAAAACTGAAAAATTGGGCGTGCAAAATTATTCAGCCCCTTTACTTTCAGTGCAGCAAACTCTCTCCAGAAGTTCAGTGAGGATCTCTGAATGATCCAATGTTGACCTAAATGACTAATGATGAAAAATAGAATCCACCTGTGTGTATTTCCTTTATGGAAGAGTGGCAAGAAGAAAGCCATTTCTTAAAGATATCCATAAAAAGTGTTGTTTAAAGTTTGCCACAAGCCACCTGGGAGACACACCAAACATGTGGAAGAAGGTGCTCTGGTCAGATGAAACCAAAATTGAACTTTTTGGCAACAATGCAAAACTTTACGTTTGGCGTAAAAGCAACACAGCTCATCACCCTGAACACACCATCCCCACTGTACAACATGGTGGTGGCAGCATCATGGTTTGGGCCTACTTTTCTTCAGCAGGGACAGGGAAGATGGTTAAAATTGATGGGAAGATGGATGGAGCCAAATACAGGACCATTCTGGAAGAAAACCTGATGGAGTCTGCAAAAGACCTGAGACTGGGACGGAGATTTGTCTTCCAACAAGACAATGATCTAAAACATAAAGCAAAATCTACAATGGAATGGTTCACAAATAAACATATCCAGGTGTTAGAATGGCCAAGTCAAAGTCCAGACCTGAATCCAATCGAGAATCTGTGGAAAGAACTGCTGTTCACAAACGCTCTCCATCCAACCTCACTGAGCTCGAGCTGTTTTGCAAGGAGGAATGGGCAAAAATTTCAGTCTCTCGATGTGCAAAACTGATAGAGACATACCCCAAGCGACTTACAGCTGTAATCGCAGCAAAAGGTGGCGCTACAATATATTAACTTAAGGGGGCTGAATAATTTTGCACGCCCAATTTTTCAGTTTTTTTATCTGTTAAAACAGTTTGAAATATCCAATAAATTTCGTTCCACTTCATGGTTGTGTCCCATATATATATATATATATATATATATATATATATATATATATATATATATATATATATATACACATACATACATACATACACACACACATATGCAAATATAACAATTTTGTTTGCTGTTACTCAAATGCTAGCAACAAATAACATAAAGTTTTAAGGTTAAATTGTTATTTTTTGTGATTATACAGTACGTTCTGTTCAAATGTTACACTCAAATGTTCAGCTGTTTCAGTGTTGTCTGTTTGTGGCGTCTGTTTGTTACGTTTGTCTTGTCCTCTGTCCCCACTCTCCGGCTGCACCTTGACGTGGTGAGTGGGCTTCTAACTAAGACAGGCTAAATGTTGAGAGTTAAAGCCAAGATGCTGGTCATCCTTTCTCTTTTTCAGACATGCTGGTGGTTGCTGTTTCCAAGTTTTTCCAGTAACAAACACTGCTAAGTATGAAATAATTTTTAACTCAGATTGAGGACAGTGAAGTTGAAGTAAGTTAAGTTAGATAACTCAGACATCAGTATTTTACTGTATTATATGCTTTTCTAGCCAACATGTTTACAGCCACCTATCAGACCAAAGCAGTTAAGAGTTGAATTATTTTCTCAGCTATGTTATTATTATGTCATTGCTATTACAGCTGTAATAGATCCTGGGGAACTTCTACCGCTGCAGCATCAAGAGCATCCTCACCAACTGTGTCACAGTATGGTATGGCAACTGCTTTGCCTCTGACTGGAACGCACTGCAGAGGGTGGTGAAAACTGCCCAACGCATCACTGCTTCCTAACATCCCTCCATCAAGGCCATCAATGGCACCAATGCTTGAGTAAGGCGCACAGCATCGCCAAAGACTGATCTCACCTCAACCAGACTGTTCACCCCATTCCCCTCCAGGATGTGTTACAGGTCTCTATGCACACGGACCAGCAGGTTCAGAGGAAGCCAATTGCCACCTCCTTGCCTGTGCCTGATGAGCTGAACCACGTCCATGGGGCCGCTTTGACTGGGGCAAAAAGGAGGTAGCTATCAACGTAGAGTCCCCCCACACACACACTACCCATACAGTGTTACTGTTATTACACTGAACATATCTATACATACTGTACATATCTGTCTATATTGTTCATACTGCATATCCATGTGTTCTACTCTTATAATGCTACTGTTAACACACTGCACATATCCTTACTGTAAACCATACCACTTGGTCATACTGTGAAACCCAAGGTTCTGACCCAGAACACAGAGAAACATGCACGGACACAGAGTGACGATTCAAAAACGATTCAAAATTAATGAAAGTTCAGTACTTAAAACAGCCAAGGACAGAAAACACAAGGGAGGATGACTCCGAGCTTGATAGGGGCAGAGGGGGGCAGGCAGTGGTGTGTCCAAACTTTCCTTCTGGACTCCAAGCGGGAAGGTAAAAAGGCTTGAGCGTGATGAGCTGGTGGAACAGCAAGCCATGGCAGCAGGTCTTGAGGTGTAGGTCTGGACAGGAAAACAGGACGGTAACAAAAGCACGAGGAATATAACACTAAGACAAAACTGGCATAAACAAAGTTCAACTTGGGAGTCTAGTTACCACACTGGTAGGTGCAACGATCTGGCGCTGGCGGTGAGCCTCACCCAGGAATAAATACTGCAGGGTTGGTAAGTGGAACTGACAGTAGCTGCGAAGGTAGAGATCAGCGGGATAGCCAGCAGCTGTGCAGAGAGGTAGATGACCGGCCACGCCCCTTGACCTACTTCCAGGGGCAGATCTAGAAAAACATTTATGGGGTGGCAAGAGGGGGGCAGGAATTTTTGAGGGGTGGCAACATATGGCAGACATATATATATATATATATATATATACTGAATTTTATCACAGTTTGATGAGAAATAGTATGTACACACTACAAAAGGGCACAGGCTTCCATTTACAAACTCATACAGACAGACTTATTCTCATGCAATCAATATCTTGCATTTAAGGTTTCATTTGAAACAGTTCATATTAGGAATAAGTGACCATACGATGTGATCTCACTTAATAGGAGATGGAAGTATAATAGAAGTAAGGGGCATCATCACAGGAAAGGCATTAAGGTAAGACACAGGTGATGAGTGGCAGATGTGTGAGAAGGTAAGCAAACCGTTTTTGACTGTGTCAGAGAGGCAGCGGTGCAGGTAGCATTTGTACAAGATTAGGAACTGTCATTGAGTAGTTATAACCATCAGGCTGTGCTTTCTCATAACATTTTAGTCTGGGAGAGTATTTTTAGGTTCATTTGTTTTTTTTTATTTAATCTGAGCAATAGATCTAAACTAGAAAATTCCGGAAGAAATTTGTGTGCCTACTACTTGGTGCACAGCCAAATAACACTAGCTAAGTATTAATAAGGTACAGTTAATATCATTAGTAACAGCTGATCTGAGCTACCTTTACTCTGCTGTTTGACATGTCCTGTAAAGAGAGGACAACACGGCCTACAGTATAGAGTCTTTATGATAGGAGCCTAGGAGGTGTGTGTGTAAGAAGTTGTTGCTATGGTGATTTCCACAGTATCCACAGCTCCACCCTCTGTCCCCTCTTCTGGTCTTCAACATTCCAGCCCCATACACACACATTGGAAAATCTGAATGTGTGTGTGTGTGTGTGTGTGTGTGTGTGTGAATGTGTGTCTGTGTGAGTGTGTGTATGTGTGTGTGTGTTAAAGTACTACACTACCCACAATCCTAAGCGTAACAGCAATGTCTCTGATTGATGGAGATCACGGTTGCCAAGCAAATGTATAGGGAACCAGCACAATAATTTATTTTTTCATTGTTTCTATTGGCAGTTGGTATGAACAGAGCAAAAAGTTTACGTCCGATGGATTCCATAGTTACATGTCTACGACCGGCACAAAATTTCCTACATTTTGACCAACAATGATGTATGAAGAATGAAAACTGTAGGTGAGAGTGCAATTTGTTTGGAAACAAATTCAGAGAATATTACTGCAGCTCCATTTTTTTTCATTGTTTCTATCGGCAGTTGGTATAAGGAGAGCCAAAAGTTTAAGTCCGGTGGATTCCATAGTTACATGTCTGCGACCGCCACAAAATTTCCTACATTTTGACCAACAATGATGTATGAAGAGTGAAAACTGTAGGGGAGAGAGCAGTTTGTTTGGAGAAAATTCAGAGAATCGTACCACAGCTCCCCACTCTGTCCTCCACTCTAACTGTGAAGATTCCATCCCCATACACACACATTGGAAAATCTGAAACGGTCTGAAAAGAAGACGATACGTAAACTGTGATTTCGTAGAAACAGTGCTTGATTTCCGAATGCCCATTCAGCCCAATAAAGGCCAAAGTCTTGTCTTTGGTTTAAACTTTAAATTTTTGTTCTACATTAAAGTATGGCGATACAGCATGGCCCCAAAGAGGGGTTGTTTTGCGCGATGTTAAGCGATTTCCCGAAGATTTCCCATTCCCATTCGTTTTTTGCCGATTTCATGAAAACCGTGCGGCAAATCTTTTTGAAAAGACATAGCACACCATTCCCGAGCATTACACACGTTTTGATGTATTTTGTGTGCACATGTTGGCAACGCTCCGTGACTAGTTACGGGACAAAAAACAGGCGGAATAATAATAATAACTAGAGAATGCAATTTCTGAAGAAATTGCGGTGTGAATGCTGTATGTTGAAAGGCTGACGCTACACTGCTGATTGCTGACTTGAATTGTGTTAGAATAATGTAAAGTAGTGAGAATAGTTGAAAAAGTGGGAATGGGTTTAATAGTATGAATGTCTTAGAAAAGTTGAATAATACCCAGATTGCTTGAAAGGTGTGGCATGTTTTAATTGTTTCCGCTGTCAGCTGGAAGTGGTTTCAGACCCTCCCACCAGCCATTGGGCCACACCTCCTCATTTAAATTGACACCTGTCATTTATAAATGAAAAGCTTAACGTTAAATCAAAATCGAAAAGGTGAATCTTAAAATGTCAATGTCAAATGTAAAAAAAAAATTCAAAAGATAAAATGTCAAATTGAAAATTATAAAGGGGAAAGTCTAAAACAAAATTATTTATTTTTTTCTATTTGAGATTTGAATTTAAGTATTTCCATTTAAGCTTTTACATTTCACATTTAATTATGGCATGATTTTTCCTAGTAGTGTAGTAAAATAATACTATTTTTAATTTGATCTTGCTTCGTTTTCTCTTTGGACTTTCAATTTGAATTATGAATAAATATTCCCTTCATAAGGTCTAGGACGAACCATTAAATCTGTGTCTGTATTGCATATTCAAACCTTAATACCATTCCATAACAGACTGATGGATACTTCCAATGACCAAAAATTCTGGAGAAACATTTAATCAACTAAATCCACTGTAGATTTAGTAGACTAAAATCTGCTAATATTTGGTCTACTAAAACTACACTTAGGCTGCGTTTCATTTCTCTGTCTTAACACTTCCCCTTACCCTTACCCCTTAGTTTTGCGCGCTCCCGTGAGAGTAAGTGCTGTCCCAATACTCATTTTGGTCGAGGGGTAGGGCTAAGGGGAAGGGCTAGATACCCCTTAACTCCAAGTAAGGACGCAAGCTTACTTGAACAGCAAGGGGTATCCAAATTTATTGCGCAACAAGGAACATGGCTGCCCGGTCGACCAGAGAGACCCATACATGTAAGTATTTTCGGCTTAAAGAATTGATTTAAAAATTACGACGGTCTTGTTTTGTGCTCTACACAGTCCTGTACATATATATTTGCAACCATATTTGTAACTGAAACGTTTTTAAAAATCGCTTGCTTGCTATGCTAATGCTAACGCTAAAGTTAAAGTTAACGTTAACGTTAGTTACATTGCTTATTTGCACAACAGTCCCACATTTCTCTGCCTTGAATGGACTCCATGCATGTCTGCTAAACTCCCTTAGCAGCGAATTTTGTTTGATATCAGTGTATAACACTACTTGCTTTGGAGACATCGATACATGCTTTACGTATAGCGTACTGTATCACACAGGGACGACAAATATTTATTGCAAACAGACCTAAGTATGTATGATGATGTTACCAAGTGGCGTCCCATTTCATAGGGGTAGGTTTTCACCCCTACCTCTTACCCCTTGTTTTCGAGGGCCAAGGGCTAGGGGTAAACTAAGGGGTAGGAGTAAGGGGTAGGGGTAAGATAGAGAAATGGGATTCAGCCTAAGACTAAAAGACTTAAGACTAGACTAAGACAAAAATGTTTATATTTAGTCAACTAAAGCTAGACTAAGACTAAAAGATTTCAGATGACTAAAATAACACTAAAACTAAATGGTGTGTTATTCAAAAGACTAAGACTAAATCAGAATGTGCTGTCAAAATTAACACTGACGCACACACACTCAGTCAGTCAGTCACTCACACACACACACACACACACACACACACACACACACACTCACACACACAGACACACACATAGTCACTTCACAGCAACAGGTCAACATGTCAGGGATCTGATCACATAACCATAATCCTAAGGAATAATTTACCATTAGTATAGGAGAGGAAGGAGGAGGAGATGAGTAGGAGAGGAAGAGAGGAAGATCAGAAAAAGAGAAAAGGAGGAGAGAAAGAAGAGAGGAATAGAAAAAAGGAGAAGAGAAAAGGAGGAGGAGAGGAGGAGAGAAAGAAGAGAGGAAGAGGGGAGGAAAATGGAGAAGAGGTGTTATTTGTAAGCGAATATGATGTGATGATGGACTAACTGACCAACTGGCTGACTCTGATAACTGACCTCAGGCCTCAACACCAGCAGCTGTTCTCACATATGTCTTTTCCACCAAGGAAGTTCTGGTTCGGAGTCAGTGCTAAAATCAAACCGGTTCTTTGCTTTTCCACACAAAAAAACCTGGCTCTGGGCCAAGAAAACAGGTTTCAACTCAGCACCAACTTTGCGCTGGTCTACGGTTACATCAGGTGCCGTGACGTTCGAAAACAAAAACTTCGGACGCCATTTTTAACACACCGGTCAGCTGTTAACCATAGACAGCTGTTAACGTTAGCTTTGGACATGGACGGAAAACCCAAACAACCATGGTCTGTGGAGGAAACCAACTGTCTGCTGGCTTTGTGGTCCTCCACGGAAATTCATAATAAATTGGATGGAGCTGTGCGGACAAAACCCGTCTTTGAAAGGCTACAGAATGAGATTTATATAGCTGGTTACCAGAGGAGTGTAGAACAACTGATAAACAAAATTAAAAAATTAAAAAAAGATTATCGGGACTAAAAAAAGGAGCTTGGGGCGAAGTGGTAGCGGCGGTCGGCAAAGAAGATCCCCATATTTCGATGTCCTGGACTCCATACTTGGTGACCGACCGGCATGCCAAACCACCGGGGCACTCCGCTACAGCCTTGTTGGAGGCGTTGGTGAATGGAGGCGAAGCAGAAAATTCCAATGCTTCAGGTGTGTCTTATATTTCATATGTTTCAATGTCAATCATGTATTTTTTTTAACTGTGTAGCCAACTATGTCTTGTTTCAATGTTATATTCTCATTGTTAACATTAGTTAGGTAACGACAAGCAAAGTGTAGCAAGCTACCGCTAGCAACCGTAGCTGCTAACAGTAGCTAAACGTTAACGCTGTACTAACGTTACTGTTTTAAAAATGTTTAATGGTCGGTAGCTAGCTAACATTAGCAGATAAGCCCGTTGACAGCGACATTATTGTTCATATTTTGGCACTATGTTTCTGACCGTAATTGTGGTCTTATAGTGACTGAAAGTGTGATGTGAGATGCTAAAAACTAACTACACGCTGTTTTCAGGTAATGTTACTTTTTGACTTTGGTACTCATCAACTATTTAGTCCATGCATCAGATTTTGATTTGACTGTTATTCACCAACAAAATGTCCTGTTTGTGCAACACTTTTAAAAGCCAAACTAACATTCAGCAGGGAGGTTTGCTCACTGATAAAATAATAAATAGTTCAGGGGATGATTAGGAGGAGCAAACACACAACCGCTTTTATTTCCTGTTATGAAAATTTAATTTGAAGATTTTTTTTATTTATGACACTTAACAGCTAAATCACCTCCTATTTTTTTAGGCTAAAGAAAAAGAGGGATGTTTCATAAAAGTGACTCAGGTCTTATTGTGAAAAGTATGTCATAAATGAGCTTTATAAAGTAAACCTGCTCCCTGTTTTGGTTGTTTATAGAGTTGTCAGTCACTGGTGAGGAAGGGGATGTTGATGATGACACGGAGCTACCAGCACCATCACCGCAGGACTGCAGCTCGCCGGTACCATCTGCCTCCGTGTCATCACGGCAAGCCAGATGAGGTAAGCTATTTTGTGCTATGTATTAAGCGTTTCCTTAATGTTTACATGTTCTACATAGCCCCATAGCTTACATTTTGTCCAACGAGCATTTAACTTAGTCCCAAAACGAAGGGTTAGGATGTCCTATTGAAACCATAGGTAGGTCAACTATGGTCAACATGCAGGTGCTTTGTTTGCAGATAAATTGTTAGATTAAATGATGGCAGCCAATATAAAACAAACTGAAGCTTATCTGCAGTAATGTGTGGACTTGAACTAGTAGTACACAGGTATGTAGATAGTTTGACATTGTCATCTAATCACACATTTTGGTTTTGTTTGTTTTCTACACAGGAAAAAGACACCGTGAAAATGAGGAGCTGTTGGAGTACATGGAGAAGGCTGATGATAAGTTCTTGCAGCTCAACAAGGACATGACAGCAAAGATGGAGGCAGACACAAGTGCTCTGCTTGGGCTCATGGGGCGCATGGTGGCAGTGATGGAAGCGCAAGCAAAAAAATAGACTAGGTTTTAATTTAATTAACATGTTATTTATTTATTTATTAATTATTATTTGATTGTTCATGCCAATAAACAAATGTTTTTATATTTAACAACATTCAGAACCTTCTCTATTCCAACAAGTCGGATAATACAATACCAGACTGGGTATTAACAGGAAATATGTAGAAAAACAACAGTTTTTAATATGTGAACGTGCCGTGCAAACGCACCTCATTTGGTACAACCAGTTAAAAGATAATTTGATGAATGTATTCCACATTAACTACCTATCCAAAATTACAGGGATAATCAACAGATACATGTTACACAAAACAGGTAAAAACATTGAACACATGAAACTTTAATTAATGACATTAGAACAATTCTTTTTTTGTATTACAAGTTTTCTGAAATTTCTCATGTCTAAATATGCAAATAAGGCATTTACTACTGCCAACTTTTGGTGCATTTAGAGGAAATATACAAGCGCAAATAGACAAAATGTAATCGAATTAACACCATGAAATATGTATTTTGAATGCCTTTGTTCTGTCAGATGCATTTTAGAGATCATGTTGAAGGAAACAGGTAGGTAGAAACTGGCAGTAATGATGTACAACAATCACTGTAAAAACAATCACTCCTCTCTACTGAAATAGTTAATTAAGGCTGCTATAATATCTGCCCCTTCTGGCTCACCATGCTCAGGTAATGCCTGACCTGGAGGTTGAAGGTTTGACTCCCTGTCCACATGCTCCACAATGAAATTGTCACCATGCTCTTCACAGATATTATGAAGCACACAGCAGGTCAACGTCATTTTCTTGCTGAGCTCCAGCTTGCAGTCATTTCTTTTGAGGAGACATCTCCAACGGCCCTTTAACCTTCCAAATGCCATCTCTACAACCGAACGCGCACTGCTCAAACGGTAATTATAGGTGTGTTGTTCAGGTGACAGTCTTCCAGTGTCGGAGAAGGGCTTCATAAGCCAATTCTGCATTGGGTAAGCGGGGTCACCAATAAGGTAGTGTCCAACATTAATGCCAGAGATGATCCTTTTGTTTTGTCCAAGTAATTCCCCATCACTTAGTTGCTCCCATAAATGCGATTGCCTTAGCACTCTTGCATCATGCACACTCCCTGCATAGCCCACACACACATCCCAAAACAGGCCTCTGCCATCCACAACTCCTTGCAATATAATCGAGTGCCACCCTTTCCTGTTGAAATAGTCACGGGGGTACTCCTCGGGTGCAATGATCGGGATGTGGCTTCCATCTATTGCACCAACACACTGTGGTATTCTCCAGCGGTTATGGAAGAAGGTGGCAATTTCAACCAGCTTCGCAGCATCTGGAGTGGTGATGTGTAGAGGGAGCAAGACCCTTATGACAGAGTCGCAGAAATCCTGAACACAGTTGAACACTGTGCTTAGACCTACCTCAAAAAGGTGGCTAATGGTCCTATACTCAATGCCGGTAGCCAGCTTCCAGAGAGCAATTGCTACACGTTTTTTCACTGGAACAGACATACGGTAATTTGTGTTCCTTCTGCCCATGAGATGCCTGACCTGATCGCATATGTATTCCAGAGAATCCCGGGACATTTGAAAGTTTTGAACAAACTGTGTTGGGGTGAAATCTGGCACAACTGTGTCCCACCAGTAGTATGCCCAAACAACATGTGTCCTCCTCCGCCTTGCCCGCAGCCATAAAACAATCTGCAAAAATAAAAATACTGTATCATTAGGTTTGTTTACAGGTAGGCTATGGTATTGGTATGGTACAGTATTACATCCAACAATAACAGTGTTTTTTCCTGTAAAATTAACAAAATTGCAGCAACAGCCTTTTTCAGTTTAGTGTGAAGATGTTGAGATTTTGTTGAGTGTTTATTAAAACAATTAAACAATGGCTTAAGGGAAATAAGAAATTAGTAAGGTAGTCCGAGTTGTGTTAATAGATTCAGTGTTTTGTTTAAATTTAATATAAATAATTATCAAATATTAAGACTATTTTTTACATGCACGTCCCTGGCTAGCGATATATTCTAACCGTTAATACCAGACAGATAAGAAGAGGCGTAGCAACAATGTTTACAAATATACATCGTAACGCTGGCTGCACAGATTATGCAGACGCAGACCGCTACGATTGATTGACACACACACACACACACACAGTTAAAATCATACGCTGAACACTTCATTAGTCTTCATATTTGCTACATGAGTTTAGTTAATGATCGGGCTATAATAACACCACGTCGGCTATGTAATCGCTGACAACCGGGACAACTTCACAGTGGTTGTAAACCGGGACATTTTAGCGTCCGACAGGTTTTTTTTTTCTGTTCACCCAACCCTGTTAAACACACAACATTCATTTCATTACTTAGCTATAATTCCCTTTATGAGTACATGACAATACAGTAGCTACTTGAACTTGAACTATGAGCAGTAGCCTAAGTTAACAGTGATGTTGCCATCGCAAGCCAGCAAAAAAATATACATGCAAGATAATTACCTTTCTTCTTGAACGTATCCTCTGTCAATAGCGGTCACGAAGAGCTGTCAAGGCACGTCTTTGAATTCCAGTGTAAATTTGTAAAGCCAGGAGCAAAAGTATCGGTATGTAGTCCATTGTTGTTGAGATTGTCACGACGCGTTGCTATGACAACGGAGGTGCATGCAGTGACGTTGTGACGTAGCCCTACTCTGACTCTAGACTGTCTGTGGAAAATCGAGCTGATTCTTAGATAATTGGCGAGTAGAACCAGCACCGAACTGGCATAAGCACCAGCCCAGAACCAGCACCTGGTTAGCATTGGTGGAAAAGAGGTACCAGAGACTAGGAACAGTAACTTCACAGTATTGGTCAACATGTCAGGGATCAGGTCACATGACCAACTACAGTTAAAGGTTGCTATGACGACTCATGTCTCAGAGAGGCCTTCTCACAGAAATGAAGCTCTGACGCACCTTTGATAGTCCTGCTCTTAACTCAAAAACCCTAACTCCTATCTCTTAATGTTTAATACTGTGAGAGACATAACACCCTGCTGATCATCCTGTCCAAGAATGGTGTGTGTAGTGTAAGACATGTGAGGACAGCAGTTGTCTGAAAAGGGCCTGTTTCTCTTCTCCTCCTAATATTTCTGGTAGGATTTAGTACAGGAGGCAGTGCGGCAGTTGGTGGACATGGCTTCACTTGGAAGCTCACTGTGCCTCGTGTGAAAGTCACATTGCCTCCCTGAGCACATTGTTAGAAAGGGCACAATATTTCCTACATTTTGTTGTAAAAGTAATGTATGAAGAGTTAAAACTGTGGATGGTATCGCAAGGTAAAGAAAATGTAGCTTCTGCCTCTTTCCACTCTGTCAGTTGGGCCCTGCCCTCTGAGGCCGAACATTCCGTCCCATACACACCAATGTAAAAATGGCAGAAAGACATTAGTTCTAAGCCTCAAAGAAGACTGATTATTTAAAAAAAGTACTAATGGGATTTGAAAGTTGAATACCAACGCTGAATGTATGAAAGATGGGGAACGTTTTAAAGTTTGAATGGAGTTTCTCGGTGAATGTATGAATAAGTAGCTAGCAGTTGAAAATGTATGAAAATGTGTCAACTTTGAACATTCTGTCCATCTGCTTTAATGGGGAAAAAATGTCCGCTAAACGTTAAAAATCTCGGAAATTATAAATGTTAAGAATATTAAAAATAGTAGCACACCATTCTGAATCAAGCTGAACGTTTTGATGTTTGAATGTAGTTTCTATGTTGAAAAATGTGGAAGGAGTTAAGGTGCAAAATATGGCTCTATAAATAAATAAATAAATATTAGTGTAGAAGAATATAGATGTGTATAGATGCCTTCAGCATTCACACCAACTAGAGAATGCAATTTCTGAAGAAATTGCGGTGTGAATGCTGTATGTTGAATAAGGTAAAGTAGTGAGAATAGTTGAAAAAGTGGGAATGGGTTTAATAGTATCAATGTCTTAGAAAAGTTGAATAATACCTAGATTGTTTTGAAAGGTATGGGCATGTTTTAATTGTTTTTAGTTGAAAAGGTGGGAATGGGTTTATTAAGTATAAATATCATTGAAAAGTATAATATGAATAATGTCTTTAATATGTGGAATATCTTGTTTTTGAAAAAGGCTGGATGTCTTTTGAAAAGTTGAATAACACCCAGAATGTTTGAAAGATGTGGAATATAATGATTCAATATTTAATAATCAATAACAATTTAAACCATGTTATAACAATGTTAACTTATTTTACAAATGCACACAAATTCTAAAAATATTCAGAGTCAACTTCACTAACCTAATTTCAATTATTCATACGATTATTAACATACTTTAGATGACAGAGCCTTCAGTGCAGTTCAGTACACACCAGTGCTAATTTTCAACGAACCTATTTCACGGACTAAAACTAAATAAAAATGAAATAAAAAGTCAGATATGATGACGAAGACTGTGACGAAATATAACAGACACTTTAGTCAACAAATAAAAATGAGACGAAAATGTTAGGGAGGGACGAAGGGAGAAGAGATCCAATCGGAACCATTCTTTTTTGTGAGACAAGTTGGGAAGAAATCCAATCAAAGCGAATCTTTGAGGGTAGGTTGATTCATGTGGAAGCAGCAGAGCCATTTTAAAAAGCCACTGCAAATGCAGGCGCAACAGCTAAACAAACGCAGCAGCAGTTACACAGGAGGACGAGTTTGCAGAACTTTGCACAGTTTCGAGGACGTTTTCACAACAGTAAGGTTGTTTACATTATATTTAGTTGTGTTTAGTTGCACAGTCTTAGTTACACAGCTTTGGCTGATTTCAGTTGACTTCGTTCGTTAGCAACACGCTAACGTTTTGCAGTGCACCCAGTCCGAGGGCAATGACATGTCTCATGAACAACAGAAATGTCAGAGCTAGGTCTAGGACGAACTGTTAAATCTGTGTCTGTATTGCATATTCAAACCTTAATACCATTCCATAACAGACTGATGGATACTTCCCATGACTGGAAATTCTGGAGAAACATTTAGTCAACTAAGTCCACTGTAGATTTAGTCAACTAAAATATGCTAATATTTGGTCTACTAAAACTAGACTAAGAGTAAAAGATTTCAGATTACTAAAATAAGACTAAACCAAAATGGTGTGTTATTCAAAACTCTAAGACTAAGACTAAATCAGAATTTGTTGTCAGAATTAACACTGACACACAAACACACACACTCACTCAGTCACTCAGTCACTCACACACACACACACACACACACACACACTCACTCAGTCACTCACACACACACACACACACACACACACACACACACACACACACACACGCACACACACACACACACACACACCAACAGTCAAACATAGTCACTTCACAGCAACAGGTCAACATTTCAGGGATCAGATCACATGACCAACTGCAGTTACAGGTTGCTATGACGACTCCTGTTTCAGAGAGTTCTACAAAAAATGTGAATGGAAATTAAAAGTTGTATAAAACTCAGTTAATGAAAGATTAACCATAATCCTACAGAATAATTTACCAACAGCATAGGAGAGGAAGGAGGAGGACACGAGTAGGAAAGGAAGAGAGGAAGAGGAGTTACACACACACACACACACACCAACAGACAAAAACACAGGAAGAGAGGAAGAGAAAGAGAAGAAGAAAGGAGAGGAAGAGAAAAGGAGAGGATTAGCGAAAGAAGAGAGGAAGAGGAGAAGAAAGGAGAGGAAGAGAAAAGGAGAGGAGTAGAGAAAGAAGAGAGGAAGAGGGGAGGAAAAAGGAGAAGAGGTGTTTTTGTAAGGTAACATGATGTGACGATGGACTAACTGACCAACTGACTGCCTCTGATAACTGACCTCAGGCCTCAACACCAGCAGCTGTTCTCATAGAGACTAGGAACAGTAACTTCACAGCATTGGACAACATGTCAGGGATCTGGTCACATGACCAACTGCAATTACAGGTTTCTATGACGACTCTTGTCTCAGAGAGGCCTTCTCACAGAAACAAAGCTCTGATGCACCTTTGATAGTCCTGCTCTTAGCTCAAAAACCCTAACTCCTATCTCTTAATGTTTAATACTGTGAGAGACATAACACCCTGCTGATCATCCTGTCCAATAATGGTGTGTGTTGTGTAAGACATGTGAGGACAGCAGCTGTCTGAAAAGGGCCTGTTTCTCTTCTCCTCCTGGTATTTCTGGTAGGATTTAGTACAGGAGGGAGTGCGGCAGTTGGTGGACATGGCTTCACTTGGAAGCTCACTGTGCCTTGTGTGAAAGTCACATTGCCTCCCTGAGCACATTGTTAGATAGGGCACAAGATTTCCTACACTTTGATGTAAAAGTAATGTATGAAGAGTTAAAACTGTGGATGGTATCGCAAGGTAAAGAAAATGTAGCTTCTGCCTCTTTCCACTCTGTCAGTTGGGCCCTGCCCTCTGAGGCCTAACATTCCGTCCCATACACACCAATGTAAAAATGGCAGAAAGACATTAGTTCTAAGCCTCAAAGAAGACTGATTATTTTAAAAAGTACTAATTGGATTTGAAAGTTGAATGCCAACGCTGAATGTATGAAAGATGGGGAACGTTTTAAAGTTTGAATGGAGTTTCTCGGTGAATGTATGAATGAGTAGCTAGCAGTTGAAAATGTATGAAAATGTGTCAACTTTGAACATTCTGTCCATCCGCTTTAATGGGGAAAAAATGTCCGCTAAACGTTGAATATCTCGGAAATTATAAATGTTAAGAATATTAAAAATAGTAGCACACCATTCTGAATCAAGCCGAACGTTTTGATGTTTGAATGTAGTTTCTATGTTGAAAAATGTGGAAGGTGCAAAATATGGCGCTATAAATAAATAAATATTAGTGTAGAAGAATATACATGCTTCAGCATTCACACCAATAATAATTCCGGAAGAAATTTCGACAGTGTGCCTACTACTTGGTGCACATCCGAATAACACTAGCTAAGTATTAATAAGGTTCAGTTAATATCATTAGTAACAGCTGATCTGAGCTACCTTTACTCTGCTGTTTGACATGTCCTGTAAAGAGAGGACAACACGGCCTACAGTATTCACCTTATTTTTAACGGAAATACAGACGCAGCCTGTTGACGGATTTTTGTGCGAGACTTCCGGTCAAGCACTTCCGCTCACTGGCTAGCTAAACTCACTTTTCACCGTAGCGGTTAATCCTTTGTAACAACTAAGTAAACAAATCGTTATGGTTTCGAGGAAGACCGGGATTGTTTGGGCAGTTAGAGGGTGTCATAATAACTGGTACAAAAGAAAAATGTACTTGGAGCAGGAGTGTTTTAATCACCGAACGCGTACGAGAGCTGAATGTGGATGCGATGCGCCCTTCGACCTTTACCCGCCGCCGAAGAATGAGGAATCCCTTCGCCTGTGGTTAAAAGCTTTAAATTTGAAGAAACCACCGAAGCGACCGTATGTTTGTTCTTTTCATTTCGTGAACACAAGACCTACAGAAGACCACCCGATACCAGAAAAGTGGCTGGGCTACGAAGTCCCAATAAAAACTCCAAGGAGACGTGTCAGTAGGTTAGCAGACACAGGTAAGTTAACGGATGTTTAATTATAGAATATGGTGCAAAAGTTAATTTATTTCAGTAATTAAACTTAAAAGGTGAAACTAATATATTATATACTAATATATTATATAGACTCATTACATGCATTATATAATATATTAGTTTCACCTTTTAAGTTTAATTACTGAAATAAATTAACTTTTGCACCATATTCTTATATTTTGAGTTTCACCTGTATGCTCTCACATAAAGCCAACTGTCTTTTAAGTTTGTTCTCTCTGTGTATTTATTGATATATCTGTATTTTTTTAATCCCTGCTAGCCCAGGGCATTTGGAAAAATTGGAAGCAATGTAATGCAATATGATTATTTGAATGAGCACTAATACAGGTGTTGCTCCATTAGCTTGGTGTTAACATAGTTGTAAGTAGTCTAGGTATGCTTTATGTTGTTTGCTAAACTGGTTGTGGGCTTATGTGGTCTTGTGTTTGGCAGATGACAGCCACTGTGTTGAGGAAGCTGACCAGGCCGTTCCACAGTCAGAGTCACCTACGCATAAAGATGCTGACACTCAGTGGGAGGTTCAGGCACTGATGGATCACACCTACATATTAGGACAAAAGAAGAATCATGTATGCGACAGAGAAACACAATGTGGTGGAGAAGAACCCCTTGCCCATGCCATCCTGAAGAATGACACTAGCTGTGTGTTGTACACAGGCCTTTCTCTCAGTGCCTTTTTTGATCATGTTAAATATCTGGAACAGTTCTATAAAGCAAACTTTAAGATGCACGTAATGGATCAAATATTGATGATCATGATGAAACTTAAGTTGAATCTACTCCAGGGTGATCTTGCAGAACGCTTTGCTGTGTCCCAGGGGTTAGTGAGCAGGATCCTCTCCTACTGGATAGACACAATGGAGGAGCACATGATAATCTACATTCCTTGGCTGCCACGGGAGACAATCCGGAGCACAATGCCTCAGTGCTTCAGGGAGAAGTTCCCCAACACCACCTGCATCATTGATTGCACCGAGACCACCCTGCAGAAACCACACAACCTTGACTCCAGAGGCGAGTCATACAGCCATTATTATTCCAGCAATACTATAAAGTATTTAGTTGCTATTGCCCCGTGTGGGCTTGTTATGTTCATTTCTCCTGCTTATGGAGGCAGGTGTAGTGACAAGTTCATCACTCAGGAGTCTGGCTTCCTGGAGTATCTTCGTCCCGGCGATGAAGTGATGGCAGACAGAGGCTTTACCATCAGAGATCTGCTGTTTGAGAGAAAGGTTAACCTTGTTCTACCAGCGTTCACTTATAAAGGAGGGCAGTTGTCTGATGAGGATGTAACTGCCACAAGGAGGATTGCAAATGTGCGCATACATGTGGAAAGAGTTATCAGGAGGCTCAAAGTGTTCAAAATAATCTCCCAGACTGTACCCATCAACTTGGCACACAAAATGGACAAAATCCTCAGAATCTGTGCAGACCTTGTAAACATGCAGGGGGAACTCATCCACGAGGATGCTGATTGAGCATAGAGGTTTACATGTCAAAAAGATCCTGAGTTCCACTGTAGCTTAATATTTGTAAATAATTATTTGACAGCCTGCAGTGCCTTGATTGTACTATCATTTGCACATATCATTTGTCTTTAACATTTTTTTTCAGGTATCTCTATTCTGCACTGCTGATTAGTTATTTGACAGTAAACTGTAAACCAATGAAATTATAATGCACAAGAATGTGTTTTGGATCTCAGGTTTTAAAAATTAGTTATTGTGTTTGGCACCTTTTCAAGTATTGTATAATATCAACTTATTTTTAGACTATTTAAATGTTTACAGATGAAAAAAACATGATATTTAACTTGTGTCCAACTAAAATGTGTATTATTAAAATTTTCAATCTGTTTTTTCAATCGAGTGGATGTTGCCCTAACCACATGTAAATAACTAAAGGAGTGTATTTTATGTACATAAACTGGCAAAAAGATACAGTATTTCACTAATGGAATTTATTAACTCATGTCATTTGTTTACATTGAATGTAATTACAATTATTCACTTTAAAAATGGCAGAGGTGTCAATTCCAGGTTCAGAAAGTAAAAGTCCTGCCATGTGTTTATTCCACCAATGAACTCAGCCAGCTGATTTCACTAATTAACTAATTGTGACTTCATTGGTGGAATAAACACATGGCAGGACTTTTACTTTCTGAACCTGGAATTGACACCTCTGAAAAATGGTAAAACAACTAAATTTAAACATTTCACTTTTACATTATTTGTAGGCCATTTAATTTTATACATATTAATTATAATCACAATTACTATTAAAATGGTGAAACATCACCTTCCGAAAACGAAGCAATAGCTATAAAAAGTAAAACACCAAGGAACTAGCCTAACAAAGGTTCAGCGGAACAATTATTAACAGTTAGGTATCATCACACATCAACACAGACACAGGAAAGCTGGTGTCTGGCATGCCCATACAGCAGGTTAAAGAACCTGAGCCTATTTACACATATGTACATATTTATGGCACAGTGTAAGTCTGCCTGACAGAAACTCATCTACAATCCTTGGCAGCATGTGACTAAAATAGAAGGACTTGAGTTTAGGTAGAACTTGTGAACAATACTCCAAATCAAATGGCACATCAATGACAACTTTCTCAGATGGAGCCCAGACAAGCAGCTTGCATCTGTCTAGTCTTGTACAAAACATACCTAGTTGGACTTGAAGGTAGTAACCACGGGATCCATTTGGTTGCAGCTGTGGAACCCCGTCCACCATCTTCACATCTGTGAGCTTGCTGGAAAACACTTCAGCCAGAGATGAACAGTTCTTGGCCAGAACAGGACATTTAATCTCCAGCAGCTCTGTGGAGTTAACCACGCCATCTGGGCTTGCAGAAAGCCATGGTTCTGTGACACTAACTACAGTGCCTCTCTTCTCAACTACAAACCCACAGCTCTCCATCCACGCGTAGGCCACCTCCTCATTCTCCTGGCCATACCTGGTTGCAGTGTTCCCGTGGAACCTAGGAAACAGATGCTCTCTAAGAAAGTTATCTGGCTTAGTAGATGCACGCACGGGAACCTTTTTTGCAGAGCTAGCAGTTACTCTTAATTTACGAGCATCAAACCACAAGTGGGAGGCACTCTGCATTTTAGTGGACTCCTCCAAACTGGCACATTTATCCCCATCTAATTTAATGTACATATCATAAAATGACATGCATTTCTGGCACTGTATGTCCGTGCCATGTTCACTATGAGGCTGCTGGAGCTGTGTGGGAGCTGCTGGAATTTGCTCTGGTTCAGCAGAGATGCATTTGTGCAGAAGGCTGCCCACTGGAACATTTGCGACTTCTAAGCTCATCTTCAGTGCTTCATGTGAGCAGTAGGCAGGAGTTGGCGGTAGAGATGGAGAGATGGGCAGGATGTTCTCAGAGACATCGGAGCTTTCTTTGTGGTGCCTGAAACATATATTGCTCAACCTTTTGGGGACTAAATTACGCCGTGTCCCTGAGTTCCAGTGGCGCTGCTCATCTGTGCAGGACAATCCAGTCAGACCTTTGGACACTGCAAACTGCACCTTTAACAAAGTTTAAATAGAACAGTTGCATATTTTAATGTATTACAGTCCTTGGTGTCACATTACTCATATAGAAAATATGGACAGCTAAACTGTCTGTATTTTTCAACTTACCTTGATGATGTACTTAAACAAATTGCCATTCGAGATTAGACTGGTATGAATTAGAATTGGTGAAAATAGAAACTGACTTACCTACACAGAAGAGGTGGTTCACCAAAATGTGGTGTGCTGACAGAATATTACATTTACCCAAACTTGAATGACCTTACCTTAACCCAAGGAGCATCAATGAACAAGAGATTAGACTTTTACTTATCTGGAAAAGGTGCACGATCTGTTAATTAAAAAATAAAAACGTTAGTCATATACTACATTTTATTTAACAAATGCTTTAGAAGCCAATGTTTTCATCAGCTCTTTAGCACTTATTTGTATTGTTTGGGTATCAAATAGAAATAAACTCGAAGCTTCAATGTAAATCTAGCTTAATCTAAAATCTCTTATTTTAATGTGACAAACTTGCATCAAGAGCTCGGTGAGTACACATCAGATTGGTACAATGTTGTGTCAAACTTCAAGCCTAAACATTATGAGGTAGGCAACAGTTCAGTTAACGTTTTGATATCAAATTGTAACGTTAGTTCAATCCCAAACATTTAGCACTGCTATCTATGTAAAATAAACTGACAATCTAATCACAACGAAGCAACAGCTAACGTTAGTATATTTTGACACTGAACCATAGACTGTATATAAAACAGACAACTGAACAGGCAATTAATTAACCTACCTTCCATAAGATCGCCGCTGCGTGACTGCAGGACTTCCCCTGTCCCGCGACACAGGAGCACCCGGCCGTCTCAACAGTGCCGGTAGATGTAGTCAGGATCCATGCAGAGTGAACGTCAGACTTGCTTTGGCTTGGTTGAACATCAGCCTTCATAAATACCAGGTCATCGATGATGGTGTTATTGATTAACACCTTCCCAACTTTTCCACTGTGAAGGTACTGATACGCCTCTGTACTTTTATAATTGCGCATTGTAGACCCATCCGCACCAAGTGACAACACAAAATAATTAAATATGTCCTCGTACGTGATCTGAGGCCACTTCTTCATGTCATCCTCCCACTCATGAATAGTTTGAGGGTGTGGCACTGACCTGCCATTTGGATTATTAAGCGATTTTTGGAAATGTTCCCACGACATAGTTAACCAATTTAGTTAAGCTAATGTTTTGTGTTAGTGTTGCCCAGGGAAGCGATGAAACGGAAGTCACGCACAAAAACCGGAAGTTCGACCCATATTTACTTCCGCGTTCGAAAATAAGGCGAATAGAGTCTTTATGATAGGAGCCTAGGAGGTGTGTGTGTAAGAAGTTGTTGCTATGGTGATTTCCACAGTGAGGGAGGGGGAGACAGTATCCACAGCTCCACCCTCTGCCCCCCCCCTTCTGGTCTTCAACATTCCAGCGCCATACACACAATGGAAAATATGAATGTGTGTGTGTGTGTGTGTGCGTGTGTGTGTGTGTGTGTGTGTGTGTGTGTGAGAATGTGTATGTGTGTGTGCTTGTGTGTGCGTGTGTGAGAATGTGTGTGTGTATGTGTGTGTGTGCGTGTGCGTGTTTGTGCGTGTGTATGTGTGAGTGTGTGTGTGTGTGTGTGTGAGTGAGTGTGTGCGTGTGTGTGTATGTGTGTTAAAGTACTACACTACCCACAATCTGAGGGAGAGGGAAAGAACGATAAAGACAAAAAGAGTAGACATGTGATGGCAGTAACTACAGGCCCCATCCAAACCACTCCTGATCTTTTCCCCATTCCTGATTGGATTCCAGGTCCCCCACCCAATGCCCAACCTCCATTTTACCCTCAGGGTCCGCCACAATGGCAACAAAATAGTGGGAGGGGTTATGGGAGGGGGAGAGGCGGGGGGAGACCAGGGAGGGGGCGGGGAGGCCCGCCCCGAGGGGGAGCTACGGGAGCCTGTTTTGTCTGTGGTCAGATGGGACACTGGTCTAGGGAGTGCCTGCATAAGGGAGCTCAGCCACAAGGGGGAAGGGGATATCAGCAAAGGGGTCCGTACCAACCACCACAGGGACCACCGGCAGGACCTCCCCAGGCACAACTCCAGATGGCTGAATGGACCAACTGGGCTGGTTGGGAACCAGGCCAGCAGCAGCCACAATGACACTCCCCAGCAGAGCGGCAGGACACAGGGACAACGGCAGATCCCATGGTGTCTATGCAAGTGGGAGGAGTTGAACAGCCCTTCCTAGTTGATACAGGGGCCACGTGCTCAACGATCAAACATTGTCCACCACAAAATATTTCACAAAAACATATTATGGTGATGGGTTTCTCTGGGGAAAAACAAAAACTGCCAATAACCAAACCGCTGCACACTGCTGTAGGGAACCAACGCGTTCTCCACCCCTACATTGTTTCCCCCTCGGTTCCCATGAATCTCCTGGGCAGAGATCTCCTCATCAAACTGGGCGCGTCTATCCTGTGTTGTGCTGATGGTATCGTATTGACCTTCCCAGATGGCCATCAAATGACTTGCTCTGAAGGAGGTCAAGGACATGGACAATACATGCTTTCCCCCGCCTCTGACACCCCATATGCAGATATTTACTGGGCTATGTTGGTTCCTGAATACCCGGGCTCGGGGGGCATCCTTACGCAGTTCTTCCTATGGAAGCCCTGGCTCTCTCAAGTTGCCCCTTTCGTCCCTCCCCCAGACCCCCCACATGTTGCCCTAAATTATGATATCCACTCTGATCTCTGTTATCAAGACGCCTTTGACACTATAGCAGACAACAGATGGGAAATTCACACCAAAAACATTTTTGTGGGGCCTGAGGGCGTAGCCGCCCCGGTCCAATTAACCCCTGAACAGTTGCCATGGTTTGTCATGTCTGAGGAATCTGCCCCGCATGTCTCACTCGCCTTACACCCAGATTATGATGCCAAATCTCTAGGCCCTATGGTAAAAACAGCCCTAGCGGCCACAGATTGGATGAACACGCCACTTCCACAGGTTCATTTCTCTCCCCAGACTAAAACTTACCGCATTTCCTGTGAGGGCCAGGACACCGCGTTCCTTCAACATGACCTTATCACCAGACATCATGGTAGGGAAAGAACTGACCACCAGGATGCTAGGGCAATGTTAGACAGCCTTTCAATCACACTTTGGTCACAAACACAGACTGATGTAGGGTTAGTGCGCTGCGCCCCGCTGACTTTTCACCTCAGGCCATCTCCGCCGGTATGGATACCACAATACACCTGTTCTAGAGAAAAGCAACTAGGCATCGCAGATACTGTCACAGGGTTGATTGAGGCAGGGGTGTTAGAACCCTCTCGCTCCCAGTGGAACACACCTATCCTCCCAGTTTTGAAAGCCGAAACAGGTAAATATAGGATGGTTCATGACCTACGCGCCATAAATGACCTCATTGTAGACACCACGCTCACAGTACCCAACCCACATGTTGCTCTCGCTGACATAGGGCCACAACACCACTGGTACACAGTCTTAGATCTCTCTAATGCTTTTTTCTGCCTCCCATTGGCAGAGCACCTGCGTGACATTTTCTCGTTCACATACATGGGTCGCACGATGCGATACACACGTCTACCACAAGGGTTTAACCTCTCTCCAGGCCTGTTTAACAAAGTCCTGAAAAACTCACTGGCAGATTGTATCCTACCACCTGACACCGTTCTGGTACAATATGTGCATGATCTTTTGATAGCTGCACCCACTGCATCGGCCTGTTTACAGGCTACCAAAGACATTTTGACCACCCTGGCTAGGGACGGTTACAAAGTAAGCAGGAAGAAAATACAAGTCTGTAGAAGAGAAGTTACCTTCCTGGGCAGAATCCTTTCCTGCAGCGGCGTGGGTGTTTCCCCTGCACACAGATCAGCTATTCTGTCTCACCCGCAACCATGTTCTGTAAAAGACATGTTGTCATTTTTGGGCTTGACAGGCTACAGCAAAACCTACGTTCCAGGCTATGTCGACCTTACAGATCCCCTTCGTGCTATGGTTCGCCAACAGGGCATGCGCAATCTGTCCTCAGCACTTGTCTGGACACAAGAAGGCACGGATGCATTCATTAAACTGAAACAGTCCCTCGCCGCAGCTGCAAATTTGGCCTGCCCAGACTTTGCCCTCCCATTCCATCTGGATGTTTCTGAAACAAAACATGCAACTAACGGGGTTTTGTTTCAGAAAAAGGGGGGTACCAGAGTAGTGTTGTCATACATGAGTATTCCATTTGAGCAAATCGAAAAACGCCAACCAGCATGCACACAGCACGCGGCAGGGGTGGCAAAATGCATCCAAAAATCGTCACACATTGTCATGGGACATCCACTGATAATACTGACCTCTCATAGCATAGTATCCTTCGTCAATTCAGCCATGTTCTCGCTCACCCCAACTAGACAAAGGCGAATCAGCAAAGTTTTGCAAGCAACATGGCAGACCAGATGGGGGAGGGGGAACCACATGAGTGTGAGGACAGGACAAGGAGAGTGGAAAAGGTCAGACCAGACTTAGCCGCACAACCACTAGGGGAAGGAAGAGCGCTATTCACAGATGGGTGCTGTTTCAGACATGAGACAGAGGGACTGAAAGCAGCCTACGCAGTAGTAGAGGACACAGGAGAGGAAGTGAAAACGCTAGAGGCAGAAAGGATGCAGGGTGCACAGTCAGCACAAAGAGCAGAAGTGACAGCTCTCATCAGAGCCTTGGAGATAGGGAAAGGACAACTAGTAACCATCTACTCTGATTCAGCTTATGCAATAGGGGCAGCTCACCTTGAACTACTACAATGACAAAGGGCAGGATTTTGGACAGCAGGTGGAAAACCTATCAAACATGAGGAAGAAATGAGAAGATTAGCAAAAGCTATCCTCCTACCAGCCAAGGTAGCTATAGTCAAATGTAAAGGACATAGCAATACCCAAGATAGAGTGAGTAAGGGAAATGAAGCAGCTGACTGCGCCGCAAAAACCGCAGCGGGATATTTGGCACACCATCTAATGTTGACTGCAGACCTAGAAACCAGGGCCGCGCTTAGCAAAGAAACAATCATTAAGTTACAAGCACAAGCTTCCCCCCAAGAAAAAACAGTTTGGAAAAGCAGGGGAGCTACACAAAATGAAGGACTATGGCGAGGCCCAGACGGCAGACCTATTCTGCCTCCAGGGGCAAGGGAAACAGCCCTAGAAGAAGCTCATGGGGTGGGACATGTAGGGGTAAGCCAGATGCTAAAAAACCTACAACATTGGTGGCATCCATTTATGAAACCCATGGTTGAACAAGTCACTAAGACCTGCCCAGAGTGCCAAGCATTTAACCCCAGGTCGGCAGTGAAACCAGAAGGGGGACATTATCCCCTAGAAACCGTTGCAGGAAAGGAAATCGTGATTGACTATACTGACATGATTGACCGAGTACAGGGCTGCAGGTATATGTTAGTATGTGTGGACACTTACACAGGATGGCCAGAAGCCGTCCCAGCAAAACATGAAGACGCCCAAACAGTGATAAAGTTCCTGATTAATCAGTACATTCCCCAACATGGCTTCCCTGAAAGAGTGAAATCAGATAATGGCTCACATTTCAGGAACAAAGACCTGCAAACGGTGGAGTACATGTTGGGACTAAGACACAAATTTGGCTCAGTATACCATCCACAGTCCCAAGGCAAGGTGGAAAGAATGAATCTGACCCTGAAAAATAAAATAGCCAAAATCTGCAGCAAAACAGGTGTGAACTGGGTGCAAGCCCTGCCTCTAGCTCTCATGTCGGTTAGGATGTCTATTAATAGCAGGACAGGGTTCTCCCCACACGAATTACAAACAGGGAGGTGTTTCCCAGGACCCCAGTCACAACTTCCACTCACTGACCCCCCTTCCTCTGCCATTTCTCATAAAGCTTTTTTCCGCCAGCTACAAGGCACAGTCTCTCTGTTTTCTAGACAGGTAGCAGCGGTAAACCAGGACGCAGAACCAAAACCCGCGCCTGAAGCAGAGTGGGTGTTGCTGAAAGTGACCAAAAGGAAGTGGTCTGAACCTCGGTGGTTGGGGCCGCTCAGGGTGACTGCAAGAACATCCCACGCAGTGCAGCTCGAGGGAAAAGGTAAACAGTGGTACCACTGGAGCCAGTGTGCTGCCACACAGGAGCCAGGGCGCTCCACCGCAGAAGTAGCCAGGGATCTGGCAGCCAGTGCGGAGGGCTCTCCGCCAGACACTAGGGAAAAAGAGGCAGAATAATCCTCTCCAGTGTCCAATGAGGTCCAGGGTAGTCCACCCCTGTGACCGGAAGAAGAGAATCACCAGGGAGGAAGGTGAAATAAGCGCTTCCTCCCCTACATGTAGTGTGCCAAACTACCAACTTACCAGAAGCAGGTTCTATTTACACCTGCTCACCGACCGCCGTCGTAATTATATTGTTGCAGATTGCTTGAAATGTCTAACCAAGTCCCATAGAAGGTTGTAACCTCACTTACAGAGCGGTGCTGCTGTAAGAAACAAGACAGGAAGGGATCAGTTAGTGAAGGTTTAGCTTGCCTATTTTTGTTCAGAATGTGTGTAAAACTTCTCATAACAATAGTTAGTGCCTGCATTGTGACTCTCATCCTCTGATGGTTTTGTGAGCTCCCTAAACAGCAATGCACGAAGTAAAAAAGGGGGATATCAATTGGACAATTATCCTCCTTCTGGCAGCATTAATCACTGTGTTGCTCTTTGTCCTCTTCTTCCTCCTATTCAACGCCTGATCACTCGTGCAGTAGGTCCGCAGGATCCACACCACATGTTACCATTATTAGTGGATGGGGAGGCTGCGGAGGTTGAGGAAGCGGAAGCAGGATTGGAGTTACAATGTAGATAAGACAAGAGGGAGTAGAAGTTGACTCACTTAGGTGAGTCAAAAAGGGGGTGTTTGAACTTTCTTCAACAACTGTTTTATGTTATATGTTTTATTAATATGCTTTATTGAAACAAATGATTCAATATTATCAATTGTCACTTATCATCACCTAATGGACTCATGAAGTATTAAGGGAATGTTTACCACCTAGACGTGAATTTTCTATCTTCTAATCTTTCTCGGAAATAGGTTGAACTCTAGTAGAGTTCAAAAGGGGGAATTGAGGGAATAATCATTATCAAATGCTTGAGATTTAGGTTGGGCCAGAAAGTAATAAGGTGATATCAAAGCATTACTGCAAAATGAACTGAAGACATGCCCTCTTTGTGACCCACTCGCTGGCTGCCTTTTGAAGTGCACAAACAGGAAACCGGGTGAAGCAGCTTGCAAGACTCAGAAAACTGCAACATCTAGGAGTAGTGACAGGCACAGGGATGCACGAGGATGATATGTTTTGCCTTGCGTAAATCTGACATGTGTCCTTGGGAGAGTGTGTGTGTGTTTCAAGCTCATTAAAAAAAGGCAGCCTTGTGTAAAATCTGACCTGTGTTCTTGGGAGTGTGTGTGTGTGTGTTTCAAGCTTAATAAAAAAGGCAGAAAGAGGAAGTGAGGGCAGAGCACACTTGTCAGACCCAGGTAGCGGTGCCTGGGAGAGAGTGCTGCTCTCCTTCAGCTGAAGCCTATTGTGTGATTAACTTACTGTGTCTGTGAAGTTATTACTATTTATTACAGTGAAGAAGTCCTCACCTGGGAGTGCACCTTAGAAGCACAACAAATCCTAAGCGTAACAGCAACGTCTCTGATTGGTGGAGATCACGGTTGCCAAGCAAATGTATAAGAAACCAGCAAAATAATTTATTTTTTCATTGTTTCTATCGGCAGTTGGTATGAGCAGAGCCAAAAGTTTACATCCGATGGATTCCATAGTTACATGTCTGCGACCGGCACAAAATCTCCCACATTTTGAACCAACAGTGATTTTTGAAGAGTGAAAACTGTAGGTGAGAGAGCAATTTGTTTGGAAAAAAATTCAGAGAATATTACTGCAGCTCCTTTTTTTCATGGTTTCTATTTGGAGCGGCATCGCTGACGGTGAAATAATCATTTAAATGTAAGTATCTTTAGTATTTGTCGTACATGTGGTATCGCCATTAATGTGTGACATCAATGTAAAGCTTAACGCTTTAATGCTGGTACAAATTGCTATAGTAATTAGGTAGATAGACCCCAAGCTAACGTTAGCTAACTGAACCTATCATTTAACATTAGGCTGTTAGCTACGTTGCTGTCTTTTTCTGCCATTTGTGTTTTTAAAGTTTAAAATCCGGTGGCATTTTAATCTCTTTTATATGTTGTTACACTATATGCGTAACGTTAGCAGAGATTTAGAAATGTGTGTGTTTATCAGTTGTAACTGCAGGATGGGAGGTAACTCTGCTTGTTAACTTCACTAGCAACGTTAGCTAAATGAGTAGTTTCCCATGTAAAAAGTATAACGTTACGTAACGTTATAGCATTCATAACGGTAAACATCTTTTTCTTGTGTTTGCTGTCTTTTAACAGGGACAGACGGAGGCGGTCACTGAGGATGGGAAAGCAAAAGACAAGCAGGGAGAGTGGCCAAAGAGAGATGTTGAATAGATTATTTGCTATAGCCTGTTAGAGATTGGCATTCTGAAAATAAATGCATTAAATTAACTAGTTTGTCTGTGTGATTACGTTTTTGGGTGTGTATATAATATAAACTGTTTTTCAATGTCTATTTCTGACTGAATAATTATATTCAGATGGTACCTGTTTTAATAACTTGTAAGGTATAGAGCTCTAAAAAGACATTAACGAAAAGTGTATCTTTATTATAACATTTATTCAAGCATTACTATATACTGTACACAAGTATTCAACATGAAGCGGCGATCAGACACAGCTGCTGATGATAGGGTTGCTTCAAGACAGCAGACAGAAGGAGAAAGCTTTAGGTTAGTCTAGTAGTTGTCCAACCTGTCCTGGTAAGATTAGAATTGTATCACAAGTATATTTAAGCATACTGTAACATGAAGGTACTTCATGTAACTGTAGTGGTGTAGTTTCTTCATTATGGTCTTAACTGACAACTGCTGACCACACTTACACCTACCTTTACTGTGTTAGTGGGTGTTTATCAATGGAGGTATTATGACTTTTCATATGTTGGTTGTAGCTTGTGTGTTTACAGTACTATTTACCCTTTCATATCATACTGCCTGTGGTAGCTCATTAGCTGGTAGCGTTTACCTTGTTGTTGCTGATCATATTTTGCACTGCATTTGTTTGAAAGCTAGAAGCTACTGGACAGTGAGCTAATGTACGTGTGTGTGTGTGTGTGTATGTGTGTTAAAGTACTACACTACCCACAATCCTAAGCGTAACAGCAAGGTCTCTGATTGATGGAGATCACAGTTGCCAAGCAAATGTATAGGGAACCAGCAAAATAATACATTTTTTCATTGTTTCTATCGGCAGTTGGTATGAACAGAGCAAAAAGTTTACGTCCGATGGATTCCATAGTTACATGTCTACGACCGGCACAAAATTTCCTATATTTTGACCAAAAATGATACATGAAGAATGAAAACTGTAGGTGAGAGTGCAATTTGTTTGGAAACAAATTCAGAGAATATTACTGCAGCTCCATTTTTTTCATTGTTTCTATCGGCAGTTGGTATAAGGAGAGCCAAAAGTTTAGGTCTGGTGGATTCCATAGTTACATGTCTGCGACCGCCACTAAATTTCCTAGATTTTGACCAACAATGATGTATGAAGAGTGAAAACTGTAGGGGAGAGAGCAGTTTCTTTGGAGAAAATTCAGATAATCGTACCACAGTGCCCCACTCTGTCCTCCACTCTAACTGTGAAGATTCCGTCCCCATACACACACATTGGAAAATCTGAAACGATCTGAAAAGAGTATGATACGTAAACTGTGATTTCGTAGAAACAGTGCTTTATTTCCGAATGCCCATTCAGCCCAATAAAGGCCAAAGTCTTGTCTTTGGTTTAAACTTTTATTTTTGTTTCTACATTAAAGTATGGCGATACAGCATGGCCCCAAAGAGGGATTGTTTTGAGCGATGTTAAGCGATTTCCCGAAGATATCCCATTCAAGTCTATGGGACAATTTTGCGCCGTTTTTTGCCGATTTTGTGAAAACCGTGCGGCAAATCTTTTTGAAAAGACATAGCACACCATTCCCGAGCATTACACACGTTTTGATGTATTTTGTGTGCACGTGTTGGCAACGCTCCGTGACTAGTTACGGGACAAAAAACAGGCGGAATAATAATAAGTATGAGAAACAATAGTCATTGTGCCGATAGCTGCTATTGCAGCACATCGGCACACTGAATAATAATAATAAGTATGAGAAACAATAGTCATTTTGCCGATTGCTGCTATTGCAGCACATCGGCACACTGAAATACATTCTACACAAAATATAAAAACTCATCTCCCCATCTCATCACACTTTCACACTGACAACTTTCCCTAATTATTCATATTTAAGCAAACATTAATTTTTATATTTATTTGATGTCTAAGCAATGTCTCTTAAATTTTATAAAAATGTCCATCTTTGTCATTTGTTGTTCATATTCATATGTAACTTAGTATATATGCAGCAACAATTTCCATACCATGTGGACCAGCTCGAATGGAGCTCGTTGGTGATGGCCCAGGCACTCTCCTTTCCCTTTCACTGTCTGAGCACTGCACGCTTTCCCCCTCCTCATCTTGGTGATGCTCTCCCTCCATATCTTCACCGCTGTGGTGTTCTCCCACCTCCTCCTGTCCCTGGTCACCTTGGCCTTGTATTCTATCTCTGTCACCTTTCTGTTGCCCTTTTCTCTACACCTCGTTTTCGTCTTCTCTCTCTCCTTCCACCTGATCTTCTCCGTCTAACAGATGTTCATTTTCTATTTCTCTCGCCTTTCTCTTTGGTGAGAAAAAACTACATATGCTACCTTTCCCCTTCATTTCTGTAAGATTAAAAATAATTTTACAATGTTTTCCTTGACAGAGGTTGAATCAATATTAGCTTTTGTAACCTACTTTACACAGAACAAACGTCAGAACTAAGTAATATTATATGTATAGTTAGCAAAATAACGTTCTTCAACCTGATTTTTATCATCACAAAATCAGCATCGCAACTATGTTAGCACTATGCTTTTTTTATAGTTTAATTTCTTGATAGATAGTTAATCCGTTTTGACCTCTTTCCTCCTGTGTCTCCTTTCCTCACGACTCCTAGCTCCCTCGCTTTGCGCCACTCAGTTTTCCAAACAAATCAGTCTCTTGCCGCTCTGGCGTCATCTCGTGCTGCATTCACTGCAGTCGGACATTGGAGATTCATGCTCATAAATTGTCAAATTGGCCATAACTTTTAATTCGTTGCTGCCAACTGGGGTGGCAGCAGGGGTGGTAAGGCTTTCTTTTAGGGTGGCATTTGCCACCCTATGCCACCCCAGTAGATCCGCCCCTGCCTACTTCCAGGCAGAGTCAGCAATACATACATACATACAGACACACAGACACAGTGGGGAAAAAAGGGGAGACACACACACAGGCCGGGAGAGACAGCTGCCCACATAACACAATACTGTTTATACTACACTACCAGTCTATACTGTACTTTTTTTGCACTTGTGGTTAGACACTAACTGCATTGAATTGTCTCTGTACTTGTACTCTGCACAATGAAAATAAAGATTAATCTAATGGTGTCTTGAGACCTCCCTTATCAAAATTCACTGTGTAGGCCACTGACTTTGAATATATATCATAATGAAGTTCTACCACATAAGTAATAAAACCACATGACATTTCTGTCAAAGCATGTCTACTTGAAGTGTCTACTGTGTGTTTCAATAATAAATATTGAATCATTTGGTTAATGTTGTGGTTGTGTATTTTTCTGTTGCTTGTATTATGTTTTCTGTATGTTTTTGTAGATTTATTCTGTACATTTCTGTTACCTGGTTGTATATCTCTGTTGCCTTGTTTGTAGTTTTCTGTATGTTCCCTGTTTTGGTTAATCCCTGTGTTCTGTTCTCCCTTGTGTTTAGTGTTGGTCAAGTTTCTGTGTTTAGGTTATGTCATGTTTCCTGTTTGTTTTTCCCAGTTTCCTGTTTTATTTTGATAGTCTGTTTTCTGTCCTGTCATGTCTAGCTTTACTTTGTTTTCCCGCCTTTGTTGATTGTCCTGCCCCACCCTAATGTGTTTCACCTGCTGTACCACCTGCCCCTCATTTGTTCATTACCTCTTGTATTTAACCCCCGTGTTCCCTTTGTCTCTTGTCAGTTCGTTTTATCTTCGTTTGCGTGTGTCTTGCCTGCTTTTGCCCTTGTGTGTTTCTGTGCCGTCAGCCTGCATATTCTTATGTACCCCTCTGCGTTCTGTCCTTTGGATCTTCCAGCCTCTTTTCTGCCGTTGTTGGAATAAAAGATCACTGTGTTCACATCATCTCCTGCCTGCCGTGTTTTCTCTGCATTTGGGTCCTCCATCCCTCAATACGTAACAGTATATAAATATTGCTTTATTGACACGTCATGTGTTATGTCTGACACGTGTTATGTCTACCAATGTGATAATGTATTAAACTTAAGAAAAAAAGGCATACACACAACCCCAAAAGAACGTAACATTGTTCAACTGTTTCATGTTTAAAACATGTTGAGAGGTTTAATCCAGCATCACTCCTACTGGATTAAGACTCTCAAGCCTTCAGCTAAATTATTTAAAAAAATATAGGAACTTCATCTCTAAGAAACAGTTGAGGCTTGTTAAATGCAATTTGAGGGTGATGCACGATACCCCCCTGCATTCCCAAGATAAAGGTAGCCATGACACTGTTCACCCATTCACGGGATTTGTCAATTTTCCCCGGATGGCCCGATCTCCACCGACGTCTCTGGGTGATGTCGGACAGCACAATGATCATCTGAGGGAAACGCAGATGAAGATGTTGCAGATCCTGCTTCATCGCTGCAACGAGATCGATGCTCTTCCTGCATCCCAAGTCGTTCCCACCGCAGTGAATCAGCAGGACAGGGACCAGTTGAAGAAAGGAAGGAGTCCATGCCATCAAAGTCCACCCCAGCCAAACCAGTGAACCTTGGCTGCTAGGCCAAGATTGGCCACCATGGTCTCTCTGGCCCTCTCTTCCCCACGACGAATGTAGCTGCTGCCCATAATCCAAATCACTGGACCTGTTAATAGCATACAGTAATTACAATCAGAACAGTGTTTTGTCAGTGTCAGTACACATATGTTAACACATGCCCTGTCCCTATCCGAACAAAACAGAAAACGTCTATGCAGATATAAATCACAAATTAATTGCTCTTATGTGTTCATTGAAATAATAAGACAATATAGGTATTACATAAGGTTCCCTTATTTTATTACAGTCAGTGTGTTGATTTCCATATTCAACTTTAATCTAAATTATACTATGGCTTACCTTGGTTGTTAGGCATGGTGTAGGGCAGGCTAACTTGTGCAGCGTAAGGTTAGCTAGTATTTGAACCTATGAGGAAACAAAAATGAAAAGGGCAACCATTAGTTATAGATGTTATTGGTGACATTATTGTCCGTCTACTATGTTATTTAACAGGCCAAAGACGCTTTTGTCCAAAGCGATTTACTGATTAACTTTTTTTATATGACTGATTCGTCTAACGCTTCTTTAGGTAGCCTCGTTGGGATGGGGTCTAAGAGACAGGTAGATGGCTTAGCTGAAGAGACCTTTAACGTTAATTGTTGAAGGTCTATAGTATAAAAGCAGTCTAAGTATATGTCAGGTCTTGTCGTTCTTTCTAGTGGTCCTGCGTGTTTTACCAATCTAAATGAAATTCTTCCAGATTGGTACAACACCATTTACTTTCAAGTTTTCATGAGGTTTTATTTAATTTAATGGGGATACTCACAAGCCCCCGGCTGAGCACCGCTACGTTGGAGTTTACCCTGGTGGACGAGAGGGTTGCCTCCCTACGCCTGTGGGTTGTGGGGGGAAAACTCTGACTGTTGCTTGTGCATATATACCCAACAAGAGTTCGGAGTATTCGGCCTTCTTGGAGACCTTGAATGGAGTCCTGTATGGGGGACTCCTAGTCGGGGACTCCATAGTTCTGTTGGGGGACTTCAACGCGCACGTGGGCAATGATGGAGATACATGGAGAGGCGTGATTGGGAGGAACGGCCTCCCTGATCTAAACCAGAGTGGTTGTCTGTTGTTGGACTTCTGTGCTAGTCATGGACTGTCTATAACAAACACCATGTTTGAACATAGGGATGCTCATAATTGTACCTGGTACCAGAGCACCCTAGGCCAAAGGTCAATGATCGATTTTATAATTGTTTCATCTGATCTGAGGCCGTATGTTTTGGACACTCGGGTGAAGAGAGGGGCGGAGCTGTCAACCGATCACCATCTGGTGGTGAGTTGGGTCAGGGGGTGGGGGAAGACTCTGGACAGACCTGGTAAGCCCAAACAGGTAGTGTGGGTAAATTGGGAACGTCTGGAAGAGGCCCCTGTCCGACAGACTTTCAACTCACACCTCCGGCGGAGCTTTTCGTGCATCCCTGTGGAGGCTGGGGGCATTGAACTTGAGTGGACAATGTTCAAAGTTTCCATTGCTGAAGCTGCGGCGGGAGCTGTGGTCTTAGGGTCTTAGGTGCTTCAAGGGGCGATAACCCTCGAACACCGTGGTGGACATCGGTGGTCAGAGAAGCCGTCCGACTGAAGAAGGAGTCTACGACAGGTGGTGTGTACAAAGGGCAGGGACTTAATCAACGCAAGCTTATGACCCGCGCTTACTGGGAATTTCTAGTTCATGGGAAATAATTGCAATCCCCAATCCCTACCACATATGTTATCCCAGAGGACTCCGGAGGCAGTTGCAAGGTACCGAAGGGCCCGAAGGGCTGCTGCCTCTGCGGGGAACCATCCAAGCTGTGTACAGTAAGGATGGGACGCTGTTGACCTCAACTGAGGAGGTAATAGGGCGGTGGAAGGAGCACTTTGAGGAACTCCTAAATCCAGCTAATACGCCCGCTATGATGGGGGATTGTCATCAATTTCCCTGGTGGAAGTCGCTGAGGTAGTTAAACAACTCCACAGTGGCAAAGCTCCAGGGATTGATGAGATCCGTCCAGAAATGCTTAAAGCTCTGGATATGGAGGGGTCGTCTTGGTTGACACGCCTCTTCAACATTGCATGGAAGTCTGGGACGGTGCCTAAGGACTGGCAGACCGGGGAAGTGGCTGGGATGAGGACCAGCACCTCTAAATCTGAGGCCATGGTTCTCAGCAGGAAACCGATGGTGTGCCTTCTCCAGGTAGGGAATGAGTCCTTACCCCAAGTGAAGGAGTTCAAGTACCTTGGGGTCTTGTTCGCGAGTGAGGGGACAATGGAGCGGGAGATTGGTCGGAGAATCGGTGCAGCGGGTGTGGTATTACATTCAATTTATTGCACCATTGTGACGAAAAGAGAGCTGAGCCAGAAGGCAAAGCTCTCAATCTACCGGTCAGTGTTCGTTCGTTTTTCTTTTAACAACTTTTCATCTTTAACGTCTTAAGACGGTACAGACCAAATTTGAAGTTGATTGGATGAAATCTCTAGGTGGAGTTTGTTAAAGTACAACATGTGGAAATGGCCAAAATCGCACTAATTTCGAACTTTGAAATCAAAATGGTGGACTTCGTGTTGGGTTTAGGGTATGTCTCTCATGACGTTTTTTATACGGCTTTACACGCTACATATGTGTACCAAGTTTCGTGAGTCTACGATAAAGGCACTGCAGGGGCTGAATTTTTTAAGTTTTGTAGGGGGCGCTAGCGAGCCATTTTTGTGCGGCTATTCCTGAAACCCTTAAGATACGTACATTTTCACCAGACTTGATGCGCCCGCCAATTTTGGTGAGTTTTTGAATATGTTAAGCCCCTCAAAAAGCCAATTCATTCATTTGCAGAAAATAATAATTCCTTCAGTTCCAATAGGGCCTTCGCCGCTGTCGGAGCTCGGGCCCTAAAAACTCAGAGAATTCGGATAAAAATTCAGAATACGGACCTGGCGCTCGGTAAACAAAAACAAATATAATTGGCTGTAATGTTTTCCATGTTGGATGTAGAAGATTAAGAACAAGGATTTTAGCTTGCATTTTTTCCCTGGTTGACTTTTGGTGTATCCTATTATTGGAGTGATGCTCTCCTTGTTTTTTCAATCCTCTTAAAGGTACAATATGTAACATTTCTGCATTAAAATGTCTAAAAACGACAATACCTATGTTTTGTGAGTTGTGTAGTTACACTATCCCAAATGTTTCCACCAAATGTCAAACCCAGAGAAATCTGTTATTTCATTTTCAGACACGGGACATTTCCTTTGGTTGCTCGTCAGTGGTGTCGTATAACCTTTCACCGTCTAGTTACTCGTAACTTCCGTCAAAACACTGGCACCCAGATGATATGGTCAGGAGTAATTGTAAATCATACAATGTCACAGTAAAAAATACTTGTAACCATAATACTGCTTTTTCTTCCACAAGGCATCTTTTTGTGATTAATTACATGCCACTTTGCAACACAGTAATACAGCAGAGTATAGTGTATTTATTGATACATAAATAAATAGGGTTACAAAATCGTTCAACACACTCATTAAAGCATAATTGTTTTGACCACGGATAAAAGCAGCATTAGACTAACCCACGAATAAGTTCACTAGTAACGTTAACGTTAGCCGTATAGATAGATGACTAATCTAATGCTAATTTAGCCAGCTAGCACACCCTGGTCTGTCTGCCTCACTCCCCCGGCGCAAAGACACTTAATTCGGGATGAGAGCTGACGACAGCCCTGGGACATATAGCTAGCTAGTTACCGTTAGCCCCTAACCCACTATTATTACAGCAATCCGTATCTGGCCAGCACTTAACTTCAGCCCCAGGTGCTAACGACGCTAACGGCAGTTTAATGAAGCATCGGGAAACAGGCCATATCAGAGCTAGGCATCTGAGTCACAACAGCAGCCATCCACAACGTTAGCTACGTCTCCGTCAGCACTACCGGTGTTTGTGCCAAAAATCTCCTCCCTGCCGAATTTCTCCCCCCTTAGCATTTAGCTGTCTTTACAGTTAGCTAAATTGGTGGGTTGAGCACCAAAATGAGTAGTTAAGATTGCAGAAAAGTGAAGGGGGAAATCATTCTGGGCAACCTGGAGATGGGCAGCCTGCTGCTGCACTGGTGGCTAATGTTAGCTTGCTGGCTGACTAGCTAACTGGTCAGCTACCAATACAGACCGTATCAAGAAAAACGTAATTATGTTGGGGAAAATGCAACTATTTTATTAGAATGACATGAATAAACGTAACATGAATAAACTTGAATGGGTACACTCGTCCGTGAACAGATGCATTCTAACCAGCAATGTGTTTAACAATAAAAACTACAACTCCCATAATTCCACGCAACTTCCCAACGTCATCAAAAGTCCGTGTTTACAATCCACTGTTTTGGTTGAGAGACCCCTAGTGGCAGAAAGTTACATATTTTACGTTTAAGAATCTGGACTGCAGTCGTTGGAGAGCCTGAGAGATGGCAAATACAGGGACGTTAAAGTTACTGGATGTAACTTTTAAATGTTTCTGAAACTGTAATTTTTCAATTTTTCAACATTTCAAACAAGCCACTTTGAAATGTTGCTGTTCTCACGAATACAAAAGTTGGGTGACCCCCCCCCCTAGACTAAAACTATTGGATGACCCTGCCCTCAACAAAGAATACAAAGACATGACCCTCTCCTATTGTTCCTAGTGTTCCATTCCATAAATACCAAACAGTCCCTAAATAAAAATATTATGGTGCAAATCCACCATCATAATAGCAATGCGCCAAAGTACAAACGCGCCTGGCTTTTAAAGGGAATGGGAGATGACACACCTTTCTCCAATTGACTGGCATGTGGTATAGTAGGCACACAAAGACATCTGTGTCACCTAATGACAGTGTCAGTGATGTAGCTCCTGTATGTCACGTGTCAAACTCAAGGCCTGCGGGCCAAATCCGGCCCCTTGCAGATTTCAATCTAGCCCGTATACCAATTTGGGTTCACAATACATTTTGGTCCGCCTAGTTGTGCGTCAAACCAAGAACACAAGTGTTTTTTAAAACTGCAATTACGTGACATTCAAAGCAGAACATGGCAGATTTGCCGACTCTGAGACTCAGAAATTCCCCCAGAAGAAACAGAGAGTTTTCATATTCAGGCTGTGAAACGGGTTGTATCATTGTTTTGCTTGATTTGCTAAATTCTATGATGGCTAAGGAACTCTTTTGATGACATTTTTAGGGCTTTATGTCAACAAAAATACGTGAAAAAGTGTACAAAAATGTCAGCAAAAAGCAAAAACATTTACAAAAGGTGACAAATGTCTGAGAAAGCTACAAAAAAGTCAGAACAAAAACAACAAAAAAGAGGAAAAAGGCTACCAAAATGTAAAAAAAAAAAAAAAAAAAAAAAAAAGTGACATGCAGTAACTTGGTGTGATTCTCTATTTTCAGTGTGGCCCTTAGTGAAAATGAGTTTGACACCCCTGCTGTACGGTGACTTAAAATGTCCTGCACATGGAACATCATCCTGTCATCAGCTTCCTCGTGTGTACTGTTGAGATGTACTGGTGATGACATTCTCCCCATTTTGCAAAAAAACAAAAACAAACATTAAGTAGCTAGCTACAATACACACCAAATTAAATATAAAACTGCCATGTACTCTGCTATGACGTCAGGTCACTATGGCTGCCAAGTAAACTTTTGTTGAAAAAAAAAAAGTTGGACGTGATGACAGCAATATTTAGAACAGGTAGGAAATGTAAGCTTTTAAAGTTTAGGTTAATAAATAACTGGCAGTTCCTGTATGTTGCTAGTTGTATGTAATAGGTTGACTGTTTTTTTAGCCATTTTCTTTACACTCTTCTATGACCTGATAATCACGGTCATTGTTCACATTGCGATCACCTCAGGAAATCTGTAGCTTCGATGGTTTATATGTACGCATATTTAATGAGATACTGCCTCATTTGCATATTTTATTTTATTTTTTAGACAAAGTGTAATACAAAAGTATTTCTCTTAATATGAATATTAATCTGGTAGAAATGTATGAGGATAGCTATAAAGGGAAGAAAAAGTCCCATTTACCTGTAGTGTGATAATAGTGTCACCTGTTGTGGTCATTTTCAGGACTTTCATCCCAGGTAGAGATTTTGGCACACATCCCATGTTGTTCAATGGGGTCATATTAGTCTATAACAGTTGAGATATTCTCCACTAAATGAATTGCATACAAATCTTACCCAGGACCTAGACTAATCTGTGTGATGACGTTGGATGTGCGTTAGCATGTTAGATGTATTTACACTCACATAACCAACAACTGCTGAACAACGCCGACACACAGTCCTCGTCTTATCCACCACTCTCTCGCCTGTAGCCTACTAACATTTTAACATTTAAATGCATCAATCTGGTGCACTTTCAAAAGAAATTTAGACAACCAGCAGTGGGGAGGGGTTCTATGTGTGGAGTAGTTTTGGAGACATGCCTCTTTGTAATTATGACATATATTTAAAAAAAGAAAATATGGCAAAAGATGTTCCCCAAAATTTTGCATATGGCTATTTTTGAAAAGTAAGTGATGTAGTACAACCAGCAGAACACTAATTATGTGTGAAGTAAGTTTAGAGACACAACTCTATTTAATTATTAAAATATTAAAATGTTTTTGGCAAAACAGTATTATTATGATACAGTATTATACACTTCCAAAACTAATTTATTACAAATTGAATCAGCTCTGCAGTCTGACTTTGATAGCCTACAACATTGGCTATATAAATTATTACTTAATAAAACCAAATCTCACATTATGATTTTTGGAACTCCACAGACCATCAAATCCAAATTAAAAGGACACACGTGTAATTACATGTTCTGATGGTAGTTCACTGCAAAAAGCTGTACACCAAATACCTCGGACTTTGGCTAGACTCTGAGCTCTCATTTAAGTATCATATTGATTATATTTTAAAAAGATTACATTTTGGTATTGGTGTTCTCTACCGATCCAGAAAATGTTTTTCTCTTACTGTTAGAAAGAAACTTGTGCAACAACTCATCTTACCAATTATAGACTATGCTGATGATGTATATCAGGTTGCACCCAGCACTAATCTGCTCCCTCTCAATGTTGCTTACAATAGAATCTGTAGATTTGTTCTTGGATGTCCTTTTACTACGCATCATTGTATTATGTATGAAAAACTTGCTCTTCCATCACCCTCAATAAGAAGACATCAGCATTGGTTGCTGTTTATTTACAAATGTATACATTGCAATTACCCTAGCTATCTTAAACAGCTTATGGTACCCTTTTCCTCTACCTACCACTTGAGACACTACACAACTTTTTTTTTCTGTCCCTGCTGTACGTTTCTCAACAGTTAAGAAAGCCTTTAGGTTTAAAGCCCCCTCAGATTGGCATAATCTACCTGTAAATATTCGGTCCATTCTATCGCTCCACTCCTTTAAAAATGCCCTGTTTTCCTATTACAGTATCAACTGTACCTGTCCTTAATCCTCTACAACACCATAACCCCTCTTCTAATATTATGAGTAGTATCCAGTTTCATTCTTGCTTTGTCACAAACCTTGATTATGACTGACTGATTGTTTTTTTTTTTGTCTGTTTTTGTTCTGTTAACTGTTGTGTCTAATTATGATTGTATTGTATATTTAATTATTGTTAAGGACCCCCTCGAAAACGAGATGGTGCATCTCCAGGGGTTACTCCTAATAAAGAAATTTTCAACAAAACATTTTCCTCAAAATTATGAATGTGCTTATTTTTTTAAAGTAAGTGCTGTATAACAACTATCAGGAGACAAGTTATAATTGAGGTAAGTTTGGAGACACTACCTTATTTAATCATTAAATTAATAAATATTGTTGTATCTCTTTTCGGTGTTGTAGTTTGTAGACGGTCCCTAAGCACTCGTCCTCCTGCCGTCTCACCGCCGGCTGCACGTAGAGACCAATGTTATTTCTCCAGGTTTGAGGACGGCTCGTTTTGATGAAAATTAGTTTGTAGCTCATTGTTAACCTCACTACGGTAGGAAAGATACGTAATTTGTGATTTAATAACATTTCGCTGTAGAGTAATTGATCCCGGAAGTTCAAATCTGTGAATATCTTTCTAATTTATCGTTGAGCTTGGCAGGCTGTCTTGAGCCTGCGTGTGAAGGGTGAACGACTATACATTATTATTCTGGTGTGTGCCAGAGTAAGCAAGAAAACAGTAGCTAACACTACTAGTTTTATTTGCAGCAAGGAAGGCGTACAAGCAGATTTCAAAGAAGGAAACACATGCTGTGTTTTATTTGTTTAGTACCTTAAGTCACGACAAGTACAACCATAAAATTAAAAAAAAAAAAAAAAACAGTTTGGAAACCTAAGATACATACATATATACAACATACTCTAGTCAGTATAAAGAAATGTGAGAGTATCATTGTGAAACGTAATGTGACACAATTGTTTTATATTAATTATCCTGTTTTCATTATTGTTGAAAGCTAAAACCACAATTAAAAATGTATTTGATTTATCGCCCAGCCCTTTATAACGTAAAAGAAGTACAACTTTTTTTGGCAGATATTGTTAAATAAGTGCACGATATGACCAGGATAATTGTCTAACAAATTTTTATTAATTTTGTCTTGAAGTCTGACCTATCACTTACCACTAAATAATGTCATCACCCACATGTTTGCATCAAGGACATCAATGAACTCTTCCGCCACCTCAGGGTGTGACACATAGTTGTTTGGGACTTCCAAAACGCATCCGCACGTGTGGGACTGGGGTCTTCTTGTATAGGTACTCTCCGGCTCAATGAATCGGACATGGATATCTTTAGCAACGAGGAAGTCTGCACCTGTTGAAGACATGAAAAAATAATGGTTTTTTTTAATTGAATGGATCTAGTTATAGTCTTGGTCAAATAAAACTGTTTAGTTATTTACTGTAGTTGGTAGTAGTTAGTAGATCCTGTTTACTGCCTGTCGCAAGCTTAACATTTCAATCAGAACCTGGCCAGAACTCTGACTACGGAACTGCAAGGTAATGCTTATGCATGAACTATACTAATGGCAAGTATTTCATATAATACTAAATCACAGATTATCCCTTTAAGGGGACAATGATATGGGTAATAAAAATTTTGAGTAAATACATTTTCGATTAATCCACAAATCCTATGATCGTAAATAGGTACCAGTGCAGAATCTGAGAAATTTCCTCAGCCAAACATTGCTACAGTTTCTGATGAACTTCTTGAGGAAATCAAGAGTCTGATTTTCTCTCTTGTTGAGAGTTTCATTTTGTAGCATGGCTACATCCTTCCTGGGTGTAGGAGTGAGGCTGGCCAGCACTTCATCTAATTCTCCTGGGGACAGTTTCAGCCATTTCAAGGCACTGCTCCAACACTCAGCAATATAGGCAGGATCCTGCACTATTTCTTTATGTGCAACTTCAACTAAGGTTTTCCTGACATTTGCCTCTGTGATCAGAACTTTAACGTCATGGACCTCAAGGAAATCCAACCATTCCTCTCTTCCTCTGACATTTTTTAAATCTTTCATCGCTTCCTCAGCAATTTCCTTTTCGTCAGTGGGAACCGTTTCTAAGGAAGCTGCAAACAGCTCATCCTCCATGATTTCAAGTCCAAGACAGTAGGAGAGGAAGGGCTTGGCCAATACTATGGGAAAGTACTTTACCATGTTGTAGCCTAGGACCATGACTTTCGCTACGTTCTCCCACTCATCTTTCATGTCATGTCTTGTCATGAGTACTTTCAGTATGTTTCAGGTAGTGCATTTCATAAAGAAAGTCTCCCAGTACTCACTTAGAGCATCACTCAGAACTCCACCATTGTCTTCTCCTTTCTCTGTGACACCATTGGGTAGTACCATCTTAATCTCTAAGATTGCGTCATCAACAGATACACAACCACTCTTGAAGGCAGAATTGAGATCTTTGAAAACATTTCCCCTGTGAAGCCTTAGCTTGGTGGTCTTAAATGGTTAACAAGGTTCCTGGACTGTAAATGAACTTTCCTCTGGGAGCAGGTCCATTGGAAGGATATCATCAAGGTCCAGTGTTATCTTCAAGAAAACCATATCCAATCACAATCTCGTCATCAAGAGAAATCAAAACATCCTCTTCAAAAATGTCCTTCTCTTTTGAGAGTAAAGTTACTGTATTTGAAGGTTCACATGTGCTAGCCTTTGTTCTGGGAGTTCCAGTTGTGAAATCAGATCCACAGGTTGTTCCTGTAGTTGAAGCAGCTCCATAAGAAGCAACAGCTGCACAGGGTAATTTTCTTGTGAGGGGCACTGCATTTTGTGATTTACCAGGTGAGGTAGCATTATTCAGTTTTTCTTCTGCATCATCTTTTTGCATGATAGATGTAGTCTCAACACTCTAACTTTCCTCTTCTCATATTGTTCACCTAGGGTGGTCAATGGATCCAGCTCATCTTCAGTAAAATCTCATGCGGAACTCAAAGTCATTGACATTCAGATCACGTGACCGACGACTCGCATGGCTGCTCAAGGCCAAAGGGGTAGGCTTCTCCTCGGACCGCGAAGACCCTAGGGCGCCATTTTTATGCTACAAAGCCATCACCTCCCGTTAGCATTCCATTGACTGCCATTCATTTTGGCGCCACTTTGACAGCGAATAACTTTACATCTGAAGCGTTTAAAGACTCTATTTGTCCATTGTTTATTTCTAGAGAAACACAACAATGTATAAAAGGCTCCATTACCTTGTACCTCACGTTATGGCTCCGTAGCAGACGTTTTTGTAAAAATAGGCTAACGATTGTGTCGTAACCACGCGACTTACTGTCGCATAGTAGAGAAATTACCGTATAGTACAGGAGAAGCATGCAGGCAGTTTCGTCTCACATTAGCTGTTTAAGTGTAATTACTAATGTTAACTAGCATTTAGTTAGCAATAATTAGCCTGTGCCTATGTTATCTCCTTACATATACCTACACTCTCCGTCTCTGCAATATTCGGAATGATTGAGATTTCTCTTGGCACAGCTACCAGAAGACTTACAACTTTCAGACACGTTGCTCACGGCACATTTACGTCGTCTCTCTCAGTTGGAGGCTGCGTAGTAACGCTAGCCATCACCGGAAAAGTGCTTCTAATGGACTTTACTGGTCTCCGTCCAGAGCAACCGGATCTGTTGGTCCATTATATATATGTCAATGCTCAAGGCTGAGGCTCTTGGTCCCATTTCCGCATTATCATTGTTAACCAGGTCTATTCTTTTTTAATTCGACGTCAATCCTTTCATTTGTTACCAAGGTAACTTTGTGGAATGCCTGCAGGAGTGAAAAAGCAGACCCCGCTGCAGTTTAACTGAGCAAAGAATTCTGCTACCTCGGCTAGCATGGCGACGGCTAGCAAGGTTTCGGATGCTAACGCGGACATACGAATAGAGGAGGGCATGGCCAGGGTTCTGGAAAGGCAACAAAGCAGGCTTCAATCACCGGTCCGCATTGCAGTGAAGGAGGCGTTAGCAGAAATTGACACCTTGCTTCAACACATCAGGACAAAGCTGGAGAGGCAGGGAACTACAGTAAGAGATCTATTTCAGCGACTAGACGAGGCGCAGAAGGACAGCAGCCAGATGAGAAACACGGTGAAAGCCTGTATTGATGACCAGAGGAAATGTGAGCTGAAGTTGGCTGAACTGGAAGATAGATCGAGAAGAAATAACATCCGGATCATTGGACTGAAGGAGGGCAGCGAGAAAGATGACCCAGTTGCCAAAATGGATTCCATCCCTACAGAACAGGGCTACCATCGAAACTGACAGGGTACACAGAATCTACGGCAAGGGTGCCGGAACACGCACGCGGTTTCTCAGATGTCTGAGATACAGGATCGTCAAGCAATTATTTAGGGGGTGAGACAGACACAGCAGGAAGGCCCAATTTGAGATTCCAACGCAACAGTGCGCTTTATGCCTGACTACAGCGCTTTCACCACCCAGCGGCGCCAGGAATTTATAGGAGTGCAGCCAAGCTGCATGCTAAAGGCATCCCAAACTTTCTTATTTATCTGGCAACTCTGAGAGTAAACCACGGAGGGAGAACGTTCACATTCACTACACCTGTGGAAGCGGACAAGTTCTGTCGGGATTTGGATATAAAGGAAAGGGACGTGACGCCTGCGCTGGATGCTTTGCGACTGGACTGGGAGTTGTCATCGGGCCCGGAGGGTGGAATGGGGACCTCCGGTGCGGGAAGCGAGCGGGAAGTGAGCGGGCGGACCCGACGACTGTGGATTAGTGTATCTGGAACATTGCAAGTTCAACCGGGTACACCGCATGTAAGTTTGGCAACCTGACGTTTAGGGGAATGCTTGATGAGGCTGAAAAAAAAACGGACATGGACTGCTCAGTCTACACAGCCTAATAACATGATAAACACGTATTTTATAATCTATAATCAATAATGTATGAGTTTGGGAGCCGAGTTATAAGGAGTATTTGATTTGACTGCATTTTATAATCTGTCTATTACTCCTACACAGCTGATTTGTTTTTCATACAGTTTATTTCAGAACTTAGTTAGTAAGGTTTTTTTTTGTAACATTGTTCATGTTTAACATAGGAAAGCATTATACCTGTTTCAGTTAACCTGTGACTTTAGACAGGAGGGGTAGTTTTGAGCTGAGTTTTTGTGCGAGTTGCGTTTGATGCGGCCACGTATCCTACAGAGAGGGAAGGGGGTCTGCGGTCTCGGAGGATTAAGGGATTTATTTTATGTTTTGTGTTTTCACCACACTGTGCTTGGATCTAACAGCTCACCCTTTGTTACAAATGTATCAGTGAATTCTCGAGACATATATATACGTGTACGTTTTGAAGATGGCTGAACTTTCAGTCCTTCTGTTAACATCAGGGGGCTAAACGGGCTGATCAAACCAGCTAAATTCCTGGACTATTTAAGAAGGAAGAACATAGACGTGGCGCTTATTCAAGAATCACATTTGCGTAAAAGAGATGTAAATCGTCTACAAAATAAATATTTCAAAGTTGCTGCTCCATTGTGCTGCTGTCACGGAGATGCACACTCACCATAGACAAAAGTAGTAAAGACTCTTCAGGCAGGATAGTACTACAATAAGGAGGAGGTAAATAGCCTTTGTCTCAGTATATGCACCGGCTACATATGATGAAGGCTTTTTCCCATGCCTAACCAATGAATTGCTTTCTCTCAATGAATTATACTACTAATTATAGGGGGAGACATGAATGCAGTACTAGACTTAAATCAGGATAGATCAGGGGTCAACCACACAAAAGCCCAAAAACACATATCGGACATGTTTAATGCAGTTGTGGAATCCCATGATCTTACAGATATATGGAGAATGCACAATCCTACTAGCAAAGATTACACCTTTTTTTCCACACGTCACCTCACCCACTCCCGCATTGATTATTTTTTGTGCTCCAGTGTACTTAAGGCAATGTTCCACACAATAGCAATGGAACCAGCAATCCTGTCTGACCACAATGCACTGATAACCACATTCCGTTGTGATATGTTAGGAGAAAGATCTAGAAGGTGGCAATTCAATAATTCCCTTCTCCAAAACACAGCTTTTAATACAGAATTTGGAGCCAAACTAGCAGAGTTCATATCAATCAATACTGGCTCCGTTTCGGACCCGGCTTACATTTGGCAAGCCATTCAAGCATTTATTAGAGATTTCACATCTTCCTTTGCAGCAAATTTGAAGAAAAAGAGAGAGGCAAGGATTGCGGAGTTGGAAGAACGTTGTACATTGTTTGTTTTTCTAAATCTACACATACTCTTTTAGTCACAAATCGAGCAGAGCTAAATGACTTGCTAAAAAGGAGAGCTGAATTCATAATGCACAGAGTGAGGCAAAATTACTACTTTAACAGCTGTAAACCAAGCGAAATGCTAGCTCTGAAATTAAAACAAAGCTAGTCCAGAGCTGCTATCAATAGCATCCGCGCGGACCGAGGTATCTCAACGAATCCTAAGGAGAGCACTGCCATTTTCCAATCCTTTTATTCAAAGCTGTATGAATCCTCCTGCAATCCAGATCCGACGCAGTGCCAAAAGTTCCTAAAAGAGCTAAACCTGCCTGTTTTTGACCCAGAGGAGGCAGAAGAACTGGGTCAACCTATTACGTTGGAGGACCTCAAATCAACGTTAAAAACAGCTAAGAAAGGGAAAACACCGGGGTTGGATGGAATTCCATCGAAACTCTTACTACAGTTCTTTGACACACTAGGACCTATCTTTTTACAAACTTTAACCTCGGCCATAGAGAGGGGCACCTTACTTCAACAAACCAACACTGCACTAATTTCGGTCATACACAAAAAGGACAAAGATCCTACGGAGTGTTCAAATAACAGGACCATCAGCCTCATTTGGACTGATATTAAGCTTTATTCCAAAATCTTGGCACTACGCCTAGAACGCTTCAATCAGGGTTTATACCAAAGCGTCAAGCGGCAGACAATATACGCAGAGTATTCCATGTAATAGAAGAAGCCAAAAACCTCCCAACAACGGCAGCAGTTTTATCACTGGATGCGGAAAAAGCTTTTGACTGCCTAGAATGGAACTACCTGTGGCAAGTAATGGAGAGGCTTGGTTTGGGAGCCAAATTCATTGACATGGTACGTACTTTGTATGCAAATCCCACGGCCATAGTCTCAACCAATGGCCTGCATTCTCATGCTCATTCCCCATCGCACGGGGCATGAGAGAGGGATGCCCGCTATCTCCCATGCTATTTGCAATCTCTCTTGAACTGTTAGCCCAGGCCATAAGGCAAAATAAAATATGTAATGTCCAGATTAAATCCAATAACCTTGAGGACTCTGTTCCAAAAATTCTTAAGATCTTTAATGAATTTGACTCAATCTCAGCCTATAAAATCAATTGGAATAAATCTAATCTTCTTCTGTTGAACAACGGACAGGTGACATCAGCTATTAGTGAGACAATACCAACCCAAAGCAAAATTACATATTTGGGCATCACCATTCATGCATCGCTACAGCGAGTTGTCCAGGACAACTATGAAACTGTACTAAGTAGTGTTCAAAGAGATCTGGCCAATTGGTCTGCGCTGCCGGCATCGCTACGGTCCAGGATTGCTGTCGTTAAAATTAACATAGTTCCTTGTGTGAATTTCTTAAGTACAATGATCCCCTTACCCCCACCGAGAAATTTCTGGAAGAAACTTGATACTGTAATTCGGCAGTATATTTGGAATAATAAACAACCTAGGGTAAAATACTCTACCCTGCAATGTACCACAAATACGGGAGGCCTGGCCCTCCCCAACCTTAAAGTGTACCACAGAGCCTTTCAGCTCAGAGTGTGGATGGACCCCTCATCTACAGTCCCATGGAGAGAAATAGAGCAAAACCTCACTGGAAGTCTAAGACTGCAAGACCTTGCCTTTACAGCAGTGTATCCAAAAAAGTGTATGCTAGCCTACGGCCCAATTATCACCAACACATTGACCAACTTTAAACAGGTCGAGGAGCAACTACGCTACACCAATAAGTGGCATTTGAACACCCCAATTTGGCAGAACATACACTTAATGTTTGCTAACAAACCTTTTGTTAATAACCAGTGGAGTGACAGAGGTATTTATACTCTAGACCAGCTATTCAATGATGAAGGTATGTTAAGTTTTGAAGACCTGAGAGCTAGCTTTGACATCCTTCTTCCTTTATTTTCCTTTAAGATCAGCCCTAAAATGTTATGGAGTACCATGGGGAAACAGTGTTGAGATGCACCCAATCATTAAATGTCTTGTCGATTCTCCGGTGCGAGGATTAGTGTCCAGGATTTATGCTAAACTGATGCAAGTATCTGTAGGAAAACTCCCAATAGTAAAGAAATGGGAGCGAGAGCTGAGCCCGGAGGGAACGTAATTAATTGGGAGACAGTTTTTGGGACATTTCCCACTGTTCCAAGAACCCAAATCACCAGCAGATCCACTTTAACATATGCCATAGGACATATTGGACTCCTCAGAAGAGACGTATGTCTCTAAAGCCATTCCTACTCCCTATTGCACGTTCTGCCAACTGAACAAACTGGAACTTTCTTGCACATGGTCGGGGAGTTTGAACAGGTGCATGAGTTTTGGAATAAAACAGCATCAATAATATCTGATGTGATAGGATAGGATGTTGAATTCCTACTGACCCAATTGTTTGTTTTGTTACTTAATGATGACTCTAAATTACACCTACTTGGCTAGCCGGCTCAACCGCAACCGAGAAAATGATAGCTCAGCGCTGGCTCCCCCCCCGCTCACTTTGTATAAAACAGTGGTTGGTGTATTTTCTAGACATAGTTATGCTTGAGCTCTCTACAGCAAGTATTAACAAGGCAGAGTCATCGACAATAGACCTATGGAAAAACACAGCAGCACAAATGTCGGTCCTAATGACCTCAGCATCACAGGAATTAGAGGAAAGCGACTAGGAAAGGTGTGATTTCTGTTTTTTGTTTATTTGTTTGTTTTTCTTTCCTCGAGACCACAGAGGGTGGGAGAGGGTTGTTGTTCTTGTTCATCTGTTTGTCTGTTCTGTATGTTAAAAAATATAAAAACAATAAAAAATTTATCTTAAAAAAAATATTTCATTAAATTTGAAATAAAGGCCTAATGTTCTCTGCTCCCAGCTATTTGAGAATTTATGTGTGTGTGTGTGTGTGTGTGTGTGTGTGTGTGTGTGTGTGTGTGTGTGTGTGTGTGTGTGTGTGTGTGTGTAACACTTCTTAAGACTACTCTGCTAGGGAGATGTGTGACCATTCATCCCCTGCCATCAAAACACATGCGCACACACACATACACAGCTGACAGCGATAGGGGACTTACATCACTGTTCGGTAGTTAGCTGCTTGTCTGCCCCCTCCATCTCTCCTTCCTCCTTTTCAGTTCCTTTTTCCTGGGAGTGTATGCTAGGTAATGACGAGTGCCCCCCTCCTCAATGCACACTTAGTTTGATAGACTTCTCTATCGTCCTCCTCTTCCATCAGTCCATGTGGGCCCAGTCTGTGTAATAGGTAATGGTGCAGCTGGGCCATTAAAAGCGGGGTGCTATTTGACAGTGCCCCATGCCTTTCATTCTCTTCACCACATGGGTAAGAAGATAGAGAGCTGAAGTTAGGTCGGTGTGTCTCTGGTAAACCACATAATGTCTTTCTCTTCTCTCTGCCCTCCCACTTCGTCTTTCGAAGGTTGTGATGTCCATGTTTGAAGTCTATCCATTTGTCTTAGGGGATTGTGCGGAAGTTGTATTGACTATTGAGTGTGTGTGCATGTCGCTGTGTGTTTGGCGTAAAGGGTGAACTGAAGGTGTTGAAGGCTTGATGTGAATAGCCTTCATCTGTCAGCCACAGAGGTCGGCAGTGACACTGAAAGTACTGGGTGGGCCAGCGTTTTCATGAAAAACCCCTGCCATTCATACACACATTTGTCTACTGTAGGAGATGGGTTGATGGTTGGGAGTTTATATGCACGCGCGCACACACACACACACACACACACACACACACACACACACACACACACACACCTGTGTATGTTTGGTTAAGGTTTAACTCTATATCCAAGGTTACAGATACAGGGATACTTGTACTCGTCCTGTGAAGCTTTTTCTTAATGTTGCGGCTAAACTAAGGCTTAGACTTACATCTGTAGTTAGACTACATAAAATGAAGTTATTTGGTTATTGTGGTAGCTGGAAATGTGATATACAGATAAGAATAAGACACATGAAAAGTGTAGTAGGCTAATAGATATAAAAAATAATATTGCAAACATATAGAGTACAAAGATACTTATTTGTTTCCAATGTTAGCTTGATTTTATGCCTAAACAGTACTGACATGCCATTCATCCTCCACACTGGACTTAAACCTACATTGTGTAATTTTTTTAGTTGATTCTTATCAAAAAAAACCTTTGTTCTTTCACAAATATGTGCTCAGTCATGTGTAATTACTTCCACCAACTAATCAAAGTATTCTTGTAAGCGTAGAATCTACCACTTAGAATCATTCAGAATACATACGAGCGAGTCGCTCGAATGGCAGCAACCATGTTGTGCCTCCATCTTTAAAAATACATTAGCCAAAGAGGGACATACCTCTGCCTTTCGCGCTTTTACACTCAGTGGCACCGTGACGAATGCCAGCCGGGAGATTACTTGCGACTGCCGGCAGATTTGAAAGCCTGTTGAAGATGGAGGATCGCACCTATTCTCAAGGACTGTAACGGAGTCGCCAAGGAAGCTAAAAAGAGAATTAAAATGACAACGCGACAGGCAAAGCAACAAGACCAAAGTTAATATTGGAGTGGCTAGAACAGCTGCGTGTAAACGATGGAGATACTAAGAGCTAATTTTGGGTGTGGCCACCGTAGGAGTTAAAACGCACTCGGAATGGGAAGGGCTACAAAGTAATATTCAGTTGGTTGTCATATACAATTTCACCGCAAGATGGGAGAAATTCGTACACAATGTAGCATTAAAGCAATTCCTCTGTAGCACGACTAAATATAAAAAAATGGGTGACAAAATACACAGTCCCATTATGTGCAAAAGGTTCAGCTGAAGTTTGTGTAATATGCTTTAGCAGTGAGTTGGTCAAATTGACATTGGACACGTGGGTATTGTATCAAGACAGACGTGGGGAAAAAAAAAATGTTTTATCCCTTCATCTACTCTTTTACAGATACTTTTTTCGATACCATATGTTTTAAAATCCATTTCAACATCAACAAAAATACATTAAACACAAAACTTTATCAAAATTAAAAAATTCTGGTAACACTGCTCACTCAGAGTTACATTAATAAAACTGGTTGTGCTTTTGGATGGGGGTGCGCCAGTCAGATACTCAGGATTGGTATCAATCCGAACTTGGACAAAATGAACAAAAAAGAGAAACCTTTATGCCACAACATGAACATATTATAAATAATAAATAAATTGAAGCTGCAAGCAACGTTGGACGGGCACTTGCTCCTCTGCGCACGTTGGGGTTATTGGCGGATGCCGCTCCTTGCGACTGTGCATTTGTGCAGCACTCAGACACTGCAAATCGTCACCAATGGAAAGGGAACTCTCTGCTGAGTTCATTGACACCTCAAACATGGGTCTAGATCGTACAGTTCATTAGCTGTGAAAGGGGGCGTGGCTAGACCAAAGGGGGTGGGCCAAACCATGACCAATGAAGACGGAACTCTCTACTGAGTTCAATGATACCTTACACAATAGTGTACATCAAAAGGGTCATTAGTTATAAAACAGGGCGTGGCTAAATCAAAGGGGGCAGGTCAAACCATCACCAATGAATAAGGAACTCTGCTGAGTTCAATGATACATCACACAACACTCTACCTAAAATGGGCCAGCAGTTATGAAAGGGGGCTTGGCTTAAGCATAGGGGGCGGCCCAAACCATCACCAATGAAGAAGGAACTCTCTGCTGAGTTCAATGATACCTCACACAAGGGTCTACCTTAAATGGTTCAAATGTTATGAAAGGGGGTGTGGCTTAAGCATAGGGGGGGCCAAACCATCACCAATGAAGAAGGAACTCTCTGCTGAGTTCAATGACACCTCACACAAGACTCTACCTTAAACGGTTCAAATGTTATGAAAGGGGGCATGGCCTGAGTAAGTAGGTGTGGTCAAAGTATAGGGGGCGACTCAGTATCATATAAGCTCACATTATAAGTTTCATGTAAATCGGATGATGTTTGTCATATAAGGCTGATTTTCTGTTGCCAGCGGTGGGCGCTATGACCAAAAGTCAATTTTGGCCTACAGATGACCTCAAGCCTGGACTCAGCCAAATTGGACAATGTTACAACAGTTTCTTGGTTCATTGATAAATGCTCAAAATGGCCATCACGCCACACCCACAAACCGTTGTACGAAAAGTTTTGCTTTTAATAACTTTTCATCGTTAAGGTCTTTAGATGACACAGACCGAATTTGAAGTCGATCTGATGAAATCTCTAGGAGTTTGTTAAAGTATAGAACCTTGACTTTTAGGCCTACTTCCTGTTGCCACTAGGGGGTGCTATGACTTTGGGTAAATATCGGCTTTTATATGTCCTCAAGGTTGGACTCTTATGAATCCTAAAAAGTTTTGAGCCAGTTGGACAATGTACACTCAAGTTACACTCACTTCCTGTTTTGATGGCAAAACACACAAAATGGCCTCCAATGACTCCAATGACGTGTTTTGTACGTCTTGACATGCTTCATATGTGTACCAAGTTTCATTAGTCTACGTTAAACGTGCTGCAGGGGCTAAATTCTTTTAATTTTGTAGGGGCCGCTAGCGAGCCATTTTTGTGCTCCTATTCCCGAAACCCTGAAAATACGTACATTTTCACCGGAGTTGATGCAACCGCCAATTTTGGTGAGTTTTTGAATATGTTAAGCCCCTCAAAAAGGCGATTCATTTACCGGAAGAAAGGAAAGGAAAGGAAGAATTCCTTAAGTTTCAATAGGGCCTTCGCCGCTGTCAGCGCTCCGGCCCTAATAAACAAATGACATTGTGTAGAGGCTAATATTGAACAAACTAAAATGCAAAGGAATGTAAACAACAAAGACTTGTTAGTGCAAACTGCATAATGACACAAACCTTTAACAATAAACTTGGTGACTTCCCTGTTGTCAACATTGAACTAATGGAGAACTAAATTAAGTGCAAACGCTGTCTGCGTGAAGTTTTGAAAAACTGTAACCACACTTGAAACCACTTTATCGGCATTGCCGTGACTCACTGTGACTTCAACAAAACTGCAGAGCCGACGTACTTTGCTTGAGTTTACTCCGTCCGCATCTCTGTGTGCGCGCGCGTGTGTGTGTGTGTGTGTGTGTGTGTTGGAGCTCCGCTCTCTGTCAATATGCAGAGAGGACAGATAAGCCTGCGCTTACGCACTCTCAGGTACCAATTTTGATTCAAAGTGAATCTGTCCTCGGTAGTACCGACGTAATTCGGTACCCAACCCTTCCTTTCCGTCATATCATCTTGGCTGGTATAACAGCTGCAAAGAAATTGGTGGCAACGCGATGGAAGCATCCACACTCACTTGGTATACCACAATAGTATTTGTCTTTTATGGACATTTTGAGTTTAGAGAGTTCCTTGGCTAAGATACATGGCGCACATCAAGATAATGTTAAGCTGTTAGACAATGTTAGAGAGCAGATTAAGGGCCTTATCGCCTAATTTTGTGTTTGAGAGTTGTGAGATCTAAGATGTGTTTTGTATATGGCGTTACACTAGCTGAATGCTATGAAGTGTGCTGAAACGATTACATTTTCTTAATCGCGATTAATCATTGAATTTCTATAGTTAATCGCGATTAATCGCATGTTTTATCACATGATTAAAATTCTATTATTTTGCATTTCAGAACTGTTTTTAAGTACATATTAACAATGGAAAGCAATTCTTACCAGTGTATCTTGATTGGGAATCAAATGAATGCAAAGAAAATGACTTTATGAACTTGATTTTAATATTTGTTTATTATATATTTAATCTAGTCACACATTTGAATCTAGAGTCAATATCAGGGTTGGGTATTGTTTGGTTTGGATACCGCTGCTAAAGCGGTACTTTTAAAACGGTACCAGTGCCTTAACGGTGCCTGAACCGATACTTTTTAAGAAAGTAAAAAAAAGAAGGGTACTAAACAGTTGGCGACATTAAATAATGGCTTGTTTATTGCTGAGGCCATATCGTCAAAATTAAATGTTTAATAATAATGTAATCACTATAACTTATTTCACTAGTAAATAGCTGTTGAATGACAAAAACAACCACCAGATGGGAAAATGGCATTTAACAACAACTTTGAATACACCACGAGGGTGTAAATTACCATTTTCATTGAACGCACCATCTGTGTTTTTCCGACAACAGCAGCTGCAGATTGTTACATCCCGGTGTCATACAGACAAACATTACACCGTTTAGCATTAGCTGTCAGCATTGTAACCATGTTTAATCCTGCTACTAGCTAGCGGTAGGCTAACGTTAGCTGCTGTTGATTATAGTGTTAACTAGTGTCAAATGCAGCAATGTTTCTGTTGCCTGTAATGTCTGTTTCAGAGCATCAGAGAGAAGTGCAGGCATATCAGTGGCACCAGAATGAGGCACCGAAATCTGCATTGCTATTCCTGCAGCAGCAGGATGTGTTACGAGGAAGTACGGCAAAATAGTAGCCTGTTGTAGCCTAGTGAAGTGAAAATAAATTAATAAATGGCGGCATGTGATTAATATGATTTAAAAAAAATTAACGCATTATGCTCGGCCCTTAATCGCATCGCAATTAACGCATTAATGCTGACAGCCCTAGTTGTATGTTTGTGTGTGTGTGTGTGTGTGTGTGTGTGTGTGTGTGTGTGTGTGTGGTGTGTGTGTGTGTATGTGTACTGGGGGGGGCACGTGTATGTTTACTCCTTATGTGTAAATGTAAATGTATATTTTATTATTATTGTTTGGATATTGTTGTATGTTGTCTGCACCTTTTTATATTTTAGCATATCCGTTTTGTTTGTTTTTTGTCTTCTACACTCCAAGTGGTCTGAAGAAATTGTCTTGTTTATTTTATGTGTTCAAATGCCTTTTGTGAAGGATATCATAAGGTCTTCAGGCAATCTGATAAAAAATGCCATATTTATGATACAGGGAATGTGTGAATCGGTCATTTTGACTGGAACAGTGTTAGAAGGTTAAGGAACCGGCATCGAAACTGAGGTATCGAAATTGGCACTGGATCGAAAGATTTTGAATGATGCCCAGCCCTTCGGAAAGGAATGGGAAAGTTGCATCCTGTGTCATCATTCAGTAAAAGAAATGCAGGGGAAGAAGGTACATTCTTTCCAACAACTATTGATAGTGCTGATGACACAGACCACCAGAATCTATTGACTGCTGTACATTCCCACATCATATGAAAATATGTGCCAGGAGTACCCTGGGGGCAGAATGAACAGTTGGGGGAGTGAATTGGTGAGAACTTGGCGAGCTTTTGGGGGTGACATGAGTTATCATGACAACATTATAATGAAAGATTGTAGTTCTCCTTTAAGTCCTGGGGCCTCATTTTTAAAACTGTGCATAGATTCTATTCTGAAAGATTTTGTGCGCCAAAAAGTCAGCCAAAAAGCCTAACAGAGGTAGAACATCAAAACAAAATCCTGTTTGGAAGCCTTAACCCTTGTGTGGTGTTCATATTTTTGTTACACAGCCTTAATACTTAACAGATTTAGCTCAATTACTAATTATATACATAATTTATGGTTCATATTTGCCATTTATCTCTGTGAGATCACATTTACGATCATATGATCATTTTCGTTTTTTGTGAGATTAAATTATTAAAAAGGTAAAAAATAGAAACAAGATATTTGATCATTATTGTTGCTTATTTCTTAGAACTTAATCAGAACAGGTGAAAGTGCTTGAAATGTAACAATTTTGTAACTTTGTGTGGGAATAGCAAGTACAGAAAGACAACATTCCCACACACGGACACCTACAATCAGACACGCCCACATACTACCCGTTGCTGGCAGACCCTTGCCGGGCGCCCCGACCAGCTCTGGGTCGGCTTGGAAAGAACGGGATTGTTGGGTTCAGGAAAACAAAAACTGGATTGGGTTCGGAAAACAGGATACTGTCGGAGTTCACTAAAACGCCATCTAGAAAACCTTGGGAGCATTACACACGATCACACGCATGGTCAAAAGGTTGCGGAGAACTGGGCACATTTTTACGCATGGAAATTCTTTATAAATCCCGACTTTTGCGAGGAATGTTGCGACGGCAAAATTTCACCCTGCTTCATGCAACTTTTTCTTGCCTAACAGGTTTTATAAATGAGGCCCCTGGAATGCTCGCAGTCTATTGCCTTGTGTAATGTCAGATAACACATGTATACCTCTTTCTTTTTTTCACACACACACACACACACACACACACACACACACACACACACACACACACACACACGTAACGTAAATTCTCAAATAGCTGGGAGCAGAGAAAATTAGGCCTTTATTTCAAATGTAATAAAAAAAAAAAAATGTTAAGATCAACTTTTTGTTTTTATACTTTTGAACATACAGAAAAGAGAAATACAATTGAACAAGAACAAAAACCCTCTCCCACCCTCTGCGGGCTCGAGGAAAACAAAACAAACAAAAAAACAAAAATCACACCTTGCCTAGTTACTCTCCTCTAATTCTTGTGATGCTGAGGTCATTAGGACTGATACTTGTGCTGCTGTGCTTTTCCATAGGTCTATAGTCAATGATTTGGCTTTTTTAATCCTTGCTGTAGAGAGCTCAAGCATAATTGTGTCTAGAAAATATGCCAACCACTATTTTATACAAAGCGAGTGGGGTTGGGGAGCCACTGTTGAGCTATCATTTTCTTGGTTGCGGTTGAGCCGGCTAGCCAAACTTTCTTCTGTCTCCCAAGCAGGTGTAATTTAGAGTCGTCATTAAGTAACAAAACAATCGGGTCAGTAGGAATTCGACATCCTATCACCTCAGATATTGATGTTGTTTTATTCCACAACTCATGCACCTGTTCACATTCCCAGACCATGTGCAGGAAAGTTCCAGTTTGTTCAGGTTGACAGAACGTGCAATAGGGAGTGGGAATGACTTTAGAGACGTATCTCTTTTGAGGAGTCCAATATGTCCTATGACGTATGTTAAAGTGGATCTGCTGGTGATTTGGGTTCTTGGAACAATGGAAAATGTCCCAAACTGTCTCCCAATTAATTGTGTTCCCCTCAGGGCTCAGCTTACGCTCCCATTTCCTTGCTATTGGGAGTTCTCCTATGGATATTTGCATCAGTTTAGCATAGATCTTCAACGCTAATCCTCTCACAGGAAAATCAACAAACCATTTAATGACTGGGTGTGCCTCAAGCAGTCCCTATAGGATTTTGCGATGTCGCGATCGCGCCAATTCCCATCGAATTCAACCAATCACCGCAAATTTTGTGCGACTCGCAATTTTAACCAATCACCGCAACTTTTCTGCAAATTTGACCAATAACTTAGTTTCCCGCTACTTCAACCAATCACAGCAGACCCACATACACTCTGAGAGCCAATGACCAAGCGGGAGTGAGAACCGGTTGATCATTTCCTTGTTTGTGATATGAAGACGAGACGTGTGTGACTCGAACATCTCACATTTCCAACAAAACGTACAGCGAAAGACCGTGCAAAACATTTCAGACCGTCCTGCCAACCTGTATACATTTTAACATCAATGTAGACTGATGAGACGACACGATGACCTAAATTGAGGACAGCTGCGCTCGTTATTGTAAGTGCAATGATAAGTTAAAGTCCATTAAGTACTTTATCAAACCGTATGAATGTGTGTCCCAGGCCAGGATAGGAAATTAACAATGTAAAGATTAACAAGCCACTGATACATATGTTCAAATTTGATTCATTCAATAAATTATTATTTTTTGTCTTAAATCCACCAGCCATTTTCATATTATACTAACATTTGCAGCATCCTGAGCCTTTTGGAAAGGTTACTTACGTCGGAGCATTAGGGCCACATCAAGGGAAAAAAATTAAGGAGGAAGATGTTTTATTTTGCATTCTGAGAATAAAGTCGAAATGTCGAGAATAAAGTCAACATGACGAAAATAAAGTTGAAATACTTTTTCGAGAATAAAGTCGAAATGTCGAAAATAAAGTTGAAATGTCGAGAATAAAGTCAACATGACGAGAATAAAGTTGAAATACTTTATCGAGAATAAAGTCGAAATGTCGAGAATAAAGTCGACATGTAGAGAAAAAACTTGATATTTCAAGAATCAAGTCAGACTTTTGAGAATAAACCAAACTACTAACTTTACTTATAGTATTCTACAAAATGCATGAACTCTTTCTCTTTTAGCGTATAAACATAGTATGGTGATAATTAAGGTATTAGGACTCTGAAGAGATTGTGTCGAAAATTGCGTCTCTTCAGAAGGAGAAACAACACAAACTTGGAAGATTGGAAGATTCCTGCAAACTGAAATAGCTTGTAATGGACAGATGCAAGGGTATCGATGGTTACACCTACGTGCAATACAGAGAGGATATGTTGTATCACAATACACAAAACAATTGATCAACTTGTTTGATCCTGAAGGAGTGGCACTCAGGTGAGCGCGGCACTCCAAGGATGTAACCCATATCTATGATGTTGCGTACATGGCAGCTGGCATGGCGGACAGTCGCTCTAATGTGATTAAGTGATAAAGGAGTTGAATTTATTCTCGTCATTTCAAAAGTCATTTCAACTTTATTCTCGAAAAAGTATTTCAACTTTATTCTCGTCATGTTGACTTTATTCTCGAAATGCATCTGGGAACTTTCCTTTGGAGAACTTTTGGGAATGGGCAAAAATACTGGTTAGCTGATTGGATAAACCATCTGTCTATCACCACCTATGTTGGTGATAGACGGGCCAAATCAACCAATCAGATCAACGATATATCAAACTCTTGCCGAAACCAGTCGGGAGAAGAGCAAAAACATATTTTCCTCCGAGAAAAGCCTCCAGTGCCGTTTTTTGCTCTTCTTTCAATGAAGGAATACTTTCTAATTTGGATAAAACTTGCGCGATAGCTACGCTCATCTCATCCGTGGAAGCTGCCATGTTGTTTAGACTGAAGAGTCGCTTCTCGTTGCGTCACACCTAAACCCGCCTCAAAACCAACGCTGATTGGTCAGTCGTTTGACGAACGGCTCTAAATTTTCTTTGTCTTAAGATGCCAGACTGATCGGCGAGTGGAAAACTGGAGCTCGCGAGATCAGGAAGGTCTCACGAGGCTAGTAGATGAGGGGTCCATCCACACTCTGAGGGCCCGTAGCTGTTAGGCTTTGTGATACACTTTAAGGTTGGGGAGGGCCAAGCGTTAAGGTTGGGGAGGGCCAAGCCTCCCGTGTTTGAGGTATGTTGCAGGGTAGAGTATTTTAGCCTAGGTTGTTTATTATTCCAAATATATTGCCGAATTAAGGTATTGTTGGAACCAAACAATGTGCTTAAGCTGATCTTGAGCAGAGAGCCTGTGACCCCAAGAGAAATGGGGCACAGGAAGCCACCACATGGCTTTTCAGATAAAGGGATGGCCCTTAGTCAAACCCGAAGCCTAAAAAGTCACACCTCGACGTGAAAAAGGTTTCTAAAATGGAGAAAGTCCATTCAACACGAGGAGAAACATGGTCAGGCTGGTGGAAGGTCTAAGAACTGCAAGCCACCGTCTTCACACCGTCAGGAGTTTCCTGGCGTTCCATTGGCTGAAGCGACCTGAACGCACCATGCTCACCGCTAGGTGAACAAGGAGGATATAAGCGAATGCAGCCCGACAAACCCTGTTCTTCTCCTCGGTGATTCGTTACTGAACAGGAGACACGTCGGTAGCTGCCGAAACAGCATCGCAGGGCGAGGTGAGCTATGTAGTATCTGGGTGATACTAGAAAAAGGGGGTCCCGGTGAAGAAGATCGTTGGGTGTGATTATTGTTACCACGGAGTCAGCTGTGCGCTCGCAGAAAGGAGCGGGGAAAATAACCCTCTCTCTCGTTAAACAAAACCTCAGATTTTGCTGTAACGTCAAGTTAAATGGAGAGAGTGATTATTTCCAACCCACAGAGATCAAGATCCTCTAGTGCTTTCTTTCTTTCAAGTATGCTTTCCCTCCATTTCTCTTTCTCCACACACATACACACACACACACGCCCACGCATGCACATGCGTGAATAGCTAAACAGCTAGCCCATAGCGAAGTAGCTAGTGTGTCCCTCTTTGTCAGCAACACATTAGTTTGAGAATTGGAGCCTGCAACGCAGCCCACTACCGCCCTCTTGAGGCTAAATAGCTTTTGTGCAGCTAACACATAGCCTAGCTTCAATGAGCTAACGGCTAATGTGTACTTATTGTAATAACAAGCTGGTTAAACAGATTGTTGCTTGGACTCACCCTTCCTTTTGTTCCTTTAGAATATACCAGATAAATTAACCAAGCTAATTAAAATCTGTATTTTAAAGGGAACACCACCTGAATGAGACTGTTTCACAGTTTGATTATTGGTCTCTGACTTCCAGGCTGGTGCCCCGTTTTGATTGTTTGTCATTTTGGTAGAGTATATTTACTTTATTAATATTGATAAAACATCTTTGATAATTTGCCAATAATTTAATCTGTACCCTAACAATACCTAACAGTATCAAGTTTCTTCCAGAAATTTATTGGTGGGGGTAAGGGGATATGTATACCACAAATAGGCTTACCACCCAGTCTGATAGAGTAGTTATTAAACAAAGGAACATGCAAATTATATTTATGAGAGACTATAATCTTTCCTATGGATTTCCAAACCAGCATTAGGTGAGCGATGATGAAACTAAACTTAACCAAACTGATTTCTCGTGGAATATTGGAATGAACAACATCTTTTAAACGGTGTGGTTTAACTCTAGCTTCTTCTATAGCATGCCAGGAATTTGTCACCTCGGAGCTGAGCCATATGCTCAAAGCTCACATAGTGAAAGACCAAAAGTAAAATTTCAAGTTAGTTACATTTTGACCTCCTGTGTTTTTCGATCGTTGGAGAATAGCCAATCTAATTCTTGGGGGCTTATTGTTCCAGATAAATTTGTTAATGGCAGAGTGAAGTCTATTCCAGTTGCAAGCTGGAGGAGAAAGAGATATCATGGAACTGCAGAAATGAATCCTAGGCATAATATTCATCTTAACTATAGAAAAGCGTGCTTGGATGGATTGGGGAATTAAAGACCATCTCGAAAGATCAGGCAGTATTGTGTTGAGAGTAGCACCATAGTTATCAGTAATAATTTTAGCAATAGAGGAGGAAATATTCAAGTCAAGGTATCGGAATTGTTCGACTATGTTCCCAAATTCCCACCCATTTCTATTAAGTACCCTTTATCCCACTCCCCATCCTCCACAATGACACACAAAACCCCACACATGCATGTGTATGTAAACAGAAGTTTACTGCTTTGAGGGGTCATCAAATAGAATGTGTTCGTGGCCTTTGGATATGGTGGTAAATAATTGTGGCTGGATATATTAAGAACGCTTGGAAGCCAGCTTGGTGAGCTTTTTCCATGACCAGGTAGCAGACTTTGCGTCTTCCCCTGGGAACGAGCTGAAGTCTGCAGTGCAGCGGATCTCCTTGTCAGCCACCTCCACCATTGAGTCCCTCCAAGGGCGTAGGAACCGGGGGGGATGGGGGAGAATGTGTCCCCTCCAATATTGGAGACAGTCGCATTTGTCCCACCCAAAAATTATACCGTGGAGGAGAAAAGCGCAACATAGCGTCTTGTCACCGGCCCGCCCCCTCAACGGCTCAGACTGTTTGGGAAGCGGGAGTCTGCAGCTGGCGAGTGGCGACAGGTCAGAGGTTAAGATGAAAAGACAGCAGCAGCTCAGTTTAAGTGATTTCTTTATCATGGGGAAGAAAAGAAAGAAAGGAAATGTGAGTTGGTAATAATTTTGTCCAGGAGGATAATTATATTTTCTGTCTAACGTTAGACCTGTTGATGTTAAGCTGATGTTGTGATTCAACATCTAACTAGTACACTCTTGCTAGGTAAATGTTGTTACTATTAACGTTACTAGCCAATGTTGGCTGGCGAAAATATGGCGGACTTTCCAGTAACGTAATGGACAAAAGCGATTTGACACTAAAAACATTATTTAAGATGATTGTAAAAGAACATGATTTTGCTATTAACTTAACCCATGTAACTTGAAAACGAGTAACGTTACACATCTCCCACATCTAGGAGTTAGTCTGTCTGTGTGTTTTTCACTTGTTCTTGACATTCCCATCAATATTTTTCTATACCTTATTCATCTCCACTGCTTTCATATTAGAGATCAAATGAAGTTCAGCTGGAAACTAACAGTGGTAACACTGGTGAAGGTGATGCAGGGAGAGCCAGCACTGCAGAGTTGCAGGTAGGTGTTATACGAAGGGTGAGGTGATTTTAGTTTGTTGAACATGATAAGAAGTGAACACGGTTTATTTTAAACAATAATATAACAAACATGATTTTAATATTGCACTAGCTTTCCCATCAGTATATTTCTATAGCTTATTCATCTCCACTGCTTTCATATTAGAGATCAGAGGAAGTTCAGCTGGAAACTAACATTGGTGAGGGTGATGCAGGGAGAGCCAGCACTGCAGAGTTGCAGGTAGGTGTTATATGAAGGGTGAAGTGATTTTAGTTTGTTGATCATGAGAGGAAGGTTTGGACATGATAAGAAGTGAACACGGTTTAACTTAAACAATAATATAACAAACATGATTTTAATATTACACTAGCTTTCCCATCAGTATTTTTCTATACCTTTTTCACCTAACCTTAAAGGGTTAGGTTGCTTGTAGTAACTGCAGTCTCGTCGCATTGTGAGTGTTCAGAGCAGGGACAGACAGCTGAGAAACACTGAAGTCATGGGACAGAGGACAGAGTCATATCAGCCACACCCAAAATTAATTGACACTCAAGTTCTGTCTAACAGAACTCTCTCCTTCCAAGAACGGTGGTATAAGGACTTTCCCTGGCTACATTATGATGCAGTGCAGAAGGGGGTTTTGGGTTTTTATTGCATGAGAATTTACCAGGACGAACTCACAGCATTTGCTGTAAAATCAGAGCCTGCCTTTATCACTTCTGGATTCAAAAATTGGAAAAAAAGCTATTGAAAAATTTAAAGCACATGAAAGTAGTCATACACACCGTCATGCTGTCTATGTGACTGCACAAGAAAATCATCCTGTAAATGTACAGTTGTCAAGTACTTTGGCAAATCAACAAGCAGACAACAGGCACTGTCTGGGGAAAATTGTGAGTTCAATCAAATATTTGGCACGACAGGGACAGGCCTTGAGAGGATAAAAACAGTAATTTTTATCAACTCTTGAAAGACAAGGCAGAGGACGTCCTTTTAGCCAAATGGTTGCAGAGGTCCCAGAAAGACTACATCAGATCCAGAATGAAATTCTGTCTACAATGAGCAACACTATTGTTAGTGTAATAGCTGATACGATCAGAGATCTACCAGTTCTTCAGTATGCTGTTGTTATGGATGGAACACAAGACATTTCCGGGCAAGAACAAGAAAGTATTTGCCTGCGTTATGTTGACAATGACCTGAAGCCCCATGAAGAGTTAATTGGTTTGTATTCTGTTTCTGATACAACAGGAAAAAGCCTTGCTGGAGTAGTTAAAGATGTACTGCTGAGATTAAACTTACCAAGGCATGGTTTACAAGGTCAAATATATGACGGGGCAGCTAATATGGCTGGGAAGCATGCTGGTGCACAGGCACTGATAAAACAAGAGCAGCCACTAGCACTTTACATTCATTGTGGAGCCCACTGTACTAATTTAATCACACAGAAAGGTTGCTTGTTCTGATCAGAGACTCATTGGATTGGGTCAACCAGCTTGGAGTCATTTTGTCTCATTCAGGGAAGTTTAAGGTGATCCATGCAGCAATAGCATATGCCATCATCCATCATGCATTGCAATAAAACCCCTGTGTCCCACGAGATGGACAATATGGGGCAAAGCCATCACAGCTGTTTTGTCACAGTATGGTGTGGTATCTGAACAGGTCATGACTTTGTATACATTTGTACTGAGGATTTCCTTGTGGGGGTTTCCTTTGACCCTTGCCCTACTTTTACTGAGACATCTGGAGACTGTTAACATGAGCAGAAGAGCCCTCTTGGACAGAAGAGTCCTTATTTGGAGATGAGCCAAAAAAGAAGGTATCATTGGTCAGTTCTGACCCAATCACGTTAATGCAATGCACAGTATGCATACCATGTGTTAACTGCAGAACTTCAGAGCGACATATTGGAAGAATTGGGTTGGTCGTTCTCCAAACTCTCTGCAGGAGTTTGTTAAAGGGATGCTGAAAACTTGATGTAATAAACCTTTTTTATAATCAAGATCAGTGTCAGCAGAATTCCTCTTCATACAGCATCACAGCATTACTATTGAAAGTCACCACAATGGGTAAGTGCTGGCTAGCTTGCCAGAGATGGCTTGTGCTGCCTCAAATACTGCATCTACTGCTAATGGCCTGTTAGGGCAGTTTAGGAAAGGCAAAACTGTTTTGGGTCTCACCAGTGATTTGGGAGCTTGAATGCCTGAACATCTCTTTTCAGAATAGAACTGAAACCATTGCTGGCATGAGGTTTCAGTTATATTCTGTTGATAAGACCTCACTCAAGGCCAAAAGAGATGAGGCAAGTTTCAAAACTCTGTTTGAAGAGGCGACGGCTGTGGTTCAGTCTTTAGGTGTTAAGGCCATTACCATTCCACAGACCAGACCACCCCCAAAATGCTTCAATGAAGGAGCTGAGGCACATCAGCCTGAAAGTGCCAAGGACCACTACAGAGGGGAATTCTTTAAAGTCCTGGATATTGTAGATGCACAGCTCAGTGAGCTATTTAACCAGGATGACTTGCTGACTTTGCAAAAGTTGGAAGAGACACTTCTGAGTGGAGAGATTGATGCTGCAGTCATTGAGAAATACCCAGAGTTGAACAGGAGTCACTTTCAGTGAAGCTTTCTATGTTTCACCTGAACTACTCATTTAGCAACAGTGCAGAGGCTGCAGGGATATTTGGGCAAGTGGAAAACCTGGTCAGGTTGCTTTTGGTAGTCCCTGTTTCATCCTTGGAGGCAGAGAGAAGTTTTAGTGTCCTCCGCAGGCTCAAAACTTGGCTCTGTTCCACAATGACTCAAAACAGACTTAACCATGTTTCTGTTTGTCATGTCCATCAGGATAAACTTGACTTACTGGACAAGAAGTCAATTTGAAAGCCATTTGTGGCTGCAAATGACAGGAGGAAAAAACATTTTGGCTCTTTTGCCTAGGCCAGTGTTTTTCAACCTTTTGTGTGCCACGGCACGTTTGATACTGAAAAAATCACGACACGCAACTGATTGAATGCAGGAATTTACAGTGCTATCCAACTTTTATTTGTGACAGAAAACTACATAGGAATTGATATTTATCAGTTCATTATATCCATTCTAATGTCTTTTTTGTTTACCTTTACCTTCACACACCAGTTAGTGGAAATGTGGAAGGATATCACACTCGAGAGTAAAAACAAGTTGGTTTATATGTTAAAATTCTTGATGCTGTTTTTGCCTTTCACCTTAACCTTTGCATGTATCTGTGTCTGTTAATTGAGGTATAAGATACAACTAAGAAAATCTATTCAGAAAATTTGAATTCAAATTTTGATCAATATGTTATTTATTAATCTACAAAACTGGATGATTAGGCCTGCAATTAAATAATTGATTTGATATTTATCAGTTAATTACTGCCATTCAAAATGTGTTTTCCTTTATCTTTACAAATGTATTTTTTTAGTAGAATAAAGTATGTTGGTGAATGTTTTGCAGTGTAGTTAATTTATGATATATTTCTGTTCAAACCATTAACAGATCTGTCAGGTTTCCGATATGTGTCCCCCCCCAATGTTAAACTCATTCCTACACCCCTGGTCCCTCCTTGCTTTCATGATAGGAGCATGATCTGTGTAGGGTAAACACAGCATAATGAGAACTCTGGGTTTGGATCCACCACACCGAGGGGGACCGATGCAGTGAGCACGCATGATCTCAGGTGTAGACTCTGCCAAGGAAGGGAACCACCGGGGGGAGAGGTATTGTGCGGCATTCGCCCCTTCAGATCCATCCAGGTAGCCATGAATGCATATATCGTTGTGACGGCTTAGGTCTTCTAGGTCCGCTAGCTTTAACTCCGCTGTTAACGCTGAGTCGGAAAGTGAAGCCTTAGTGCGCTCCTGCTTTTCAGTACGTTTCATGAGAGCAGAGTGATCAGTGCGTAGTTTCTGACAGGACCCAAAAGCAGAACAGAATCAGCTTCAGCAACAGATCAGTTCAAAAGCAGTCAAACAGTTTATTGAGTGGTCAGAGTTAAAAGTCAGATGGCGCGTTGGCAGCAGACCAGGAAGTGGCAGACAGGTGAATGGGAGTTTCAGGCAGGATAGGAGCTGAGCAAAGAGTTTCCAGGGGTGGAGTGGTCCTAAGCACAGGGAAATACATGATTAATCCAGAGTTAAACTCAGAAGAAAAAAAAGAATCTCGATAGTATATATCAGTTGGCCGTAGAGCCAAGAATATGAAGTCAGGAACCGAAGTAGACATGCTGCAGCTTCTTGATTAGTGAAATGTGGACCAGGTTTGCAGCTGGAGTCGGGCAGCTGTAGCCAGAGTGTGAAGCCGTGCCCAGGCAGTCAACACTCAGGGGCTACATCTCATGGCCCTTGTTTGATAGCTCCTCGACTCCTCAGTCCTTGGCTGAACCGGAAGTTGTTCTGTACCTCCTCAGTGAAGGCCATCTCAAAGCTCTTATTTCTGCCCCGAGGACCGACGAGCGAACATCGAGGAGGGATCATCGAGGAGCTATAGGCAAGGATACACAAGAGCAGCTGAAGGAGTTGCTAACTCCACCCATACAGCTGACAAATTCATGTGACGCTTCAGAGGAAAGGATGTCTCTTCACTCTAAAAACACATTTCCTCGTTGTCTCTCTCCTCCAATGATTTTCTAGCATCTCTCTTGTGCCTCCTCGGTGGGAGGGACTAAGATGCCAAGAAGGGAGGCAAGTTGAGGAGTCGAGGAGGCAATTTAACCGACATGAGAAGCACCTAGGCCCTTTCCAAATTCCCACTTTGTACAGTACATCCCCAATTCCTCGCCTCCTCACCTCGCATTATTGTTCCGCCCACTAGGGATGGGCGATACCACACTTTTAGGATTCGATACGATACCGATACTTTTTCTTGCATTTTCATCGATATCGATACCGTTAATTTCTTATTGGCAATTTTTGTCAGTAAAAATATTATTACATTTAAGACAAATCACAAGACAAATACAGACCATTTATACAAAATGTATTATGGTCAATACATAATAAAATTAAAATAAATAATATAAATATGAATGAAATAAATTAAATATGAACAAAAACATAACATTTTCACTTTTCTTATTTCTCAAAAAAAGAAAAAAGACCAATCTTGGTAGAAAAAGCTAAAAAAAAAAAAAAAAAAAAAAATTTCGACCCTCTTTGTAGAAGTAAACATGTAACACTTCACTGAAGCAAAAACAAGAGTTCATAAAGATCATAATAAACTAGGATTTCCTTATCATATAAACCTGCATAAGAAAGACAAACTTTTTTATCACACACTTGGCACCTTGCCGTGAGTTTATCGACTGGTGAAAAATAACACCACTCTTCATTTTTTGTCTGCCATATCTTACGCTTCTCTGGTTTTTCCTCCGGCTCCCGCATTCGTGCTGGGCTGGCCTTGGCTGTGTCGCTGTCGGTTGTGTCGCACTTTGACGCTCATTCGCTCGTCTCCTGTCACGTGACATGGGCCAGCTCAATACGCCGCCAGGTACAGGGGTGTCCCAGCACATAGTCATTTAAGTAAGTAACAGCTGAAAGTGATGCATACACCCCCGATTATTATTTTTTAGTTTATATCAATATTTTTTTAAGGAAATCAATGCCAAATGAGTAGCATGAGTATATCGATCTATCAATACCACAGGATCGATACGCCCATCCCTACCGCCCACAGGAGATTTGGGCTAGTGTTGACGAACTGACCGAAGAACCGGTTAATTAACCCGACTCGTGTCACTGAACCGGGAGAATCGAGTACCATACGTCAATGAACCGACTCACTCCTGGTTTTTTTTTACCTTATTCGTGCCGTTGTGTGTAGCTGGTATTCTTCTGTTACTGTGTGTGTAGTAATCTAGCTCATTAGCGCCTCCACTGGAGTGGTGGTAGAATCAATCAGGAAATGGCCTACACCGCGCACCAGGCTACTGAACGAGACCGAATGTAACCGTGCAACCGGCCGCTCGAGTCAAGAGGTGTCTTGGTTCTCGGCAAGTTTGAGTTATTAACCAAGCCTTGTTTCTGGTGCATCTTAGATGATTGTGTTCATGGCAATTCACACATTATCGATGGGGAAGTACATCACATACAAATACACCTCATGTTATATTAGTAGTTATGTTAAGTTAAATGTTAGAGAAGTGAATGTTGTTACATGGTAGCTAGACTGTCACGAGGAGACCGCGCACCAGGCTACCGAATGTAACCGTGTCCAGTGCGAGAGTCTAGTGCCGGTCAGTATGAGTGTGTAAATAGTATGTCGAGACCGATTGTAACCGCAACCGCTCGACTCTAATGTAATCAAGCGGTGTCTTGGCTCCTGGCGGGGAACCCCCCCCCACCCCGGGCACGCGAACCGGTGACCGAATCTATTAACTCGGTAGGCCAACCTACGACCGTCCGGTTGAACCGACTCGCGTGAAAGAGTCGGTTGTCCCATCACAAATTTCGGCGAGGAAGAGACACATGGTGAGAGAAGTCAAGGCAACATAACACACAAAACATACTCTGAATAAATTATTTCTCTCTGATTATAGCTCCTCCGGCGAGCCACCTCTCTACTCGCTCCTCAATATGTTATGGGTCAGCTGTTCTTCCCCGTCCTGCGTGTGTGTTCTCTCCCCTTTTCCCTGTGTTTGTCTGTTTTGTTTTGTCTCCACCTGGAAGTGGCAAGAGGCGTGACTACGTGGAAGTAGGTCAAGGGGCGTGGCCAGCTGCAGCGCATTCCATGATTCACCTCAGCATTATGTGACTTCGAGGTAGTAGGTCAAGGGGCGTGGCCGTTCATTCCTGCACAGTTACCTGGACAGCTGCAGCGCATTCCATGATTCACCTACAGTACATAGACCCGGGCTGATCACCTCATTGGCGCCAGATTGTTACAACTACCCATGTGGTAACTTCGCTCAGTGTCCTTTGCTTGTTCCTAGTAAATCTCTGTTCCTAGTGTTCCTGTTAACTTTTTGTTCCGGTGTCCAGATTCCGCTCCAGACCTGCTGCCTACTCTACTGTGACCTGCTGTGCTGCTTTCTCTGCTGTTCCCTGCTGTGCTGCCAGCTCCATGCCGCTCTGTCCCTGTCTTCCACTATTGGATTCCTCCGTGAGTCAGAGCGGACTCTCCTATGCCTGCCTGCCTCGAGTCTCAGTCCTGCCCTCGGTCCTGTCCTCTATCTATCCTGCCCTGGCTCTGCCTTCATTGTTCCGCTAATTACAGACTGTTCATTAAAAACACCTTTAAAGCCCCAGTGTGTAACGTTTGTAGTTGTTCATTATCAAAATCTGTATTGCCCTTCACAAACTTGTCCTTTTTTATGAATATTGACCACCACCATCAATTTCAAGTATTCCTATTGGCTTGGAATTTTACATTTGCACTTGCATGAACTGGGTTGACGCTCCAGAATGATGCGCCATCTTGAAATACGTTAGCCGGTAAGGGACATACAGGCTATGCTGCTCCGCCTTTCGCGTTTTCGACTTACAGCTGCTGCTAATAGGTATCGTAGCTTCCCGGCCCCGGCAAGTTTGAAGAAGGAAACATGGAGGACCACACGTATTCAAAATTCAAATTTCAGGAACAGGAGTCTTCTTCTTCACCCAGAAAAAGAAAACGGATATTGAAAAGAACGAGACCGGCGTCATCAGAAAAATCAGTGAACATTGGAGCTGCTTTCCACCACCAAATCCCAACTCGTTAATTATCCTCCGGACCGCTGCAGTCTCCTTTTCTTTCTCTCTCCTTTCTGTCGGGTGGCGTGCGTGCCCGCTCGTGGTGTGAAGCCACTCTCCGACATGAACTCATGCATGAACTCTAACAACCACGGCTGATAGACGGCCATTTGTACACCTTCGCATTTTTAAGCGTGAAGGCTACTGTAGCTGCAATACTGCGTGGTGCGAGAGAGTTGATTGCGATATATGATCTCAATGCTAGATGGGAGTAATTCTTACACAATGTAGCTTTAAACTGAAATCGGAGTTTTGTGTGGTTGTGTCTGAGTTCTGGGTTGAAACCACATCACAATAGACTCAACATAGACAAATACTAGAAACAGACAGACGATCCCAGGACAAATATAGCACTTACGGAATAATCAACAATCATATGTTATGAGTAATTTTTCCTTGAGACTTTTTTTGAAGATGCCGACACTTTCAAGTTTTCCTCCAACTTGTTCCAAATCTGTGGCCCCCTACAAACTACACTCAGGCTTGTACACTTTAACCGTCGTTTTTTTGCCAGTGATTAGGTGTTTTTCCCTTGTGTTCTAAGTGTGCAGGGGACGATTTATTGGAATAAGCTCACACAATCGGTAGTTTAACCTATGAATGACCTGGAATATCATGCAGGCATTATGAAAGACATTATATTCGGTAAGCCTTAATTAACCAAGGCGATGAAATAGAGGACGAGTGGGGGTATTGGGCTCAGACTACGTTAATGCCCGTATGATTTTTTTCAAGTGGCTGGGAAAAGTGTTACACCATATGCCATTACAATAGTTTAAATGGGGCTCAAACTAAGTTTTATATAAGGTGAGAAGTGCTGAGTGTGGTAGAAAATGTCTTAATTAAAAAAATAGCCCAACATATTTAGATAATTTTTTTTGTTAGATGATCAATATGGCATTTGAAATTTAAACATTCATCAATATAGATTTTAGAATTTAGTGGTGTTGCTCTTTCAATAATTTGTTCATTTATTTTTTTTAAGACTTGTATTCCATTTGTTATTTGTTGAAATGAAACACAATGGTAGCCAATTAAAAATATGCTGGACCTGCCTGAAAGGTTGCCTGAAAGGTTTATGGCAATCATGCCCAGACCAGAGCAAGATAGGGGCATTTCTTCTAAACCTCCAATCCCTGGCAAAAATCTGTTCTACGCTGTGCAGTCGAAGTATCTCATCCCAGTCATCAACCATGCGTACCAAAGCAGCAGCAAGGCCGCGTAATTGTACGCCTGAAACAACTCACTGACACAGAAGAAAAAATTGCCTTGGCTGGAGATGTGCGGTGCGACAGCCCTGGTAAGCATTTAGAGTAATGTGTGTAAACTTTAGAAAAACATTTAAATTAATTTGCATTCATCTGTATTCATTTCAATATTTTTTTGTTATAGGTATTCTACTTACTCCTTCATGAATGATGCCACAAAGGAGATCGTCCACTTTGAATTAGTTCAGGTAAACCAGCATGCATAAATCATTTACTAAATTAAATAAACAACAAAAAGGTGTGGGTATTTGATTGCTTCACAGCATTTATGGTCAGTCAACTCTGAACATTTTATTCCATAGGTTATGGAGGCTTCCAGCTCAGTAGCCATGGAAGAAATGGGATTCAAAAGAGGCCTCAATCATCTCCTGACCATGGGTGTGGATGTCGATGTCGTCACTACTGAAAGAACTCCATCTATCCGTAAAATTATGAGGGAGACCTACAACGACATTCGGCATGAGTTTGATACATGGCACGTCAACAAGAGTAAGTGTTATGCCTGCCAGAAGAACTAACAATATCACACCATGTTTTCTCACTTGTGTGCAGTTGGTAAAATGCTGATCGTAATAAATCAATTATTTATTTATTTTTCATTTAGGTGTCAAGAAGAAGCTAGTCACTGCAGCAAATATGAGGGAAAACAAAGACCTACTGACCTGGCTGAAGTCTGTAAGTAATCACTTATACTGGTCTTGTAGCTCCAGTCACGGAGATGGTGAGGTAAGAACAACTTTCTGTTATCATTGGGCAGTGGTGCTATAGGACCAAATATTGCACAAAAACAATCAGGTAAATCTTCAATGATTATCTCCTATATCCCCTCTAAGAATGTGTGTGGCGGTGGAAATCCCTGCTCCTACACATTGTTGGCGTACACAGATGGGAGGAAGCCGGCGTACAACACGTGCCATCGTGCCCCTCTGACAGACAATGAACAACAGAGGAAAAGGTGGATGACTGTGGATTCCCCACGGTAAAAAGTATAGTCCTGGAAAAAAAAACATACTGCGAGACTTGCGCCAGATGGCACTGTTCTAACACACAGGTATGTCTTCACAATATTTTTTTTTTCCTTTCACTCAATTTTTTTATATCTATGACAAAAGTTATTTTGCAACACAAGTATTGCTGCACTTTCCCACTAAAAGACATTTAGGTCTACACTGAAAAGAGGCTCTTGGAAATATCATTTTAAAGTACGTTATCACGTTTATGGATACTATTTGTATGGGGTTGCTTTTCAGTCAGCGATGCTGAAGTATACCCAGAAAAGGCTTCACTTTTCATTTGACGCAATGCTGGCCAGAATACAACTTGCGGTCATGGACCACAACGCCAATGTTGGCAAGGAACAGGCCAAAACAAATGAAGGTAAAGACCTTCAACTTTATGATTTACACCCCCCCTCTCTTGACTTAAAATACATAACTCACCGTTGTCGGCTAGCTAAGGCCGCTGAACAGGGTAGCTACATGTTGTAAACAGCCGTGGCCCGATTGCCTGGTCCTCGTTAGCAGTTAGCAGTTAGCAGGGTTAGCATGGCATTCAAAGTTGTTGTTAAATGCCCTTTTCCCATCTGGTGGTTGTTTTTGTCATTCAACAGCTATTTACTAGTGAAATAAGTTATTGTTATAGTGATTACATTATTATTAAACATTTCATTTTGACGATATGGCCTTAGCAATAAACAAGCCATTATTTAATGTCGCCAACTGTTTAGTACCCTTCTTTTTTTAATATTGACTCTAGATTCAAATGTGTGACTAGAGAAACAAATACAAATCTTAACTTCAAGTTCATAAAGTCATTTTCTTTGCATTCATTGGATTTCCAATCAAGATACACTGGTAAGAATTTCTTTCCATTGTTAATAAGTACTCCAGAAGGGGGTCGGTGATGACTTTGAGGTGTGAAAGCACAAGGCCCTCAAAGGACTTCATAACCACAGAGGTCAGGGCGACGGGTCTGAAGTCGGAAAGTCCTGTGGTCCTTGGCTTCTTGGGAACAGGGATGATTGTTGAGGACTTGAAGCAGGCTGGCACGTGACATGTCTTCAGCAAGGTGTTGAAAATGTCTGTGAACACTGAAGACAGCTGGTCAGTGCAGTGCTTCAACCTGGATGGGGAGACAGCATCCGGTCCAGCAGCTTTCCTGGGGTTCTGTCTCCTGAACAGTCTGACGTCTTCCTCATTGATGGAGAGAGTCGTCACTGAGGTGGGTGGGGAGGTGGAGGGGGGGGGGACCTTTAAAGTGGTGGAGGTGATGCACTGTAGCTGAAGCTGTTGGGAGGTGTCACGGGGCATGGTTTCAGGGAGAAACTCACGGGGTGAATAAAAAGGCTTACAGTTTATGATGAAAGATTCCAGGTCAGGAGAACAATGCTGCTGGATCACTGTCACGTCGTTGCACCAACCGCTGTTGATGTAGAAACAGATTCCTCTACCTTTAGTTTTGCCGGAGAGGTCCGTGTCTCTGTCCGCTCTGTAGAGTTGGAAGCCTGCCAGCTGCACCACAGAGTCCGGTATTAATCCACAGAGCCACGTCTCTGTGAAGCATAAAAAGTAGATGAAGAAAAGTCCCTGTTTTTCCCCAACAGCAGTTGTAATTCTTCCAGTTTGTTGGGCAGTGAACGCACATTAGAGAGAAATATTCCCGGTAACGGTGTGCGTAATCCTCGCTGGCAGAGACGCACCAGCACACCAGCCCGTTTCCCTCTCCTCCGGCATTTTGCTGCATGAGCAAAGGTGAGCGCACCTTTAACTAGAATGTCCAAAATTTCCAGTGTAGGGAGAAGAAAAGTAGGAAATAAATCCTCTGGCGTTGTTCCCCTGATGTTCAAGAGCTCTTCTTTGGAGAAAGAGATCCGGGTACCATCGCAAAAAACAAAGTTAAAATACAAAACAACGCGCACAAACACACCGAGTCGACCGTCTGCGGCGCCATCTTAGATCTTTCTTAGAGTACAACCGGTTGCCACAGGGTCTCTGTAACAGCCCTGGGCGCTTCATGCGCATGATGACCAGCATTTTTGGGGACCAAAACTATTCAAGTCTGCTATGCTACTTGGATGATTTGTTGGTGTTTGCACCTGATGAAGAGACTACTCTCCTCTGCCTGACGATGGTGTTTGACAAGCTGCGCAGCCACAATCTGAAGTTGGCCCCTAAAACGTGCTTCTTCCTCAGGAGGTCTGTGAAGTTATAACATAATTATGAAAATGGCATTTCAACGGACCCTAGTAAGGTTGAGAACATCAGTAACATGTCAAGTGCCGACCTCATGGAGCCTGAAGGTGTGACCCCGTCTAGGAAGCGCATAAGATACTTCTTGGGGATGGTAAATTACTATCTACACTTTGTTCCCAGATACTCTGCCATCGCCAAGCCGCTCTTTGATATGCTGAAGGGGGTAAAAAGCAAAGGCAAGCAAAATAAAAACAAACTGTCAAGCAGGAAGTTGTGTGTTTCTTACTGGACACCACGGCATAGTCAAGCTTTTGAGGACCTGAAGGCTTCCCTGGTTCACAATGTTGTAGTAGCTCATCCTGACTTCACCCGTCTCTTCATGCTGTCAACTGATGCATCCCTGGAAGGCTTAGGTGCTGTTCTGTCGCAGGTTCAGGAGGGTGAAGCACGGGCCAGACCTATTGCTTTCGCCAGCAAGTCATTGTCACATTCCCAAAAGAATTACCCAGCACACCGGTTGGCGTTTCTGGCCTTGAAATGGTCCGTTTGCGACAAGTTCAGCCACTGGCTGAAAGGACACAGATTCACAGTCTGGATGGACAATAACCCATTGACTCACATCCTGACGAAGCCAAAGTTAGACTGTTGTGAGCAGCGCTGGGTAGCCAAGTCGGCCAGTTATGACTTTGATATCAAATACATCCCAGGGCAGCAGAATGTTGTAGCTGATGCTCTGAGTCATGTCCCATTTGTCAAGGAGAGTATTGGCCACAGGCTACTCGCCGAACCCTATGCAGGTCTCCTGAGTGCGGTCAGGGATATGTCTAGCACTTCTGTCCAAAATGCCTTTCGGTCATCTAGTGGTCACAAGAAACCCTCTCCAGTGAGTAGCAATGTTCCGTCCACATGCCGTCTGCTTCACGTGCTCGCTCAGTCTGTCACATTGGAGGATGTGTCTGCTGTGCTACAGTCCCACGTTGAGTGGGATGCTGGCCCGAGACTGTGCCGTGGAAGTTTTGCAGTACTTACCTCAGTTGGTTCCACCTGGACAGGACGCCTTACCTGCCTACACCGAAAAGGTCCTCCGCGATAAGCAGTTAGAGGATAGGACTCTCGCTTGTGTTCTGTCCTATGTTGAAAGACACCGTAGACCCTCTAGGAGAGAAAGATTTAAATGATCTGTCTCTGTCACAAGATTCTTGAAACACTGGGATAGGCTCACTGTGAGCAATGGTGTGCTGTATATAATTTCAAGGCGCCAGAAGACCAAGGCAAAGTGCTTCCAGTATGTTGTCCCTGACTCACTCAAAACTGAGGTTCTACAGGGAATTCACGACAGAGCCGGACATCAAGCTCAGTCTAGGAGCCTCAGCTTGGAGCCTCAGCTTGGCGAGACAGAGATTCTTCTGGCCAAACCTTGACAGAGATGTGAAGGACTATGTCCGTCATTGTCAGCGATGGGGACACATCATTAAAAGCGAAGGCTGCAGCTTTAAGGCAGAAGTTGGGCATAGAAAAGGAACAAGCAGAGTGGCTGGCAGAAAAAGAATGCAGAGAAGCTAAACTGAAAGCTGAGTTTTGTCATGTTTTATCCCTGTGTCAAGTTATGGTTTTTAGTTTGTATTACATTTTCTGTTTTGTCTTCAACTTCCTGTTTTATTTTGAAGGTTGTCTGTTTTATTTCCTGTTAGTTTCTTTCCAGCTTGTGTGATTACCTGTCCCGCCCTAATGTGTTGCATCTGTGTCTAATTTAGTTGTGTATTTAAGTTCTGTCTCCCCCTCTCTCCAGTGCGAGATTGTCTGTTGCCATGTGTCCAGCTTTTGAGCGTTTTCCCCGTGTTCCTGTTACCTGTTGTTTTTGGATTTCCCGGATTTTTGGACTTTGCCTGTCTCCTGGATTTTTCCCTATTGCCTGTCGTTTATTGGACACTGTTGCTGAGTTTATTTGTTGATAAATAAACTATTGTATTTTACATTCTGAGTCGTGCCTCGTGGGTCCATTATCTGTGTGCTTGATAAGTTTGAGGCTAAGCAAAAGAGAATAGAAGCTGCAATAAAGGCTAGAAAGGAAATACATGCTATGCAGACTGCTCTTGCTGAGTCAGATGCAAAAATGGAAGTTTTGCAAAAGTATGAACACCTACAAGCTGACATGCCAATGAGCTACAGGTGAACCACCATCACAACACGTCTCACCTGCACCCAATGGTCAACCAGTTAGCTTAAAAGACCCTTACCTGTGCTACAGAGACCCTCATCTGTGTCGAACATAGGAATCAATGATGGACCAGTGTTTGATAGCCTGAGCAAAGCCATCTCTCAGCAAGCTAATGTCACAGAGTACATCATTACTTCCTGATCATCCCAACATTCAAGGGGGACCCGCTTGAATATCTATCCTTCATCAGATTTAAACATGGAGAAGGCCGCACTAGTGACAGTCTTGATCGCATACAATTTTGCTGCAGTACATAAGTGGACAACCACATGACTTGGTTAAGAGCTGCATCCATATGGAAGCATCAGCGGGATATGCTAAAGCAAAACAACTGCTAAAGGAGTGTTTTGCGATGACTACGAAATAGCAGAAGCCTACATAAAAGAGGCTTTAGACTGGCAGATGATTAAGTCAGAAGATGGTCCTGCGGTAGAGTCCTTTGCATTATTCCTCACAGGCAGGTGCTACATGGAAGACTTGGACAACACAGCTAACATAAAGGGACTGGCAAACAAGCTTCCATATAAACTCAAAGAGACTTGGAGAAAGTCTGCTTGCGACCTACAAGAAAAAACTAAGAAAAAAGTGAAGTTTAAGGATTTTGTCAACTTCGTCAACAAGCAAGTAAGATTGCACCTGCTACTTGACAACATAACAGATACCACCACAAGCACAAAAGACAGAGTCGGACAGAAAATAAAACCCCAATATGCTGAGATTCTCAAACCAAAGAAACTAGTCACAACAGCCGTTGCTCCCCCATAACCGAAAACACAGTCGAGACAGTAAATGACAATCAAGCAAAATCAAAAACACAAACAGTCTCAGTGGACACAAACAGCAAACCCTGTGTTTATTATAAAGGAGAGCAACACAGCCACACAGTCTGCAGAAAGCTCAGGAGCAAGCCACACAAAGAAAAGATTGATTTCTTGAAAGGGACAGGTCTGTGTTTTGCATGTTTGAAACATGCTCACATGAGTAGCAGCTGCAAAGAGAAGGTCCAATGTCCCGAATGCTCTCGGCTGCATCCCACACTGCTGCACATGAACACTAAAGACTCACGAGAAGAAACAGCAAAGGAAAGTTGTGAGCAACAATCTGTATCAAGTGCACTCACACAAACTATGGAGACTTTTGGTGTCACTGGGGCTGGTAAGGAAGAATGTGTTCTTTCAATCATTCCAGTGTGTGTCAAGGTGCAAAAGGAGACCAGGACAGTGACAACGTACGCATTTTTGGTTTCAGGTAGCTCTGCTACTTTCGCTACAGAGTCACTGATAAATCAACTTAACATGAACGGACGCAATACAAGCATCTCATTACATACAATGGGAAATTAATCTGTGGTGAACACTTGCATTGTGACTCGACTGGAAATCTTAAGCCTGGATGGCAACCAGTTTATTGTACTATCAGAGGCGTATTCCCAGAAAACCATCCCTGTAACCAAAGATAATATCCCCCGCCAAGAGGATGTTAACAGTTGGCCTCACCTAAAAGAGAGAAAACTTCCAACTATCGAAGCAAAAGTATGCTATTTTTACTCATAGGAGCAATAGTGCCCAAAGCAATGGAGCCTCTACAAGTGGTCAGCAGTGTGGACAATGGACCCAGTGGTGTAGTCTACGTGAGACACAGGTATGCGCTGTATACCCACTAGGAAAAGTCAAGGATTTCCATATACCCACTTACAAAAGCGCAATGATACGCAACAACATTGTTATGACAGAACGTTCATTCATAAATTCACCCCGTCTGTGTTGTGAAGCACTGACATTTGGATCTTTGGGCTTCCGTGGCCGTGCCCTGGATCTGATGCGACGTCACTTTAAGTTACTAAGCAACAACAATTTGTTTGCCGGTCATTCTTTGCATGGTCTTTCCTTACTCGCAACTGGTAGAGTTTGAACAAAGTTTTAAAGTAACGAGATATGAAACGTAAACAGACCCAAATAACACTACTTCAGTGTTGTCAAAAGTCCATCCCTGAAGTTACTGCCACGTTGGGTGACACTGCAGCTGCCACAGATCATGATGACCCGATCGTTAACGTTACCGTTACAAAAAACTGTTACTGTTACCTGTAAGTGAGAGTAGCTTATATGATATTGCGCGTGTGTGTTGTGTCTCTGTGTGCCTGTGTCTGAGTACAGCAGTAAACAGAATACAATGTTTATATTTCCTTGTTTCAGATGATGAGAGAGAAGGTTAGAACTCCTGGTCAGCATTGTGGACTGAAAGTCAGGCTAGGGAGTTTAAAAACTGGCATCCTTGGTTGGAGTGTAGGGACAAAAGTTAGGTAAATATCAGCACAATGACTATGCAATTTAGAGTAAATTCTTAAATCTTAAGTGTGCATTACTTTACACAATTAAATTACTATATGGTAATGTCAGTTATCAATGGTCAGATAATTAACTAAAATAGAAAGAGTGGAGCTTTTTTCTCCTTTTGTCTGCTTTTTATGGATTTGTTAGCCATGGTGTGGAAGATTGTAAACAGTTTATTAAATACTTTTGAGTACATTTAGGCCCTGTTCAGCAGATGCTATTGCTAATAGATACAACAATTGTATGATGATGCTAATTATTTGTCATGGTTTTGTGTGGCAGTGTAGGGGTATCGATTAAATGGCTCATTTGTGTGATGTCCTGTTTTGTTCAGGTACGGTTGCGTTTCTCAAAAAGTTAAATCTGTATCACCTTTAAGTGTTGTTTTTCCAGGGCTTTAAATAAACACCATCAATACTGAAATGTCTGTTGTCCGTGTCTGTGTACAGTTCGTATTCGGAAACATGCAAACTGTGCGTCGCTCTGGGACAGGCAAGTATGAGACTGGGAGGAGAAAATCACAGTATACTCACTACAAAAAAATAGACTACACCACTGAATGGACCATACGCCGTGAGAACAATATAAGGCTGGACCGTAAATGGACCACTAAGAGGTGGAAGTGGTACAGTGGAAACCAACAAATTCACAGAAGTCACTGCAAAACGAATCTCATTAGCTAAGCTAAAAGAGCTCTGGCAACTGCAGTTCAAACAGGCCTTTCCTGATGCTGGACTAAACAATGACATTGAAATCACTAGCTTATTACCCTAGTGTCTCAATCCTCAAAGCTCGTAGATGGTCATTACAGTGTTTGCCTTCCGGTGAGATGCAAGTCACTATGCATGCCAAACAACAGAGCAGTTGCGGAGCAACGTGCATTGAACTCATGGAAAAGATTCTTTAGAAACGTAAAGTATCATGCAGAATATATTGCATTCATGAGTGACATCCTCAAGAAAGTAAAGCTTGGCACTTCTGAGTGCAAGCCAACTGAGGCAACTTCCTGCTGTTGCTTGACCATTTTGTGAGTCGAAATCCACCTTTCTGAAAAAACGGAGCATGTGCGACGTGAGAGGTTAAGGGCTCCTGGTTGTGTAGGGCTTATTTGATCTAAAAACTTGACTTTATGTACAAAAAAGTGCAAAAGTAAAGCCACATAGCTATTAAACAGCACAGTGCATCATTTAATCCCTACCAACTAAACAACGGGGGATAAGACAGAGCGGGACCAGTAAGGTGCAACAAACAAAAGCGCAGGTGTGCATGAGTGGGGGTTGTGTGTGTGTGTGTGTGTGTGTGTGTGTGTGTGTGTGTGTGTGTGTGTGTGAAGGCCCTGACACACCAACTAGACGGGCCGACCGTCGGCAGAAGGCGCAATACGTCTCCATAGCAGCAGGCGGCGCTGCTCTGTATTGTTTCCATTAACAGTCAGATTATTTCCCAGAAAATTAAAACCGGCAGCTGATTGGATGAACGTGTCACGTGGTTCTTTTTTGTCCAGAAATTCACAGCCAGACTGTCATGGTGGCTTGTTCAGAATACAATCTCATATTGTACTAAAATAGTTCACCGAAACGTGTTTCTGAAAACATTTTAAGCGAGAAATAGGCCGTGCAGTTTCTGAATCTGTCTTCATTTCAGATTAACAAAGGTCAGATTTTCGTCAGATTTTGAGAGGCTCATCCGCTCCCCATTTCTGGGCGAATCCCGACTGCCCTGTCTCCGACTGAACATGTTGGGTCGGCCCAAATGAAGGCCGACAGCTCCTCGGACTGCCAACGGCACGGGACACACCGAACAGACTCGACTCACCGACCTCGCCAGACGGTCCGACTGTGTGTGTGTGTGTGTGTGTGTGTGTGTGTGTGTGTGTGTGTGTGTGTGTGTGTGTGTGTGTGTGTGTGTAGCCTATATGTGGGTGGAAAACATGCTTACTGAGGGAGTGGGAGGTTGGGGAGGGAGGGGGAGAGGGGTTAGGGCTGAGGGGGAGCGGGAGGGTGTGTTAGGGATGGGGTGGGGGGATGTATGTTTACATAAAACCAATGTGCTATTGCATAAGTAAGGTACCAGGAAATTTAAATCCACACAGATGTACACCTTGTGATTTGGGACAGTGTGTGTTGAATGTATTTCTGTTCAATCAAGGTTCCAGGAAAAAAACTAAAAAACTTTAAGTTGATTTATTTATGTACATTAAATTTGTTATAGAATGTATAGATTATGGCCCAACGCAAAGGAAGGGGTAATTAAACCTTAGCAAAGTATGCTCTTTAAGGAGGGATCCTTAGGAGGGAATAGGTTTAAGGGTTGTAAGAGGATAGGGGGGGCAGAGTCATAAATGTCTGTGTGTTTGAGCATGAATGGATGTTTGAATGTGTGTTTTTTTTTGTTTTGTCTTATCAATTTATGTTGGGTTCTGTTGACAGTAGCTGGAGGAGCATTATAAGGGAGATTAGCTTATTACTCTATGGCTTATAAAAGTATTGCGCAAAACCTTCCGAATACAATACAAATTGCGACCTGGAATGTAAACGGGTTACAGGAAGGTACTAAAAAGCATAAGGTCCTATACGATTTAGGGAAATTATCCTCTGACATTGTCTTTCTTCAGGAGCTTCATTTTAAAAAAGGACAGATAGAGTACCTTAAGAGACAATGGGTAGGAGAAGCCTTTGAAGCAACACATCTAGGATCAGAGGGGTGGGCATTTTAATAAATAAAAGGCTATCTTTCAAACTAAATTCACAACATCCAGATAAATATGGCAGGTACTTAGTAGTTAGGTGTGAATTGTTTGGAGAGAGTTTTACTCTTATAAATGTCTATAAACCTCCTATATCTGATATGTCTTTTCTAAGCAAGATACAGACAGTCTTAGACAGTGCACCAACAGGGGTCATTATATTTGGGGGAGATTTGAATAATATTTTTAGTTCAAAAGACAGCTCAACAACAACCAGAAAGGTAAATCCACCAAGTAAACTCCTCAATTTCTTATTTACTAATGACCTTCAGGATGTATGGAGGACCTTACATCCTAATATAACAGATTATACATATTTTTCACATGCGCAGAATAGTTATAGTCAAATTTGTTTATTTCAGGGAGTGAATTAGAAAGAGTTGTAACGAGTAAAATCAATGATATTGTAATATCTGATCATGCTATAGTGACATGCGTGTTGTCACCTAAAGAAAACATAACGTCTCACAGGATCTGGAGAATGAATAGGAAATATCTAATGGATACTGACTTTCTGGAATACGTCAATAGCCATATAGATCTATTTATAGAAACAAATGTGAAAAGCGGGTATCCCCAGGACAGACTGGGTATTGACATAGGTTGCGATACTTTTAAGGCGTACCTAAGAGGAGTTATGATCAGATATGCGTCAAAAAAGAAAGTGGAATTTGATAAGGAATTAGATAAAGTGAGAGAAGAAATAAAATTACTTGAGTGAGCACATAAAACTCAAACAAATAGCAGCAATTATAAAAAAATACAGGAAGCTAAATTAAAACTGGACAGTCTGTTATTTAAGAAAGCAGAGGACTTTAAGTATAATTCTAACAAAATAAATTATGTAGCTGCCAATAAATCAGGCAAGCACCTGACCTCTTTAATAAAGAAAGTTTGGAAAAGGAAACCTATAGTTTTGAGAGATGTAAACTCAAACAAAGTCCACACAAATAATCAGGAGAATTATATACTTCAGAAATAAGAAACCAGGACCCTCTCCCTTTCTTAAAATAAATTAACCTAAAAAGTCTTTCTCTTGAGCAAATTGAAGATCTTAGTAAGGATATAACCAACATAGAAATACAATCTGCTATAAAAAACGTTTCCCCTAAAAAAGCTCCAGGAATGGATGGTTTTCCTATAGAATTTTACACCACATTCTGGGCTAAAATGTATTCTTTATTTACAGAAGTAGTTAACTCGGTGCAAAAAAACAATAGTCTTCCTGTATCAAGTGACTATATCTGTTATACCAAAACCAGGTAAAACTTGCGACGTACCTTCTGGCTTAATAAACTGTGACAGGAAGATCATAACCAAAATTTTTAATAATAGACTGGTACAAACTCTATCAAGCTTAATACATTACGACCAAGCTGGTTTTATACAATATAGGGATTTAATAACTAATACTAGAACTTGTATCTCATTCACACAATATGCAAAGAAACATAAAATAGATTTAACATTAATGGCAGTTGATGCGGAAAAGGCTTTTGATATACTAGAATGGTCCTACCTGTTTAAAGTTTTGGAATGATACAATTTCCCTTTAAATTTTATGAATATGATTAGAACCCTGTACAAGTCTCTTAAAGCATATGTATATACAAACGGAATTCTATCAAAACCTTTCTCATTAACTAGAAGAACTGCCCAAGGATGCCCTCTTTCACCATCATTATTTGCATTAGCAATTGAACCCTTGGCTCAAAAAATTAAGAGACAAAAGAGATAGAGGTATCGAGATTGGTAAAAAACTGTTTAAATTGAGCCTATTCGCGGATGATTTATTACTTTACTTAAGTAATGCAGTCACCTCAGTTCCACATGTTATGAAAATAATTACAACCTTTTCAGGGATCTCAGGTTATAAAATGAACATTGCAAAAACGGAGCTGTTGGCAATAGACTCTTGTAAAAAGGACTTGGAGAATCTCACACAATTTCGGATACAGAAAAAAAATATAAAATACCTTGGAATCTATATTAGCCATGATAAGACTCAGTTGTATAAAGATAACTTTCTTCCACTTGTGAAAGACTTTAAGAAAGATGTTAGGCAGTGGCAAGACTTGAAGATTAATTTAATAGGAAGAGTAAACCTTTTTAAGATGATGTGGCTACCGTAATTCTTATTCAAATTTCAAGCTATTCCTTTAACTCCTCCTAAAACTTTTTTAAAGAGGTAAACTCAATAATGTCTTCGTTCATTTGGTCAAATAAAGCATCTAGATTGGAAACTTTTGTATCACTCAAGAGCAGAAGGGGGTCTAAATCTCCCTAACTTAGAGTTTTATCACGTAGCAGCTCAGTTATTTTATATTGATCGCATCTATCCATGGATAGACATAGAAAACAATCAATTACAGTGCAACAGTTTACTGTTAGCACTTTTTTCTAACAAAACTTTGTTATTAATAGTACATTAAAGGCCTGGAATAAAATTAAAAAAATTCTTCATCAGGAAATTCCCAGGCATATACGTATTTGGAGCAATCCATCAATAAATATACAGAGCACGCAGCTTTACTGGGAAACATGGATAAAAGGTGGAATCAAGCAGTTATCAGATTTAACAAACCACGACACTTATAACTTAAAAGATGGAGAATTATTTAGGTATATGCAACTGAAAAACTGGATTACCTGCAATTTTGATTTGGAAAAGAACATTAGCCCTGAAATGTCTAACATTTTAAGCCAAAGCAACAACAAAAGGAGGCTGATCGGCTCTATGTACAATTTACTGATAAGCATGGAAAGCAGTGATTAATTATTACAAAGTATATACAATAAATGGACGGAAGACTTAGGGGTTGACGTTAAAGAAAAATGGAAAGAAAGCTTGTCACTAACATACAAATTAACTACTAACGAAAATCTGCGTCTAATACAGTTTAAGATTAATGACAAGAATATATTACACTAGAGATAAAATAAACAAGTTTGATAACACATCATCAAATATATGTTTAAAATGTAATCTATATGGTGACTCCCTTATGCATGCCTTTTGGTACTGCAAAGGAATTAAGAAGACTTGGGAGAGTATAGAGATTTGGTTATCTAAGTATACTAACAGAAAAATCATATTCTCTCCAAAAATGTGTATTTTTCAAGATATAGAGGGAATAAGATATCCAACTTGTTGATCTTTAAAAATTTGATATTGCAAAATTGGAAAAATAAGGAAGCACCTTCAATAGATAATTGGAAGGCCCTAAAGAAGTATTATCTGTGTATTGAAAGATTAATGTCAGAGGACAAAAATAAAAATAAACAATTTATAATGCCCTCTAGAGCATGTCTTTAGAACCCCCTTTATTATTTTATTTTACTTATTTGTGTGTGTGTGTGTGTGTGTGTGTGTGTGTGTGTGTGTGTGTGTGTGTGTGTGTGTGTGTGTGTGTGAGGGAGATCTGTGGCGAATGAGGACCAGCAATGTGCGGGTAAATGGGGACGGGGGTGGGAGAGGTGGGCGGATGGTAGGGTGGGTTGGTAGGGGTGGGTTGATATAATTAATAAGTATTGAGGGAAGCATAGTATATAAAAATAGAGATGAAATTTTGAAGAAACTCTGATTTTGATGAAATTTTGAAATCTGTCTTGATTTATTTTCTTTTTGTTTATTTATTGACCAAACTAATCCACAAAATCTGATGCACATTTCCGAAGTGCAAAACTGGGCGATGATGATGCGCCGAAGATGTGGACCAACATCTTGTGCTCAACAAGCTCCTGTTTGTAGTTCCCATCAGGCTACCAGGGAAACCTAAAAAGGTCTGTGTCTTCATGGCTGACTCTGACCTACTAAAACATTGCCTTCACGTCAGCCATAACCGTCACAGTCTCTGCCAGAACCTTAGGAGAACTCCCACCAGGGAGCTTGTTAGGTCCGGTACCTGCAGGAGCTGTTGGTTCAGCGTTTTTCCTCTAAAGCTTGCTCCACAGTCAAAGATGTGGACCAACATCTTGTGTTCAATGCCACATGGTAGGACTGATATAAATAAAGTTAAGATATGACCAAAGCAGAGACAGAAATTGTGAAGTACTGTCAAGAGCAAAGAATTCAAGGAAGACTTAGCAATGCTAAAGAAACAACAGAGAGGGAAGAAAAGTAACTCAGTGTTTAAGTTGAATCCAGTACTTGAAGGAGTGATGAGAGTTGGAGGAAGGTTGAGCCGAGCGGCGATGCCAGATGATTTGGGTCAATAGCATTACGGACCAGTTTATTCTTTTTGGTGTTTTTCATTTGAGCGTTTTAATGGAATACTGGGGAAGTTTAATAACAACAATAGGACAATTCAAGTCCAGATTATGAGGCCATTTCAGCAGAGACAACAGCTTCATATGCCATGGACATGTGAATATGGTGCTGAATTTGCCAGTATTTTAAGAAGACAAATGGTTGGGACTTTGTCATGCAGTGACACAGCTAAAATGCTTTATGTTAAGCACGGTGTTTTGGTGTCAGCAGAAAGACTTCTCTTAGAAAACTGTACAGTGGTGCCTCTGTCTCCGTTCCACCAGACAATCTTGGAAGAGCAAGACCAATGAAAAGGTCACTGAAGTCATGCCACTATGCACAGTGGTTGAGCTCTAGGTGACTGTGATGTTGTTTGCATGGAATGCACATTTTACCTTTGTGGCAAAGCCTGATTAAAACTAATTGTTGAAATAAATTGTTTTGTGTATCTTTTTTACATAACATTGGCCATTGCTAATGACATACACAGTAATTAATCTAGCATACTTTCATTAAATAAATCAATTCAAGCTCAAATGTAAGAGTCTATAATAAGGCTATACTGAGCCTGATCTATTTATACCAGAGATTTTCTTAAAATGAAGTTACCTTTTAGAAAAATTTCACCTGGGGTAAAACTCCCCCTGCTGCTACCCTGCTGCGTAGGTAAATCAAGCCGCCTCCTAATTTGACATTTACCTTTTTGTCACTGGAGGTTAAGCCTCTCAGGACAACCTGCCTTACTCCGCCTCGAGAAATCCTGTCCTACAAACATGTCTACATCTCTATACACAGACATATCAACATACACAAGCATCTAAGACTTGTCTACCTGAATATGGAGTGTGTTTCTATAGTCAGCTGTGTACAGCCGTAGTGCGGGATTAGCTGATACGAACAATGTCCGGTTTGAAGAAACTCCTGGTCTCTTGGTCTTTGATCCGCTCGAGCTTATTATGACGAAAAAGATGTTTAAATTTGGTTGTTTGACTTCATAAAGTCTCAGTTACTCATAATTTGCCTACCGTTGTCTAAATTTCTTAATATTAAATTCAGGATTTTGCTTACATTGACTGTTAGTAAAACTCAGCCTCTGTTGAGCTCTTGCAGTTACCAGTCCACTTACAACTCAAGTGTGGGAGTTTAAACGTACAATATGTAACTTTCTGCTGCTAGGGGTCTCTCAACCAAAACAATGGATTGTAAACACAGACGTTTGATGACGTTGGGAAGTTGCGTGGAATTATGAGAGTTATACGAATTTACCCATTCAAGTTTATTCACGTTACGTTTAGTAACATTTATTCATGTCATGCTAATAAAATAGCTGCAGTTTCCCCAACATAATTACGTTTTTCTTGATTCAATCTGTATTGGTAGCTAGCTGACCAGTTATCTAGTGAGCCAGAAAGCTAACATTAGCGGCTAACGTTAGCCGGTTTTAGCTGCTGGCTAATGATTGCCGCTGGCTAATGATAGTTTGATTGCCGTTGTCAGCAGCAGGAGAACATCTCTCAGCTGCCCGACCTCCCCCTTCACTTTTCTGTAATCTTAACTGTTCGTTTTGGTGCTTAACCCACCTTTTGTCGGGTTAATTTAGCTAGCTAACTGTAAAGACAGCTAAACGCGAAGCGGGGATAATTTCGGCAGGGAGGAGATTTTTGGTACAAACACCAGTAGCTAACATTAAAGATGGCCGATGTTGTGACTAGGATGCCTGGGTCTGCTATTCTCTGTTTCCTGACACTTCATTAAACTGCCGTTAGCATCGTAAGCACCTGGCACCGGCTGGGTAACTAGCTATTGCTACATGTCCCAGCTGTGTTGTCAGCTATCATCCCGAATGAAGTCTCTTTGTACGGGGGGAGTGAGGCAGGCAGAGCAGCCTGCCTCACTCCCCCCTCTGCCTGCCTCACTCCCCCGGTACAAAGAGACTTCATGGTATGCTAGCTGGCTACATTAGCATTAGATTAATCATCAATCTATACAGCTACCATTAACGTTACTAGTGAACTTATTCGTGGGTTAGCGCAGTGCTGCTTTTATCCATGGTCAAAACAATCATACTACTAATAACTTTATGAGCGTGTAGAATGATGTTGTAACCCTATAATGTAACCCTGCCGTTTTTTGGTTATTAATAAATCCCTGAGCTCCAACCATCTCCTGCCAGCCTGCCTCTCCCTGCATTTGGGTCCTGTAATCTCTGGAACTGCAACACATCCATCCATTCATCCATCAGTCAATCAATCATGTCAAGTAAATACAAATCTGATTCTATAGTCTTATTCAAGTACATTTTTCATTATTTCAATTTGTATTGTAGGAAAGCATGGCTGGACAGAAATTGTCAGTTGAAGAGTAAAGGAGAAGAAATAGAGTACGAACGAAAGAGAAGAGAAAAAATAAACAGTGACCAAGAGAGCAAGCATGCTATGCAAGAGAAGGAAAGACAAAGGTGGAAGAAGAGAGTTAAAGACAAAAAAGTAATACAAATAGACAAGATGGGAGACAGAGCAAAGAGGAATTGGAGAAAGTATTGGAGAGAGGCACAGAAAAGGTCCAGACAGAAAAGATCCAATGAAGATGCAGTGCTGGAGGCATACACCCCTCCAGATAGTCCGCAAGATCAGAATATTCAAGAATACAATGCCAGACACAGCAGACAGTCTCTCAGACAGGAAAGGGAGAGAAGTAAAACGAGAAAAAGACATTCAAGAGAAATAAAAACTTTGAAAGAGAAGCTTAACTGTACGTACACACCGCCACCGACTTGAGCTTCTAAATATACCAGAAGTCATTCATTTTCAATGGAAGCTGGCTTCTCTCAGCTGCAAGGAGCGGCAAATCTGTCGGCGTCCCGTTTTGGGCGTTTTGAGCGACCAGAGCGTCAATCAGAAAGTTGAAAGTAGGTCAACTTTATGGTAATAAGCTATGACGTGGTTCAGCTGCAAATGCAGCAACCAATCGAAATATAGACATCCTTACCGCTAGCTGATTCCGGAGAAACATTAAATGTAAACTTTCGTTCCTACAAAAACATTAGTTCCGAGAAAAAGGAGGATTTATGATATTTGCGTATAGGGACCAGTTAACGTTACCTGCCGGTCACATCGTCTCTAAACAGTCCGCTCACGGTGAAGTCCTGCACGGATCAACAGCTGGCGGCTTCTCGCTCTGCCTGCATGCTGCTGCGGTTCAGCGGCTAACGAGCGAGTTAACTGCTAACAGACACCGCTGCGACCAACACATGTAATTTAAAAAAAGGTTTCTAGTGTCAATGTATTAGCCGTGCAGTGGCTGCTTCTGCTTTTTCCATGACTGAACATAGAATGCTACTACGTCAGAGCGGCCAAAGCATCAAACAGCTTCCCCGTACTTTTTGACAAGCGTCCTTGACAGTCATGCTTGAAGGGAAGAAAAGACCTTCGGCCATGTTGTGGGGGGAAATGGAAAAAGAGATGGGAGGGGAGATGGAAGAGGATATGGAAATGGAAGATGTGATGGAGGAGGAGTTGGATGAGGAGCCTCTGAAAGGTCCTGAGGGTACAGTGACAGTAACGACTGTTAGCAGCCTTAATAATGGAGACTGGCTAGCAGTAGTATATGATGGCTAGCCAAGACCATTGCTGTGGATAGTGAGCATCAAGATGTGAAAGTGGAGTTTCTGAATCCCCATGGTCCAACAGCAAAGTATCAGCCTAAGCTTCTCACGAAGGATGTCTGTTTCTGCCCAGTTGAAGACATCATAGTGAAACTAATGGGAAATGCATCACCAGTCCAATTAAGAACACGCGAGATCTACAGCATAGCCCATGATGTGATGGACTTCATAGAGCGTGAGCATGCCTGCTGCTCAAGGCATAAGCGCAGGTTAGACAAAAATGAAATCTTAAGTAAGCGAATTGAACCTGATTCTAAGCTAAAGATTATGTATTGCAGTATTGTTGTCAAGGAATGTCAATTTAAGATCACACCCAGTATAAAGTAGGCAGTGCAGGGCAATCACACATCCAACACACCCAAACACACACACACACACACACACACACACACACACACACACATACACACACACACACACACACACACACATGCCACTTTAAAATAAATGACTACTTACAAAGGAGGAAAGGAAGAGGAGAATATGAGAAAAAGGAGAGCAGGAAGTGGTGTAGGGGAGGTAGATGAAAACAGCAGGGGAGGAGGGCCCCTGGTTTCCCTTGTTGTTTTTTGGATATTTGGAAACGGTGTAATTTATAATAGTTGGAAACGGTGTATGTGCAATATGTTTATTATAGTTTGCTTTACAGTAAGTTCAATACTCTAATAGCAAGGAGTAGTTTTAGTAGTAATGTTTAAAGAGCACATTTGTTCAATAATCAGCAATGCACAGGCCCGTATTAAGACAACGTGGTGCCCCTGGGCACTATACCTCAAAGGCTCCCCTCCCCCTTTACCCGTGCTGTCCTCCTGGCAAAAATATCACACATAATCAAGGGGATTTCTCAAATGTAATTTACTAACTTGTCCAACTACATACATGTAGGCATATGAGCAGTGAGCAATATATTGAAATGTCTCAATTCAAAATGTCATATTAAAAAGCACAGCACTCAATTCAAAATGTCAAAATCAATACACATCAGTACATCAGCCCAGCAGACAAGCCAAAAAAACTAACAAAAAACTAAGCATTTTCATTATGCAAAGAGAAACCAACACTTACTTTCCCCCTGCCAAAAATATCAGACATAATCAAGGGGATTTCTCAAATGTAATTTACTAACTTATCCAACTACATACATGTAGGCATATGAGCAGTGAGCACTATATTCAAACTTTCTCAATTCAAAATTTCTATCAATTCAAAAAGCCAAAATTATACTATGTATTGCAGCATTGTGGGTAGGTCAAATATGTATTTTTCCGACTTTATTTCAGGGGCCCTGAAAGCAACTCCTCTGGTCAAAAACTTTCAAAAGCATTAAGGGAAAGCTAAAACTGCTTTAGCGTCACAGCTAACGACAATAAAAGGACCTAAAATTAATAATATATGGACAAAAGACTATCAATATTAGATCTAAGAATATGGATTTATTGCACAAAGTCCTCTGAAAGAAATACGAGTTCTAGGAAAAGAAGTGCAGACTGTGGACCGGTCTTTTACTTCTCTGCATACTGAATAAACTCACGAAGCACTGTGCTGGTTGTGCTATGTGCTTGAAAATCACGGAGAAGGGTTGGGCGCAACCCAAGTCTCACCCAGAGGTGAGAAAAAATTCTTTACTTGCCAATTACATTGAATCAAGAAAGCCAACCACTTATCATTTCTATAACAGTGAATATTTTACATTCATCATTATAATAACATTTTTTGGGGGTGTTAAACTGGCCACTTTTGATTATTGTTAAACCCCCCCCTCCAAATGATACATTTGTGCGTACCTATGGACCAACTCAACTCTGACAGATTGGTGAGGGGTGTGATAGTGGTCATGTAATATTGATTTATTTATAATGTATTATTATTATTATTATTATTATTATTATTATTGTGAAATTAGTGTTCATAAACGAGTAATGTATGGTCTTTCAACAATTTCAAGTTAATAATATAACTATTTACGGAAAATATTGTTAAAGCTTGTGTCATGTGGTGCCCCTCCCCCCTCCCACTGGTTGTGAATGGTTGGTGCCCCTGGGCACCAGCCCAAGTGCCCTTATGGATAATCCGGGCCTGGCAATGCACAAACATTTTTTTGTCAACACCGTCAGTTTTTCGTCAACAGCATCAGGTCTTTGTCAACAGCGAAAGATATGTTTTTTGTTAATTTTTTGGGGAAAAAAATCTTCTTCCTTCAGTTTATATTGTTTTTATAATAAAGGAGCATCTGATCTACATCCTCTTATGTCTTATTTGTTTAAGGAATTTATTTTTACAATATTGAAATTAAAATCAAAGTTTGAAAATGCAAATATTTAGAAATGTAGGTTTTCAGAATAGTGTGAAATCACAACTTAAGTTTATATATTGTATTTTTTTTACATAGGCTATCAGAGTAACTAAACACTATTACAACATAATTAAGAACTTTAGATTCTTGTTGGATTGGAAGAATTAAAATTGTATACTTTTTAGTGTGTTTAATGTGTTTTTATTTAGAACCTGCTCCTTTACATTGTTAAATAGCTAAGACCTTTCTCTGCACAACCATATAGGCCTAACTGTAATTGATATAGTGTGTATTTAAAAAAAAAAATATTTTAAAACATGTTTTGTCCCAACTCTCAAGAATCAGTGACATAATTCATATATCATAGAATAAGCAAACAAAATATCTTCATAACAAATGCAGTACATCCTTGATTCTCGTTTTCCATGCTATCAATCACCTCGTATCCTAATGGCGTGAGTGCCAGAACATATGTAGGCCTATTGGTTTTGTATGTTACATATTGTACCTTTAAAGATACAATATGTAACATTTCTGCATTAAAATGTCTAATAACGACTATACCTATGTTATATATTTTGATTAGTTGCGTACTTACACTATCCAAAATGTTTCCAACAATGTTCAAACCCAGAAAAATCTGTCATTTTATTTTAATGACACGGGAAGTTTCATTTAGTCGCCTGTCAGCATCATAAAACTTTTGACCCCTCCGGCTCCTCTAACTTCCGTCAAAACATGGGAACCCAGATGATAGGTTCGAGAGTAATTGTAAATCATACAATGTCACAGAAAGAATAATACTCAATTGAGTATGTCTATCTCTATCACTCGGATCCACACGAAGCAAACTAGTGCCTTCCATATACAACCAAACACGGCTGTACTGTAGCTGTAACCATTCTTGCCTCGACCACAAATGGCTTCCAGGCCCGTTTGCTCCGCTGTTAGCTCCGCTTTTAGCTCCGCCGTTAGCTGTTCGTTAGCTCCGCCGTTAGCTTCGCTGTTTGCTGTTAGCTTTGCTGTTAGCTTCACTGTTTGCTGCTAGCTCCGCTGTTAGCGTGTGAAGCTAACGCCACAATTCACCAACTGCTCTGTGTAACCCTGCTCTGTGCATTCACATATGAGAGCAGCGCTTGTCTCTCATACTACTAGCTGCTAGCTACTAGATGGAGTTTGGAGATGATGTGGGGTAGCCTTATTGTTTAAGCTAGCCTAATGTTTACATCTTACTTTTTACACTCAGGCTAGTTCAGGGGAGAGACAGCATGACACTAGGTGGTACAGCCTGACACGTGCACAATAAAAAAAAATTGCCTTCTGCATTTTTGTTATGCTTTTCCCTCCATTGTACCGAACCGAACCGTGATATGAACCGAGGTATGAACCGAACCGTGACTTCAGTGTACCGTTCCACCCCTAGTGGATTCCTTTAGGTTCCTGGGATCAACCATCTCACAGGACCTAAAATGGTCTCCCCACATTGACTCTGTCCATAAAAAGGCCTGTGATGTCACGAGAGGCTGTGTCCTAGAGGGACGTTACATCCCTCTGAGATGGCTACAATCACGAACAGCTGTGGCTCCATCTGCTGGTGTAGTCGGGAACTCCACCCCTCAATACACCACATTCCCACACAGCTGAGACTGATCAGGACCTGATGAGCTGAAAGGTTTTTAAGGGTTAGAGACACACTCAGTGGGGGGTGTATGGAGAGACAAACGTCAAGCAGTGCTCTCTGCAAAAGGACCAGACCGCTCCAGTACTTTGTCGGTGAGGAATACGAAAGGTTGGAAATACTTACCAGACAATTGAAGGATTTACATGCCGGATTGGCAACAGGCTGCAGGATGGATTGAAGTAAGGCTGAAAAGAATGTTTATTTACTTGAGGGAATCAAGATTATGATTTGATTACCAGAAGAGACATTATTTAAGTTTTGACCCTTAGTTACACTTTTGAAGTTGGAACGTTTTTTTGTTATTCCCACGAACTATAATAAAATCCTTGTTTTGTTTGAACTTTGTGTCCTCGCACTACTTGAGCCGTCCCGGTGACATCACATATGGTGGAGAATGTGGGCGGGCTCAAGTGTTAATAGTGCATGTCAGGAGGATACTGAAAATTTGATCACCCTGTTTTCCAAATTGGCCGTAGGCTCCCCGCCGAATAAAATGGAGGAGATTTTGAAAGCCCTTGTTGCTGGCCAGCAAGCCCAGATGCAAGCAAATGCGGCTCTCTTGGAGGAGCAAAGAAAAGCCAACCTTCTGAAGGCAGAGGAATTGCAGTTGCAGAGACAGATGGCTACCCAAAATGCCCACCCAATAAAGGCAAGTGACTTTATAGCTAAGATGGGGGCTACCGATGACGTTGAGGCGTACCTGCATGCCTTTGAAGCCACGGCCACTAGGGAAGCCTGGCCCAAGCAACAGTGGGTGGGCCTGTTAGCCCCATTTCTAACCGGGGAGTCTCTGAATGCTGTCCGGGACCTGGGCCCCGACCAGGCAACTGATTATGATGCCCTGAAGTCTGAGATCCTCAGCAGAAATGGACTCACCAAATTTGGTATGGCCCAGCGCTTTCACAGCTGGACCTTCCAACCAGACCAGCCTCCTCGGGCGCAGATGCATGAACTTGTCCGGATCACGCGGAAATGGCTAGATCCGACGAGGAATACGGCAGCGGCGGTGGTAGAGGCTATTGTGGTGGATCGTTACTTACGTGCCCTGCCTTATGAGGCGAAACGGTTCATCAGTCAACAGGCCCTGACCACGGCTGATCTGACCGTGGAAGCTGTAGAAAAGTACCAGGCCACAGCGGAGATGCTGCGTGCTTCCAGAAAAGACCCCAGGAGTGCGTCACCACCACAGACGGGAGGAACCCGTCCAAAGAACCCCAAGGTCTTGAGCCCAGCCATGTCAGGACCTATCCCGGCCCCAGGCGGAGCCAGAAACCAGTCGGGTCCAGGGAGAATACAGCGGGAGAGTGAAACCCGACAGTGTTACCGGTGTGGAGAGATGGGACATATCTCCTGGCAGTGTGGGAAACCGGCGGATGAACCTATGCCCACCGCTGGGTCCTCCACCTCACCACCCACACACCGTTTTGCCTCGCTCGTGGGAGTCGTAGATGGCGGCCCAGATCGACCCCCCACCTGCCCGGTGACTGTGAATCACCATGATGTGGAGGCCCTACTAGATTCAGGTAGCCGGGTCACCCTGGTGCGTAAGGACCTGGTGGGCCCATCGTGTCTGACCCCAGGGAAAGTCCTCCCGGTTTCCTGTGTCCATGGAGACACTAGAGACTACCCCATCACTGAACTCACAATGACCACCACCCGGGGCACCATACACACGGTGGCGGGGGTGGTTGATTCCCTCCCCGTCCCTGTCCTAATTGGACGAGACTGCCCAGCCTTTTACCCACTCTGGAGAGAGACTCAGGAGAGGCTAATCCGAGTCCCTCGGAAACGGAGGGGTAAGACTCACCCTGAGAACGCTCAAATGCCACCCTCAGAATCACTCACTCCCGTCCGGGCTCTAACAGGGATGGCAGGTGCCCAGGATGACACAGAGACTGGTCCAGATACAGGGGAAGAGAACGTGGCCCAGGAAAGTGCTCCGATCTCCAGTGAGGAAGACATCCAAGGCACCCAAGAGCTACCCCCTCTCACAGGCCAGTATGGTACGGCTCAATTGCAAGATCCCACTCTTGCAAATGCCTTAAGAAATGTGCAGGTATGAACAAGTCCTACTTACCCCCATTTCGCAGTAAGCCGGGGGTTAGTGTACCAGGTAGTAAAAAAAAATGAGGAAGTGCATGAACAGCTCCTTGTGCCACAGCCCTATCAGACCACCGTACTCAACCTAGCACACACGCACCCGCTAGGGGCCCACTTAGGAGTAGAGAAGACTAAGGAAAGAATCCTGCAACGTTTCTTCTGGCCGGGAGTACACAAAGAGATAGAGAACTACTGTCGTAGTTGCCCTGAGTGTCAGCAGGTGGCGCCAAAGCCCCCATATAGAAACCCGCTCATTCCCTTGCCTATTATCGAAACTCCTTTTGAGAGGATTGGGTTAGACATAGTTGGGCCCTTGCCGAAAAGTTCCAGGGGGCATCAGTACATTCTGGTCATCCTGGACTATGCATCCCGGTACCCTGAGGCCATTCCGCTGAGGAAGGCTACGTCCAGACAAATCGCCAAGGAGCTGTTCCTTCTCTCAACTAGTCTGGGAATCCCAAAGGAGATATTGACGGACCAAGGGACCCCGTTCATGTCCAGGGTGATAAAAGAACTCTGTGCTTTACTGAAAATCAAACAGCTGAGAACTTCTGTCTACCACCCCCAGGCGGACGGCTTAGTCGAACGCTTTAACAAAACACTAAAGTCCATGCTGCGGAAGGCGGTTGGGGAAGATGGGCGCAACTGGGATCAACTGTTACCATACATATTATTTGCGGTAAGAGAGGTACCGCAGTCTTCTACTGGTTTTTCACCCTTTGAGCTCTTGCTTTCCTACAGACCCAGAGGACTACTTGACATCGCCAAGGAGGCCTGGGAGGAGCAGCCATGCCAACAGCGGACGCTGATCGAGCATATCGGAGCCATGAGGGAGAGAATGAAGGCCATCTATCCCATGATGCGTGAGCACCTGGAGGCCAGTCAGCGGCAACAGCAAGCCTCCTACAACAGATCTGCTCAACCCAGGGAGTTTAAGTTGGGGGACAGAGTGCTGGTCCTGGTACCAACCGTCGAGTGTAAATTCCTGGCAACTTGGCAAGGACCATATGAGGTCATTGAACGGGTGGGCGAGGTAAACTACAAGGTGAGGCAACCTGATAAAAGAGAACCTGAGCAAATTTATCATGTTAACCTCTTAAAGAAGTGGCACGCCAGAGAGGCGATGTTCAGCTGTCTACCCCCCACAGAGTCCAAGGAACCGGTGCGAGAAGAGGTTCAGCTGGGTCCAAATCTGTCCCCACATCAACGACAGATGGCCCTGGAACTCGTGGATCGGAACCTGGATGTCTTCTCCTCCCTTCCCGGACACACAGAGGTGGTCCAACATGAGATCCGCACCATGCCTGGCCAAACTGGTAAACCAGCGCCCGTACCGCGTGCCGGAGGCTCGTAAAGTAGCTATACAGGAGGAGGTAAGGAAGATGCTGGAGCTGGGAATAATCGAAGAGTCCCAAAGTGCCTGGGCAAATCCCATCGTACTAGTTCCCAAACCAGATGGGTTAGTACGATTTTGTAATGATTATCGTAAGTTGAATGAAGTGTCTGAATTTGATGCATACCCAATGCCTCGTGTCGATGACTTAATAGACTCTTTGGGGCATGCTCGCTTCTTAACCACTCTTGACCTCACAAAAGGCTATTGGCAGGTGCCCCTGACCCTGGCGGCCAAGGAGAAGACAGCCTTTGCCACCCCGGAGGGACTCTACCAGTACACCCGGCTTCCGTTTGGTCTCCACGGGGCACCTGCCACGTTCCAACGCCTGATGGATCGAGTCCTTGCTCCCCACAAGAGATACGCAGCGGCATATTTGGATGATGTGGTCATACAAAGTCCAGACTGGGCCAGTCACATACCCCGAGTACAAGCAGTGCTAGATTCGCTCAGGGAAGCAGGACTCACAGCGAACCCGAAGAAGTGCAGGCTGGCCTTCAGTGAGACGAACTACCTGGGATATACCATTGGGCGGGGGTTGGTCAAGCCTCAGAAAGCCAAATTGCAAGCCATACAGGACTGGCCACAGCCCATCACCAAGAAGCAGGTGAGGTCATTTTTGGGTCTAGCCGGCTACTATAGACGTTTTATTACGGATTTTGCTACCATAGCTAACCCTTTGACAGAGCTGACGACCAAACACCACTCACGAATGGTGAAGTGGAACCCTGCAGCGGAGGCGGCCTTCACCAACCTGAAGCGAGCACTCTGCTCCAGTCCGATCCTGGTGGCGCCAGACTTCAAGAAAGAATTCATTGTCCAGGCGGATGCTTCGGAGGTGGGTCTGGGTGCTGTTCTCGCCCAGGCACAAGACGGTGAGGAACATCCCATTCTCTACCTCAGCAGGAAGTTACTTCCAAGGGAGAAAAACTATTCAACGGTGGAAAAGGAATGTCTCGCTATAACCTGGGCCCTGGAGTCCCTGCGATTCTATCTCCTGGGCCGACGTTTCACGGTGGTATCTGATCATGCCCCTCTGCAGTGGATGGCCAAGAACAAGGGAACTAACAGTAGAGTTACCAGATGGTTTTTGAGCTTGCAAGCGTTTAACTTTTCTGTTATCCACAGGGCTGGCAAGCGCCATGGCAATGCGGATGCCCTCTCCCGGCGTGATGCCTTCTTCTCTGCCTTCACCCCGACGAGGACGTCTGTCTCGAGGGGGGGGGATGTGTGATGTCACGAGAGGCTGTGTCTTAGAGGGACGTTACATCCCTCTGAGATGGCTACAATCACGAACAGCTGTGGCTCCATCTGCTGGTGTAGTCGGGAACTCCACCCCTCAATACACCACATTCCCACACAGCTGAGACTGATCAGGACCTGATGAACTGAAGGTTTTTAAGGGTTAGAGACACACTCAGTGGGGGGTGTATGGAGAGACAAACGTCAAGCAGTGCTCTCTGCAAAAGGACCAGACCGCTCCAGTACTTTGTCGGTGAGGAATACGAAAGGTTGGAAATACTTACCAGACAATTGAAGGATTTACATGCCGGATTGGCAACGGGCTGCAGGATGGATTGAAGTAAGGCTGAAAAGACTGTTTATTTACCTGAGGGAATCAAGATTATGATTTGATTACCAGAAGAGACATTATTTAAGTTTTGACCCTTAGTTAAACTTTTGAAGTTGGAACGTTTTTTTGTTATTCCCACGAACTATAATAAAATCCTTGTTTTGTTTGAACTTTGTATCCCCGCACTACTTGAGCCGTCCCGGTGACATCACAGGCCCAACAGAGGTTATACTTCCTGCGACAGCTAAGGAAGTTTAATCTGCCTAAGGAGCTGCTGACCACTTTCTACTCAGCCATCATTCAGTCTGTCATCTGCACCTCCATCACTGTCTGGTTTGGTTCAGCCACCAAACGGGATAGGCCCAGACTGCAACCGACAGTTAGGGCTGCAGAGAGGATCATTGGAACTGACCTTCCCTCCATCCAGGACCTGTCCAGGGTCTCTGCAAAAACCTCTGCAGACCCCTCACATCCTGGTCACAAACTGTTCAACCTTCCCTCTAGTAGGCGATACAGGGCACTGTTCGCCAAAACCAGCCGACACAGAGGCAGTTTCTTTCCCCAAGCAGTCACTCTGTTGAACACTCAGAAATAGCTCCCACCCTCACATTGAACAAAGTCAACCAACACTGTTCTGCTCATCTACCTCATGTCTATTTCAATCCTATAATTACAATATTGTTATTAATATATTACTGATCTGCCTTGCACTGTACTCATATTCAAATCCTAAAATCTCTGGTCTATTCACCAATATTGCACTATTCCTTCCCTCTCTTTTGTATATTTTTTGTAAAATTGTAAATTCTATTGTATTGTTATACTGTACACTATTTTTTTTTATATTCTCACCGTCAACTCTGTTTTTATTCTTAATATGTTAAGTGTTGTACTTTGAGAGCAAAGATTACCAGAGTCAAATTCCTTGTTTGTCTACACAGAACCTGGCCAATAAAGCTGATTCTGATTCTACATCAGAGGAAGACGTACTACTACATTTACCTGACAGAGAACGTAGCAGAATCAGAATTGAATCACAAAATACCACTATCAAAATGTGGAGTAATCAAACATTTGCATCATGGACTCATGGCAGTGTGCTACCCATCTGGCCTGTTATGAGAGCCATCCAGCAAAAAGCTGCGTTAATCAACCACCAGAACCGGACCGAGTACAGAGACACTTCCATTCAGCCGGCTCCAGAATACGTGTGTGTGTGTGTGTGTGTGTGTGTGTGTGTGTGTGTGTGTATGTGTGTGTGTGTGCAGAGAGAGAGAGAGGTGGAAGGCAACGCAAATAAAGAGTTTTTTTGTTCAACTTCATTTTAGTGTTGTCCTTTTCGTCAACAATATTGCATGTTGATATCGCCACAATCAGCGTTTAATGATGGCGGTCCTGTCTCGTCATTATTATTGTTAACGAATTTAACACTTCAGCAGAGGTGTTCATTTCCAAACATGCCTAGTGGCTTGACGGTTAATGTTGAAGAATGTATTTAATTGTGGGTGTATTTTGCCGATGGTAATGTTATTAGCAGTACACTTCATTAACGGATCCAGGGTGAGTCTAAAGAAAACTGCTGTCTTTGCACGGTCAGCTTTGAGACAGTCTCGCATTTAGAGCTCACAGCAACCTAATACGATCTAGTGTCAGGCTTTTGTTTGATATTTAGTGTTGGAAAAATGGCTTTTTATAGAGTTTCTTCTTTGTGAAATGCTTTTGAGTGAATTTAAGCTGGGCTTAAAATTGTGAAGGGTAGACACGGAATAGCCAGCGTTATGGTAGCGCCTTTTTTTTCCCTCAACCTTTTCAACATGATGTTCCTGTCAGATATCCGCTGGTGCTCCAGGAAAGTGAAGAAAAGTTTTTTTGGTATATCCAGCAATCATGTAACGTTAGAAGCAGCAAAAAGTGTATCAGAGTGAAAGCCGGAACAACTGTACATAGCGTGTCAACTGTTGAAGGAGAGGAAAATTGTGAAAATTTAGAGTTGTAATAAACAGTGGGACAGAGCCTTCACAAGAAAGAAGCTATAGAAACAATGCCCCCAACGCGGCTTGGCCCCGGAGATACCGGACGAGGACACGCCTACATCAATGGGATGGCTGCCGGACTCTCCCCACTTTCCGTCCGCAGGACAGTCACCATTTGTCGGTCAATATAACTGTAAAGAAGACCGTTAAATGCTAAAGGGGGGAGAATTTCAGCACAACACCATGGCCAGCCAGACTTGGACACCTGTGGCGATATGGTCTGTTTCCCCGACGGAACATTAGCATCGTTATCACCCGGCGCTGGAGTTTGTGCTGGCTAAGTTCGGATTGCTGTAAGTTAATAATAATGGCAGGCTGCTGGCTAACTGTGGATGGGTCCCCGGGGGCTGCCGCTCTTATCCCGAGTGAAGTCCCTTAGCAGCGGGGAGTGAGGCAGACAAACCTGGGTGGGATAGCTGGTTAAATTAGCGAAACATTTGTCCTCTATACAGCTAACGTTAACGCTAGCTGGCGAACGTAATCGTGGGTTAGCCCAGTGCTGTTTAACGTTAATTTTAATTAAAACAATTATACCTAAAACAACTTCATGAGCATGTTGAACGATGTTGTAACCTTATAACGTTCCCCACCAAACATTAGCATGAGCTACTTGTCAAAGTAGCATATAACGTAAAGCTGGATTGATATTGAAATGTATCAATAAATAAGGTCTCCGCTGTATTACTGTGTTGTAAGTGGCATGTAATCGATGACAAAAAGATGCTGTGTGGCAGAAAGCAAGCTGTATTACGGTTATTCCCCACTAACACAGAGCGTTTAGGGAACGTTGGGGAACGTTAGTTTCTGGTTCCCTAAAGGTTCGTTCGAACCAGACCAAAAACTAACGTTCCCTCATGGTTATAACGTTCCCTAAACGTTAAGGGAACCAACCAACGGGAACGTTCTCCTGTGGTTGCACTGTACCTCCACACAACGTTCCCGTTTGTTTTTTTTTGGTTGTTCTGAGTGCGGTTTTGAAAATGTTTATTTATGCCAGCTCCATTTAAGTTTTTGAAGTAGCATATAAAATGTTTGCAGTCACTTGATTTAGATTCACTCAAAAATGATTGGTCTTATAAAATATAATGCGGAAGTAAAACGCAGTGTGAGAGTGTGGAGGGGAGAAAAGACTGATGGAGGAAAATAGTGTTATTTCGAGATAAATGTTGTACTATTTGCTTAGTTTTTTTTGTTTTTTTTAGCCCCCTGGTAGCCCTTAGTCCCTAGGAAGAGCCAGCATCTACGCAAATCTACGCACCTGTGCGTGGAGGACCGCACTTGTTCTATGAGTAGTAGCTAGCTAAACATTAGCTTCAGGCTAACACCAGCCCCATGGCTACCTCCACACCTTGCGAGCCCCACCTCCCCACAGGATTTCCTCGTTGCTTGAAAATCCAAACAAAGAAATCGATGACCTTAGGGAAGAAGTTCGATCTCCTACCTGGACGTTGCTCAAAACCAGTCGCTTCGCATCACAACTCTCTCGGCGGCACTCCAGGATACTGTAATTTGGGACACATCTGCCTGTCTACACCCATCTTATAGTTCGACACCGACCACCAGGGCATCCTGGACTGAAGTGGTCTGTGGCCGAAAGAGAGCCTCGGGTAGGGCGCCATCGCCTCCTGCCCTCAGCCTCTCCAGTCGCTTCGATGCCCTGTCGAAGCCGAATGTTCCCCCGGTAACGGCCGACGTGGCTCGCCCCGCTTCAAAGCCGACGGACCTGCAGGCGTCAACGAGGAGCACCGCTGCCTCGCGACGACAATTTCTGAGGGATGCGGTAGTCAGACGGTCCGGTGGCCTCCCTTTCCTGAACCAGCCAAATAACAACGTTCCTCAAAAACAATCTCCCCCACCGAATGAAGGTAAGCAATATTCCGCTTCTTTTCCTTGTCCATCTGAATCCAATACTGGCTGTTTTGTTCCTACCACCGGCCATTCACGCCCCCCCACTCCTCGTCCGCTCTTCACCCCAACCAAAATAATTATCGGCGACTCCATCACCCGGAATATACGTTTTTTTAATGCTGTCACACACTGCTTTCCTGGAGCCAAAGTTGCAGACATCCTGGCTAAAGCTGTGGACCTGATACCGTCACTCCCGACCTCTATTAAACGCATCGTGGTCCATTGCGGACATAATGACATGTCCTATCAGCAGAGTGAGCGCACAAAGAAAGACTTATTTATCAGCCATATTTGACTCAAATCTGTTAATTAATCCTAAACCTAAACTAAATTATAACTCGTTTGAAAGTCTTGTTCTTAATCTTCAACATCCAACATGGAAATCATTAAAGCCAATCATATTTGTTGTTGTTTACCGAGCGCCAGGCCCATATTCTGAATTTTTATCTGAATTCCCAGAGTTTTTGTCATGTATTGTCCTAAAATCAGATAAAATAATTATCGTAGGTGATTTTAATATCCATGTGGATGTTGACAGTAATAGTCTTAGTACTGCCTTCAACTCACTACTAGATTCAATTGGTTTGGTCAGAGTGTGCATAAGGCCACGCACTGTTTTAACCACACCCTCGATTTTGTGCTGTCATATGGCATCAAAATTGAAGATTTAATAGTATTTCCACAGAATTCTTTATTATCAGACCAATTTTTAATAACTTTCGAATTCTTACTACCAGACTATATGAAATTAAATAAAACCTTCTACACTAGATGCCTATCTGACAGTGCTATAGCTAAATTTAAGGAAGATATTCCAACAGCAATTAACTCAATGTCGTGCTTTAATATAACAGAGGACCTTTATGCTAATTTTAGTCCTTCCCAAATTGATAATTTTGTAGACAGTGCTACGACCTGCCTACGGACGACTTTAGACTCTGTTGCTCCTCTCAAAAAGAAGATGATGAAGCAAAGGAAACCAGCACCATGATATAAATCCCAAACTCGCAAATTAAAACAAATCTCACGGAAACTTGAAACTAAATGGCGTTCCTCCAAACTGGAAGAATCTCGTTTAGATTGGCAAGATAGTTTAAAAACCTATAGGAGGGCCCTCAGAAATGCCAGATCAGACTATTACTCATCATTAAAAGAAGAAAATAAGAACAACCCAAGGTTTCTTTTAAGCACTGTAGCCAGGCTGACAGATAGCCACAGCTCTACTGAGCCATATATTCCCCCAGCTCTTAGTAGTGATGACTTCATGAGTTTCTTTAATGATAAAATCATAACAATTAGGGATAGAATTCATCACCTTTTGCCCTCAACTTCTAACGGTTCACCTTTTGATACAGGAATGCTAGAAAAAACAACAAGACCTGACATATACTTTGACTCCTTTTTTCCTATAGACCTTCAACAACTAATGCTAAAGGTCTCTTTAGCAAAGCCTTCTACCTGTCTCTTAGACCCCATCCCAACGAGGCTACTTAAAGAAGCGTTACCCGTGGTTAACACTTCATTACTAGATATGATCAATATGTCTTTATTAACAGGTTATGTACCGCAGTCATTTAAAGTAGCTGTGATAAAACCTCTTCTGAAAAAACCCACCCTCGATCCTGAGGTCTTAGCCAACTATAGACCTATATCGAACCTTCCCTTTCTCTCCAAGATCCTTGAAAAGGTAGTCGCTAATTAGTTATGTGACATATTACATAGGAATAGTCTATTTGAGGATTTTCAGTCAGGATTTAGAAAGCATCATAGCACAGAGACGGCACTGGTGAAAATTACTGACGACTTTCTAACTGCTGCTGACAAAGGACTTTTCTCCATACTTGTGTTATTAGATCTTAGTGCTGCATTTGACACTATTGATCATACAATCCTTTTACAGAGACTGGAACACTTAGTTGGCATTAAAGGAATCACACTAAGCTGGTTTAAGTCCTATTTCTCTGATCGATCTCAATTTGTTAATATCAACGATAAATCCTCCAGGTACGCCAAAGTTAGCCATGGGGTTCCTCAAGGCTCAATGCTTGGACCAATTCTATTCTCCTTGTATATGCTTCCTCTAGGCAATATTATTAGGAAACACTCAATTAACTTTCACTGTTATGCGGATGACACCCAATTATACTTATCAATCAAGCCAGACGAAACCAGTCAGTTAGCTAAACTGCAAGTGTGCATTAAAGATATAAAATCATGGATGACCAACAATTTCCTGAAGTTGAACTTGAACAAACTGAGGTTATTGTGCTGGGCGCTAAACACCTCCGAACTTCATTATCCGAAGATATATTACTCTGGACGGCATTGCCATGGCTTCCAGCACTACTGTCAGAAATCTAGGAGTTATTTTTGATCAGGATTTATTGTTTAACACCCACTTAAAACAAACCTCAAGAACAGATTTTTTCCACCTTTGTAATATTGCCAAAATTAGGAACATCCTGTCTCAAAATGATGCTGAAAAACTAGTCCATGCATTTGTTACTTCCAGGCTGGACTACTGTAATTCCCTATTATCAGGATGCACAAATAAGTCCCTTAAGACTCTCCAGCTGATCCAGAATGCTGCAGCGCGTGTTCTGACAAGAACTAAGAAAAGAGATCATATTTCTCCTGTATTAGCTTCTCTGCATTGGCTTCCAGTAAAATCCAGGATTGAATTTAAAATCCTTCTCCTAACCTACAAAGCTCTAAATGGTCAAGCACCATCATATCTTGAAGAGCTCTTAGTACCTTATTGTCCCACTAGAGCACTACTCTCCCAGAATGCAGAGTTACTTGTGGGTCCCAGAGTCTCTAAAAGTAGAATGGGAGCCAGAGCCTTCAGCTACCAGGCTCCCCTCCTGTGGAACCAGCTCCCAGTCTGGGTTCGGGAGGCAGACACCGTCACCATTTTTAAGAGTAAACTTAAAACTGTCCTCTTCGATAAAGCTTATACTTAGGAAGTTAGGAGTTGCAGCATTCGCCTGGACCGGCGGGGGAAGGTGTGTAGCCACAGTCATGACGCACCTCCTCCATATCTCTGCTTCTCTTCATAGAAAGCTTACTATATTTAGGGTATGAGGAGTTGCAGCGTGCGCCTAGACCGGGGGGGGTGGGTGTGTAGCCTCAGTCATGGCGCACACCCATCCTATCACTGCTTCTCCCCATAGAAAGCTTACGCATACTTAGGTAGTAAGGTGTCACAGCGTTAGCCTAGCCCGGCGGGGGAAGGTGTGTAGCCACAATCGTCGAACACAGCCTCCCTATGCGGTTATAGTTCTTGACTACCGGGGCACCTCCTTTGACACACTGAGCTCCTCTCTCCTTTCTCTTTCCATCTGTGTGTATTCATGTTCCAGAAATGCTTGTTATTAACCTAGTTCCGGGGAGCTTCCCCGGAGTCCGTATGTTCTTTGTCCTCCCAGCACCATCATCTTGGATCATGATGGCACCTACATCATGGTGGCAGCTGTCGCCGTGGTCCTCCCCTACGACCTGCTGTGCCCCATTACACCCTGCAATGCCCGGCGTCGACTTGCTATGTCCGGCCAATGCCCTGTTACGCCCTGATGTGCTCTACGACACCATGAACTATTACAATTACTCTAGTCATTATCTTAATTGTGACTTTTTATTGCCATTGTTCATCAAACCCCCAACCGGCATTGTCAGACACCGCCTACCAAGAGCCTGGGTCTGTCCGAGGTTTCTTCCAAAAGGGAGTTTTTCCTTGCCACTGTCGCACTTACACATTCATGCATGCTCTTGGGGAATCACTGGAATTGTTGGGTCCTTGGAAATTACAGAGGGTGGTCTAGACCTACTCTATCTGTAAAGTGTCCTGAGATAATTCTTGTTATGATTTGACACTATAAATAAAATTGAATTGAATTGAATTGAATTGAATATAAGTAAAATAAACAACATAGCAAGAAAATATATTTATTTTTAGGCTGATAACAATTTTGTTAAAAACAATAATTTATTAGGTGAAAAATACTTAGAAAAAGAATCTATCAACGATTTTCACAACTAAGAAAATTCACTTCTTTCATTTTACTTCTAACAAGTGGCTCAGTTCAGTGTACAAATCCAACCGTTACACCCCCACGCCAGTAGGGGGAAGACAGGGCCTCTGCTTTCAGGTGACCGATTCAAGGCCTGTCCTGACTTCCGTATACAACACATATACATACTTGGCGAACAAGGCAGACAAAGATCCGTTCGTTTGGTCCCAAATTCGAACTGAAATACTGCCATTGATTATAACATATGCTGACTACACTTCACCGACGGTGTTATAATGCAAGGTAGCACGAAGATACCAAGAAAGACGTTGTTTGCGGTCAACAGTGAAGACTTTTCTCCGCCTAAGACTGCTAACCCGAATGCTAACGCGCAAAACAAGTTAGCTTTCCACAGCTAGCTATGCCATGAGCGCTGCTAGCCCCACGGATACATCAAAGTTGGCCACAGAGACTGAGCTTTCCCTCGGTAATGTTTTAACCACCATAAGGAACCTGGATAACAAGGTGAGAGATTTTGGTAAACAACTTAAAGAAAGCTCCAACATGGTTGCCAGCATTATACAGCAACAATGGAGCTAGGTAGCTAGCTAACGTTAATGTAATGTATTATGTGTCCCTAAGAGCCGATGTGGGTTTAGGGTTTAACACTTATCTTACGATACACCCGAGGGCAATATGCTGTAAAGCCTGTAAACGTGGATGAGACATTAAGCCATGGATGTATTAAGAGAAGCTGTGTTCACGAAACTGCAGGCTAACCTAGGACATAATGATTACACCTCCTTGGTTGTCTAAATACATCCATTGTTTATTTAGATAATCATGGTAAGACCTCAAGTACAGACTATGTATTATTATTTACACTTAAAATATTCTTTTTGCAATCAGTACAAATTGTATGGTCTTTTATTTCAGATCCATTCCACAAGCAAGAAAGCATTTCAGGACTGAGCGTGTGTCTGAAACCCCTGTCCGTAAGTTAACATTTATGCATGCGTTTAAGAAACCAGGGTCATATTTCTTCTTTTTGTTTCCGGCAGACTAGAAGCATCTATGGCGTATTGCTGCCCTTCGCTGTTCTCTAATCGCTATTCACAACTTAATTAAAAGTCAGTCATATTTCCTACCATGGAACTACTGAAATTCAACATGGTGCATATCACGTGACTGTTCTGATGAGTTTGTCCCTGCTTGCCCTTTTTCAGGTCAGCAGATGTTACTGCCTCCACCACCTGTGTGTAAGTGTTTTTTTGTTTTTGATTGTTTAATGTAACAGCATAGGTTCATCTTTTGCAATGGCATGTGCAAGTGTAACATAGTTGAATGGGTTCAGGTTAAATTCTACTAAATTGGCACAACTACGCCATCTACTGTTAGAAGCCGTACCTGCTTCGAGTAATTGTAGCGCAGCATTATGGGAAATTCCTCACAGCAACGGAGGATTTCCAACGAGGTAACATGTCTGTGAATGCTTGTGGACAATATAGTGTTAACTACTTGAAAAGCACTTAAAAGTTGACCCAGTTTGTTTGGTTAGCTATAATAAGTGTCTGAAATTAATTTGGCAATGGTTGTATTTAGTTACCAGCCGTTTTATTCATGTTTTACCACTCGAAAAATATTTTCTGCATGCTAACTATGACCTACATGTGCCGTCTTTCCAGACAGAGCATGCTAGCTGTTGTCCTTTGAGATGAGCATTCACACACTGTTGTCTTCCATTGTAAATGCAGGTACGTGGCAGTATGTTGTATGTTGCTGTAGTCAGTGGTGAAAGGTTTTGTACTGAGATATTCACTGTTGTTGTGTACTGTGGGAAAAGTCCAGCACATTATTATTGTTAACTGTTGACATACTGAAAAGGATATAAAAAAGTAACAGTCCAGTATGAAGAAGTCATATTGTAATTTTGTTTATATATTGACTCCTTGTTAATTTGCAAGAGAACAGCTTAAATTTTGTTTATTTCAATTACATTTATTATTCATGTATATTGCTTTGCTAAAGTAAGTGTCAAAGTTTTGTACAGAGGAAATGAGGTTGTAGAGATGGAAAATTCCTCACGGCAACGGAGGATTTCCAACGAGACAGAGCATGCTAGCTGTTGTCCTTTGAGATGAGCATTCACACACTGTTGTCTTCCATTGTAAATGCAGGCAGAGGCGGAATAAACTGGCTGTTACCAACCCGACTGGCTCCGACTCAGAATGATACAAGAGACATTTCACATAGGTCACACAAGAAATCTACCATAAATGAACTGACCAATATTCATATCTACTTTTATATATATATATATATATATATATATATATATATATATATATATATATATATATATATATATATATATATATATATATATAAATAAATCAATATTACATGACCACTATCACTCCCCTCACCAATCTGTCAGAGTTGAGTTGGTCCACAGGTACGCACAAATGTATCATTTAGGGGGGGGGGGTTAACTGAGACTGAGACTTGGTTGCGCCCAACCCTTCTCCGTGATTTTCAAGCACATAGCACGACCAGCACAGCGCTTCGTGAGTTTATTCAGTATGCAGAGAAGTAAAAGACCGGTCCACAGTCTGCGCTTCTTTTCCTAGAACTCGTATTTCTTTCAGAGGACTTTGTGCAATAAATCCATATTCTTAGATCTAATATTGATAGTCTTTTGTCCATATATTATTCATTTTAGGTCCTTTTATTGTCGTTAGCTGTGACGCTAAAGCAGTTTTAGCTTTCCCTTAATGCTTTTGAAAGTTTTTGACCAGAGGAGTTGCTTTCAGGGCCCCTGAAATAAAGTCGGAAAAATACATATTTGACCTACCCACAATGCTGCAATATATAGTATAATTTTGGCTTTTTGAATTGAGAAAGTTTGAATATAGTGCTCACTGCTCATATGCCTACATGTATGTAGTTGGATAAGTTAGTAAATTACATTTGAGAAATCCCCTTGATTATGTCTGATATTTTTGGCAGGGGGAAGTAAGTGTTGGTTTCTCTTTGCATAATGAAAATGCTTAGTTTTTTGTTAGTTTTTTTTGGCTTGTCTGCTGGGCTGATGTACTGATGTGTATTGATATTGACATTTTGAATTGAGTGCTGTGCTTTTTGAATATGACATTTTGAATTGAGACATTTCAATATATTGCTCACTGCTCATATGCCTACATGTATGTAGTTGGACAAGTTAGTAAATTACATTTGAGAAATCCCCTTGATTATGTGTGATATTTTTGCCAGGAGGACAGCACGGGTAAAGGGGGAGGGGAGCCTTTGAGGTATAGTGCCCAGGGGCACCACGTTGTCTTAATACGGGCCTGTGCATTGCTGATTATTGAACAAATGTGCTCTTTAAACATTACTACTAAAACTACTCCTTGCTATTAGAGTATTGAACTTACTGTAAAGCAAACTATAATAAACATATTGCACATACACCGTTTCCAACTATTATAAATTACACCGTTTCCAACTATCCAAAAAACAATAAGGGAAACCAGGGGCCCTCCTCCCCCGCTGTTTTCATCTACCTCCCCTACAACACTTCCTGCTCTCCTTTTTCTCATATTCTCCTCTTCCTTTCCTCTTTTGTAAGTAGTCATTTATTTTAAAGTGGCATGTGTGTGTGTGTGTGTGTGTGTGTTTGGGTGTGTTGGATGTGTGATTGCCCTGCACTGCCTACTTTATACTGGGTGTGATCTTAAATTGACATTCCTTGACAACAATACTGCAATACATAATCTTTAGCTTAGAATCAGGTTCAATTCGCTTACTTAAGATTTCATTTTTGTCTAACCTACGCTTATGCCTTGAGCAGCAGGTGTCGGACATGCTCACGCTCTATGAAGTCCATCACATCATGGGCTATGCTGTAGATCTCTTGTGTTCTTAATTGGACTGGTGATGCATTTCCCATTAGTTTCACTATGATGTCTTCAACTGGGCAGAAACAGACATCCTTCGTGAGAAGCTTAGGCTGATACTTTGCTGTTGGACCATGGGGATGCAGAAACTCCACTTTCACATCTTGATGCTCACTATCCACAGCAATGGTCTTGGCTAGCCATCATATACTACTGCTAGCCAGTCTCCATTATTAAGGCTGCTAACAGTCATTACTGTCACTGTACCCTCAGGACCTTTCAGAGGCTCCTCATCCAACTCCTCCTCCATCACATCTTCCATTTCCATATCCTCTTCCATCTCCCCTCCCATCTCTTTTTCCATTTCCTCCCACAACATGGCCAAAGGTCTTTTCTTCCCTGCCCTCCTTGTATCACTCTGCTGTTCCTCTGGGTAGCCATGGAAATAGAACGTAGCTGGGCAGAAGCACTGGTAAACCAACATCTTGCTGCAAAAGCAGGATAGTTGTTTGTGCTGGATCCTGTTCTCATGTGGGATGACCTGGTGTATTTGTCTTGTTGAGGGAACCTGTTTGCATGAGAAGTGTATCGTATCTTTGCATGTCTTCTTCTGCAATGTGTTACATCTGAATGCTTTTCAGATTGTTTGAGACCTTTTCAAAGAATGTATGTCTATCTGTCACATCATTTCCTCTCAGGACCAGGTTGTCAGCTGTTCTTTTCACTGTTCCGCCAATGCCGTCTGGTCCACCCTTACCATGGGAAGTGGGGAAGAAGTTCCATGTTGCTCTTTCAAACCCAAGTGTACGGGGACAAGACAGAAGGAAAAAATCTTCTTGTTCTTATACTGTTTACTTGGACCATCAGACCAAAAGTGCACGGTGGTAACCTGTGGATATCTCGTTTTGATATCTTTTAGGACTGGATCCATGTGTGTCCAGATTGCTGCAGCATCCTGTCTCTTTGACTCTGAAAGTGTTCAAAACCCTGCCTTTCCACCCTTAATGTAATACATTACGTATGTAGCATTTACTGTGGCAGATTTTGTCCAAAATGGCAGGCCTGTACTTCAGATTGATACTTGCATCTCCAGGATTCTGAAAAGTCAACGTGAACAATTTCTGTACTTTCTTCACAAGTCTCAATTGTGTTTCTGTATGCTTTTGACTGGTTTTGCACTAAACACACATGTTGTGGTTTAATTTCTGAGTATTTGCTCATAGAGTTTGATGAGCTCTGAAAGACTGCCACTGTGTTGGACGAGTTTAGTGTTGATGTGGATTCCATTGACTGTGTCTTCTTGAACTCTCTCTCACTGCTTCCACTGAACATGGATTTTGTCTTGTTCTTGGGTTGTAATTGTACCTTTGTTTAGACATCGTGAGCAGGTGCGAAGAAGGCAGGCCTCACTTGCTGGAGAGCAACAAACTAATTGAAAACTGCCGTTCAGTTTGTTTGACTTCACAACACCAGGCGTTCTAAGGACCTCAAGCATTAAGTATGCATTTTCATGCTTTTGACACAGACATGTCTTCCGATCAGATGCTTTTGGTGCTGTAATATAGAATGGCTTCAGACTACAGAAAGAAGAAAAGCTCAGCTTCACAGTGGGGTTCCTACTGAGGAAATCAGTGTGGAGGTTGATCATGGAGTCTGCCAGGATCATTCTCTGCTGCTTCATATTATTCCTAGTGATGGTGTCAGTCTTATCAGTGGTCACACGTGCAGAGTTCAGGAAGAAATCAGAAACAGTCTCTGTTATACCCTTTAGGAATGTTGGCTTTTTCTTTGTCTGTTTCTTTCCTCTCATTAACTTGTAGGTTATCCCAAACTGGTGGATTTGGTGAAGGAGACGATACTTTTTGAGAATCTTGCCTGATGACACTCCTGACGCTGTGGCCCAGGAGTTTGTTTGTTTTTCTTCAGCTCTCTTCTGAGGATGTTGTGGAATAGAAGGGCTTTCTTGATTTTTGGATTCCTAATGTTGCTTCCTGATAGCGTCTTATTTGTTTCTGTGCCTGGGGAGTCAAGTGGTGTTTTATTTGTAGCGTTTCATCTAAAACATATATTTTTTCTCAGTTTGTTTCGTTGCTTTGTTGCCTTCTTACTGTACGTACACACCGCCGCCGACTTGAGCTGCAAAGAAGCTCTAGCCACCCTGTCAAGGACGCAACGTCAAAAAATACGGGGAAGCTGTTTGATGCTTTGGCCGCTCTGACGTAGTAGCATTCTATGTTCAGTCATGGAAAAAGCACAAGCAGCCACTGCACGGCTAATACATTGACACTAGAAACCTTTTTTTAAATTACATATGTTGGTCGCAGCGGTGTCTGTTAGCAGTTAACTCGCTTGTTAGCCGCTGAACCGCAGCAGCATGCAGGCAGAGCGAGAAGCCGCCAGCTGTTGATCCGTGCAGGACTTCACCGTGAGCGGACTGTTTAGAGACGATGTGACCGGCAGGTAACGTTAACTGGTCCCTATACGCAAATATCATAAATGATAGGGAACCCAGAAACAGCGATGAGCTTTTCCTCCTTTTTCTCGGAACTAATGTTTTTGTAGGAACGAAAGTTTACATTTAATGTTTCTCCGGAATCAGCTAGCGCGAAGGATGTCTATATTTCGATTGGTTGCTGGCATTTGCAGCTGAACCACGTCATAGCTCATTACCATAAAGTTGACCTACTTTCAACTTTCTGATTGACGCTCTGGTCGCTCAAAACGCCCAAAACGGGATGCCGACAGATTTGCCGCTCCTTGCAGCTGAGAGAAGCCAGCTTCCATTGAAAATGAATGACTTCTGGTATCTTTAGAAGCTCAAGTCGGTGGCAGTGTGTACGTACAGTTAAGCTTCTCTTTCAAAGTTTTTATTTCTCTTGAATGTCTTTTTCTCGTTTTACTTCTCTCCCTTTCCTGTCTGAGAGACTTTCTGCTGTGTCTGGCATTGTATTCTTGAATATTCTGATCTTGCGGACTATCTGGAGGGCTGTATGCCTCCAGCACTGCATCTTCATTGGATCTTTTCTGTCTGGACCTTTTCTGTGCCTCTCTCCAATACTTTCTCCAATTCCTCTTTGCTCTGTCTCCCATCTTGTCTATTTGTATTACTTTTTTGTCTTTAACTCTCTTCTTCCACCTTTGTCTTTCCTTCTCTTGCATAGCATGCTTGCTCTCTTGGTCACTGTTTATTTTTTCTCTTCTCTTTCGTTCGTACTTATTTCTTCTCCTTTACTCTTCAACTGACAATTTCTGTCCAGCCATGCTTTCCTACAATACAAATTGAAATAATGAAAAATGTACTTGAATAAGACTATAGAATCAGATTTGTATTTACTTGATATGATTGATTGACTGATGGATGAATGGATGGATGTGTTACAGTTCCAGAGATTACAGGACCCAAATGCAGGGAGAGGCAGGCAGGCAGGAGATGGTTGGAGCTCAGGGATTTATTAATAACCAAAAAACGGCAGGGTTACATTATAGGGTTACAACATCATTCTACACGCTCATAAAGTTATTAGTAGTATGATTGTTTTGACCATGGATAAAAGCAGCACTGCGCTAACCCACGAATAAGTTCACTAGTAACGTTAATGGTAGCTGTATAGATAGATGATTAATCTAATGCTAATGTAGCCAGCTAGCATACCATGAAGTCTCTTTGTACCGGGGGAGTGAGGCAGGCTGCTCTGCCTGCCTCACTCCCCCGGTACAAAGACACTTCATTCGGGATGATAGCTGACAACACAGCTATCATCTGACAACAGCTGACAACACAGCTGGGACATGTAGCAATAGCTAGTTACCCAGCCGGTGCCGGGTGCTTACGATGCTAACGGCAGTTTAATGAAGCGTCAGGAAACAGAGAATAGCAGACCCAGGCATCCTAGTCACAACATTGGCCATCCATAATGTTAGCTACTGGTGTTTGTACCAAAAATCTCCTCCCTGCCGAAATTATCCCCCCTTCGCGATTAGCTGTCTTTACAGTTAGCTAGCTAAATTAACCCGACAAAAGGTGGGTTAAGCACCAAAACGAACAGTTAAGATTACAGAAAAGTGAAGGGGGAGGTCGGGCAGCTGAGAGATGTTCTCCTGCTGCTGACAACGGCAATCAAACTATCATTAGCCAGCGGCAATCGGCAGTCATTAGCCAGCAGCTAAAACCTGCTAACGTTAGCCGCTAATGTTAGCTTTCTGGCTCACTAGATAACTGGTCAGCTAGCTACCAATACAGATTGAATCAAGAAAAACGTAATTATGTTGGGGAAACTGCAGCTATTTTATTAGCATGACATGAATAAATGTTACTAAACGTAACGTGAATAAACTTGAATGGGTAAATTCGTATAACTCTCATAATTCCACGCAACTTCCCAACGTCATCAAACGTCTGTGTATACAATCCATTGTTTTGGTTGAGAGACCCCTAGCGGCAGAAAGTTACATATTGTACGTTTAAACTCCCACACTTAAGTTGTAAGTGGACTGGTAGCTGCAAGAGCTCAACAGAGGCTGAGTTTTACTAACAGTCAATGTAAGCAAAATCCTAAATTTAATATTAAGAAATTCAGACAACGGTAGGCAAATTATGAGTAAATGAGATTTTATAAAGTCAAACAACCAAATTTAAACACCTTTTTCGTCATAATAAGCTTGAGCGGATCAAAGACCAAGAGACCAGGAGTTTCTTCAAACCGGACATTGTTCGTATCAGCTAATTCCCGCACTACGGCTGTACACAGCTGACTAGAAACACACTCCATATTCAGGTAGACAAGTCTTAGATGCTTGTGTATGTTGATATGTCTGTGTATAGAGATGTAGACATGTGTGTAGGACAGGATTTCTCGAGGCGGAGTAAGGCAGGTTGTCCTGAGAGGCTTAACTTCCAGTGACAAAAAGGTAAATGTCAAATTAGGAGGCGGCTTGATTTACCTACGCAGCAGGGTAGCAGCAGGTGGAGTTTTATCCCAGGTGACATTTTTCTAAAAGGTAACTTCACTTTAAGAAAATCTCTGGTATAAATAGATCAGGCTCAGTATAGCCTTATTATAGACTCTTACATTTGAGCTTGAATTGATTTATTTAATGAAAGTATGCTAGATTAATTACTGTGTATGTCATTAGCAATGGCCAATGTTATGTAAAAAAGATACACAAAACAATTTATTTCAAAAATTAATTTTAATCAGGCTTTGCCACAAAGGTAAAATGTGCATTCCATGCAAACAACATCACAGTCTCCTAGAGCTCAACCACTGTGCATAGTGGCATGACTACAGTGACCTTTTCATTGGTCTTGCTCTTCCAAGATTGTCTGGTGGAGCCAAAGTGGCCTTTTTTTGTCCAGATTTTTTTTTCACCTTTTTTCTTTGACGATGGCCCACAAGTGGTCCGTTTAAGAATAATATTAACCAATAATAATTAGCTAGATAAAACGACCTAAACCTTCATGTCACATGATGAACAGGCTTCCTGCCAGGCGCGCCACTTAGATACAAGTGAGTCCATGCCATCCGTCGGCGGCGCGGCCAGCAAGAGTGAGAAAGAGTGGAAGTGCAGCTAAGTGTGCTTTTGAAGTGAATGAGAATGCATGCATGCACATTTGGTTTGTTAGAGAAGCCTCTAGCCGCTGCCGCTACATAACGAGTCTCCTCCAGGATTGAAACAGCCAGCAGGCAGCTAACTTTGGAGTAGTGACATTTCGCGGTAACTGCACGAGCTGCCGCGGACACAATTACTCATCGTGTGATATAGCGTCACAGTTTCATTCTCTGATACACAAGAGAAGACAGTAGCAGTTCTCTGTAGGTTAACATAAGTGTGTGTGTGTGTGTGTGTGTGTGTGTGTGTGTGTGTGGCAGTACTCTGTAGGTTAACAGAAGTGTGTGTGTGTGTGTGTGTGTGTGTGTGTGCAGCAGTGGTGTGTGTGTGTGCAGCAGTAGCAGCAGTACTCTGTAGGTTAACAGAAGTGTGTGTGTGCAGCAGTAGTGTGTGTGTGTGCAGCAGCAGCAGTACTCTGTAGGTTAACTGAAGTGTGTGTGTGTCTGCTTTCTGCCTCTCAACCAGCAGCCCACTTAAAAGAACATGTCACTTCTTTGGGAAATTAGCTTAGGTTATTTGTAGTCTGCGGTGTAGGTTGGTGGTCTATACATTTTGACTTAATAAAGGACATCCTCATATTTTGAGAAAATAATCTGAAACATGCTGCATACCTTTGCAAATCCCTTTCTGATTCAAAGCCTACTAGCCCACTGCTACAGAAATATGATAGTCAGCTCAGGTTGCAGTTATAGGCTACAATTAAACTGTTTCAGGTTTGATATCTCGTTATCTTGTATTTGTATGAATGTAGTCTAATGTAAGGCTCTATATTTCATTTTGAGGTGTACAGTATTGTGGATTTAGTATTATGTTAAAATGTCAAATACACAGTTTTTATAAAAATGACAAAAATGACATACTGTATGTTGTTAGCAAATCTTGTTCCATACGCCCTTTTTTTAATTGGAGCCCCTGCCCCTCAAAAGGTCTCTGCACGGCCCTGCTAGGAAGAACCACTGTGGCACTTTTCCTGTGCCACAGTCACAGGAAAAGCTGAGGGCACAAAAAGGAAAGGGTACACAGTTACCATCCAGAGCTCCAGTTGCATGGACTGAGAAACACCAGGAGACACTGAGTAAATTGATTGATCAGCTGGTGCATCCTCCTGTTCTTGCATACCCAGATTTCGAGTTGCCGTTTATGCTCCACACAGATGCGTCTGATAAGGGACTTGGAGCTGTGGGAAACTCAGGGTAATTGGATACGGCTCAAGGACCCTTACCGAAAGAAATTACAGGCTACATTCAGGCAAACTAGAGTTTCTCGCTCTTAAGTGGACCGTTTGCAAGAAATTCAGAGATTACCTGTATTACGCCCCGCATTTCACTATTTTCACAGACAATAATCCCTTGACATATGTCATGCGTACAGCTAAGTTGAATGCTGTTGGCTTCAGGTGGGTGGGTGAGCTGTCAGATTTCAGATTTGACATACGGTACCGACCTGGCAAAGCAAATGCCGACGCAGACACTCTTTCAAGATGCCCTCTCGACATTAACAAATATGTCAAAGAATGTACACAGGAACTGTCCAGAGAAGCTGTCACTGCCACATGGGGAGGCTGCAGATCAGAGAACAGATCCGGTGATAGGTGAGATTGTGAAAATGAAAGAGTCAAACAAAACACTCACAAATAACATGAAACAGATGGTAAGGGGAATTGGCAGGAAAATTATGCATGAATGGACAAGGCTTCACATTGAAGATGGGGTTTCTCTATCGGAAGACAGCAGAGAGACGTCAGCTAGTCTTACCTGCCAGCTTCAAGCCACTAGTGCTCAAGAACTTACATGACGACATGGACCATGTTGGTCCTGAAAGAGTCCTCAGCTTAGCAAGGCAAAGGTTTTATTGGCCGACAAAGGTTTTATATATGATTGGCCGACGAGAGATTGAAGCTTACAGTGCCTTGCGAAAGTATTCGTCCCCCTTGAACTTTTCGACCTTTTGCCACATTTCAGGCTTCAAACATAAAGATATAAAACTGTAATTTTTTGTGAAGAATCAACAACAAGTGGGACACAATCATGAAGTGGAACGAAATTTATTGGATATTTCAAACTGTTTTAACAGATAAAAAACTGAAAAATTGGGCGTGCAAAATTATTCAGCCCCCTTAAGTTAATGCTTTGTAGCGCCACCTTTTGCTGCGATTACAGCTGTAAGTCACTTGGGGTATGTCTCTATCAGTTTTGCACATCGAGAGACTGACATTTTTGCCCATTCCTCCTTGCAAAACAGCTCAAGCTCAATGAGGTTGGATGGAGAGCGTTTGTGAGCAGCAGTTTTCAGGTCTTTCCACAGATTCTCGATTGGATTCAGGTCTGGACTTTGACTTGGCCATTCTAACACCTGGATATGTTTATTTGTGAACCATTCCATTGTAGATTTTGCTTTATGTTTTGGATCATTGTCTTGTTGGAAGACAAATCTCCGTCCCAGTCTCAGGTCTTTTGAGACTCCATCAGGTTTTCTTCCAGAATGGTCCTGTATCTGGCTCCATCCATCTTACCATCAATTTTAACCATCTTCCCTGTCCCTGCTGAAGAAAAGCAGGCCCAAACCATGATGCTGCCACCACCATGTTTGACAGTGGGGATGGTGTGTTCAGGGTGATGAGCTGTGTTGCTTTTACGCCAAGCATAACGTTTTGCATTGTTGCCAAAAAGTTCGATTTTGGTTTCATCTGACCAGAGCACCTTCTTTCACATGTTTGGTGTGTCTCCCAGCTGGCTTGTGGCAAACTTTAAACAAGACTTTTTATGGATATCTTTAAGAAATGGCTTTCTTCTTGCCACTCTTCCATAAAGGCCAGATTTGTGCAGTATACGACTGATTGTTGTCCTATGGACAGAGTCTCCCACCTCAGCTGTAGATTTCTGCAGTTCATCCAGAGTGATCATGGACCTCTTGGCTGCATCTCTGATCAGTCTTCTCCTTGTATGAGTTGAAAGTTTAGAGGGACGGCCGGGTCTTCGTAGATTTGCAGTGGTCTGATACTCCTTCTATTTCAATGTTATTGCTTGCACAGTGCTCCTTGGGATGTTTAAAGCTTGGGAAATCTTTTTGTATCCAAATCTGGCTTTAAACCTCTCCACAACAGTATCTTGGACCTGCCTGGTGTGTTCCTTGTTCTTCATGATGCTCTCTGCTCTTTAAACGGACCTCTGAGACTATCACAGAGCAGGTGCATTTATACGTAGACTTGATTACACACAGGTGGATTCTATTTTTCATCATTAGTCATTTAGGTCAACATTGGATCATTCAGAGATCCTCACTGAACTTCTGGAGAGAGTTTGCTGCACTGAAAGTAAAGGGGCTGAATAATTTTGCACGCCCAATTTTTCAGTTTTTTATCTGTTAAAAAAGTTTGAAATATCCAATAAATTTCGTTCCACTTCATGATTGTGTCCCTCTTGTTGATTCTTCACAAAAAATTACAGTTTTATATCTTTATGTTTGAAGCCTGAAATGTGGCAAAAGGTCGAAAAGTTCAAGGGGGGCGAATACTTTCGCAAAGCACTGTATGTTTATGTTAGCTTATGTTACCAAGCAGTGTACATGCATGAAGAAAAAAAAAAAGCAACACACATACGAGCCCCAATGGCTAGTATAACCACCGGTTCTCCAATGGAGCTTGTCTCCATCGACTATTTGCATTTAGAGCCAAGCAGAGGAGGCTACCAGTATATCCTAGTGGTGGTAGACCACTTTACTAGGTATGCACAGGCTTATCCAACTCGCAATAAGTCTGGGAAGACTGCAGCGGAGAAGATCTTCAGTAACTATATCCTAAGGTATGGCTATCCCTTCAAGCTTCACCATGATCAAGGGCGTAAGTTCGAAAATGAGCTCTTTCGGACATTGCAACAGCTGAGTGGAGTAGGAACGACTACTCAGCTGACTCCATACCATCCCCAGGGCAATCCTGCTGAACGGTTTAACCGTACTGTGTTACAGATGATGCTGACCCTAGGTGAGGAAAAAAAGGAAAGGTGGAAAGACTGTCTCCCACAAATTGTCCATGCGTACAACAGTACACGCCATGAAGTGACTGGGTACTCACCTTTCTTCCTGCTTTTTGGTCGACACCCACGGTTACCTATAGATTTGTTGTTCAGGATGACCAGTAGTTATGAACCCCAAACTGCAAGAAGTTATGCTGAGAAATGGGCAGAAAGGATGACTGAAGCTTACCGGATAGCATCAGACAACAAGTCAAAAAGTCCAGTGCTTGTGGTAAGAAGTATTATGACCGACACACAAAAGGAGTAGTGCTGCAACCAGGAGACAGAGTACTGGCACGAAACCTGAGTGAAAGAGGTGGTCCCGGAAAGTTATGGGCATATTGGGAAAACACCATTTATGTCGTGAAAGAACAGATCAGTGACAACCCAGTTTACAAGGTGGTCTCAGAAATGGATGGGAACAAGTCACGCATCCTGCATCGCAACTTGTTGCATCTTGTCAACGACTTACCTGGTGACCTACCAGCAGCACAAGAAAAGACAGTACCAAAGAGGAAAGGGCCAAAACCACCTCACAGAGATACAGGACCACAGTCGAACAGTGAAACAGGGTCTGGTGATGATGAAAGTTCCATCTACTATGAGCTAAGGTATAACTTGAGGAGTGGAAACAGAAAGGATGTCACACTGACCAGTGAACCTGCCTGTGTTCCCTTAAAGAACCCTGCTCCTACTGAATTCTGTCAATCAGTCAATGGTGGACAATCAGTAAGGGGAAGAGGATCAGGACATAGACATGTCACAAGAGAACAAAAGGAAGTAGAAAAGGAACAGTACAGTGAAGATCAGTACAGTGAACCTAGCAGTGAGAGTGAAGGAGAGGAACAAAGGAGAAATGGAGAGCCAAGGGTAATACATACTCCTTCCCAGGAGCGTGAAAGCGAGATTGATCAGCCTCTTCCCGGAGTGGCACAAGCAGAGCCTGATCTGCCTCCAGATGCTGATGAACAAGCACTCAGAAGGTCGACTAAAACTAGGCGACCAGCAACACAGTTCACTTACAATACACTGGGCCAGCCCTCCTTCCAGGTACATCCATCAGTCAGTAGTGCAGAGGTCTATGAATCACCAAACATGACACCTTGGTACATGCAATCATACCCCCTCACACCCTACTCTTTCCCAGCAGCATATTCTGTCCCATCATACTTGCCATACCCTTACACCTGGCCAGTATTCTATAACAGACCAATCTATACAGGTTAGGAGGTTGAGAAGGGACTCTGAGTGTACATATTTTGTGTGATGTTGAGTAATGAGATCAAATGGTAAAATGTCAGGAACCATTTTATTTTTTGTTGGGGAGTATGTGACACCCACAAATGTATGGTCACAATTGTTATGTTTGAAATCTGATTATATGTATTTTTCTGTGAAAGTGACCAGGTTTACATGTATTTTCAGTTTATACTTTTACAAGTGTAATTATGCACTTCCGCCACAAGGGGGAGTATCGTTAGGTGAGCGCTAGTTGTAACAACAAAGCTTCCATCCCTCAGACAGAGGACAGCCTGCTGAACGAACACAACTAAACTACCCTGTCTCTTCTTTTCCTGAATCAAAACAGGGCATATTTATCTGTTAAAGTGCTTGAGGCCTGTAACATACACATTTAATATATAATGTCTTGTATGACCCCTTCATCTTATTAGACACTTATTAGGCTTATTAAGTGCATTCATATCTTTGTAAAAAAGTTTTAAAGTTTTAAATCAGCATCAATTTCCATATGAACCAAGATAATTAAACTCACATAGCCACTGTCTGATCCATCATTCAGGGGCGGGAATGTCTGCACCAATGATTGTGCTAGGGCCTCAAACAAACAAGTGACACACACATGTACAGCCTATACATTTAAATTTCCAGATATTTAAATATTTCCAGAAGTAAGATAATCTGAAAATATCAGAGACATTGAATTTCAAATACTCAACCTAATACTTTTGCAAGCATCGACAGAGAACTTGAACACAAAAAACTCTGTAGCCTAGCTTTAAAGGGGACCTATTGTGCAGTTTTTCAGACTCATAAATATGTTTAAAATGTTGGATATTTATTCCAGAGAACTTGCTAAGACTCAGTTTCAGGCTGTGTGTTTTGTTGTCTGGGTCAGTTTCCGGGTTCAAGACGTACTGTTGTATGGATGAAGTCGACATTTTTAATACTAAACAAGCCAATTTCTGTACTTTTCATTTACTGGGTGTGACAACTTCCTTGAATGTGAGCAGAAGCGTCTCTCCCACCTCCCCCTGGGCTGCTGCATGCAGCGGAGGCAGCAGCCCAAAGGGAGGGGCGAAGCACTAGATCTGAGCAAAGCAGGAGCCAGAATGGAGGAATACACAGCCAGCTTGTATGCAATAGTAACAGAGTTTTTTGTTGATGAAAACTTTCATATGTGCTCCACTGAGGTCCAATACCATACTAAAAGCCCCCAAAGTGAGCATAGTAGGGCCTCTTTAAGTTATACCAGATGTATCCCATATTTAACATACCTCTCTCCAAACCTCTCAATCAAGAAAGACACCATAATTTGGGTCGGAGTGATTTGTTTTCTATTGATGACTCCAGTGTCTTGAAGGTTCTTCATTATTTCTCTGCCACCGGACACTGCAGAAAGAACCGGATATCGGATGTCGGATATCCTAAAATAAATGACAAGAATAGTTGTTGAAGATTCATTGCAATTTACCAATTTAACCCTGGCATACCAATTTTGGACAAAGTCACAAATATAAACGTGAATATTTGATATCCTGACCTGAATCATAGTCAAATATTAGCAAAAGGAAAAGGGGAACAAGTACTAAAAAGACTTGTAATGTATGTATTAATAAGGTATTAGTGCTTCATTCCATCCATCAATGTCTACTTGATCTGTAGTAAGGGCACATATTTTCCTTTCCACAGAACAATTAGCTACTGGGAGTAGGACTGGGGGTAAACAATTATTTATTAAATGATTAATCGGGCGATTTTGTTATCGATTAGTCGACTAATCTAACGACTAATTGGACGATTAATATAACGATTATTGTTCTGTTGCTTGATTAATAAAAACCATAATGTATCTCAAATAAATACCAAAAGATTCTTAATAATACACTTTATTTTTTTCACAGCAAAAACCTTCTGCTTTACACAAAATAAAATAATTTTACTGTTATACAAAATGAAAGGCCAGCCTGTTTACTCTTTTACAGTACCAACATAACTCTTGTTCAAAAAATTCAAAAGTTGTAGTGCAAAAAAAAAAAATCCTGAGTGTGTTTAACACAGTATAACAGTCCCAACATAAAACCTGGACATTGCTTGGCTCCGTTAGTTGACATTGGCGAACTAGCGTACGGAATCATGATACTATAAGCTGGCTAACGTAGGTCTAATGTTATGTATTTGACTCGTAAACGACCACAGCATGAGTAACTAACGTTAACCCTTGTGTTGACTCCACATTGGCCCGTTTTAAATTTTTGTTTTATATCAGAAAATATTGGACGTAGAAATAAGCGCTGAAAATGTGTTGAAGAAAAAATTTTAAATTTAAAACGTTGGAAAAAGAAAAAACTAATTGTGAAAAAAGGTGTCACAAATGTTTTTTTCAAGGTTAAAGGGAAGACAACACAAGGGTTAAGTCATGACTCGTGAGTTAGCTAACGTTAGACAGATAACGTTAAAAGCTACTGCAATCTGCTTGCTACCGTTAGCTAGATCTAGCAGCTGTGTACTTTGGGGGTGCTAGGCTAACCCACGCATCTTAGCTCTCTGTGCAGTTTGTTTGTGCTAGGTTAGTAGCTAACGTTCACGTTAGCTAACGTTAGCTACTATAGATAGCTTTGTTCTGCAGCCGTAAGCTAGCCACCATTCAAGCCAACATTAGATGATAACTAACGTTAGCTAAACACGCCAGTAGCTAGCTAACGTTAACGTTAGCTACTAACCTAGCACAAACAAACTGCACGGAGAGCTAAGATAGTTAGCTAGCACCACCGAAGTGTGCAGAGCTCAAGCTACACAACACACTACACAAACATGAAATTAATTTAGCCAACGTTAGTACTTGTTATTGTCTCCTTCATGAGTGACAATGGGGTGCCTCCGTTTCAGATGCTCCCACATTGCTGATGTGCTGGTGTGGTATGCCAACTCCATTTGGCAAAGAGCGCAAATAACGACACCTTTACGTTTTGGACTACATTTTAAGTATTCCCATACCTTCGATGATTTAGGGCGAGCTGTTTTTTTAGGACTTTTTCTTTTATTGGGGCTTTTTGCAGGGCTTTGTTGGGAATTCTGTGAGGAGGTTGCTGTTTCGTCCTCCCTTCTGCAATGTTTTGGTCTCCCACGTGTGTGTGGCGAGCATGGACAGTATATAAGAATGGACCAACAGATCCCGTTGCTCTGGACGGAGACAGTGAAGGGTATTAGAAGCACTTTTCCGGTGAGCACTGAGCGTTACTGCGCAGCCTCCAACTGAGAGAGACAACATAAATGTGACATGAGCAACCTGTCTGAAAGTTGTAAGTCTTCTGGTAGCTGTGCCAAGAGAAATCTCAGTCATTCCCAATCATGCAGAGAAGGAGAGCTTAGGTATATGTAAGGAGATAACATGGACACAGGCTAATTATTGCTAACTAAAATGCTAGTTAACATTAGTAATTAAACTTAAACAGTTAATGTAAATCGAAACTGCCTGCGAGCTTCTCCTGTACTATACGGTATATCCTCTATTATGCGACAGTAAGTCGCATGGTTATGACACAATCGTTAGCCTATTTTTACAAAAACGTCTGCTACGGAGCCATAACGTGAGATACAAGGTAATGGAGCCTTTTATACATTGTCGTGTTTCAATGACAGTGGGGTATGTGACAAATAAAGTCTTTAAATGCTTCAGATGTAAAGTCATTCGCTGTCAAAGTGACATCAAAATGAATGGCAGTCAATGGAATGCTAACGTTGGGTGATCGCTTTGTAGCATCAAAATGGCGCCATAGGAGGTTCGAGCTCTGAAGCGAAGCTTACCCCCTTGGTGGTGAGCTGTGGCGAAGCGGCGACGCAAAAATATGACGTCGACGTAATTTTGACGTTGACGCATCGCTACAGGCCTAACTGTGAGTGCCAATGTTTAAACAGAAAAAAAAACACAAGTGGGGGAACTGCTTCTAACACCAACACCTGATCTGCCTCCGATTCTTCCAGCGGCAATATGGGATCAGCATCATGGCTTCTGGATTCATTAGAAGTCGTTGGTTGAGGTGACACAGCAGCTGGCGGAGCATTAGAACCCTTCTGCAGAAAAGAAAATATATAAATAATATTTTGAGCTTAAGATTCAATGGGTTTGGCTGTGTACAGGCACAAAGTATAAAAAAATATTACTTTATCAGCAGTACACTCTTGTCTTAATTGACCAGTGCATCATAGATCAAGGTGAGTGTCATAGGTTTGTGTATAGTGTTTAGTCATAAAAAACAAAAACAAAAAACAATCCCACTTTTACTTACAGTCCAATTTATTCAATCTCAGTAGTCCAAGTAGTGTCCCCTCCAAGTTGTCCAAATATTTATGTCAATAATTGAGTGATTGGGGTGATACTGATCCTCTTCCACTGAGGCAGAATTACTTAAGACTAAAGCCTGGTTCACATGGCAGGATAATTAGGCCGATTTTAGCCCCGATTCACCCCTTCCGACAATCTTAAGGATGCTCCGATTATCGTAAAATAATCTGATCAGATATTCCTGCTGTGTGTGGTGTGTTAAGACTGCTCTCGTCTGCTCGGAAGGACGTCGGGACCACTCCAATCTCAAATCGGGGATATCCAACATGTTGGATTGTTTTGGCCCGATTTCTCCTTGTGTGTGGTGTTCCCCGGGGACAAACGAGCACGCAGCCTGTGGACTGTGGCATGTAGCCAATCAGAAAGCGAGGTGATGAGGCGGCGAGGAAAGCACCGGGAAACAAAATCAAAACAGCGGGAGTCAAATCGGTTCGTGTGTGATGTGTTGATTTTGCCGTGTGCTGCGCACCACACACTGTACGACCAAAACTGTTAGACCCGTGATTTTTTTATCGCCGTGTGTGGGGTCACTCAGGATTGGAAAAGCGGCCGACAATTTTAAAATCGTCCCGTGTGAACCAGGCTTAACTTAACTTGGATGGTGTGTTCTCACGTCAACAAAGCAGTGTAAATAGTGGCAGTGGCTGTTCACATGCCTAACTGCAGTCTAAAAAAGTCTGTAGTGCAGAGAGATGTTAAGGCCCTGACACACCAACCAGACGGGCCGACCGTCGGCAGAAAAGGCAGTCGGACTGATCAGTCGGGTCCCCGAGGTTCAAAAAATGCCTCAGAACATACTGAGGCGAGACCAACTTGAGCGTACGCTCTGCGCGTAATACGTCTCCATAGCAGCTGGTGGCGCTGCTCTGTATTGTTTCCATTAACAGTCTGATTATTTCCCAGAAAATGAAAACCGGCAGCTGAATGGACGAACGCGTCACGTGGTTCTTTTTCTCCGGAAATTCACACCCAGACTGTCATGGCGGCTTGTTCAGAATACAATCTCATATTGTACTAAAATAGTTCACCGAAACGTGTTTCTGAAAACATTTTAAGCGAGAAATAGGCCATGCAGTTTCTGAATCTGTCTTCATTTCAGATCAACAAAGGTCAGTTTAAAAGATTTTCGTCAGATTTTGAGAGGCTCATCCTCTAAAAAATCCATTTCCGGGCGAGTCCAGACTGCCCTGTCTCCGACTGAACATGTTGGGTCGGCCCAAATGAATGCCCATGGCTCCTCGGACGGCCGACGGCACGAGACACACCGAACAGACTCAAGTCACCGACCTTGCCAGACGGTCCGGCGGCCGATTATCGGGCTGGTGTGTCTCCTCTCTAAGAAGTGTCATCATGTTCTCTGTATGACTTGACTGCATGTAATGGGTGATGATCAAGTAGCTCTTCCACATCAATAGCTAACAAATCCTTAGTGGGGAACACACTGTACGCAAAAAGATGTTTTTCAAACCCCAGTGTTTCCCACTTTTGCACAACAAACTTTATTCTCAACCTGCCCATTTGCTCCAGAACCAAAATGTTTTTTTATAAGCCCAAACTGAGGGTCCCCATCTTTGTCATAGGACATAAACACCATCATGGCTGATCTATAAGTGGTACCCTTAACCGTGACCCTGGCCAGTACGTAGAGCTCTGTGAAAAGTGGGAGCCCTATCAGACCACTTTGGATCTCTTTATAGCCTTCGAGGTTGGCTAGAAATGTTGTGTATCCTGGACCAATTTCTGTGTTGTGACTTAACAAAGACCCACACATGAAACTGTAGCACTGCATAATCTGGTGTCTATATGCCATTGTTTTACAGATGTTTCGGAAGTTGCAGGTGACATGACTGACACGTTTGAAGAACTCATGTTTGCCTTCAAAACGCATTGACCACAGGTGTATCAAAGAGTACCAAACAGTTTTTGAAACACCTTTGGATAATGGAGCATGAAATTATGTTTTGGCCACAGATGTAAATGAGGATAGAGCTCCAAGAAAAGAGAGTGGTGGTCTTCAGTGACTTTGCTCAGGTAGCATGTTGCTGCAAGAGTAACAGATGGTGAGAAGATGATCTCCATGGACATGAGTAAAAGTAGGAGAAGCTCCCATTCCTTGCTATCAGTGGGGATCAGGTCACCTAACATTAAAGGCAATAAACGAAGTAGGCACCACATCTGAGCTGCAGACTGTCGCAGAGGGCTGTCAAAATTCTTGAGATCACTCTTGCTTATTAATGATGGCTTGTGTCCCACATCAGAAAAGCCATAAACAAAGCTTGTAATGCGGTAGTTAAGCTTATCTAGTGACATGTGCTTTTGCTCGATTAATGATTTTAACACAAGCTTGACTTTGTATGCCCCTACCCCTTCCAGAATGTCATGCATTACATCCACAGCTACATTGTCTGTCACGTGGTAGAAAGACAGGCTGTTTAGGACTCTGTCCCTTTTAAGGCCTGTCTTAGAGGGGTTGTCTGTCTCCAAATCTGCCCTGTGAGTATTGGCATCACTCAAAAGGGCAAGATCTTCCTGTGTCTGTATTCTCAAGACACCTCTGTGTACTCTACACAGCCGACACACATTATTTCCACTGAAACTCTCACTATACCCAAGAATAGCATTTAAACCCAAATTGTCCCCGACTACCTGGAGAACTGTGAATTTCACTACTCCTGAAAGTCACGGTTGTTAACAGTGATGCCATCCTTCTCGAGACACTTTAATTCATCCACGATTGGGCACAACACTGCATCAATGCCGTAGGTCTTTGCGTCGTCCGATTTATAAACTGCCAGCAGGAAGTGTGACTGTAAATTGGACAGGAGATCTGGTGGCAAACTCTTCAGGATGAAATATATAAATCCTAACTTGTGAACTACAGTCTTGGACCCAAGAGGATTAACAGTTTCACAATCACCATTGTACAACAACAATGGCACAGACACCTCTTTCGAAAAGAGTGGATGTGATTTACAAAATTCTCCATCAAACACATCGTGAAGAACATTACTCTTTTTCCTTTGCCATTCCATCATTGCCTGTAAAATGCCAGGAAGTTCCAGTATCTTGACTAGAAGAGGCTTGAGCGGAATACACTGATAGCTATCAGCCACAGCAACTTGTCGGACACTCCCAGTGACTGAATCCCTCTGCTCAACATAAGACACGCTTGGTAAAACCTCTTCAACTGGCTGAATGAAGTTTCCTGAGTTTGTGAAATAATTTATCTGTTTGTAGTCTGTCTCCAGTCCTTTGAAAGGCTCGGCTGCGTCTGAAAACTCCTGCCGGAGCTCTTCTACCTGTGGGCTCTGATCATGACCTAACTGACTAAACAGTGACATTGTCTTGGTTTTTAGTCTGTTCACAATGTCACCAATTAAACTTGAGGTGTGTTTAACCACATAGTTTATGTTAGTAAATGTCTGGGAAGACCTGGATCTTAGATAAGCTAGAACAAGTCTGTAATTCCCTCTTGCTCCAATTCATCCCAATCAGTGTCTAACTGCTCTGCTTGTACACCTTCAACTTAGTCTTGATGATCATCTTCATCAACATTAAAAACATTAGCAGGCTGATGCAATACATTGGCAGGCTGGGCCAGAGCCTGGTTCTCTCGTGTTCCCTATGTAGGTGCCTATGTAGGTGCCTTCTATAAGAACGAATGAAGGAAAATGTTCTGTTACAACTGCTTTCACAACACTGAAAATATGTTGTTGAACTATTTACATTGTGAACTGTGCGTAAATGTGATAAGAGAGACTTGATATCACCAGGGATTAGTCTTTTGCACTTCAGTCTTTTGCACTTCAAGCAAGTATACGCCATCTGCTTGTTGATCAGCGGTGATGAAAGCCCTTAGTGCTCTAGTGGAGATAACTTACAAATTCTCTGAAGAGCCTCAGGAATTTAAGCCTGGGGCCAACTTTGGGGACAAGATGTTTGATGTGTCCTCATCTAAGAGAAGAAATGCCTCCTCATCTATGTCTTCATCTGAAAGACAGAAAACAAGACAACATGAGTATTGTTAATAAGTCGAGACAATTGTGAACCGCTCACCAGACACTCTTTGATTATCAAGCTAACAAATAACCACTTTTAATGGAATGCTGTGGCTTTTTTTTTTTTTAAACGTGGCCTAATTTGCTAGTTAACTAATGTGTTTCTTTTGCAGCATTACCCATTTTGTGTGTAATGTCTATACTGTCCATCTTTTCTTTCATTAACAAGTGTAATGACTAGGGCTGTCAGCATTAACGTGTTAATCACGATGCGATTAAGGGCCAAGCATAACGCGTTAATTTTTAAAAATACATTTTAATCGCATGCCGGCATTTATTAATTTATTTTACACTTCACTGGGCTTTGCGTCGTGCATAACAGGCTACTATTTTGACCCTTTGCAGCACCGTTACTTATCATCAAGCTGCCACTTCCTCGTAACACATCCTGCTGCTGCAGGCTGCAGGCATGGTGGAGAAAGACAGCAGAAATAATTCTGAATGGAGCTTTTTATTTTCCAAAACTCCCGGACGGCTTGTTGACAAGTCGAAAGCCATATGCACATTGTGTAAAGCCGAATTAAAATATCACCGAAGCACGTCAAGCTTGAGCTACCACCTACGGAGCTAAGCATAGTAGTACAGTTAACTTGATGCTACCCACTAGCATGCTACCCACTCAGGCAAAGCAGTATTTTGGAGAGTGCTACTTGCCGACCTGTGGATGAAACCAAATCCCAAAAAATTACTACAGCTCTTGCGAAATGGGTGGCAACTAACTGCAGACCTGTCAGCATTGTAGAGGACTCGGGTCTTAAAGACGGTTGAGTAGCCAACTACGGTTGGCGTGTTCTGACCTGTCTCATTGCCGTCGAGGGGGACAGCAGCCCCCACACAGCCTGTATGACACGGAGAAAGCAGCCACAGTGGAACTGCTGCAAGGTGCTGCAAACGCTGTCTCATTAACCGGTGATCACTGGACCTCAGTGACTAATCAAAATTATTTAGGAGTTACTAAACACTATATTGACTCTGGTAAGGATAGGGATTTTTTGGTTTTTAGTTAGGTACTTGGATGAATTGTGCAATAATGACAGATTCACACATTTTTCTTTTGTTTACACAGTAAATAAATAATTACAAATCTTAAAATCAAGTTCATAAAGTCACTTTCTTTGCATTCATTTGATTCCCAATCAAGATACACTGGTAAGAATTGCTTTCGATTGTTAATATGTACTTAAAAGCTGTTCTGAAATGCAAAATAATAGAATTTTAATCATGTGATAAAATATGCAATTAATCGTGATTAACTATAGAAATTCAGCGATTAAAAAAATTAATCGTTTGACAGCCCTAGGCAAAGGTCAAATATCTGGCCCATTCTTATGCATAACAGCTTAAAGACAAGACACAAGTATCTTTTAACTATAAGGGTTCTATAGATATGCATACCCCACTGTCGAAGAAGTTGTGACTTTCACAAAATCTTGCACCGACACATTTAAGCCCTATTACAGAAAAATGTTTAGGTATAGAGAAATGATGTCAGGGTAGTAAGAGTAAAATGCTCACCTCTAAAATTCTCTATCAGCTCAGACAGCTGCCACTCAGTTAGCTTATCAGCGACAAAGCTGTCCATTCAAAATGACCTGGAGAAAACATAGCAATATAGAGGTTAGCAACAATTTGAAAACTTGACCCGCTTATTTAACTCTCACTACTTCAGCCAGTAGAGCATTGTATAATATGATAAGCACAGCGCAGGTGGTAAGCATAACTCAACTATTGTGTTGTCTCGTCGGTCTGTAGCCGCAGCTAACACGGCACGAAGACGCCACTAGCATAGTACTTATCGTATTATTACCGGTATTATAACAATGAGATAAATACAGCACAGGTTATGAAAAATAGAATTTAAAGACCGTGTGTAATGACACAATTACATTTAAGCATGATTCTTTTATTTTTCGTTTATTTCTTAATGTGCTTCTCTCTCACAAATGTGTAAAGCAAGTTCATCTCATTCCCACATGAAGATTTTGATTTTATCTACAATATGTGGAGCCAGGAGGTCTGGAGCTGAATGCGTACAGCCTTTGTTTGAACCGATAAAGGTACAAGGTCAGAGTAAACTATCTTTCTGTGAGAAGCAGTTGTTCCCTTGCCAGTCCAAGATGTACGGGGTATGTGACCGCTAGGGTGATAGTGGGGAAGAGGGAAGAGACGCAGAGGCTCCATGGTGTCTCTTATGATTTAGATTGTATGCTGAGTTGCAGATATGCCTGTAAGAAAAAGCAAAGTCATGTTTAGACTAGAACATGTGTGGTTATCACTCCCATTTCCTTGTTGTGTATATAAGCTCAGTGTTTCTGTTCACTCATTTTAAGAGACATTTTCACACTTGTGCTGCATGCCTTCTGTGAACCTGTGTGCTTCCTGTAAACTTGCAAGTTTATAATAAAATACAAAAACCTAACTTGGTTTAGTCTTCGACTGTCCTTATTTTCTTTTCTATTTCTATTCTATTTTATCCAAACATCTACACCGTGCTGCTATCGAAAACTTCCACTACACGTGTAAAGTGAATTCAGTCATTTTCTTCTAAACACATTAAATATGTCATAAATGTATTTCTCAACAATGTGTAAAACACATTTCAACCATTTTGACACCTAATTTCATAAACTTATTATTTTTAATCATTCAAATTTGGCTGGGTGGTTAAAACACTTTCTTCTTTAGTCTGACAAACTCAAAACACATTTATTTTGAGTTTACACAGACTTTAAACTAGTTAGATGTTGTTGCGATAGCCGCGGCTACATGCCAACCACAGAATTACCACAGCTAATGCTAGTCTCAACGTAGCAACTAAGCCATGGTAATTTTTTCAGCAAATTGTGCTAAACTAGCAACGGGGACATGGACACAGAAACGGGGGCGGGGGGTCGTTCTTCTTCTACGGGGGTAGAGAGGGAAGGAGGTGTTTCTTCTTTCTCTTCTTCTGAATTTCTGGCAGACTGATGTGTATGTTATAGGGGCAAAGATGTAATATATTAACTTATTTCTTCTATTTCTTAGTTAATATATCCATGTATAGAGGGTGTGTCACTTTATTTCTCATACAAATGGTGATACTGTTTTATCATAATGTACACAACACACGTGTGATTGTTTATATTATAAACTATGTTGACATGATAATGTAATAACTCCATAAAATACACCCCTCCAACAAAAAATACATTATAGAGAGAGAGAGAGAGAGAGAGAGAGAGAAAGCCAACCCTATAACCCAGAACATGGGTTACTCTTTGAAAAATAACCCAGAAACCCAAACAACCCAGGAATTGGGTCAAAATATTAGCCCTATAACTCAGAAAATGGTTACTCTCTGAAAAAATAACCCATAATTTTAACCCAACACAAATAACCCAGAAACTGGGTTGAAGAAATAACCCAAGAGTTTTTAGTGTGTATGCGTATTAGAGCCATTAGCACCTCCACAGGAGCTCTCCACATACATCATGGTTCGTTTCAGTCAATATGTGACACAGACGAATGCGACGTTCACAGGCTGTAAATTGTCGTTAACAGCCGAAAATTATGGAGATTTACGGGCGTTTATGGGCAACGAAAATCCCACTTTTCATGCAGTGATAGTAGTAAATAGAGTAGTTTGTAGTGCAGCAGCGTCAAGCAGGCTGTGGAGCTAATCGTGACGTAGCATTAGAGTATTTTCATGTTATATTTTCATGTTAGCTCAAGTCATAGGTTCCAAAAATGTGGTAGAAATCTGAAAAACGTGTGAAAGTCAAGCAGGCTAGTGTAAATAAGTTTGGCTCGACATGCTCACGCTAACTACAGCCAATATGCTAGTGCAGTAATAATAATAATAATAATAATAATAATAATAATAATAATAATAACTTTTATTTATATAGCGCCATTCAAGAAACCCGAGGACACTTTACAGAATTACTGTGGCTAAGCTAAAGGAAGTTGTAGGCTGTGGTAAACAGGTGGTGTTTCAGGAGTTTTAAAAAAATGTCCAGGGAGTGTGTGTGTGTGTGTGTGTGTGTGTGTGTGTGTGTGTGTGTGTGTGTGTGCATGCGATTGTTCGTGTGTCGGTCAGTCAGTCGTCATTCATGGTCCCTCAGGTTGTGGTAAGTTGATACATATTGGGCAGAAAGATAGGCCCTGTCTCCTCCTCCCAGGACTGTTTTTAGTCCTGGGGGAACTATTTAAAAAAAAACAAGATGGCGACGGCCAAATTCCAAATGCAAGGCTTGGTAGTTACACAAACCAATGGTTGACCTCACTGCTGCTATGTCTGCTAGTATTTTTTACAATCAATGATTGCAGCTTACGCCAAATTTGAAACTTAGACTTAAGTCTGCCTACCAAAACAAACTGGTCAACAACTGAGAGATAAAGAGGAAACCTTAACAACTCAACAGCAGAAACTCTTTTATGAATCCAGGAATTGTTTTTTTAAGAACCAGGGTCTAAATGTAGTTCCTCTGCCATAGTTCCTTCTACCACAAAAAGTTTCTACTTTTGGGGCAGTATTTTCTAATGGCCAGGAACTATTAGGAAGGAGTTTGGTCAAACATCAAAATCAGATACAACTTTTGTATAGCGTTATGTACACAGTAAGCGACTTATTTGACTAATCTTCATGGCAGATGCATGCAAAAAGAAATACATAATATATACCTTCCTTGTTTAGTTCTTATTTAATTTAAATTCTTCGTTCAAAAAGACCAAAAGGCTTAAGAGACTTGCATCTAAAAGTAATGCCTTAAGTGCACCTGGGTTGCTCAGTTGGTAGATCATGCGCCCATATATAGAGGTTTATTCCTCGATGCAGAGGTCCAGGGTTCGAATCGACCTGCGGCAATTTCCTACATGTCTTCCCCTCTTTCTCCCCTTTCATATCTACACTGTAAACCCAGATTTTGACAGACCAGCGTCTTGTAACGTGCGTCCAAGGGGACACCTGGCGGGACGAGCACAGGCATTGGCAGCAGATGGTACCCTGACCAGGAAGCAACCTTACTCCAAGTGGAATGGTTAGTATGTAAAATAACTATTGTAGCCTAGTTATCTTTGTGGGAATTTTTAATACACTAAAGCTTGCAGATAATTTGTTGATGCAGCTTTTTTTTCTGTCTAATGTTACTGTTTGAACCTCTGCATGGTGTTAATACATGCTTATTGCTAACAGTTGCTACTCAAAAAAGTGTCAGCTGAATGTTAAAGTTAGCTTAGTGTTAACAGTCTGAGGACGGCTCACATACTGGCAAGTTTGCTCGACTGTATCATTTATATAATCATCTTTTTACGCAAGAGAAAAGCGATTCAACCGCAGTCAGGGGCAAAGGAGTGTAGCAGGCGCTGTGGAAGTGTTTACGTTGTGGACACCGCGAGCTGCTTGCAATGCATTGATCCACTCGACCCGTCCTTGACCGCTCTCTTTTTCCCTCTCACTCACTCTCACACACACGCTTGTTTAGATGCCGGTTTTATCTGTAACACAGGCGTCGTTTTGGTTCTATTACCTTATTGTATTTAACAGTGACATTGTTGAGCTGAGTCGCTGAGCTAAACTTTTTCTTGTTTTCTATTTTTACAGATCCTTGTGGTGTGAGGATGCTGTGGAAGTGTAAGTATTGTGAGTTTATGTGTGAGAAAAGAGGTTACCTTTTAAAACATTATCGGTTAAAACACGGAAACTATGGTAGAACTGTCCCATTTCCCTGCTTACACCAAGAATGTGTGCACATTCAACTCCATTAATGCACTTAAGGTCCACTTAGCAAAGATTCACCAGAAAACCCAGGGTGCACAACTGAGTGAAACTTAAAAGTAACCTTTCACTGTCAGTCATGTGATTTTTCTGCACCCTGCACAGAAGCAGTCTTTCTCACTCACCTGCTCAGTACACATTTAAGGGTAAATCAGAGTCCAGTGTTCATATAATGGCTGTAACTTTCACACACAGAAGTAAGAAGCACAGAACACAAAACTGGAGGATGTTCAGGCCAGAAATAGTCTCTAGTAGTGTAACTAATGAAATAGCCCAAGAAGAACATGAGCCTCCAAATGACATCCCTGAATCAGAAGACAGTGAGGATTCTATCAATGAAGATCTTAATGATCTAGAGAAACAGCTGGAGCACAACCTAGCAGCTCTTTTTTAAAGATGCAAACGGTCCTACACATTCCAGAAAGTACAGTAAAAGAAGTCATACAACAGCTGGTACAGATGTGTGAACTATCCCAGCCACTGCTGCATAATGCACTCAAGGATATTCTGAAACAACATACAGATGTAGATGATTCAGTTGTGGAAGAGTGAGTCAGGGCTGCCGCAAAGAGAAATGTGATCATGAAATTCTGTGGCAAGGATGGTCCCTTATCAACAACAAAAAGGAGAGCAGCATATATGAATAAAAACTTCACAGAGGTTAAACCAGTGGAGTACATTACTGAAAGAGGAAAACAATCTAGTGCTGTATATGTTCCTTTGCATCCAATGCTACAAAAGATGTTGAATAGGGCAGGTATTTTGGACAAAGCTCTTCCTGTCCAAAAGCATGTGCAACATGAGTACAGTTCATACAGAGATGGCTCATACTGTAATGACAATGACCTCCTTAAAGGGGAGAAATTCAAAATCGCTGTTGGATTTCATACAGATGATTTTGAAGTGTCCAATCCTTTAGGAACATCTAGAAAGAAACACAAAATGAGTTCAGTCTATTGGGTGACAGCTAATGTGCCATCAAAATACAGATCCACACTCCACTCCATTCAGCTTGCTGTTTTGTGTAAATCCTCTGATGTAAAAGAATTTGGCTACGCTAAAATTCTCCGCCCTCTCATTCACGATCTGGCTTCTTTGGAGCAACATGGTGTAGATTTGATTTATTTTATTTAAACAGGGACAATGCACAAGTTAACATTAACCTTGTATAAGAACAAGGAGAGATGCATTGTGCCAGGTTGTAGCAATAGTGCTATTTTCCGCCCGTAGTCCAATATGTTGAGAAGTTGGGAGAATGTGTCAAAGGTACGGTTTTATATGTGGCTACTGATAACCTGGCTGCTCATTCTCTGGCAGAATTCTTCGAAAGCTTTATGGTGGACAGATTCTGCAGGTTCTGTATGGCGACGAGAGGCGAGATGCAAGCCAAGTTGGTAAATTCAGGTGCTTTTTAACCCTGCACTATAGACACTCACAACCAGCAGGTGCAGGAGGTAAAGCAGGATCCCACTGTGGCAAAACGGTTTGGTGTGAAAGGAGGGTGTGTATTGACTGATGGTCTGGAGCACTTTCATGTTGTTCGTGGGTACCCCCCTCCGACATCCTCCATTACCTTTTGGAAGGCATTGTTCCTGTTGAGTTATCCCTCTGCATTTCAGACATGATTTCTAAGAAACATTTCACCATAGAAACACTGAACCATGCCATGAAAACCTTTGAATATGCTTTTCATGACAAAACTTACCACCCTCAGCCAATTGCCCATGGCTTCTCTACCAAAGGGACCATAGGTAGCAATGGCCATGAGAATTGGGCCCTACTCAGGCTGCTCCTACTTATCATTGGCCATAAAGTCCCTGAAGAAGACATTGCATGGAACATTCTGCTGCTCCTAAAAGACATTGTTGAGTTGGCTGTCGCAACAAAGCACGCTGAAGAGTCGGTACATTTCCTTGACTACAAAGTGTCAGAATATAGAGACTTGTTGCAAACGACATTCCCAGATTTTAGATTAGGGCCAAAACACCACTACATTGAGCATTACCCTGAGATGATCAAAGCATTTGGTCCCCTTTCAGATGTTTGGACAATGCACTTTGAGGGAAAACACAAATTCTTCAAACGGTTCATTCGTAATGCCCACAACTTAAAAAATGTAGCTCTTACATTGGCTGTTAAGCATCAGAAAATGATGGCTTACTATTTGGACTCAAGTTCATTTTTCAAGCCTGAAATGGACAAGGTCACTACAGCATTGATCACATCTTATACTGAGAATGTCCAACAGGTTTAGTTTTAGGTCTATGTAGATGGAATTAGATATTGTGCTGACATGATAGTCTCTGTTGGTTCGTGTGCTGGCCTCCCTTCATTTAGGCAGACCAATGGGAACCAATGACGTTCTAAAACCATATAGCCTGCGGGGTAGAAAGGCAAAGAAGGCCTTCCAGGACATGACAATCTGCAGGGTTATAACAGGCAGGTGTTATTATATTGTTTACATCAGTATTATGCTGTTGGGACCACAGTAAGGAAGAAGTAAACTGGATATTAAACATTATCGTGTAAACAGAGGCCTCAGAGCAGCGGCCTCTGAGATAAAGAAGTCATGACCAACTGGTGGTCATCCTGAACAAAGAGCATGTGACCTGTTTAAACTGATCTGAAACAAAGAGCACTGTTTAAACTGACCTGAAACAAAGAGCAGTGTGTTTAAACTGATCGGAAACAAAGAGCATGTGACCTGCTCAAGAACACTGATTTCCGATCAGACCATGAACCCTGAACGGATCAGAGGGACCAGCTGACTGGGGAAATAAATACGCTGAGCACCGACAAAACTTTGTCTTTCCACTAGTAGCCTTTGTTACTGAAAGGATGACGCTTCGCAGAACTGCCGAGAAATCTACAGCCTCACCTCGCCGGTCGAGTTTAAGCTGAATACTATCTTCATGTTACTAAAGGGGGGTCCTGGTGAAGGAGATTTTCTGTCTCTCCCCAAATCTGCAAAGGGTAAATTACCCTGTTTTCCGAGGAAAGGAGGACGACACTTCTCCGACAGTCGACTCTGAACAGGGCTCCGAATCCAGCTGCCGGAGAGAGTTTTTCTGTTCGTTAAATCACGGGCTCACTTTCTGTTCATCTGGGAACCATCACCTTATCGTGGTGGAGAGGTTTGTGTGTCCCCATGAACCTGAGGGCTGTGTTGTCTGGAGCTTTGTACTCCTGGTAGGGTCTCCCAAGGCAAAGTGGTCTCAGGTGAGGGGCCAGACAAAGAATAGTTCAAAAACCCTATGAGTGACCGAGGAAGCGATGGAGTGACCCTGCCCGGAAGAAGCCCGGGGCCCCCGTCTGGAGCTCGTCAGCGAGCGTCTGGTGGCAGGGTTTGCCATGGAGCCCGGCCGGGCACAACCCAAAAAAGCTACGTGGCATCCATCTCTCCATCCCATGGGCCCACCACCTGGGGGAGGATCCGGGGGGGTCGGGTGCGCTGCCACATAGGTGGCAGTGAAGGTCAGGGGCCTCGACGGACCAGACCCGGGCGGCAGACGCTGGCTGTGGGGACGTGGAATGTCACCTCTCTGTAGGGGAAGGAGCCGGAACTGGTGCAGGAGGTGGAGCACTACCGGTTAGATCTGGTGGGGCTTACCTCTATGCACAGTCGTAGTTCTGGAACCAAACTCCTGGATAGGGGTTGGACTTTTTTCTTCTCCGGAGTTGCCCAGGGTGTGAGGCGCCGGGCGGGTGTGGGGATATTCACAAGTCCCCAGCTGAGCGCCGCTACGTTGGAATTTACCCCGGTGGATGAGAGGGTCGCCTCCCTATGCCTGCAGATTGTGTGGGGGGGGGGGGGAGGGGGGGAACGTTAGGAGAGTTCGGAGTATTCGGCTTTCTTGGAGACCTTGGGTGGAGTCCTGTATGGGGCTTAAACGCGCACGTGGGCAATGATGGAAACACATGGAGAGGCGTGATTGGGAGGAACGGCCTCCCTGATCTAAACCAGAGTGGTTATTTGTTATTGGACTTCTGTGCTAGTCACGGATTGTCTATAACGATCACCATGTTTGAACATAGGGATGCTCATAAGTGTACGTGGTACCAGAGCACCCTAGGCCAAAGGTCAATGATCGATTTTATAATCTACCTCTGGCGGAGCTTTTCGTGCATCCCTGTGGAGGCTGGGGGCATTGAACCCGAGTGGACAATGTTCAAAGTTTCCATTGCTGAAGCTGCGGCGAGGAGCTGTGGTCTTAGGGTCTTAGGTGCCTCAAGGGGCGGTAACCCACGAACACCGTGGTGGACACCGGTGGTCAGGGAAGCCGTCCGACTGAAGAAGGAGTCTTTCCGGGATATATTATCCCGGAGGACTCCGGAGGCAGTTGCAAGGTACTGAAGGGCCCGAAGGACTGCAGCCTCTGCCATGAAAGAGGCAAAGAAGCAGGTGTGGGAGAAGTTCGGAGAAGACGTAGAGAAGGACTTTCGGTCGGCACCAAGGTGCTTCTGGAAAACCGTTCGCCACCTCAGGAGGGGGAAGCGGGGAACCATCCAAGCTGTGTACAGTAAGGATAGGACGCTGTTGACCTCAACTGAGGAGGTAATAGGGCGGTGGAAGGAGCACTTTGAGGAACTCCTAAATCCGACTAATACGCCCTCTATGGTAGAGGCAGAGCTTGAGGATGATGGGGGATTGTCGTCAATTTCCCTGGTGTAAGTTGCTGAGGTAGTTAAACAACTCCACAGTGGCAAAGCCCCAGGGTTTGATGAGATCCGTCCAGAAATGCTTAAAGCTCTGGGTGTGGAGGGGTTGTCTTGGTTGACACGCCTCTTCAACATTGCATGGAAGTCTGGGACAGTGCCTAAGGAGTGGCAGACCGGGGTGGTGGTTCCCCTTTTCAAAAAGGAGGACCAGAGGGTGTGTGCCAATTACAGGGGCATCGCACTTCTCAGCCTCCCCGGTAAAGTCTACTCCAAGGTGCTGGAAAGGAGGGTTCGGTCAACAGTCGAACCTCAGGTTGAAGAGGAAAAATGCGGATTCCGTCCTGGTCGGGGAACGACGGACCAGATCTTTACTCTCGCAAGGATCCTGGAGGGAGCCTGGGAGTATGCCCAACCGTATGCCCTACATGTGCTTTGTGGATCTGCAGAAGGCGTATGACAGGGTCCCCAGAGAGATACTGTGGGAGGTGCTGCGGGAGTATGGGGTGAGGGGGTCCCTTCTCAGGGCCATCCAATCTCTGTACGCCCAAAACGAGAGTCCGGGTTCTTGGCAGTAAGTCGGACTCGTTTCAGGTGAGAGTTGGCGTCCGCCAGGGCTGCGCTTTGTCACCAATCCTGTGTGTAGTATTTATGGACAGAATATCGAGGCGTAGTCGGGGTGGAGAGGTGTTGCAGTTCGGTGGGCTGGGGATCTCATCGCTGCTTTTTGCAGATGATGTGGTCCTGATGGCATCATCGGCCTGTGACCTTCAGCACTCACTGGATCGGTTCGCAGCCGAGTGTGAAGCGTCTGGGATGAGGATCAGCACCTCTAAATTGGAGGCCATGGTTCTCAGCAGGAAACCGATGGAGTGCCTTCTCCAGGTAGGGAATGAGTCCTTACCCCAAGTGAAGGAGTTCAAGTACCTTGGGGTCTTGTTCGCGAGTGAGGGGACAATGGAGCGGGAGATTGGTCGGAGAATCAGCGCAGCGGGTGTGGTATTACATTCAATTTATCACACCTTTGTGACGAAAAGAGAGCTGAGCCAGAAGGCAAAGCTCTCAATCTACCGGTCAGTTTTCAAACTAGATTCGAAGCAAAGAATCAGAAGCAAAGGCACCAGGCTTAGACACGCTGACAAGGCACGAACAGACAGAGAGGAAACACAAACGGACGCAAAACAATCTGACAAGAGACAAGGGAAATGCAAGGGCTAAATACAGTGGGTAATGAGGTAACGACGGGCAGGTGACACAGCAGGTGAAACACATTAGGAGAGACAGGGTAATCAACAAAGGCGGGGAAACACAGGAAGTAAAACTGGACGAGACAAGACAGAAAACCAGACTATCAAAATAAAAACAGGAAACAGAAATATACACAGAGAACAGAATGCACAAAACAGGATAAATTCACAGACGGAACAGGTTTTAGTTTTCAGGGAAAGTTAGTTTTTGGTTACATCGTTGGTTGGTTACATGATGAGTTCTGCTGTTTGCAAAAAAAAAAAAAAAAAAAATTAAGTTACTCTCAAGTTCCTTGTCATGAAATTGTATTGAATTGGAAATGGAAAATTCAAAGCCACTGTACCTTCAACCGGGTCCCAAGATGAACTGGCAGGCTGAGCTTGCGTTATAATAGACCCATCCAGCTCTGGGCGACCAGCTGGTTTCCTGTGTGGTGTTGACTCATCTAAAAAGAAAGTAGATATGAATATTGGTCAGTTCATTTATGGTAGGTTTCTTGCACATGCCATTGCAAAAGATGAACCTATGCTGTTATATTAGACAATCGCTAGAAAAATAAAAAAAAAACTTACATGCAGGTGGTGGAGGCAGTGACGTCTGCTGACCTGAAAAAAGGCAGGAAGAGACAAACACATCAGAACAGTCACATGATATGCACCAGTGTCAGTAGTTCCACGGTAGGAAATATGACTCTGGTTTCTTAAATGCATGCGTAAATGTTAACTTCCGGACAGGGCATCTGGACACACGCCCCGTCCTGGAATGCTTTCTTGCTTGTGGAACGGATTCATCTGAAATAAAAGACCAGACTGCAAAAAGAATATTTGAATGTATACAGTCAGTGTAAACATTGTATGTGACAGGATTTCTCAGGATCTTTGCAGTGTAGCCCAAAGACTTTGTAATGGGGAGACACAGCATCCATAGAAATGCATGGGGTTAGTTTGTAAAGCTAGTATGGCAGCTGTGTAGCCTACAAATATTCCGTCCCACCCTTTACGCTTCCCCATTCACTTAAATAGGAAAATAGCTGTAACGGTGAGCAGGAGATAGTGGACCCAAACACAGAGAGAGGCAGGCAGGCAGGAGATGGTTAAACTCAGAGGTTTTATTGGAACAAAAATGAGGGGAGCAAACAACAAAGGAAGTCCTGAAGGCAACAGGCAAAAAGGTCCTACGTGCAAAAAACAAGAACAGGGAATCCAGGGAGCAGAGATAGGCGATAAGCACAGGAACCCACGAACTGACCGGGAGGAGATACAAAACACTCTGACAAAGGACAAGGGGAAACACGGAGGCTAAATACACTAGGAAACGAGCAAACCAGGAACAGGTGAGACAACAGGTGAAACACATCAGGGCGGGGCAGGACAATCAACAAAGGCGGGAAAACTGAAAGTAAAACTAGACAAGACAAGACAGAAAACCAGACTATCAAAATAAAACAGGAAACAGGAAAAACAGACAGAAAACATAACATCAACTAAACACAGAAACTTGACACAACGCTAGACAACACAAGGAAGAACAGAACACAGAGATTAACCAAAACATACACAATTCAGAATAACCAACAAAAACAGGGAACATACAGAAAACTACAAAGAAGCAACAGAAATAGCACAAAACACAAGGCAAAATACAGAAACCACAACAATAGCTTGCCGATAACTGCCCAAAGTGCGTTGCAAGATGGCTGCCAAGGACACGTCGCGCACAGCAGCAAACAAAGACTTAAACAAAGCGCAATATATATGCAAAGCACAATATATATGCAGTCTATTTAAAACATACCTCTCGCCAAAATGAAACCTATGGTCCTTTTCTGAATGTACCTAAGTCAAACTTTCGTTTGCATAATAAGCATAATTAGGACGGAAGCGCCACTTTTAAGATTGACCGTATTCTCGTTTTCAGGTCAAATGGCCTTTTGAATGGGAGTGCTAGGGGGTAACTATGATCACATCAAAATCACTATTTTTAAAACACTAAGAAGGCTTGACACAACATGAAACTTTGCTCGGAGTCTCACCAGGCGCTCTACACATGAACTCGAGCATTGAGAACATTGTTTGCACAAAGAGTTTACTAAAAAGAAAAAGTTTTGAACAACTCACTGCTTGACTGGCAAGATGGCGACGAGGGGTAAAACAACTGCTAAAGTGAGTTGTTCAAAACCTTTCTTTTTGGTCAACCTGATCAAAACCGTAATATAACAAAGCCCTACGAGGGAAAGGGCTTAAGGTTAAACCCCAAACCCTTGCATTACAACCACAACATCATGAAACTGTAACGTATTTCACTTACTTTTTCGTGACAAGCCGCGTAGTGTGAGTGTAGGTCATGTATCCAACATGGATGTCAGGACAGGACTTGAATCGGTCACCTGAGAGCAGAGGCACTGTCTTCTCCCTACTGGCGTGGGGGTGTAACGGTTGGATTTGTACACTGAATGGAGTCACTTGTTAGAAGTGAAATGAAATAAGTGCATTTTCTTAGTTCTGAAAATCGTTCTATTGATAGAGTCTTGTTTTAAGTATTTTCACCTAATACAGTTAAGTATTGTTTTTAGCATAATTGATATCAACCTAAAAATAAATATATTCTCTTGCTAAGCTGTGTCTTACTTAGATTTTATAAGACCAATCATTTTTGAGTGAATCTAAATCAAGTGACTGCAAACCTTTTATATGCTACTTCAAAAACTTAAATGGAGCTGGTTTAAATAAACATTTCAAAACTGCACTCAAAACAACCAAACGGGAACGTTGAGTGGAGGTACAGTGCAACCACAGGAGAACATTTCAGTTGGTTAGTTACCTTAACGTTTAGGGAACGTTATAACCCTGAGGGAATGTTCCCTAAACATTAGTTTTTGGTTTGGTTCGAACTAACCTTTAGAGAACCATAAACTAAACCTAAATGTTCTGTGTTAGTGGGGTATGCCCTCTTCTGCCGTATGGCACACCAGTCACTGTCAGCGGAGCGGATGTTTTGGTCTATTCAAAAGGAGTTACTTAGATATTTCCCTGATTGCTAGTTTTCTTTTTTAGAGAGACGCACACGCCCTACTGGATGGATAAGGGAACCCAGAGGCTAGGCAAGAGATTTGCTACTGAGGTTTTTTACCCTAGACGTCCCCGACTCACAGGCTCTTGTCCCCCTGTGTATGAAAAGCACTGCCCGAGTGGATCTTAACAACCAATGATTTTTCTTCAGTACTCACGATCTTAGGCCGCTCCTCCCAGGGTCCTTTCTGAAGGATGCCCGCTAGCCTTTCTCAGTCGCCGATCTGAGAGAGGTTAGGTGCTCAGGGGCTCTGACCAGCCGAGATAACAGGAGGTCTGACTGTCAAGATCGGTCCCCGCCGCGGGCGGTTAAAGAGGAGTCTAAGCTGTCACTGTGAAGGGTAGCCCCTGCCTGGCCACGGGGTTAAGGAGCCTGTCCTAAAGAATCCAAAAAAGAACACGAGACTCGTGAAGTTTTGGTCTCCTAGCTCAACACAAGCTCAGGTAGTTTTATTTATATAAAGATAAAAAGGCTATATGAAGGCAAGCACTATGCTCAGAACCGAGTCGGTTCAATGAGTATTCCTCTATTTGTTTGAGGTAATAAGTCCTAAGTCCTTGCGTCTAAAAACACATGGTAAGCTATGCTGGCTTTTTCTGTTTGCAAAGCTTCTCTATTTATGTGCAATTTGAATCACTCCCCCAGACGCAGCAGGGTTTGTTCACCATAACTTCATGTCCTTGTAAGTTAATGCAGTACATACTTACAGGAAATTCATATGTGTCATACAGGATATGCATTTAGAAATCTAACACCCGTGGCTGACCCTCTATGGGCCCCCTCCCCTGCCAGTGTTTTACACAAGCTAAATGCAGTCAAACATGGTCTTCCTCTTCTATCAGTACTTTTCTGTTATGTTTTTGGTATTTTTGTTCATTTATGTTGCCTGGTTAAGTTATTTCTGTATGTTTCCTGTGTTTGCATATTTTTTCTGTTCCCTGTTGTGTTGATCTGTTCTGTGTATTTAGTTGTGTATTTCCCTGTTTATGTTCTGCTTCCTGTTTTATTTTGATGGTCTGTTTTCTGTCCTGTCATGTCTAGCTTTACTTTGTTTTCCCGCTTTTGTTGATTGTCCTGCCCCGCCCTAATGTGTTTCACCTGTTGTACCACCTGTCCCTCATTTGTTCATTACCTCTTGTATTTAACCCCCGTGTTCCCTTTGTCTCGTGTCAGATCATTTTGTATTCCCGTGCCGTCAGTCTGTGAGTTTTTTTTGTATCCTGTTTTGCTCCTGCTTTTCTGTTTTATTCCCTGCCGGACGTTGTGAGTTTTTCCAGTCTCTGTACTGCCGGGTTTTTTTTGTATTATATTAAACTCTTACATCCTACCACCTCCTGCCTGTCCGCCTCTCTCTGCATTTGGGTCCTCTTTTCCTTGCTCCCTCGTCACATAATGATCTGAACAACATGGACCCAGCGGAGAGGCGACTTTTCAAGGAGAAAGTGGCAGAGTTCGAACGCACTGTAGAGAGCCTTTTGAACTCGAGACCCAGTCGGTGTGCCCCAGTTCTGGAGAGGATTTCTAAGCAACAGCAGTGGTTCAAGGAGAGACTGTGGGTGAGCCATTTTGTTCCACACCTAGATGTTGTGAAGAAGAGGTTGGATAGCTTCCTCCATGGCTCACCCACTAGCCTGCCTGTCTCTCAGCCAGCTAACACCTTGGCCACAGGTGCATTGTTTGTTGCCCAGCCCGTCTCCCCTAGTCAAGCAGCTGCCCAACCAGGAGGACAGCCTAAGACCTTCAGCTCCTTGTTTGAGTGTTTCGCTACGTGGCTTAGACAGACTGAGGAAGCCGAAAAAGCCAGCCCCAGAGTTGCCAATCAGAGGCCCAGTACCCCTGCTAGCAAATCCCCAGAGGCAACCTGGTCAGCGTCCACCCCCAACCATCAGCCGTTGTTCGAGGGTACCCGCCTGGCCATCTTTTCGGGGACCCGCGGAGGTCGAAGACGGGGGAAAGGACGTCATGGCTCCCGTCGCAATGCCCCACTTTTCACCCCAGAACCCTTGCACCCTCCTGTTCCCGAGCTGACGTGCAACCCTTCTGTTCCCGAGTTGACGTGCAACCCTTCTGTTCCCGAGTTGACGTGCAACCCTTCTGTTCCCGAGTTGACGTGCAACCCTTCTGTTCCCGAGTTGACGTGCAACCCTTCTGTTCCCGAGTTGACGTGCAACCCTTCTGTTCCCGAGTTGACGTGCAACCCTTCTGTTCCCGAGTTGACGTGCAACCCTTCTGTTCCCGAGTTGACGTGCAACCCTTCTGTTCCCGGGCTGACGTGCAGCTCTCTTGACCCCGGGCTGACGTGCAGCTCTCTTGACCCCGGGCTGACGTGCAGCTCTCTTGACCCCGGGCTGACGTGCAGCTCTCTTGACCCCGGGCTGACGTGCAGCTCTCTTGACCCCGGGCTGACGTGCAGCTCTCTTGACCCCGGGCTGACGTGCAGCTCTCTTGACCCCGGGCTGACGTGCAGCTCTCCTGACCCCGGGCTGACGTGCAGCTCTCCTGAACCCATGCTAGCTAGCACCCTTCCTGAGTCCCGGCTGACTAGCAGCCTCCCAGATTCCCCGCTAGCTAGCGATCTCCCTGAGCCCCAGCTGATTAGCAGCCTTCCAGATTCCCCGCTAGCTAGCGATCTCCCTGAGCCCCAGCTGATTAGCAGTCTTCCAGATTCCCCGCTAGCTAGCGATCTCCCTGAGCCCCAGCTGATTAGCAGCCTTCCAGATTCCCCGCTAGCTAGCAACCTTCCAGATTCCCCGCTAGCTAGCAGTCCCCCTGAATCCAGGCTAGCTAATCTCCCAGATTCCCCGCTAGCTAGCAGTCCCCCTGAATCCAGGCTAGCTAGCAATCTCCCAGATTCCCTGCTAGCTAGCAGCCTCCCAGATTCCCTGCTAGCTAGCAGCCTCCCAGATTCCCTGCTAGCTAGCAGCCTTCCAGATTCCCCGCTAGCTAGCAGCCCCCCTGAATCTAGGCTGGCTAGCAGCTTTCCTGAGCCCCAGCTGACTAGCAGCCTCCCAGATTCCCTGCTAGCTAGCAATTCCCCTGAATCCAGGCTAGCTAGCAATCTCCCTGAGCCCCGGCTGACTAGCAGACTCCCAGATTCCCTGCTAGCTAGCAGCCTTCCCGATTCCTCGCTAGCTAGCAGCCCCCCTGAATCCAGGCGGGCTAGCAGCTTTCCTGAGCCCCGGGTGACTAGCAGCCTCCCAGATTCCCTGCTAGCTAGCAATTCCCCCGAATCTATGCTAGCTAGCAACCTTCCTGAGCCCCGGCTGACTAATAGCCTCCCCGATTTCCCGCTAGTTAGCAATCCCCCTGACTCCAGGCTAGCTAGCAATCTCCCTGAGCCCCGGCTGATTAGCAGCCTCCCAGATGCCCTGCTAGCTAGCAATCCCCCTGAATCCAGGCTAGCTAGCAATCTCCCTGAGCCCCGGCTGATTAGCAGCCTCCCAGATTCTCTGCTAGCTAGCAGCCTTCCAGATTCCCCGCTAGCTAGCAGCCCCCCTGAATCCAGGCTGGCTAGCAGCTGCCCTAGTGCCCCCGGGCAGCTCCCTAGTGCCCCCGAGCAGCTCTCTAGTACCTCCGGGCTCCCTAGGGACCCCGGGCCCCCTAGCGCCCCTGAGTGTTCTAGCGCCCCTGAGTGTTCTAGCGCCCCTGAGTTTCCTAGCGTTCCCGCGTCTCCTAGCGTCCCAGATCCCCGGCTGGCTAGCAGCCTTTCTGATCCCCAGCTGATTGGCAGCCCTCCTGATCTCTGGCCGGCTAGCGGCTCCCCAGAATCCCGGCTGAAGTCTAGCCCCCCAGAGACTACGCTTATCTGCACCTCTGAGACTTTGCCGGTCTCCGGCGACCCTGAGACCGCCCCCGAGACCACCCTTGAGACATTACCGGCCTTTGGCGACCCTGAGAACACCCCTGAGACCACCCTTGAGACCTTCCTAGAGACTTTACCTGTGTCGGTCAAACCGACTCCTGCCCCTCTTGTCTCGCCGGCACTGCCTCCCAAGGGGCTTCACCATGGCCGACCGGCTCGGCCCTCGGAGAGACACTGTCCTCGACGTCCAGTTTAGCAGCCCAAAGGGACTCATCGGCGGCGATGCCCGCCAAGGAAACCTCGACATCCAGGCTGGCCGCCACAGAACCCTCGACGCCCAGTTCGGCCACCTGAAAGGCCTCGCCTCGGCCGACCGGCTAGGCCCCCGGAGGGGCGCTGCCCTCGACGTCCAGTGCGGCCACCAGAAGGCTTCTGCTCTCATCGCCGGCAGCCGGAAGGTTTCTGCTCTCATCGCCGGTGGCCGGAAGGCTTCTGCCCTCGTCACCGGCCACCAGAAGGCTTCTGCCCTCGTCGCCGGTGGCCAGAGGGTTTCTGCCTCCGTCGCCGGCCACCAGAAGGCTTCTGCCCTCGTCGCCGGTGGCCAGAGGGTTTCTTCCTCCGTCGCCGGCCACCAGAAGGCTTCTGCCCTCGTCGCCGGTGGCCAGAGGGTTTCTGCCTCCGTCGCCGGCCACCAGAAGGCTTCTGCCCTCGTCGCCGGTGGCCAGAAGGTTTTCTGCCTCCGTCGCCGGCCACCAGAAGGCTTCTGCCCTCGTCGCCGGTGGCCAGAGGGTTTCTTCCTCCGTCGCCGGCCACCAGAAGGCTTCTGCCCTCGTCGCCGGTGGCCAGAGGGTTTCTGCCTCCGTCGCCGGCCACCAGAAGGCTTCTGCCCTCGTCGCCGGTGGCCAGAAGGTTTTCTGCCTCCGTCGCCGGCCACCAGAAGGCTCCTGCCTTCGTTGCTGCCCTCTGTCCCCTGTTGCCGAGGTCTCTCTGTTGCCGAGGTCTCTCTGTCCCCTGTTGCCGAGGTCTCTCTGTCCCCTGTTGCCGAGGTCTCTCTGTCCCCTGTTGCCGAGTTATCTCTGTCCCCTGTTGCCGAGTTATCTCTGTCCCCTGTTGCAGAGTTATCTCTGTCCCCTGTTGCCGAGTTATCTCTGTCCCCTGTTGCCGAGTTATCTCGGTCTCCTGTTGCCGGCTCCCCTTTGAATTTCCCCCCGAGCGGCCCCACTGTGATTTTTTTCCCCCGAGCGGCCCCGCTGTGATTTTTTTCCCCCGAGCGGCCCCGCTGTGATTTTTTTTTCCCCCGAGCGGCCCCGCTGTGATTTTTTTTTCCCCCGAGCGGCCCCGCTGTGATTTTTTTCCCCCGAGCGGCCCCGCTGTGATTTTTTTCCCCCGAGCGGCCCCGCTGTGATTTTTTTCCCCCCGAGCGGCCCCGCTGTGATTTTTCCCCCCGAGCGGCCCCGCTGTGATTTTCCCCCCGAGCGACCCCGCTGTGATTTTCCCCCCGAGCGGCCCCGCTGTGATTTTCCCCCCGAGCTGCCCGCTCTGTATTCACCCCGTGCGGCCCCGCTCTGATTCACCCCTAGTGGCGCCGCTCTGTTTCCCCCGGGCACCTCAGTGTCTCTTCGTCCCCTGTGCCCCATTGACTCTTCGTCCCCTGTGCCTCCTGTGTCCCAGTGACTCTTCGTCCCCTGTGCCCCAGGGCACTCGTTCCTGTGCCGCAGTGACTCTGTTTCCCGGTCCCCCCTGTGACTGTGTTTTCCCCGGACTCTCGCCCTCCCTGGGTTGTTTTTTGTTTTTCTGATGTTTTTTTTTTTTCTGGTCGTCTGGAATCCGCCCCTTGAGGAGGGGGTACTGTTATGGTTTTGGTATTTTTGTCTTGTATTTTTGTTCATTTATGTTGCCTGGTTTAGTTATTTCTGTATGTTTCCTGTGTTTGCATATTTTTTCTGTTCCCTGTTGTGTTGATCTGTTCTGTGTATTTAGTTGTGTATTTCCCTGTTTATGTTCTGCTTCCTGTTTTATTTTGATGGTCTGTTTTCTGTCCTGTCATGTCTAGCTTTACTTTGTTTTCCCGCTTTTGTTGATTGTCCTGCCCCGCCCTAATGTGTTTCACCTGTTGTACCACCTGTCCCTCATTTGTTCATTACCTCTTGTATTTAACCCCCGTGTTCCCTTTGTCTCGTGTCAGATCATTTTGTATTCCCGTGCCGTCAGTCTGTGAGTTTTTTTTGTATCCTGTTTTGCTCCTGCTTTTCTGTTTTATTCCCTGCCGGACGTTGTGAGTTTTTCCAGTCTCTGTACTGCCGGGTTTTTTTTGTGTTATATTAAACTCTTACATCCTACCACCTCCTGCCTGTCCGCCTCTCTCTGCATTTGGGTCCTCTTTTCCTTGCTCCCTCGTCACACTTTTCCACGAGCAAATGCAATAGTCATAGCATGCTATTTGTTTTGTATAATGCAGTACAGATTAACATATTTTCAGCAGTAATATAGCTTTAGCTGTTTTGGGGGTTTTCAACTGAACCACCGTTCAACATCCTCCTTTGAAAATACAAAAAAATTATAACGTTCAGACTTTATTCTTGTCCAGGATAATCACCACTGGGTCCTGGTTACAGTCTGTGAGTATCAGGAACTTGTTGCTTGTTGCAGTAAACACATGCCAGTGTTTGTTAACCGGGATGATCCTTCCTTGGCAGAGAAGTTAGAGTTCATTGTCTTCAGATGAGTAGACCCCTGGGTGAAGTACTCCATATTCTCTCGGGTGGGTGGAACCATCCTAGGGCGTTGGAGCCGTCCAGGTCTCGCATGGGTGAAGTACTTTCACATATCTGGATCCCCAGTAACGCAGGGGTGAATTTTTTTCCATCTTCCCTTTAATTCACCACATTGGTATATTTTGAAGGTTGATTCTTCTGGTTCCTCGGGTCTCTGAGGGTTGGAGGCCGAGGCCGGTGCAGAGACAGAGGTCTGTTCAGATTCCCTTGGTTCAGTCTGGGTACCCCTGGACACTGTCAGGGGTAGCAGAGAAGGTTTGAATCTGGCTGGTTTTCCTTTTCGTCTTGCGCTTGTTGACATATGGGTTGGTTTCAGGATTTTTGAGGGCAGCGGGTAATAGCAAGGAGGAAGAGTAGAAGAGGAGGAGTTCTGCTCCAGGGTTGGCTCACCTGCTACCGGTTCCGCTGCGGGTTGGTTGCTTTCAGCCACCGTCTGAATGGGTTCTTGGCCTGCTCCGCCGGGCCCGAGTTGCAGTAGTTCTCCAGTCGCTTCAGCATGCTTCTTTCTCTTTTTCTTATTTTTCTTTCTTACCTTTGCTCTGCTGGGTTTTCTCCGAAGAGGATGTCGTCCCACAGGCTTGCATCATCTCCAGGGTCGGGGATGGAGACCTGCCTGACGGGAACAGAGGGGTCTCCACTGGCTTGTCCTCCACCGGTTCCTCCTCCTTGTCGTATTCTGGCGTCCTGTTGAGACCGAATTCGCTGGGGCAGAAAGAGTCGAGCCCTCCCCTTCCTCCTTTTCAAAAGCGATGACAAATAGTTAATCTGGGTGCCTTTCTCCAGTGTCACTGGTCTCTGGCCCTCCACCCGAAGAGAGCATCCTTATAGCCTCTTCCAATTCTGTAGACGAGTTAGTCTGGTTTGTTCCGTTCTCCATTGCTTCTGGGTAGCTAGGTGTCCTAGTGCGGGCCGCTTTCTGAGCTGTGTTCCTCCTTGCTCTCCTAGGAGAAGTGGAGAGAGAGCGCTCAGAGTACTTTATTCCGTGTTAGGCTCCACCGGAAGCATCAGGCTCCCCCTCCTTATCTGGTGGTAAGTCCCTGACCTAGTTGGTTTCCTGTTCTTAGAGTCAGGTTTCTGTTTTTCACCTCCTTAGTCTAAATGGCTTGATTTAGGGTATATACTGGCTTCTGCTTTTGCAGTTCTTTCCTACTAGCAGCCATGTCAGTTTCCAGATTATAAGTGCAAAGGCTATGCAAAATAGCAGGGCCAACAGAGCATATAGGCATCCCCACAACACATTGCCTGCCCATCTTACCACTGAGTCTAATGAGTTGGAGACTCACCTGGTTACCGTCACCTCCGCGCCCATTTTCACGTTTGTGGGGAAGGTCACTATTACATATTTGGCTATGGCCTTTATTAGGTTGTCTCCGGCACCAATAGCTATGTTCCAATTGGTGGTAGATATTCCCCCAGGGTCTTGAGGTACGTTCTCAGTGTAGATTGGGGGTACACATTGGTCGGTCAGATTCTTAGTCTGAGGCCTTAACCAATCTTACTCCCCCTTCATGTTTTGCACTGGAATTTGGATATTGCCCCGAAACGCTGTCTGACTGGGTACCTTTTCCAACTTTCCCTTTGCCTTCTGTTGCAAACGTACTCTAGCCTTCCCAGGTGGGCTAAGGTTCCCAACATCCTAGGGGTCGGGCCAGTGTGCTGCCTGCACTACATCCTCTATGACCGGGGTTTGTGAAAACCATCAGTCCGGAGATAAAGTCTTTTCCTACTTTCCATTCTGTCTTAGTCCTGAAGGTGATATAATTACATACCCCAGTTCCATTCCTGAACCTGAATCCTTCCCGACAATAGGGCCCTTTTTAATGCCTTCCGGCACGGTCCCCGCCAGTTTGAGTGAATTCAAAGTCCTCTATTTTCTCTTTGTGCCTGTTTTGATAGTACACATAGTTGTCCGGTTAGCCATAATAGGATTGTTGTAGGAATTTCCCTTCTGTCTGACGTTTGTAGTACCAATGGTCTGCCGCCTGTTGGAAATGTATTGATCCTATCATAAGATAATATCGGTGATTACCACCGGTATGTATTGTTCCGCTGACGTAGGGTAATGCTATATATCCTTTAATAGCCTCCTTTCCTTCTTCTGGTGGGAATCTATCTGTATTAATGATGCAACTAACTGTTTTTGTCCCATACCAATTGTTGTCGCAAATATTTTTATCCATATCTATGTTGACCCTGCGGTAGCCAGGTAGATCTTGTTTTCCAAATTGATGGTACAGATCCATCCAGCATTCCTCCTATCTGATACCATAAGAATTGGGAAACATGATGTTTGTCACTTTCATTGTGGCACTTGTCGAGTGCATCTTTAAATTTGCCAATCGGTCCCAAAGGGTATGGGGAGAACCCATATCTAGACGCCACATGTGGGAATAAAACATCCGTCCATATGGCCTCTTGGAAGTTGGTTATATTACCCCAATCTCTCCCGTCTCCCCTCTGCGTAGAGTTAGTACCATCAAGTTTGGTCTTAATACAGTTCCAAGTCGTTTTTTCCCAACTGGTCCTGTTAGCTATCAGCCATTCTCTAACCCCAGAATTGTTGAGGTCTGGAATGGTAAGGAAGAATTCCCTAAACCCATTGCAGTGCCTCACCGTGTTTCACACCAGTCACTGGATTTTCATCACTTTCCCCAGAGGATTACTTCCTCTGGTAGTAAAGAGTGTCCAATTAAAGTGGGTTTGGCTACTGTCCGGTCTCTCTGGGAAAGAGTAAAGGCACTTGGCCGGTGTTTTTTGACGGGGTTTAGTGCTCCTCCTGCCTCTCCTGCACCGCTTGAGTAGTTGGTCTTTTAGGCTTTCCTCCTCCGGGACCTGACTCACAGGGTTAGAAGAGGTACGCACCGTGTCCTGAACGTCCAGGACTTTGGTCAATCGATCGTAGCTCATGCCCCCTTTCCTTATTGCACAATAGTTGCCATTACTGTGTATTGTGCAATCAGAGAAGGTAAAGTTATGGGTGTACTCGGTGGCCCATAACCAACTATGCAGAAACCCCGTTACTGTGGTACAATTCCGGGCCTCAATCGTGGTGTTACAGGAGCAATTTAGTGCTACTTGTACTCTAAAGGTTTTCCTGGTGAATGTATACATCAGGGTATCGCACCCGCACCTTTCTTTTCCAGAGATGGACCTATTAAACGGATCACTGGGTAAGTTCTCCCATTTCTTTCCATTACTGGTCTCCTTCTGGTACTGCCATTGTGGCAACTTTCTTTGGCACGTATCGTTATCTTCATTTTGGCCAACTATGGCACAGAAGATATTCTCCTACTCTTTCCTCCATTTAGATTCATTGTCTGATGTGCTATCAGCTAAGGGTCCATTGGGTAGTAGGATATCTGACTCTATTAGGGTTTCCCATGGCCCATAGCACGTCTGGGTTTTGGTTTCTGTAATTTTCCACACTGTGTGTTGTCCATCTCCTGGTCCAGATGAGATATCGTTCTCTATTATGGTCCAGAGAACAATAAACAACACCATCAGTGGGGCAAACCATCCTTGGCACCTTCTATTAGGGTGCTTAGGTATACCTTTCCTAATGACTCTGTCCTGCAGAGGCGTTGACTCCATCTGCAAGACAAGAGCAGAGGGTATTTGTTAGTGCCTTATCTTGTCCTAGATTCCAGCTCCTACTGGTGCACTAGTTTCCGGGTTTTCTGGTTTTTCTGCTAGGAGTTTGAATCCCTTGGGTAGGTGTAACTGATAGGATTTGGTTTTTAGAACTCCTTCTGAGTCCCTTGCTCATCTCCTAAATACCCCTACCCTCTGGTAAGATGTTTTTCCTTTACTATCTACACACTTTCCCATGAAGCTTCCCAGGCTACTGTTGAAGGTTCCATGGGTAAGGGTTTTCTGTCTAGTGCCCTCAGTGATCCAGTCATGTTGACATGGTGGGACATAGCCTGACCAGCAATACACACCAGCCCGATAATCGGCCGTCGGACCGTTTGGCGAGGTCGGTGACTCGAGTCTGTTCAGTGTGTTCCGTGCCGTCGGCCTCCGAGGAACCGTCGGACTTCATTTGGGTCGACCCAACATGTTCAGTCGGAGACAGGGCAGTCGGGACTCACCCGGAAATGGGGAGCAGATGAGCCTTTCAAAATCTGACGGAAATCTTTTAAACTGACCTTTGTCAATCTGAAATGAAGACAGATTCAGAAACTGCACTGCCTATTTCTCACTTAAAATGTTGTCAGAAACACGTCGCGGTGAACTATTTTAGTACAATATGTGATTGTATTCTGAACAAGCCGCCATGACAGTCTGGCTGTGAATTTCCAGAAAAAAAGAACCACGTGACGCGTTCGTCCAATCAGCTGCCGGTTTTCATTTTCTGGGAAATAATCAGACTGTTAATGGAAACAATACAGAGCAGTGCCGCCTGCTGCTATGGAGACGTATTACGCGCAGAGCATACACTCAAGTCGGCGTCGCCTCAGTGTGTTCTGAGGCATTTTTTGGACCTCTGGGACCCGACTGATCAGTCCGACTGCCTTTTCTGCCGACGGTCGGCCCGTCTGGCTGGTGTGTCAGGGCCCTTACAGGCTCGGATCATGATATCCCCAAGTACAGCCTGCATTCCATGCCTAAATCCCCTGGTTTTGACCTTGATCACCTCCGGATAGCACTGAACTAGTCTAGTTTCACTGAACACCAAGGTCTGGCATGGAGGGTCTCTATCAAACAGATCTGAGGTTCTGTAGCACTTGTATGTGGCGTGAGGGTTGCATGTGACAAAACCTGTATTGGAGCCTTTGCGACACTTGCTGGGCATCTGCAGGCTATGGTATCTACACATTGGTTGCAGAAAGTGAACCTTGCGTTACCACTGCACTCTATCTCTGTCTTGGCCACTACTGGTTTCCTTGCTGTGGGCCTGGTTGCTCTAACGCCCTCCCAGAGTATCCCATAGCATTGGATTCCGCAGTGGACACAATATCCAGGTACGTATGGTTCCCATTTCAGAACACTGTTCTTTTATCATAATTTTTTCCTACCCATTGGACTCCTCTACAGCCGATTGACAGCAGAAATCGTTATCTAGGTTGTATTGTTACCAACCAGGGTGTGTCTCTTTCTAAGCTACAGTTGGGTAATGTATACTGGGTATTTCCAACTTTTTAATACCACCAGGTTGTTTGGTAGCTGGAACTGGACTACTCCTGCTCCCTGAAGCTTTGATTTAACTCCTGCTTCTGTCTTCGTATAATCCGAGTATATCCAGGCCTCATCTCCGTCCTGAAAGAGGAGAGAAATCGGTTACTTGTTTTGGTTTATAATCTGCCAATTTACCCTGGCTCAGTGCTTCATTCATATAGGCCACTCCTGCCGGAATGTCCCAATTTTCCTCAAGGGTTGTTAGAATGAGTCCTTTTACTTCCCTTACTGCCCTTTCGGTCACCCCATTGGTATGGCTAATGTAGGGTGTAGAAAAAATCATCTGGATGCCTTGGCTCTCCAGTAGTTCCCTAACTTGTTCATATTTTAAATGAGACCCATTATCCATTGGTTTTCGGTTTTCTCTTGGGTAGCCAATCTGCTAATCTATGTGCTACAACATTCCCTGTGGCTCTTTTGAGAGGGAACACTTGTGTGTCTCCCCCTGCGTTATCCACTATGACCAAGAACTGTTTGTGCCCGCATCTGCCACCCTGTGATAACATTCCAATATCCATGCTAAAATGTTTTCCTGGGTGCTCGGTTTTTATTTCTTGGTCCGGGTACGGAATCTTTTTCCTACCTCCCTTTTTTCATGCATTCTTCACAATCATTTCTCGTGGCTTGTGTTAATTCCCTGAGCTTGGGTATTTTTATGTCAGCTTTCTGACACCATTTTTTCATTCTTTCTTCGCCTGCGTGGCCTAACACTTCATGCTGTTTTTCTACATAGTGTAGGGCCTCTCTGTCTGGCACCTCATACAACCCCTCACCGTTCCTCCATTCCTCAGGGAGGATGGCAAAATGATTATAGAGAATTGATCTTGCCTGAACGATGCCATCTACTTCTGCATTTCATACATGTACCCTATCTGTTTGTCCAGTGTGACTCCTCACATGTTGGACTGACAGGAGGAACGTTTTCATGAGCTGGCTGATTGCCATCCATTCATCCTTATGCTTCAGATCTTGTCCACGGTTATCCTGGAATCCTCTTACTTCCCAGTAAGGTAGATCTTCTTTCAGGGCAGTAACCACATAGAAGGAATCAATGATTATGTGTAATCTTCAGATTTTTCTCCTTTTGGCTGCTGCCATTCCTTCCAGGCATGCTTTTACCTCAGCCACTTGCACGCTTCCGGTAGTGAATCCTTTTTTTCTTTCAATTTCTTTATCGTTCCTTTTGAGGATATAGGCCCAGTAGGCATTATCACCATCATCCTTTATTTTCGACACATCGGTATAAAAGACCCAGCTTGCTTCATCTAATATTTCTGGTTTCTGGTTTTACTTTTTTTCTGGATTTTACTACCTTTACTAGTGGGTCTTGGAGCATAATGACCCAAGCATCCCATCTTCCTTTCAAGGCTTTTGATCCGTCTAGTTTTGCTTTGGTTAAGGTCTGCGTTGCCCCTAACTCAAAGGACACTTCCATGCCTGTATTATCCCCAAATGTTCTAAGGTATGGGTAGAATTTGTACAGTGCGCATAGTTCCCTTTCCTCATTCAGGAATCTCTTCTCTGTGGGTCTCCAGGAAGCGGAAAGTTTGAGGCAGGTCTTTTCGCCCTGGACCACCTTTACATTTCCTCCTAGGTCGTCCACACATAAGAGGATTTTTGCAGTACTCTATAAGCTTTTGAACTTTAGCCTGTTCCTCCTCAGTGGGTGGCCTATCATGTGTCTGCATGCGTCTTTTTGTTCATCTCTGGTTCTAAGGCTCGTGGCACTCTTTCGCTTTTCCTGCATAGTGGGGTATGTGTGCCGCCACATATTCTAACTTTCCCAAAATTTGTTCTGTTTCCAGGACAGTTTTGGGTATTTTGAGGTCATCCAGGTAATTATCTGAGATATCCCTACCTTCAGTGCCTATCATGAAGCCAAGGTATTTCACCTCTGATTTACCTATTTCACATTTTTTCATCCCGATCTTTAAACCAGCGGTTTTTAACCGATTGATAACTTCTTCCAGTAAGTTCAAATGTTCTTCCTCGGTCTCAGTGCCGATAAGTATATCGTCGATATAAATATCAACTTTCAGTCCCTCAAAGACTTTTTCCACCGTTTCCTGGAAGACATTAGTTACAAAATCCCTATTGTAATCTTGTCAACCGGTATGCTGTTTTATTAAGCTGGAAGCAGGTTTTCATACTGGATCCATCTGATATGGGTATTGACCAGAACCCATTGGCTAAGTCAATGGTAGTGTAGAATCTTGCCTTAGGGGCTTGGATACTGCTTGTATGGGGGTAAGGCATGGGGGTTCCGGTTCTACCACCAGAACTCCCTGCTGCACTAGTTCATCAATTGTTATCTGGATTTCCTTGGCACCCTCAGGCTTGATACGGTATTGTTTTACTTTGCCTGGTGCACCTCCTCGGATCTGATAGGGTTCTAAGGATTTCCTCTAACCTAACTAAATCCGTTATCTCAGTCTCGCTGAGTATTCTTGCCAATTGCTGTTCATTATTTATCTCCTTCAGCCACCTTACCTTTCAGCTTTCTCTAAGTCTTTTAACCCCATGAGGTTCATAGGACCCATGAGTACTCTAGAGCCATCATAGCTCCCCAATTTCATGGGTACTAGGTTCCCATCTGTCATGACTGCAGACATCTGGTCTCCGGTGGGTATTGCTGGTGGACATTGTGGCTCCGGTGTGTACCGTAAACACCTCCCCTTTCCATCTAGCCTTTAATTCGCCTTGATCCTCGAAGGCTACCTGGTTTAGTAAGTTTAAGATTTTTGTCTGTCCCAGTTCACATCCCAGTCCTTTTTGTCCTGAGCTAGCTGGGCTTTCTGCTCTTGGGTCAGAGTTTTGTATACAATGTTTGTTACCCCGGGCCTTTTTGGAGCCCCTGGAGGTTTTTTTTGTAGATTCTTTTGGGTGCATTCTGTGCACAATTCTCTGTTGCAGGAGCATTCTTGCCGTTGCTGCCCTGAGCATTGGACTGCCTGGATTGTGCTTGTGGGTTTTGCGCCTTAGCCTTTGGGTGGGCCTGGATTGCAGGTATTTTTGTTTTTCTCATGAGGGTCTTACGGTCATACATGATCAGGTTTTGTGTTTTCTGTTCTGCTGTCCATAAGGCTCATCCTGAGCAGAGGTGGACTCCACCAGGTATGTTTCCTAACAATTTTTCCTCGTAGTATGTGCTGTTACCAGGTAGAGATCGCATTGCGACACTTAGTCATTTCCCCTTTATGCACAGACTGACTGAGTGACTCTACCTTTTCCTCCACCGGAGATACTCCTGGGCTAGAAACCATGTGCTTCAGGAAATCGCTGGTTCTGCATCCTTTGGGGATGTGAACTCCTGAGCACAAGGGTCATCTGGGGGGTGTCCATCTGATCCATTGTGAATCCACTCTTTCTGCATTGCTGTAAATATGCAGTATGACTTTGCCCTGTCTTCCTTGCTGGTATAATATCTAGTATGCTAACCTGTCCCAGGGGGAAGTAACGTCTTCCTCCTCTGGTTTTAATCCTCCCGTCAACACTGGTCCCATTGGCTTTTGGGGCTCCCCTTACTCGATCCAGAGGATCGCTTAGAAGGCCACCTTTCTGCCTTTCTGAGCGCTGGCTGCTGGAAGAAGGTAGCTGCCCTGTTGTCCCTACCTCGGTTGTCTAGGAGGTTTCCATCCATTCGTCTGGATCTGGATTGTCTCCTCCTCCACCACCCAAGCCTCCCGCTGACCTATTTCGCGGGTACTGTTCGCTAAACTGTCTATCGATCTATCTCTTCTTATACAACCTTCCCTGTAAAAGTCATATCTCTGTTTGAGGTATGACGTTTTCCAGGTTTTTTTTTCCTATGCCTGGAGAGCCAAGACATCGGGTCCTATAGGTGCTTTGTCTATACACCTTTTTTCTCCCAGGGATATGGGGTACCAGTCTGCTTACTCGCACATAGGCTCTTCCTCCCAGTCTGAGTCGCCCCTTCCTCATAGAGTCTAGGGTTGTACCAATCATTCTCAGTCCGGTAGGTAGGCGCACTGCACGGGTACTTGTCTGGATGATACTTTGTGTTCATCATAGGCTTTATGGCTGTTCCAAATCTGCCTCTAGAGGTCTTTAGGGTATTGGTGGGTCACAAATGGTATCTCTCCTCATCAAGTGCCGGCCTGGGGTAACCAGTGTCTGGAGTCCCCTGGGTCGGTCCCTTGGGGGAGTAAGGATGCTCCTTAGCTGAGGAGTAGGCCTTGGTGTACTTTTGTGTATTGGCCTAGGGTAAGTTCTCTCTCTACTGCAGCTTTTGCTTCTCCCCCTTTGTGGGGTAAGTGACAGGATGAAATCATATTCCTCGTCAGATTCTACCACGAGCCTATTTTTTTTTTGTGCTTTCTGTGAGCACCTATGGGCAGTGAGGATCTATTGCTCGTTTCGGGGGAGTTTTCTCTGCAATGCATGTCCAGCGAGCTCAGCGCCCTAGCGAGGTCTGGCACGTCTGGCAATGGGGTCTGTGACCTAAGCAGCGGGGACACGGTTTGGCCCGTGTTCCCTCTTCTAGGGCTAGGGTCGCTGGTGTATCATTTTGCGAGTAGAGGGGGTTGGATCTCCAAACTGCCTCTTGGTAGACGCTCTCTTCGAGGTCATCTGTGCCGTTTTTTCTGCCTCCCCAGGGCGGGGACGGGGTGTACATAGGTGAACGTGTGGTTTGGTCTCCGAAGCTGACTAGTGGGGGGGGGGGGGGGGGTTTCCTGAAGTCAGTGATTGGGGGAAGAGCAGGGGGCGGATTCCCTTGGTCGTCCCTGTCTTCCTCCTCAGGTTCTTCTTCCATGTCAGTCTGGTTACATCCTCCTGCTCACCTTCTTCATCTTCCTCGGACTCAGAATCCTCATCCTCTTCAAACTCGGGTGTGACTAGTTAATCATCTTCCTGGTCAGCGGACAGGAGATTGTAAAATGTTGTTCCTCCAAACAAGGGGAGTAGTGCGCCGCGTCTTTGGTGCAGGTGAGGAGGACCTCGGGGGGGATCACCCCGGTCCCTCCCTCTCAAGTTTAATGTCATTAACTCTCCAGCCTGTGCCGAGTTGACCAGGGGGTGTATTGCCCTAATGAATGATTCCCTATTCTCCGCTCGGAACACCTTGCAGTATCCCTCGCTCTCTATACTGTTCAGGCATTCTATCTTTTGGTAATTCCTGTATCTACACACGGGTAAGGAGAGTATCTCTCTGAGGTACTTTTCTCCGATCCAGATTACTAGATTTCCTGCTCATATTCTGGTAGTGGAGTCTTCCTCATGTGTGTCTTATGACATTCTGAGGTATGCACAAATGTGCCGCCATCTCTAGGAGCTGCCTCCTTTAGTATGTGTACTACGGTGTCTAGCCTGATAACCCTATCTGGGTTTGCAGGTACTGCGCTCCCTCGGTTTTCTGGAACCAAGGATCCCCCAGAGGAGCCTGAGGCATCTCCTGGGGTGGTTGGGCTGCTCTGTTCTACCCGTTCTTTTCCCTGCGTCCCTAGAGAAGTGCCTCTCGGCCCATCTTCTAGGTAGCCAGAGATGCTTTGATCTCCGGTACAGCCTGGCATGTATATCAGTACTCCCTGCATGGGGCGTGTGAATTTTCCTGCCCAGCCGCAAGAAGGGGTCAGGGTACAGGTTCCCTGTTTGCAGCAGAGCCCTTTCTATTGCTCCCATTTCCATTATTGAGCAAGAGACCACCCATTCATAGCTTTTGTGTTTCTGTAGCATCCTAGCTAGTGCTCGTACACTGTCTCCTGTTGAGTACTTGAAAATCCCATCCACGAAGAGAGTATCTACCCTGAACGGGTATTTGGCTGTTAATGCTCCCTCATGCAATATTCTGTAGAGGTACAGTTCATCGTTTTTATTATAGAACGCGGATGCTAACCTGTCTGAGTCATTTTTTCCGCTGTAACACCAGTGTATTATTTCCCCATAGGTTCCGTGGTTTCTATGATTTTGTTGAACTATTGTTCCATCCGGCAGGGATGCGGGGGGTTCCCAGTCACATGACGTGGGGAACCTCCGTTTTAGTGCCGCTGCTACTCCTCCTCCATGGTACAGTGACCCATTTGCTGGGTTGAACCACAAGATCATTCTTATTTGTTCCGGGTATGGGTCAGTATGGGTATGGAAGTACCTTATCGATCCATTCCCAAGCTTTACCATACTATCTGACAGCCCTGGGGCTGGGTTTGATCTTGGAGTATGGGCTACCTGTATCCCACTGTCCTCATGATCCGTGTCCTCAAATGTCGATGCAGCGCCGACCTCTGCAGTTGCCATGCTCGGGGGGTTTACTCTGTACTTTGCTCTTATGGATTTCCCTTTCTACAAAATTCCCCTACCGTCTACTTGAGTCCTACTTTATTACTGGTCGACTGTTCGCGTTGCTTTCGTTTTAGTTAACTACTTCACCTAACCCTGTTGTAATTGGCAGGACTTAGTCCATGATCCTTCTATTTAGCTGGTACGTAGAAGGCCTCGGGGTGCATACTGTTCCTTGGGGCTGTAGCTTCTATACCTATGTACCTATATACCTTGCCTAGTTTTAGTATAGTCAAGTGGCGCACTACTTCAATCTCCAGTTCTAAAGCGTTTTGAACCTGCTAAATCTCTCGTAAGTAGGTTCGAGCCTCTAGGCAGTGTTAACCTGTTTTGCCTCTTTTAGTTATCTTTTTAACTTTGCGTTACAGTTCTTAGCACTGCCCCACATTTGGCGCCATGAAGACCGGTGTGACAGTTACTGAGGCATTGTATCGCTCTCATGCCGAGAGCCAACTCCTTTTATGCCTTCCCCTCAGCAACCCCCGGATCTACTATGCCCTCTTCTGCCATACGGCAACACCAGTTACCGTCAGCGGAGCGGATGTTTTGGTCTACTCAAAAGGAGTTACTTAGATACTTTAAGTACTTTAAGTATATAGTATAAACTTTATTTATATAAAGAAGATAAAAAGGCCATATGAAGGCAAGTGCTATGCTCAGAACTGAGTCGGTTCAATGAGTATTCCTCTGGCTGTTTGATGTACTAAGTGTAAATCCTTGACCTAAGGCACAAGGGAGCCTAAGTTATTCTCCAAGCTATTCTGTAAGCTATTCTCAGAACTGGGTCGGTTCAATGAGTAATTCCTCTGTTTGTTTGAGGTAATAAGTCCTAAGTCCTTGCGTCTAAAAACACAAGGTGACCTATGCTGCGCTCTTCTGTTCGCAAAGCTTCTCTATTTATGTGCAAGTTGGATCTCTCCACCAGACGCAGCAGGGTATGTTCACCATAACTTCATGTCCTTGTAAGGTAATGCAGTACATACTTACAGGAAATTCATATGTGTCATACAGAATATGCATTTAGAAATCTAACACCCGTGGCTAACCCTCTATGGGCCCCCTCCCGTGCCAGTGTTTTACACAAGCTAAATGCAACAGTCAAACATGGTCTTCCTCTTCTATCAGTGCTTTTCCATGAGCAAATGCAATAGTCATAGCATGCTATTAGTTTTGTATAGTGCAGTACAGATTAATATATTTTAAGCAGTAATATAGCTTTAGCTGTTTTTTGGGTTTTCAACTGAACCTCTGTTCAACACTAGCACACTATCAATTCAATTCATTTCAATTGTATCTATAGTGTCAAATCATAACAGGAATTATCTCAGGACACTTTACAGATAGAGTGTAGGTCTAGACCACACTCTGTAATTTTCAAGGACCCAACAATTCCAGTGATTCCCCCAAGAGCATGCATGAATGTGTAAGTGCGACAGTGGCAAGGAAAAACTCCCTTTTAGGAAGAAACCTCGGACAGACCCAAGCTCTTGGTAGGCGGTGTCTGACGATGCCAGTTGGGGGTATGATGAACAATGGCAATAAAAAGTCACAATAAAGATAATGACTAGAGTAGTTGTAATAGTACATGGTGTCGTAGAGCACAGCAAGGCGTAACAGGGCGTGGCAGGGCGTTGGCCGGACATAGCAAATCGACGCCGGGCATTGCAGGGTGTAATGGGGCACAGCAGGGCGTAGGGCAGGACCACGGCGACAGCTGCCACCATGATGTAGGTGCCATCATGATCCAAGATGATGGTGCTGGGTGGAAAAAGAACATACGGACTCCGGGGAAGCTCCCCAGAGCTAGGTTAGTAACAAGCATTTCTGGAACATGAATACACACAGATGGAAAGAGAGAGGAGAGAGGAGCTCAGTGTGTCAAAGGAGGTACCCCGGTAGTCTAGAACTATAACCGCATAGGGAGGCTGCGTTCGACGATTGTGGCTACACACCTTCCCCCGCCGGTCTAGGCTAACGCTGCGACACCTTACTCCCTAAGTATACATAAGCTTTCTATGGGGAGAAGCAGTGATAGGATGGGGGTGCGCCATGACTGAGGCTACACATCCACCTCCGCCGGTCTAGGCGCACGCTGCAACTGCTCATACCCTAAATATAGTAAGCTTTCTATGAAGAGAAGCAGAGATATGGAGGAGGTGCGTCATGACTGTGGCTACACACCTTCCCCCGCCGGGCCAGGCGAATGCTGCAACTCCTAACTCCCTAACTATAAGCTTTATCGAAGAGGACAGTTTTAAGTTTACTCTTAAAAGTGGTGACGGCGTCTGCCTCCCGAACCCAGACTGGGAGCTGGTTCAACAGGAAAGGAGCCTGATAGCTGAAGGCTCTGGCTCCCATTCTACTTTTAGAGACTCTGGGAACAACAAGTAACTCTGCATTCTGGGAGCGTAGTGCTCTAGTGGGACAATAAGGTACTAAGAGCTCTTCAAGATATGTAGGTGCTTAACCATTTAGAGCTTTGTAGGTCAGAAGAAGGATTTTAAATTCAATCCTGGATTTTACTGGAAGCCAATGCAGAGAAGCTAATACAGGAGAAATATGATCTGTTTTCATAGTTTTTGTCAGAACACGTGCTGCAGCATTCTGGATCAGCTGGAGAGTCTTAAGAGTTTTATTTGAGCAGCGTGATAATAAGGAATTACAGTAGTCCAGCCTGGAACGAATGCATGGACTAGTTTTTCAGGATCGTTTTGAGACAGGATGTTCCTAATTTTGGCAATATTACGAAGGTGAAAAAAAAAAGTGTGCGTTAAAGGATAAATACTGATCAAAGATAACTCCTAGATTTCTGACAGTAGTGCTGGAAGCCATGACAGTGCCATCCAGAGTAATTCTATCTTCGGATAATGAAGTTCGGAGGTGTTTAGCGCCCAACACAATAACCTCAGTTTTGTTCGAGTTCAACTTCAGGAAATTGTTGGTCATCCATGATTTTATATCTTTAATGCACACTTGCGGTTTAGCTAACTGACTGGTTTCGTCTGGCTTGATTGATAAGTATAATTGGGTGTCATCCGCATAACAGTGAAAGTTAATTGAGTGTTTCCTAATAATATTGCCTAGAGGAAGCATATATAAGGAGAATAGAATTGGTCCAAGCACTGAGCCTTGAGGAACCTCATGGCTAACTGTAGCGTACCTGGAGGATTTATCATTGATATTAACAAATTGAGATCGATCAGAGAAATAGGACTTAAACCAGCTTAGTGCGATTCCTTTAATGCCAACTAAGTGTTCCAATCTCTGTAAGAGGATTGTATGGTCAATAGTGTCAAATGCAGCCCTAAGATCTAATAACACAATTATGTAGACAAGTCCTTTGTCAGCAGCAGTTAGAAAGTCGTTAGTAATTTTCACCAGTGCCGTCTCTGTGCTATGATGCTTTCTAAATCCTGACTGAAAGTCCTCAAAAAGACTATTCCTGTGTAAAAAGTCACATACCTGATTAGCGACTACTTTCTCAAGGATCTTGGAGAGAAAGGGAAGGTTCGATATAGGTTTATAGTTGGCTAAGACCTCAGGATCGAGGGTGGGTTTTTTCAGAAGAGGTTTTATCACAGCTGTTTTAAATGACTGCGGTACATAACCTGTTAATAAAGACATATTGATAATATCTAGTAATGAAGTGTTAACCACAGGTAACACTTCTTTAAGTAGCCTCGTTGGGATGGGGTCTAAGAGACAGGTAGAAGGCTTTGCTAAAGAGACCTTTAGCATTAGTTGTTGAAGGTCTATAGGAAAAAAGGAGTCAAAGTATATGTCAGGTTTTGTCGTTCTTTCTAGCACTCCTGTATTCAAAGGTGAACCGTTAGAAGTTGAGGGCAAAAGGTGATTAATTCCATCCCTAATTGTTACAATTTTATCATTAAAGAAACTCATGAAGTCGTCACTACTAAGAGCTAGGGGAATAGATGGCTCAGTAGAGCTGTGGCTCTCTGTCAGCCTGGCTACAGTGCTAAAAAGAAACCTTGGGTTTTTCTTATTTTCTTCTATTAATGATGAGTAATAGTCTGATCTGGCATTTCTGAGGGCCCTCCTATAGGTTTTCAAACTGTCTTGCCAATCTAAACGAGATTCTTCCAGTTTGGAGGAACGCCATTTACTTTCAAGTTTTCATGAGATTTGTTTTAATTTTGCGAGTTTGTGAGTTATACCAAGGTGCTAGTTTCCTTTGCTTCATCATCTTCTTTTTGAGAGGAGCAACAGAGTCTAAAGTCGTCCGTAGGCAGGTTGTAGCACTGTCTACAAAATTATCAATTTGGGAAGGACTAAAATTAGCATAAAGGTCCTCTGTTATATTAAAGCACGACATTGAGTTAATTGCTGTTGGAATATCTTCCTTAAATTTAGCTATAGCACTGTCAGATATGCATCTAGCGTAGAAGGTTTTATTTAATTTCATATAGTCAGGTAGTAAGAATTTGAAAGTTATTAAAAAATGGTCTGATAATAAAGAATTATGTGGAAATACTATTAAATCTTCAATTTTGATGCCATATGACAGCACAAGGTCGAGGGTGTGGTTAAAACAGTGCGTGGCCTTATCACACTCTGACTGAAACCAATTGAATCTAGTAGTGAGTTGAAGGCAGTACTAAGGCTATTACTGTCAACGTCCACATGGATATTAAAATCACCTACAATAATTATTTTATCTGATTTTAGGACAATACATGACAAAAACTCTGAGAATTCAGATAAAAATTCAGAATACGAGCCTGGTGCTCGGTAAACAACAACAAATATGATTGGCTTTAATGATTTCCATGTTGGATGTTGAAGATTAAGAACAAGACTTTCAAACGAGTTATAATTTAGTTATATATATGGCTGCAACTCCTCCTCCTCGGCCTGAGCCTCTAGGAATTTGAGTATTATTATGACTGGGAGTGGCTTCATTTAGACTAACATATTCTTCATGGCCTAGCCATGTTTCAGTAAGACAGAATAAATCAATTTGATTAGCTGATATCAAATCGTTTACCAGTAATGCTTTAGAAGACAGAGATCTGATATTTAATAATCCACATTTTATTCTCCTATTCTGTTCTGTCGTTGCAGTGGTTGTTTTAATTCCAATTAGGTTGTTAAGTATAGCACCTCGTTGGTGCCTAGAGGAGCGTGTTGCGCTGTACCTTTGAGTAATGTTATTATTGACTCTTACTGGAATGATATAGCTGGTCTGTGGGTTAGTAGACTTATTTGTAAAGGAGTGAGAGCTCATAGGAGAGTGTGATTGGGAGGTGCACCTGTGCGTGTCTTTACGGGGTGTAAACAGTCAATCTAAGGTCCGAGTCTGCACCCAGGTCTGGGTCTGCACCCATGTCTGGGTCTGCACGGCGTGTCGCAAATTCTCACATAGCACCTGGCTGCCGCGTCTATTGGGATGAATCCCATCCCTGCTGAACAAGGAGTCACGTTTCCAAAACAGATTAAAATTGTCAATAAAACCTATCTTGTGAATGCTGCATGCATGCTGGAGCCAGGTGTTGAGGATGAGTAGTCTGCTAAAAAGGCCTACTCCGCGACCTCGAGATGGAAGTGGGCCCGAAATAAAAACTGACTTCCCAGTGCTTATTAAAGCTTCAATGAGGGTGCCAAAGTCTTTCTTTGTGCGCTCACTCTTCTGATAGGACATGTTGTTATGTCCGCAATGGACCACGATGCGTTTAATAGAGGTCGGGAGTGACGTAATCAGGTCCACAGCTTTAGCCAGGATGTCTGCAAATTTGGCTCCAGGAAAGCAGCGTGTGACAGCATTAAAAAAAACGTATATCCCGGGTGATGGAGTTGCCGATAATTATTGTGGTTGGGATGAAGAGCGGACGAGGAGTGGGGGGGGGGGGGGGGGGGTTGAATGGCCGGTGGTAGGAACAAAACAGCCAGTATTGGATTCAGATGGAGAAGGAAAAAAAGAGGAATATTGCTTACCTTCATTTGGTGGGGGAGATTGTTTTTGAGGAATGTTGTCATTTGGCCGGTTCAGGCAAGGGAGGCCACCGGACCGTCTGACTACCGCATCCCTCAGAAATTGTCGCAGCGAGGCAGCGGTGCTCCTCGTTGACGCTTGCAGGTCCATCGGCTTTGAAGCGGGGCGAGCCCGGGTAACCACGTCGGCCGTTACCGGGGAAACATTCGGCTTCAACAGGGCATCGAAGCGACTGGAGAGGCTGAGGGCAGGAGGCGATGGAGCCCTACCCGAGGCTCTCTTTCGGCCACAGACCACTTCAGTCCAGGATGGCCTGTTGGTCGGTGTCGAACTAGAAGATAGGTGTAGACAGGCGGATGTGTCCCAAATTACAGTATCCTGGAGTGCCGCCGAGAGAGTTGTGATGCGAAGCGACTGGTTTTGAGCAACGTCCAGGTAGGAGGTCAACAGGGCATCTTTGGTTTTTAAGTCCTCGGAGAGCCGGCGAACTTCTTCCCTAAGGTCATCGATTTCTTTGTTTGCATTTTCAAGCAACGAGGAAATCCTGTGGGGAGGTGGGGGCTCGCAAGGTGTGAAGGTAGCCATGGGGCTGGTGTTAGCCTGAAGCTAATGTTTAGCTAGCTACTACTTGTAGAACAAGTGCGATCCTCCATGCACGGGTGCGTAGATTTGCGTAGATGCTGGCTCTTTCTAGAGACTAAGGGCTACCAGGGGGCTAAAAGAAACAAAAAAAAAACTAAGCAAATAGTACAACATTTATCTCGAAATAACACTATTTTCCTCCGTCAGTCTTTTCTCCCCTCCACACTCTCACACAGCATTTTACTTTCGGTTCCGGTGAAGAATGTACAGTTTTGAGCAGCGTTCCAAACTATATATATATGTTAGACATTAAATATAAAAACAGCTGATTTCTGGCGCAGTAAACTGCTTCAGCGGGTGGCCGTTTTTTGTACTATGAAATAGAATCCTGCCGGCGCCACTGCAAGAACCATTCACCATTCACACACATTCATACACTGTGGCTGAGGCTGGCTGCTAGGCTGCTATACAAGGTGCCACCTGCTCATTAGATAAACATTCACACACATTTACACTCCAATGGTGCAGCATCGGGAGCAATTCAGGATTCAGTTTCTTGCCCAAGGATACTTCGACATGGGTCCAGGGATCGGATCACCAACTTACCGATTGGTATGCGACCACGCTACCACCTGATCCACACACATATGAGCGTCCATCTGTTCCAAACTTGCTGCTCTCACAGTTGGTAGCTTATGTTGTGACATTCTCAATTGTATGTAAGAGATGATATATGAAACTGATAACACCTCAGCTGAGATGGCTGCTCAAGTTGTTCTAGACAATCTACCAGGGCGTAGATTGTACTTAAGAAAATGTATTGTTAACAGTTTGGCGGAAGAATTTAGCTACAATCTATTACACCTAACAAAAAGAAAAAACTGAAATTAGACTAACGATCTGAATAATTCCTTGCAATCAAAGTTATATTAGTCTTTAAAAAAATAAATAAATCTAAAGCTAGTTTGGATCAGGCAGTGTTTTAACAAATGTAATGGCATGCAATCTAACTACAGAACACAGCTAATTATATTGTTTTTGGGTGATATTACAGCATTTGGTCTGCTGGAAATCTTACTCCAGTATATCACCCATATAGTGATTGTGTTTCAGTGAGAGAAGCTGGATTTGTTTATCCCTTTTTAATTAGAGAATGGTGATAATACAAAATAATAGTGTAACTGGACATCATAACTGTACACTGTATGTGTGTAGGTAACAGGTAGTCTTGCTTTGCCAGACTATCCTCCAAAGCGCTGTGGAGGAGGGTCTGGCTAGCCCACGCAGCATTACAGGATGGGAGAAAAACATGCTCTGGTTTATTGGCATTTCTTTAAACCAATCACAATTGTCATGGTTGGCGCTACAAAATAGACTCGGGAAGGAACTTGTTTTTGTGGAACGTGTACGTTTGAAAGTTGTTAGTCATGCATGTTACGCAGATTGGACAGATAGTCTAGCTATCTATCTCAATTTACCATGCAGAGATTTGAGGAGCAGTTAACAATAGTCCTCATGAATCAACCAGAGTTTAAAAGATAAAGTGGGAGAAGCACGTGACCGGCGGCCGCTATGCTTGCGAGAAACTGAGCTCCTACACTCGCCTCCGTATTTCATTAAATAACCAGGTCTATTATGTTTTCTTCAACGCCAAATTGTTTTGTCTGTTGTCACGTTGACAAATACTGGCTGGTAATCCTAAGGATACTGTATGTAAGTTTCGAAGCTGAGCTTTCAAGGGACACTTAACCAGACTGAAAATACATGATAAATGCTGGCTGGTCAGTTTACAGTTTACGTTTGTTAACAATTAAGGTAGACTGAAAGAACATGAGGGATACGGTCGGTTCAGCTCATAGTCTGCTTATTGCTCCAACTAGATTGGTCTGTTTTTCACACAGCTTAGTCCAGAAATTGTTTGAAGGTGTTTATAATATTGTTCATGTTTAACATAAGAATTCACTAGACCTGTTTCAATTAACCTTGTGACTTAAGACAGGAGGTGTAGTTTTGAGCTGGGGTTTTATGCAAACTGCGTTTGATGTGGTCACGCATCTTACAAATAGGGGAGGGGGTCTGCGGGACTGAGGGTTAGGGGATTTATTTTATTTTTTATGTTTTTGTCACACCTTGCTCAGAGCTAACAGTTCAACCTTGGCTACAGATTTATCAGCAAAATCTGGTAGGGTACTCGAGACACGTATGCGTTTCAATTTTGAAGATGGCTGAGCTTTTAATCCTTTCAGTTAACATCAGGGGGCTAAACAGGCCGATCAAACGAGCTAAATTCCTGGATTATTTAAGAAGGAAAAACATAGACGTGGCACTTATACAAGAGTCACACCTACGTAAAAGAGATGCAGGATATCTTATATATGTACCATGATAAGGAGTAGGAAAATAGCCTTTGTCTCAGTATTTGCACTGGCTACATATGATGAACGCCTAACCATTGAATTGCTCTCTCTCAATGAATATTCACTAATTATAGGGGGAGACATGAATGCAGTACTAGATTTAAACCAGGATAGATCAGGGGTCAATCACACGAAAGCCAAAAAATGCATATCGGACATGTTTAAAGCAGTTGTGGAATCCCACCATCTTACAGACATATGGAACCATGGTACCACAAACACGGGAGGACTGGCCCTCCCCAACCTTGAAGTGTACCACAGAGCTTTTCAGCTACAGGCCCTCAGAGTGTGCACTTTATTTGCATTAATTTGACTCCCAATCAAGATACACTGGTAAGAATGGCTTTCCATTGTTAATATGTACTTAAAAACAGTTCTGAAATGCAAAATAATAGAATTTTAATCATGTTATAAAACATGTGATTAATCGCGATTAAGAAAATTTAATCGTTTGACAGATCTACTTGAAATAAAAGAGAAAGTGGAAGGATACGGATATCGGCGAAAAGACAATCATCCGGCGGAATTTCCTGTGGCACTCAAGCAATCACGGAGGTGGAACGTCGTGGATATAGACTATGTAACGGGTAACAGTAGGTATGGGCAGGGGCAAAGACACAGGGGTGAAGAGGAGGAAGATGACAGACAGTGACTAATAAACATGTAACTGATGATAAACATGTAGACAGACAACAAAATATGAATGTGACAGTGTAGTACAAAACAAGTGTAGGTTTCAATTTCTATATTTTACTTTACTGTCTTCCTGTGTTTTTGGATTTCTTACATTGCTTGTCTGGTGTGTGGTACTGCTGGCTGTAAATCAAATTGCCCCTCAGGAATAATAAAGTTTCCTTGAGCCTTGGATTTTGACTTGGGTATTCAGCCCCAGGATTGCCAATAATAGATTATACTTATCTTGCAAACAAAGAAATGTAGAAGTGTAGTCCAGGTTTTTATGTTGGGACTTATTTTTGTCATTTATGTAAATATATATAATAAAAAAATTGTACTCAACATTGCTAAAAATAAGGCAGGGCAAGAAACATGAGTGATTTATTCAACCAATAGTTTGCCAAACTTATTTGAAAGAGAAAACAAAGGATCATTTTTAATAGAGAAATTGTTGTGGTTTTGGACATTTCTGTTGCCTGTTATTATATTCTGTATGTTTTTGTATATTGTTTCTGTGGATTGTGTAGATTTCTGTTCCCTGTTGTGTATATTTCTGTTTCCTGTTTTATTGTGATAGCACCCCTGAATCCTGGCTGGCTAGCAGCCTTCCAGAATCCCGGCTGGCTAGCACCTCCCCTGAATCCCGGCTGGCTAGCAGCCTCCCAGAATCCCAGACGCCTAGCAGCCTCTCCGAACCCCGGCTGGCTAGCAGCGCCCCTGAGACTGCCCCTGAGACCGCCCCTGAGACCGCCCCTGTGACCGCCCCTGTAACCGTCCCTGTGACCGCCCCTGTGACCGCCCCTGTGACTTTGCCGATCTCCGGCTCCCCTGAGACAGCCCCTGACACTTTGTCGGTCTCCGGCGCCCCTGAGATCGCCCCTGTGACTTTGCTGGTCTCCGGCATCCCTGGCAGCGGTCCAACCCACTCCTGCCCCTCGTGTCCTGTCGGCGGTCGGATCTACTCCTGCCCCTCGTGTCCTGTCAGCGGTTTTTCCGTCGGCCGCCTGGGGGTCCTCGACGTCCTGTTCGCCTGCCGGAGGAGTTTCGCCTTCGCCGCCGGCCACCTGAGAATCCTCTACGGCCTGTTTGGTCGCCAGAGGGTTTCCATCCTCGCTGCTGCCAGGAGCCCCGCTGGCCTAAGCAGTTTTGTCCCCAGTTCCCGAGTGCCCTCTGTCCCCAGTTCCCGAGTGCCCTCTGTCCCCAGTTCCCTCTGTTCCCCAGTTCCCTAGTGCCCTCTGTTCTCCAGTTCCCTAGTGGCCATGGTCCCCAGTTCCTGAGTGCCCACCGTTCCCTGTCTCCAGTGCCCTTTCTCCCCATTGACTCTCTGCCTCCCCCGGACCCTCTCCGCCCTCCTTGGGCCGTTTTTGTTCCTCCTCCGGTCTTCCCTCTCCGCCCTCCCAGTGTTGTTTTTCATTTTTTGTTGTGTATATTTCTGTTTCCTGTTTTATTGTGATAGTCTGTTTTCTGTCTTGTCTTGTCTAGTTTTACTTCCTGTGTTTTCCCGTCTTGTCTGATTGTCCTGCCCCGCCCTGATGTGTGTCACCTGTTGTACTACCTGTTTATTGTTTGCTCATCACCTCTTGTATTTAGCCTCTTTGTTCCCCTTGTCTCGTGTCAGATCGTTTTTTGTCTGTTTGTGTCTGTATCCTGTCAGTGTGTTTTTGGTATCTTCCCTGCGTTTTTATTATCCTTTTCTCTGTGGACTTTTTGGTTTTGGGACTTTTTGGTCCGTTTTGGACTCCTTGTGTTTGCCTTTTGCTTTTTGGATCCCTTTTTTGGTTTGCTCCCTGTTTTTTGGTATTAATAAATCCTCAAGCTCAAACCTTCTCCTGCCTGCCTGCCTCTCCCTGCATTTGGGTCCTTTAATTCCCGGAAACGTAACAGAAATATGATTTACAATAATTCTAGCAGTTGATATGATGAACTGTGGCAAATATATTAACAACTAGAACTGCAAGCAGTTATGACGGGGTCCAAGCCCCCGATACAAGTCACCCACGATGCCCAGGGAGCCAATCTGGATTCCGCTCACAACACAGCACTGAAACAGCCCTCCTCAAACTCACCAATGACCTCCTCCTCTCCATTCTTATCATGCTTGACCTCACTGCACCCTTCAACACCATCAACCACTCAATCCTCCTGTCCCGAATGGAAACCTACTGCAACATCAGTGGCACCGCACTCTCCTGGCTCCATTCCTATCTCACCAACAGACAGCACTTCATCAACAACACATCAACAACTGCACCTCCTCCATTGCTCCTCTGTCACAAGTCGTCCTCCAAGGTTCGGTGCTTGGTCCTCTCCTTTTCATCCTTTACATCCTGCCACTAGGAAATATATGCAAACATGGTCTTCACTTCCACTGCTACGCCGACGCTGTCCAGATCTACATCTCTACCAAATCCATCACCACAGCTATATCCTCCACCCTTACCGATATTCAAACCTGGATGCAAACCATCTTCCTCCAAATCAACTACAATAAATCCAACTTGATACTCATCAGCCCGAAATCCCTCACAAAGAATACCCATAACCTCAGTCTCACTGTCAACAACACCCTGTCTCCATCCCCACACCTCCGTAACCTGGGAGTCATCTTCGACAGCAACCTCACTTTTGAAAACCACATCAACCAAATAACCAGAACTGCCTCCTTTCACCTCAAAAACATTGCCCGTCTCCGCCCATCACTCACCCTCTCTGCTGCCGAAACTTTGATTCACGCCTTCATCACTTCCAGAATTGACTACTGCAACAGCAATCTCTATGGTTCACCTGCACAATCCTTAAATAAACTCCAATACATCCAAAACTCTGCTGCCCGTTTCCTCACCCACACCTGTGATCACATCACTACCATCCTTCAGAGCCTCCACTGGCTCCCTGTTTTCCAGTGCATCCAGTTTAAAGTCCTCCTGTTATGGTTTCGGTATTTTGCCTTGTATTTTGTTCCATTTCTGTTGCCTGGTTTTGTATATTTCAGAATCAGAATCAGAAAGGGCTTTATTGCCAAGTACGTTGCACATACAAGGAATTTGTCATGGTGCTGTTGCTGCATGTCACACATCCAAATATAAGAAGGATAAAAAAAGAATATAAACAATATAAATATAAACATATACACACAGAATGTATTAATAACGTTAAAAATTAAGTAAATAAATAGTAAATAAGTAAGTTAAATAGTAGTAGAAAGGAATGCTACAGCAGAGTAGGTGCAGTGGCATGAGGAGCCAGAGGTGGGGTGTGGAGAGAGTCAGGGTGGTTTCCGGGCCTTGTTGATAAGGCTAGTGGCGGAGGGGAAAAAACTGTACATGTGGCGTGTGGTTTTGGTCCTGATGGACCTCAGCCTCCTGCCAGAGGGGAGTGGCTCAAAGAGTTTGTGTCCGGGGTGGGAGGGATCGGCCACAATCTTTCCAGCACGCTTCAGAGTCCTGGTGGCATAAAGGTCCTGGAGTGGCGGCAGATTGCAGCCAATCACCTTCTCTGCTGACCGAATGACACGCTGCAGTCTGCCCTTGTCCTTGGCCGTGCTAGCAGCGTACCAGATGGTGATGGAGGATGTGAGGATGGACTCAATGATGGCTGTGTAAAAGTGCACCATCATTGTCTTTGGCAGGTTGAATTTCTTCAGCTGCCGCAGGAAGTACATCCTCTGTTGTGCTTTCTTGACGAGGGAGCTGATGTTCAGCTCCCACTTGAGGTCCTGGGAGATGATAGTTCCCAGGAAGCGGAAAGACTCCACAGTGTCAATTGTGGAGCCACAGAGGGTGATGGGGGCAGGTGGGGCTGGGTTCTTCCTGAAGTCCACAACCATCTCCACTGTCTTTAGAGCGTTGAGCTCTAGGTTGTTTTGCTTGCACCAGGTCACCAGGTGGTCAGCCTCCGACCTGTAGGCGGACTCATCCCCATCAGAGATGAGTCCGATGAGGGAGGTGTCGTCCGCAAACTTCAGAAGCTTGATGGACTGGTGACTGGAGGTGCAGCTGTTAGTGTACAGGGAGAAGAGCAGAGGAGAAAGAACGCAGCCCTGGGGGGATCCGGTGCTGATGGACTGTAAGTCGGAGACGTGTTTCCCCAGCTTCACATGCTGCTTCCTGTTAGACAGGAAGTCAGTGATCCACCTGCAGGTGGAGTCAGGCACATCAAGCTGGGAGAGCTTCTCCTGAAGCAGAGCCGGGATGATGGTGTTAAAGGCAGAGCTGAAGTCCACAAACAGGATCCTGGCGTAGGTTCCTGCGGAGTCCAGGTGCCGGAGGATGTAGTGGAGGGCCAGGTTGACTGCATCGTCTACAGACCCGTTGGCTCTGTAGGCAAACTGCAGGGGGTCCAGGAGGGGTTCGGTGATGGCTTTGAGGTGTGAAAGCACAAGGCGCTCAAAGGACTTCATAACCACAGAGGTCAGGGCAACGGGTCTGAAGTCATTAAGTCCTGTGGTCCTTGGCTTCTTGGGAACAGGGATGATTGTTGAGGACTTGAAGCAGGCTGGCACGTGACATGTCTCCAGTGAGGTGTTGAAAATGTCTGTGAACACTGGAGACAGTTGATCAGCGCAGTGCTTCAAGCTTGATGGGGAGACAGCATCCGGTCCAGCAGCTTTCCTTGGATTCTGTCTTCTAAAGAGTCTGTTGACGTCCCTCTCGTGGATGGAGAGAGTCGTCACTGAGGTGGGAGGGGGGGTGGAGGTGGAGGGGACCGTTAAGGAGGACATTGATGGGGGGCCCAGGACCCTGTTGAGGTGGGGGAGGTGGAGGTGATGCACAGTGGCTGTAGCTGTAGGGAGGTGTTGTGGGGGATGGTGTCAGGACTGTCCTTTTGTCTTTCAAATCGACAGTAGAACTCGTTCAGGTCGTTGGCTAGGTGTCGGTCATTGAAGGAGTGGGGGGGTTTAGGCTTGTAGTTGGTGATCTGCCTAAGTCCTTTCCAGACAGTCGCAGAGTCATTAGCTGAGAACTAGTGTTGGAGCTTCTCAGAGTAGCGTTGTTTAGCCTCCTTCACTGCCTTGCTAAACTTGTACTTTGACTCTTTAAATCTGTCTTTGTCCCCACTCCTGAAGGCCTCTTCCTTACCAAGCCTTAACCTTCTGAGTTTGGCTGTGAACCAGGGTTTGTCGTTGTTGTAACTCACCCTGGTGCTTGATGGAATACAGCAGTCCTCACAGAAGCTGATGTACGATGTCACAGCCTCTGTGTACTCATCCAGACTGTTGGTAGCAGTCCTGAACACATCCCAGTCGGTAGAGTCCAAACACGACTGGAGATCCTCCACAGCCTCACTGGTCCACTTCCTTGATGTCCTCACTACAGGTTTGCAGAGCTTTAGTTTCTGCCTGTAGGCGGGGATCAGGTGAACCATGACATGGTCAGAGTGTCCCAGTGCAGCACGGGGGACAGCGTGATAAGCATCCCTGACTGTGGTGTAACAGTGATCCAGAATGTTCTCCTCTCTGGTCGGGCATTTAATATGCTGTCTATATTTAGGGAGGTCATGAGTGAGGATCCCTTTATTAAAGTCACCAAGGACAATAACTAGGGAGTCCGGGTTGGTCCGCTCCACGAAGAGTATCTGGTCAGCGAGCATGCGCTGTGTGACCTGCACGTTGGCCTGCGGTGAGATGTAAACACCGACCAGAATGAATGAAGCAAACTCACGGGGTGAATAAAAAGGCTTACAGTTTATGATGAAATACTCCAGGTCAGGAGAACAATGCTGCTGGATCACTGTCACGTCGTTGCACCAACCGCTGTTGATGTAGAAACAGATTCCTCCACCTTTTGTTTTGCCGGAGAGGTCCGTATCTCTGTCCGCTCTGTAGAGTTGGAAGCCTGCCAGCTGCAGCGCAAAGTCCGGTATTAATCCACAGAGCCACGTCTCCGTGAAGCACAATACAGCAGATGAAGGAAAGTCGCTGTTTCTCACCAAAAGCAGTTGTAATTCCTCCAGTTTGTTGGGCAGAGAGCGCACGTTAGAGAGGAATATTCCAGGTAACGGAGTGCGTAATCCTCGCTGGCGGAGACGCACAAGCGCACCGGCCCGTTTCCCTCTCCTCCGGCGTTTCACTGCATTGGCAAAAGTGAGCGCACCTTTGACCAGAATGTCCAAAATTTCCAGTGAAGGGAGAAGAAAAGTGGGAAATAAGTCCGATGGTGTTGTTCCCCTGAAGTTCACGAGCTCTTCACTGGTGAATGAGATGCGGGTACCATCGCATTCGTTTGCCTGCATTATTATTTCTGCATGTTCCCTGTGTTTGTGAATTTATTCAGTATATTTCTGTTTAGTTATCTCCTTGTCTATTGTGTTTACCCTGTCTTGATTGTGTTTTGTGTATTGTGCACTTTTTGGTTAATTCCTCTGTTTAGGTTATGTCTGTTTTTCCCGGATTCCTGTTTTATTTTGATAGTCTGTTTTCTGTCTTGTCATGTCTAGTTTTACCTACGTTTTCCCGCCCTGATGTGTTTCACCTGCTGTATCACCTGTCCCTCATTTGTTCATTACCTCATGTATTTAACCTCTGTCATCCCTTTGTCTCTTGTTGGATCATTTTGTGTCCGTTTGTGTCTGTGCCCTGTCTGCGTGAGTTTTTGTTCCCCGTTCTGCCAGATTATATTTGGTCAGTTTGTTTCAGCCTTGTGTTGTTTTTGTAGTTTTTCCCCCTGAGTTTTTCCCAGCGTTTTCCAGTCTCTGTACTACCGTTTATTATTACTAAATCCTCAGTTTGAACCTTCTCCTGCCTGCCTGCCTGCCTGCTCTCTGCATTTGGGTCCACTATTCCCTGCCTCCCCATAACACCTCCATCTCATCCACAAAGCCCTCCATAAACAGGCTCCTTCCTACCTCACAGACCAGTATGGATTAATGGCACAAAGACCCCGATAATTCTGGACTTCTATGAAGGCCGGTGAAGGCCCTATTGAAACTGAAGGAGTTATTATTAAGGCCCGAGCGCCGACAGCGGCGAAGGCCATATTGAAACTGAAGGAATTATTAGGGCCCGAGCGCCGACAGCGCCGAAGGCCCTATTGGAACTGAAGGAATTATTAGGGCCCGAGCGCCGACAGCGGCGAAGGCCCTATTGGAACTGAAGGAATTATTATTAGGGCCTGAGGGTCAACAGCGGCGAAGGCCCTATTGGAACTGAAGGAATTATTATTAGGGCCCGAGCGCCAAAAGCGGCGAAGGCCCCTATTGGAACTGAAGGAATTATTAGTTCCTAATTTACGTATTTTAAGGGTTTCGATAATAGACTCACAAAAGTTAAAAAAAATTGAGCCCCTACTGTACGTTTAACGTAGACTCACGAAACTTGGTACACATATGTAACATGTCGAGATGTACAAAAAACTTCATTGGAGCCATACCCTAAACCCAACAGGAAGTCCGCCATTTTGATTTCAATGTTCGAAATTAGTACGATTTTGGCCATTTCCACATGTAGTACTTTAACGAACTCCTAGAGATTTCATCCAATCAACTTCAAATTCGGTCTGTGCCATCTTAAGACGTTAAAGATGAAAAGTTGTTAAAAGAAAAACTTTTCGTCATAGGGCGTGGCCGTGGCGGGGCGGCCATTTGGTGCGTTTCACCGCCGAAACAGGAAGTGGGTGTAACTCGAGTGTACATTGTCCGATTGGCTCGAAACTTTTCAGGATTCACAAGAGTCCAACCCTGAGGACAAATAAAGGCTGATATTTACTTAAAGTCATAGTGCACCCTAGTGGTAACAGGAAGTAGGCCTAAAAGTCAAGGTGCTATACCTTAACGAACTCCTCCTAGAGATTTCATCCGATGGACTCCAAATTTGGTCTGTACCATCCCAACACCTGAAAGAATAAAGTTATTAAAAGAAAAACTTTTCGTCAAACTGTGTAGGCGTGGTGTGGCGGCCATTTTGAGTGTTTAACTTGAGCGTACGTTGTCGTATCTGCCCGAAAATTCTCACAATTGGGGTCCAACAAGGGTCCAGGCCTGAGGACACCTACAGGCCAAAATTGACTTTTGGTCATAGCGCCCCCCGCTGGCAACAGGAAATGCGCCTTATATGACAAACATCATCCGATTTACATGAAACTCATAATGTGTGGTCTACATGTGATACTGAGCCGCCACCTATACTTTAACCACGCTCACTTACTCCAGCCACGCCCCTTTCATAACATTTAAACTGTTTAAGGTAGAGTCTTGTGTGAGGTATCATTGAACTCAGAAGAGAGATCCTTTTTTAATTGGTGATGGTTGGACCCACCCCCTATAATGTAGCCACGCCCCTTTTCACAGCTAATGAACTGTATGACGTAGAGTCTTGTGTGAGGTATCGTTGAACTCAGCAGTGCGTTCCCTTTTCAGTGGTCATGATTTACCCCGCCCCCTATGCTTTAGCCACACCCCTTTCATAACTGGTGACCAATTTAAGGTAGAGTCTTATGTGAGATATCAATGAACTCAGCAGACAGTTCCTTATTCATTGGTGATGGTTTGGCCCGCCCCCTATGCTTAAGCCACGCCCCCTTTCATAACTGGTGACCCATTTAAGGTAGAGTCTTATGTGAGGTATAAATGAACTCAGCAGAGACTTTATTTCTTATTGGTAAAGGTTTGCCCTGACCCCTATGCTTAAGCCACGCCCCCTTTCATAACATTTTAACCATTTAAGGTAGAGCCTTGTGTGAGGTATCATTGAACTCAGCAGACTTCCTTATTCATTGGTCATGGTTTGGCCCGCCCCCTATGTTTAAGCCACGCCCCCTTTCATAACTAGTTAACCATCTAAGGTAGTCTTGTGTGAGGTATCCTTGAACTCAGAAGAGAGTTCCTTTTTAATTGGTGATGGTTTGACCTGCCCCGTATATTTTAGCCACGCCCCTTTTCATAATTAATGAACTGTATGACAGAGTCTTGTGTGAGGTATCGTTGAACTCAGCAGGGAGTTCCCTTTTCATTGGTGACAGTTCGCAGTGTCTGAGTGCCGCGCAAATGCATGATCGCAAGGAGCGGCATCCACCAGTAACCCCGACATGCGCAGAGGCGCGAGGGCCCATCCATCGCTGCTTGCAGCTTTAATTAAGTAATGACTCAGAAGTGCCGTCTGGCGTCGTATACAACGCGCTCGACCTCGGAAAGAGTAAAAGGACCAAAACTGGTCTACGTTGACTATAGCGCCCCCTAATGACAGATCTTCACCAAATTTGGTACACATGCCAAACAAGAATTCCAAGTTTCATATTGATAGCTATTACTATGGCCGAGAAATTGCAATCGCAAATGTCCCATTTAAATCTATTGAGTTATCGGCCGAAACGGTCTATGTTGATTATAGCGCCCACTAATGGCAATTTGGTAAAGAGCCTCAGGGCGGCATGTCCAACAATAATCTCAAGCTTGTTGCTGATAGCATTTAATTTGGCCGAGATATACTAAAGTTCGTGTTTTGTAGCTAGCTACGGACTTTTGTTTGGTGGTAATTGCGCATAGTTTTACGTAGCAAAATTCTTTTCATAACTTTTGGTCAAGTCCATCTGGAAATGCTACCTACCAGGTTTAGTGCAGATCGGTCGCACGGCCTAGGACGAGTTCAAAAAAGTTGCCTTTGCACATTGCACAATATTGCGAATAAACTTCTTTGCGGAAATGGGTGGAGCCTATATGCTGTGATTCACCTTGATTCAATGAACACAGGGATTTAAGGATTTCTAATGTGTGATGAGTATTGTGGGAGTTATAGGCAATAACACGCTTGACGTCATTATAGTGCCACCTAGTGGTCCACATGTGTAATTTTTGGTAGGTGAGGTCCATGACCCGTTATACATCTACTCTGTAAATTTAAAGTTGCTCACATTAGTGTAAGTGGTGAATCCAAATGTGGGTCCCATAGGCCACGCGCACTTTGACCAATCAGTACTCCACTGTAGGTATAATAAAAGCTGTAAAGTAGGCTTTCAACTCAGGACAGCGCCACTTCTCACAAATACAGATAGGATTGGAGATGAAAAGTGTAACTGACACGTAACCCCGATCAGCTTCATGGGAAATTAAGAACCAATCACACTATGACAGATGCTCCACTTAGCACCAACTGCAATGTTTAATTTTAAATGAATGTAGCCTACTGGCAGTCTGGCGCACCTGGGTGCTCAGTATGCGCCTATGAATGGTGTTGATTTTGGATTGAAAAAGTGAGAGAAAAGAGTTGCATTTGTCCACTGTGAAGGTTGTAGAAACTTTGTCAGGTGGGTTAAGTGTGTTTATTGCAGAAAACCAGGGGAGCACGCGAAAGCAAAAACCAAAACGTAACAGTAGGAGGCAAACATCAATAAATATTGAGAAGTGTGAGCTGCAAGGTCTGTGGTACATTCCCATTGCAAATATTCCATTAACATTGAGTAAAAGGGCCAAAACACGTGTACGTTGATTATAGCGCCCCCCAATGGCCAAATTTGGTACAGAGCCTTAGAGCGGCATGCCAAACGAGCATCACAAGTTTCGTGTTGATTGCTTTTACTGTGGCAGAGATATTGTAATTAAAAATTTCCCATTTAAATGCATTGAGTTATTGGCCAAAACAAAAAAACATTGATTATAGCGTCCCCTTAAGGCCAATCTTCGCCAAATTTGGTACAAAGCATTGTAGTGGGATATTCAATAAGGATCTCAAGTTATTTGCTGATAACATTTAATTTGGCCGAGATATGATATGTGTGTGGTAGCTAGCTAGGAAAATTAGTTTGGCCGTCAAATGTGCATACTTTAACGTAGCAAAATTCTTTGAATAACTTTTGGTCAGGTCCATCTAGAGATGCTATCTACCAGGTTTTGTGCAGATCGGTCACACGGCCTAGGACGAGTTCAAAAAGTTGGTTTTGTACATTGCGCGATATTGCAAAAAAAAAACTTTTAAGCGTAAATGTGCGTGGCCTATATGTAAGGATTTCTAATGTGCGATGTGTAATGTGGGAGTTAAAGGCAAAAAAACACCACCTAGTGGTCCACGTGTAATTTTTGGTAGATGTGGTCCATGACCCATTGTCCATCTACCCTGTAAATTAGTGTAAGTGGTAAATTTAGACTTGGTTCCCATAGGCCATGCCCACTTTGACCCCTCAGTACCCTACTCTAGGGTTGGCCTCAGGAGTGGCCCTAGATGGTACCCATCAAATTTTGTAAAAATTGGATGAGACGTTCATGAGATATAAACTTTTTGTACTTGTAGCGCCCCCCTAGTGACCAATTTTCGTAAAACGCATGTGGGACCTCCAGAGGGTCATGGCAGACAAGAATCTAGTTTTGCATTAATAGCATTTATTTTGGCTGATATATGGCAAAGTTGGTGTTTTCATATTTCGTTGGATTAGGATGGCAACAAGATCTTGGTTGCAGCTGTTGCCGTGTTCCTGCTTCACTACATCCTGCTATGCTCTACGGTGCTCTGCTGCACCCTGCTGAACCTGCTACATCCAGCCTACGACTACCATTTTCTAGTAACTGTTCCATTATCTTTATTGTGACTATTATTGCCACTGTTCATCACATCCCCAACCGGCACCGTCAGACACCACCAACCAAGAGCCTGGGTCTGGCATAAATTATATAGTGTGGTCTAGACCTACTCTATCTGTAAAGTGTCTCGAGATAACTCTTGTTATGATTTGATACTATAAATACAATTTAATTTAATTCATAGTTAGCTAAACAAATTTGTTCGTGCGTAATATGCGCAATTTTTATCCTATAAAAATTCTTTTAATAACTTTGTCGGTCAATCTGGAGATGCTACCTGCCAAGTTTCGTGCCAATCGGTCGCATGGTCTAGGAGGACATCGTAAAAGTAGGTTTTTGATAAATCGCGATTTTTCACACATAAAAGTCTAGGTGGAAATGAGCGTGGCCTATATGAGGAGATTCAGCTGGATCCAGGGAATGCGTGGATATGTTTTTTGAATGTCTGGTGTGGGAGTTACAGAGCCAAATGTGTTTTTTCTGCTATAGCACCACCTAGTGGTGAAAGTGGGTCAATTGTTGTGCCTGAGGTCCTTGCGGAGTTTTGGACCAGTCCTGAAAATGCCATCCCCCACCATGTATGGTTTAGGCTGTAGCAAGGGTTTTATGCAGAGAAGAATGGAGGAACATCCTTAGAAAAACAATAGGGTTCCACAGCCCTGGTGTGCGAACAGTGTAGCTTTGCTACTGTGGTTCCTATTGCCCTCGGGCCTGGACCCCTAATAAAGATAATGCAAATAATAGTTGTAGCAGTTTAGAGGTAGCAGGGGAGTAGCAAGCAGGGCATAGCAGGGCGTTGTAAGGTGTAGCAGGGCGTCGAGCAGGACCACGGCGGCAGCTGCAACTCCTAACTCCCTAACTATAACCTTTATCAAAGGAGAATTTCAAGTTTACTCTTAAATGTGGAGACAGTGTCTGCCCACCAAACCCAGACTGGGAGCTGGTTCCACAGGAGAGGAGCCTGATAGTTAAAGCTGGCTCCCATTCTACTTTTAGAGAAATTTATAAAACCGTGCGTACGCACATCTACAAGCAATGTTCCCTTCATAAATAACAGATTACCCACAAGTGTGTGTACGTGAATCAGCCTCTTATCCTCTCTGTACATGCCCATTTTTAACCATAAATAGTCAATGCAAAGCACCTCATGAATGCTGATCAGTATGTTAATGACCCTGGCAGTTGTTCTTTCGTTATGCCGAATCATGCTGAATCATGATGACTGGCTGGGAGAAAAACAAAAAAACTTCTCAGACGTTCAGGAATTGCTGCAAGTTGAATTATAATTCCTGATCTATAGACTACCTATATTAATAATACTTTCCAAAACAGCAGGCATTTCGGCACTCAGGGACAGCTTCGATAAACTAGACCTATATGATAAGATTTAACAGAACTATATATTATATCCAAACAAGCCTTAGTGATAAAGTTGGGTAGGCTATTTGACGCTATCCTGTATTCCATGCAGTCGGGCCATCTCCTCCTGCGCTCCGTAGCAGACAATGTGACGGTGAGACAGCGCCGATTAAACATTAAGAACAAATTTTGAGTTGGATTTTACAAGGTGTTTATGGAACAATTATCACTCAGTACAAGCGCAAATAACACTGCTGGATTTAATCTTCATGATAACGTGGATGATATGGAGTGAAAAAAATGTGCGTGAGGCATTGATACTTGAAAATATTAAGAGTAATTGTTATTCCCACATTTACTTTCTGCAGTCTGACTTCAGTTCACCATTTGTGTCGCCAATTCCCAATGTCTTCAAAGTACGCATGGGTCAGAGTTTGCATGGAGGACCACACATTCTCCCATCAAGTTTGATTTTTATAAATCACAACCTTTGCATGGGAAGTGGCGTACGCACATTTTCACTGTACGTACACCAAGTTTATAAATGAGACCCCAGGTTAGAAGAACGATTTTAAATTCAATCCTGGATTTTACAGGAAGCCAATGCATAGAAGCTAATACAGGAGAAAAAGGATTCTTGTTAGTACATGCGCTGCAGCATTCTGGATCAACTGGAAAGTCTAAAGCCCCTGACACCCCAACCGGATGGCTGACCGTTGGCAGAAAAGGCAGTTGGACTGATCAGTTGGCTCCCAGAAGGTCCAAAAAGTGCCTTGGAACACACCAAAGTGACGCCGTCTTGAACGTACGTTCTGCGCTTAATACAAAAAAATGAAAATTGGAAATGACAACGCGTCACGTGGGTCTGGCTTCTCCAGCCGATTAGTAATGGCGGCTTGTTCGAAATAAGAGCTTGTATTTTACGAAAAAAGTTCACCGAAAGGTTTTTCGATGGCGTACTCCATTAGCAGCGAATTTCGTTTGATATCAGTGCATAACACTACTTGCTTTGGAGAAATCAATACGTGCTTTACATTTACCGTCCTGTATCACACAGGAATGCCAGAGGAAACCCAGCAGCTGATCCACTTTCGGGGTGAAAATGAGCAGAAGTTTGTTAAATCAAAATATGCTGCAAAGCAACTATGGGAGTGAGTCATGCGTTCATGTTGTAGCCATTCATTATTGTATTGGTACTGTATTATTGTAATCATTTGTAATTCATTCCTGATCATGCACCTTTACATTTGTTGTGAATTCCTCACCCTACAGAGACTGTGTAGGTTACAGTGGGTGTAGTTACGGCTACGTTAGTTACGTACACTACTTAAGTTACGTAAGAAATCGCCGATGTTCTGCCCTTCAGCCATTTAAGTTAAATTTGTATGCATTTAATTGGCATATTTTCAGTTTCATGCAGACTCTTATTTTGACGTTTGTTTACTGAGCTAAAACCGGAAGTAGGAAATCACGTTAGAATTCACCACATTAGAAACGCATTAGAAAAAACGTCAGACTGGTTAAAAAAAAGCAGACGGTCATTGCGCCAGGAAAAATGCCTCCTGCCCGTTGACTCCCCAGCAGAAGCATCGCTTGTATGTATATAATCTTTGTTCTAAGTTAACTTTTAAGCATATTGATTTCATGCTGTAAAAGTTATGTTCGTGAAAGCTAGTTGGCTTAGCTAATTACCGTATTTTGCTGTTTGTTTCCTAGTTTCACTTTCTCGTCTCTCATCACTCATCTCATGTGTATGGATTCAGCACAATGTGAAGAAAATAAATCTGCATACAAAGAATTCAGGACTTCATCATGTTCATGAATAGAGAGAGTTTAGCTCACTGTTTAGTTGGAGTTGCTACACCTCAGCGAGAACAGTACAGTGAAAAAGCGTAACCCAGCTGAAGTTTCAACGTCTTGAGAAGCAAGTAGACAAGCAAAATGGAATCAGAAAGGACTGACAATACATCTGTGCACACAAGAAAATCAAAAAGTGCTCAGTCATCAGCATCGAGTGCAGCCATAAGGGCGCGCACTAAAGCAGAGGCAGCGAAGGCACGAGCAGCGTTTGCTGAAAAAGAAGCAGAGCTGAAGGTTCAAAGGGCAGCGAAGGAAGCAGAGCTACAATTAGGAAAAGCAAAGCTTGAAGCTGAACTAGGCGCACTTGAACTTCAAAGAGAGGCGGCCGCAGCTATTGCCCAAGCCGAGGCATTAGAAGCAGCCAAAATGGATCTAGAAGATTCAATCAAGACCGATTTATCTTCTCAAGCAAATTTACAAAACAAAATTGTAACACGCACTAAAGAATATGTTGAAGCACAAGCTGAACATAACGTAGCACGGACTCAAGCATCTGCCCATGCGACATTACCTGAGGCAGCATCGTCAGAAGGGAGTTACGTCACATGGAATCCTCCATCAGGACGCAACTTACAGTTACATGAAGGGCAAGAAAAGGTTGAAACCTACTAGCTGCACATCAGCTAGTCATCTTGCAAGAGACTGTAAGGCAACAGTAAAGTGCATGGAGTGCAACAGCGACCGACATCACGCTGCTATGCATCCAGGCCCACCACCTCAAGTCTACAAAAGGCCTACACCCCCACCAGACGATGGCGGGGAGGAAGAGGAACATGCTGGCAACAGCACAGCCATCTCCTCACACTGCACCCAGGTATGCGGTCCAGAGCGAACAGCATGATCCTGCTCGAAGATCTGTCTGGTACGAATATACCCTCAAGGTCAATGTGAGAAGGCAACCAACATGTACGTAATTTTAGATGATCAAAGCAACCGTTTGCTGGTGCGATCAGACTTCTTTGAGCTTTTCAACATCAAGGGCCAACCATTCCCCTACTTACTGAAGACCTGTGCCTGATTGGTTGAGACGTCAGGCAGAAAGGCAGAGGGTTTTCAGGTCGAATCGCTTGATGGGCAGACTAGCCTACTGCTACCACCACTAATAGAGTGTAATGACATTCTTATTGATCGCTCTGAAATACCGACACCTGATGCAGCGCGTCACCATCCACACCTGTATGGATTCAGCACAATGTAAAGAAAATAAATCTGCATACAAAGAATTCAGGACTTCTTCATGTTCATGAATAGAGAGTTTAGCTCACTGTTTAGTTGGAGTTGCTACACCTCAGCGAGAACAGTACAGCCGAGATCGCCTCGTGTTTTTGTTTCCTTACAGCAGTTGCTTGTTCAGAAGTCAGAGACGATGTAAGTTTGTACTCTTTATATTTAGTTATTTTGGCAGCAGATTAAGCTATTCCTCAGTTGTTTCAGTCTGAAATGAGTACTGAATACTAACATTTTTACCCTGTGATGTGAAGCTGCTAGCTAGTTAACTGTGTTTCCTAGCTTCCTAATTTTATGTGCTAGCTTGCTTTAATTTAGTGTGATACGTTTTTGGGGCTTTAATCATTACTCTGCTGGAGAGAATGTTCATCTTACTTTTACAGTGTGATAGAAATTGTACATTTTATTTCAGCATTTATTACTATAAGGGATTACTAACCCATTGTTATGTCAGATATTAGTAGTTATAACAGCTGTTACATTAATGTACCTTTTTTGGGTTTATTTCAGAAACTTCTTTCATACATGCAACAATGTACAGCTTGTGACTGCCTGTAATGCACTACTGAGTAAAAAGTTGAACTCCACCTAGTGACTCATGCTCTTGATAGGAGCCCTGAAGCGGCCAATACACACACTATCCAGCATTTACAGGGTTAAATCCCAACATTGGTCCTTCGAGCCGGATTTATTGGCTACTTCAGAAGATGTCATCAGAAGAAGAATCAGCACCGCTCTCCCAACCCGATCCCAGGGGGAGACCAGCTAGGCAACATCATACCCCCAGGTATTTGGAGGATTATGTCCTTGACTACAGCCATCACCGACCTGCCCTTTCCTCCTGCCATCCCGAGAGAGAGCCAGAGGAGCAGAAAGGAGCAGCAACAGCAGTGAGTGGTAGCCAGGCAGATATAACCTCTAACCTGGGCGGGTACACTGCCACACACAAATCCCAAGCTGCAGACCTTCTGAGTATGGATTCATTAAGGAACCTAGTTAAGTCCCTCTCCAGGAAGGAAAGGCAAGAGGCTGCTGAAATCGCTCAACTTACCAGCAAACTAGCTCAGTACGATGCACGACAGCGCAGACGCCAGGAGTTAATGGACTGTATTACATCATACTTAACGGAGGAAGAAACAGATGAGGCCCCTCCACGCATGGAGAGTGCAGCACTCTCATCAACACCACCTCCCACAGTGATCCAACACAACATAAATCCAGTCTATTCAACCTCACCTGGGCCGACGAACCTGTCCCATAATACAGAGCCACACAATGAGAAGTCTCTGGAGCCAGTGGACGATACATCATGTTCCAAGTGAAGAGTCAGAACAATTGAATGGTCAAACAGGAAAGGACACAGTCCTCCAGCCCTTCATTTTGTGATATTGGATTCAGACGAATTCATCCAACCCCACAGCACCAGCAGGGCTCCCTTTTTTCACCAATCTCTGGCACGATAACTCCGCTACCTCCAGGACCTGTACTATCACAGCCCACTAGACCGTCCTATCCCTATGCTGCTCCCGATCAGTCTGCCCCAACTCCAGCGCAACGGCAGTTACCTGCTTCAGATCCTTTATGTCTACAGTCTAACATGCCTCAAGTCTATCAGACAGTGCTAAAACCGCAGCCGCGACAAGAGGCCGGCCCCGTTTCAGCGGGCTACGCTCCTGCCCACTATGGTCCTACATATCCGTTAGCCTCATTGCCTCAAACCCTTACCTCCGCTCAACTAGCGAATGGCTCAGCACTAGCGGTCCCATCTCAGCTGCCCTCCCATCTCAACTGCCCTCAGCCCCGACTGTAGCACCACCTGGCTTTGGCACGCCACCTCCCACATTGTATGGCGCACCAAAACCCACTATTCCAGATTTCTCATCCGACAGCAAGAGAGAGTTCGCCAATCTGAAACTGGCATTGGATAATCTCCTCGAACCTCACTTGGGACTGACTGAGAAAGTATCATGTACTGCTGGAATGCCTTAAAATCCCAGAGGCTCAGATGATAGGTCAGTCTTGCCGCCACCATCCATACCGTACTCAGCCGCTATGCAGTCTCTACAGCTGCAGTATGGCCAACCATACCAGCTGGCTCAGAGTGAAATTGCGGCGATCCTCACTTCACCTGATGTGAAAGCTAATGATGCCCGTAGCTTCCAGAGCTTCTCCTTACAGGTTCACCGCCTGCTCAGCAAGCTACCAAAATATCTCCGGGATGGATTTATTGAGTCTCTACAGCTACAGGGGAAGCTTAACTCTGCAAGCCTGAACCCCTACAATCTGCAGGACTTTGCTGGATGGCTCCAATCCAAGGCCCAACAGCAGCAGCTGTCCAGTCGGTTACTACAACACTACCAACAAGAGAAGCCTCCAAGCAATTACAAGGAGAAGGTTCCAGCCAAGACCAGGAGTCAAAGTGCTACCATCTACCATGGTGCAGAACCAGCAAAGCCCAAGGTAAATGGCCCTTCTATGAAGTCAAAACCCAAGAAGCCATTCAAGGTGCACTGTCTTTTCTGTAACAGCAATGAGCACTATATTACTCGCTACGACAGCATTAAAGAGCAACCTACAAAGGAACTGATTGATTGGATAACTGAAGGGAAGCACTGCTGGAAGTGTGCTCGTTCCCATCCACCGGAGACATTGAACCTCAAGAAACCCTGCAGTGACTGTAGTGGCATTCACCTTCAAGTCCTCCATGGTGTAGCCAAAAATTGTTCCATCAACCCTCCGTCTGGCACTTCTGAGAGTCGGATCTATCTGACACCCTCCATCCCGTCAGGCAACATGCTTCTGAAAGTCGTGCCTGTCCTACTACATAACAGCTCCAAGTCAATGGAAACCTTTGCAGTCTTCGATGACGGTGCTCAGCGGACCATGCTTCTTGAGGATAAAATCCAGTGTGTCGACATCGGAGGAGTTCAACGTTACGCTACTCCCCTCCTGCGCAAGTCAGATGCACCCAAACTGAAAGGTTCCATCCAGTCGGTTACAGCTAACTTGAGGATCACAGAGAAAAGGCTCAAGAAAGACCCAGAGAAAGCAGCTGTCTATTCAGCAGAGATTGCCAAGCTTGCCCGAGCAGGATACGTCACTAAGCTACAGCCTGAGGAGGTAGATCAGTCAGAAGAGTCTTGGTACCTTCCTCATCATTTGGTACACCACAACAGCAAACCAAGACTGGTCTTCAACTGCTCATTCCAACACCAGGGAATGTCGCTAAATGAGCAACTGCTGCCGGGGCCCACCTTGGGCCCACCCCTGCTAGGAGTCCTCCTGCGATTCCGACGGCACCAGGTTGCTATCAGTGGGGATATCCGGGGAATGTTTCACCAAATCCGTCTGCGGCCTGAGGACATACCCCTTCTCAGATTCATCTGATGTGTACGAATGGCAGATGCTGCCATTTGGTACAACGTGTAGTCCCTGCTGTGCTATTTTCGCTTTGCAGACGCAAGCTCGTCATTACCAGGACAGTCACCCTGACATTCCACCATCAGTGGAGCAAGGCTTTTATGTGGACAATTGCCTCGATGATCAAAGAGAAGAGACTGGGATGATCCTGACTTGCCTCTGGATCTCTGAAATGCATGTAGCACTTGGGAGTCCAAGCTAGAGCAGCTCAGCACAATATCCATCCTGCGTTGCTACTTACCTACTCGTGATGATGGTGCAAATCTGGAATTTGACCTCCACGTGTTCTGCGACGCATCGGAACGGGCTTATGGTGCAGTAGCCTACCTGACAGTACAAAGGGAAGATACCGTCGACACGTCATTCGTGATGGCTAGGTCAAGGGTCGCCGCAAAACAACAGCAATCAATTCCCTGCCTGGAGCTCTGTGCTGCACTAGCTGGAGCTCAGCTGGCCAAGCTTGTGGAGACGGAGATGACGCTTACCCTACGTCGGACGACACTGTGGACTGATTCCACGACAGTCCTTGAGTGGCTCCAATCAGATTCTTGCCGTTTTTAAAGTATTTGTTGGAACACGTGTGTCAGAAATCCAAGAGTTGTCGGATACATGCAATTGGCGTTATGTCGATACACAGAACAACCCAGCTGACGACATAACCTGGGGCAAACCACTCCTAGCTCTGGCTGAGTTTGGTCGATGGAGACTAGGGCCACCCTTCCTTAAACAGGGCACTGAGCACTGGCCTAATAGACCTGACCCGACACCCGCAGTGAGCTCATCTGAATTGAAAGGTGTTACCTTCTGCTGTTATTTGAACATTCCACTGGAATGTTCAAATAACATACTTTTAATTGTTATTTGGCTGTGCATTATGTTGAATGAATTTCCCCCAATATGTTTCAGGACATGAATGTATGAAATAATTACGGTTTAGCCTACTATGCCATGATATGATATCAAGGGCGTTGTATTGAATCAACAGCCACGTGCAATTTAGCTAGCAGGTGAAGGTGAACTAAAAATGTGCAAGAACTATAGATTAATACAGGCTTAAATGAACTGACAACATAAGTTATACAACTTACAGTTCTCAAGGATACACACATGCCATCTCAACCGGGTCCTCCTGACAGCCTGTCTCATTTTTCTCTTTCTCCCTTTTCTCTGAGTGGCACGCGTGTGCACTCGCGTTGTGAAGCGCGTGTCTGCGCTATTTTACGACGTGCTCTCTAACAATCAATCACTGCTGATAGACGGCGTTTTGTACATTTCTGATACCGTAGAAGGAGAAATCTAACCGTGGCGGACCGCCACTTGCCAATCAACATAGAGGAAACACTGCTAACCGTTTTTACCCTGTGATGTGAAGCTGCTAGCTAGTTAACTGTGTTTGCTAGCTTGCTAATTGTATGTGCTAGCTTGCTTTATTTTAGTGTGATACGTTTTTGGGGCTTTAATCATTACTCTGCTGGAGAGAATGTTCATCTTACTTTTACAGTGTGATAGAAATTGTACATTTTATTTCAGCATTTGTTACTATAAGGGATTACTAACCCACTGTTATGTCAGATATTAGTAGTTATAACAGCTGTTACATTAATGTACCTTTTTTGGGTTTATTTCAGAAACTTCTTTCATACATGCAACAATGTACAGCTTGTGACTGCCTGTAATGCACTACTGAGTAAAAAGTTGAACTCCACCTGGTGACTCATGCTCTTGATAGGAGCCCTGAAACGGCCAATACACACACTATCCAGCATTTACAGGGTTAAATCCCAACAACATTGTTGTTGGTTATGATACAAGACACTGATGAAAGAAATGGGTTGGAGGGAAAGGTTACTGGCCAACAGGCATCAAAGAAGTGGGAAAATCTGAAGCAAAGATACAAGGTATGTGATGTTCCGTTAAATACTCAATACAAGGCAATGAACAACTGTATGGTTGTAGGCATTATTTTTGTGTGTGTTGTGTGTCCTTCCAGGAACTAAGAACTCCCAAAAAAGGGTCAGGTACAGACAGGGGGGAAGTGACCGCTGCAACCTGGCAATTTTATGAAGATATGCATGAGGTGTTGGGTGCCAGGCCCTCACTCGCTCCTCCTGTGGTTGTGGCATCCGTTTATGAGGATCCCATGCCAATCCTCATGGTATGTAATGCAGTACATTTTGTGGTCTGGAATTTCAGAATAGCAGAATGTTAACATGTTGTTATTGTAATGCTCTCTCTTTCTCTTTCTCTCTCTCTCTTTCTCTCTCTCTCTCTCTCTCTCTCTCTCTCTCTCTCTCTCTCTATATATATATATATATATATATATATATATATATATATATATATATATATACCAAAAATGTATATATACAGCAAAGATGTACAGATTTCCACTGACATACATGACTTAACCTCTACTTTCTCATCTTACACATCACACTCCACCAAAATGGTGGCCATTTCAGTAGATTTTCTCACTATAAGTCAGTGTGTTCAATGAGTTTACAACACCTCAGCGGTTCTTCAGAGCTCATTAAAAACTATAAAAACTGATAATGGAAAACAGTTCTTGAGTGACAGTTGTGTGTGTTTGGAAAATTAAATCTGGTCAGGATAAACAATATGTACTAATTCTGTTGTGTTTTAAAGTCTGGATATTTTCGGCCTATAAAATCATTTTATTTCATCATATACTTAGCCTACTGCTGTAATCTGGTAGTTGTGGCATCATGATACCGGCGCGGATCCAGTGCTCCAGGGGCAGAGATCCCGCCATGGCAATTGCCTTTAGGTGCTCTAGGTAGGTCTGTGTTAGTTGTATGAAAACGCAGGGGCTGTCCACCCAACGCGGATAATGGGTATAAAGGGGCATGATACATGTCGGGAATTGAAGCGAGACCTGGATGCAGGAGATTTAGGACACCCGGTTTGTGGAATATTCCTTGAAGTTGTGCGGCCCGCGGAGACGGGGTATCCGCGCGGCCCTGCTGGGCTGTCGCTGCTCAGACCAGGGGAGAGGTCTCGGCTCACACAGTTGGTCTCATCAGCAAGCAGGGCGTCAGTTCGGAAGTTTTCAGATTTCTCCGTGACGGCTCCACTCAGGACGACTGCAGTCTCAAAAAGAAAAACGTGTTTTGCTTGGCAGGTGCGCACCTGTGCCATGCATCAGCATCATGTACAAGCGGGGGGGGCTCTGGGTGCTTGAGCACCTGCCCCTTTTGCCCCTCAAAGATTTGTTTTTCTCACCTTTTTTCTTTGACGATGGCCCACAAGTGGTCCGTTTAAGAATAATATTTACCAATAATAATTAGCTAGATAAAACGACCTAAACCTTCATATCACATGATGACCAGGCTTCCTGCCAGGCGCACCACTTAGATACAAGTGAGTCCATGCCATCCGTCGGCGGCACGGCCAGCCAGAGCGAGACAAAGTTGAAGTGCAGGTAAGTGTGCTTTTGAAGTGAATGAGAATGCATGCATGCACATTTGGTTTGTTATAGAGGCCTCTAGCCGCTGCCGCTACATAACGAGTCTCCTCCAGGATTAAAACAGCCAGCAGGCAGCTAACTTTGGAGTAGTGACATTTCGCGGTAACTGCACGAGCTGCCGCACAATTACTCATCGTGTGATAGCCTTATAGTATCACCGTTTCATTCTCTGATACACAAGAGAAGACAGTAGCAGGTCTCTGTAGGTTAACAGATGTGTGTGTGTGTGTGTGTGTGTGTGTGTGTATGTGTGTGGCAGTACTCTGTAAGTTAACAGAAGTGTGTGTGCAGCAGCAGCAGTAGCTACTCTGTAGGTTAACAGAAGTGTGTGTGTGTGTGTGTGTGTGTGTGCAGCAGTAGTGTGTGTGTGCAGCAGCAGTACTCTGTAGTTTAACAGAAGTGTGTGTGTGCAGCAGCAGTACTCTGTAGTTTAACAGAAGTGTGTGTGTGCAGCAGCAGCAGTACTCTGTAGGTTAACAGAAGTGTGTGCATGTGTGTGTCTGCTTTCTGCCTCTCAACCAGCAGCCCACTTAAAAGAACATGTCACTTCTTTGGGAAATTGGCTTAGGTTATTTGTAGTCTGCGGTATAGTCCACCCCGACTACGCCTCGATATCCTGTCCCTAAATACTACAAACAGGATTGGTGATACAAAAGCAGCCCTGGCGGAGGCCAACTCTCACCTGAAACGAGTCCGACTTACTGCCGAGAACACGGACACAGCTCTCGCTTTGGTCGTACACAGATTGGATGGCCCTGAGAAGGGACCCCCCTCACTCCATACTCCCACAGCACCTCCCACAGTATCTCCCAGGGGACCCGGTCATACGCCTTCTCCAGATCCACAAAGCACATGTAGACCAGTTGGGCATACTCCAGGCTCCCTCCAGGATCCTTGCTAGACTAAAGAGCTGGTCCGTTGTTCCACGACCAGGACGGAATCCGCATTGTTCCTCTTCAACCTGAGGTTCGACTATCGACCGAACCCTCCTTTCCAGCACCTTGGTGTAGACTTTACCAGGGAGGCTGAGAAGTGTGCTACCCCTGTAATTGGCACACACCCTCTGGTCCCCCTTTTTGAAAAGGGGAACCACCACCCCGGTCTGCCACTCCTTAGGCACTGTCCCAGACTTCCACGCAATGTTGAAGAGGCGTGTCAACCAAGACAACCCCTCCACACCCAGAGCTTTAAGCATTTCTGGACGGATCTCATCAATCCCTGGGGCTTTGCCACTGTGGAGTTGTTTAACTACCTCAGCAACTTCCACCAGGGAAATTGACGACAATCCCCCATCATCCTCCAGCTCTGCCTCTACCATAGAGGACATATTAGTCAGATTTAGGAGTTCCTCATAGTGCTCCTTCCACCGCCCTATTACCTCCTCAGTTGAAGTCAACAGCGTCCCATCCTTACTGTACACAGCTTGTATGGTTCCCCGCTTCCGCCTCCTGAAGTGGCGAACGGTTTTCCAGAAGCACCTTGGTGCCGACCGAAAGTCCTTCTCCACGTCTTCTCCGAACTTCTCCCACACCTGCTGCTTTGCCTCTTTCATGGCAGAGGCTGCAGCCCTTCGGGCCCTTTGGTACCTTGCAACTGCCTCCGGAGTCCTCCAGGATAACATATCCCGGAAAGACTCCTTCTTCAGTCGGATGGCTTCCCTGACCACTGGTGTCCACCACGGTGTTCGTGGGTTACCGCCCCTTGAGGCACCTAAGACCCTAAGACCACAGCTCCTCGCCGCAGCTTCAGCAATGGAAACTTTGAACATTGTCCACTCGGGTTCAATGCCCCCAGCCTCCACAGGGATGCACGAAAAGCTCCGCCGGAGGTGTGAGTTGAAAGTCAGTTGGAGAGGGGCCTCCTCCAGACGTTCCCAATTTACCCGCACTACCCGTTTGGGCTTACCAGGTCTGTCCAGAGTCTTCCCCCACCCCCTGACCCAACTCACCACCAGATGGTGATCGGTTGACAGCTCCGCCCCTCTCTTCACCCAAGTGTCCAAAACATACGGCCTCAGATCAGATGAAACAATTATAAAATCGATCATTGACCTATGGCCTAGGGTGCTCTGGTACCAAGTACACTTATGAGCATCCCTATGTTCGAGCATGGTGTTCGTTATAGACAATCCATGACTAGCACAGAAGTCCAACAACAAACAACCACTCTGGTTTAGATCAGGGAGGCCGTTCCTCCCAATCACGCCTCTCCATGTGTCTCCATCATTGCCCACGTGCGCGTTTAAGTCCCCCAGCAGAACTATGGAGTCCCCCACTGGAGCCCCATACAGGACTCCACTCAAGGTCTCCAAGAAGGCCGAATACTCCGAACTCGAGAGTCAGAGTTTTCCCCCCCACAACCCGCAGGCGTAGGGAGGCAACCCTCTCATCCACCGGGGTAATCTCCAATGTAGCGGCACTCACCCGGGGGCTTGTGAGTATCCCCACACCCGCCCGGCACCTCACACCCTGGGCAACTCCGGAGAAGAAGAGTACAAACCCTATCCGGGAGTATGGTTCAAGAACCGAGACTGATTGCGTAGAGGTAAGCCCCACCAGATCTAAAGGGTAGCGCAAATTCCGGCTCTTTCCCCCACAGAGAGGTGACATTCCACGTCCCCAGAGCCAGCGTCATTCCATGGTGGGCCCATGGGAAGGAGAGATGGATGCCACGTAGCTTTTTCGGGCTGTGCCCTGCCGGGCTCCGTAGAAAACCCGGCCACCAGACGCTCGCTGACGAGCCCTCCTTCTGGGCCTGGCTCCAGACGGGGGCCCCGGGCTTCCCCCGGGCAGGGTCACTCCATCTCTTCCTCTGTCACTTATAGGGTTTTTGAACCATTCTTTGTCTGGCCCCTCACCTGAGACCACTTTGCCTTGGGAGACCCTACCAGGAGCACAAAGCTCCAGACAACACAGCCCTCAGGTTCATAGGGACACACAAACCTCTCCACCACGATAAGGTGATGGTTCACGGAGAGGGCGGTGAACTTTAGCCTTTGGTATATTAAAGACATGGGACACCACTCAATAAGAGAGTCCATGTGCCAGCCAATAGGTGTATATGAGTATTTCAAGCTCATTACCCCAGCCATGGTCCTGCTCCCTTTGCGAAAGCCTCTGTAAGCTGTGCATTGCTGTTCTGGTGAGGCAGAAATCCTGCCTCAGCTCAGTTTCAACATCGAATCACATGTTCAGTATAGGCATGTTGGGGTTTATGGCACAGTATCTTGTTGGAGTACCAGTCTGGCAAAGAAAACCATTTCACACCATTAATGGGCTGAGTTTGAAAAATGTTTGCCCCTTCAAACTACTTTAAACTGTTTATGTCTCCCCTTCCCCACAACAAAGTACATAGTGGCTACAGTTAAGTTTCCCCTCCCCCAGAACAAAGCACATAGCAGGGCTGGACTGGGACAAAAAATTGACAAAATAATACTTATACACATACATCTTTACTGGGTTCGTATTACAATATAATACAAGACCATGTAATTTACGCGAGTCCAGCTCAGCTAGCTACTGTGTTGGTTAGTTTGGTTAACGTTAAATACAAAATAATGTTGTTCGCAACCAACCCATACATACCATAAGCTGATCCACCAGCATTCGTAGGCATTGTAGACCTCTTATTCTCACTTGATTTCTGCAATTTGTTGCAGACAATCGCAAACACATCACTACAACCAATACAATCAACATACACACACTTGCAGACGGCATCTTGGAAGTTTGTGATCAACACTTGTCGCCTCTGGTGACGTGGCAGCCAGCTACCGACGATGTTTGATGACGTAACCGTAACCAAGTGGTGTCTCATTTCATAGGGGTATGTTTTCATCCCTAGCCCTTACCACTTGGTTTCGAGGGATAAGGGCTAGGGGTAAGACGAAGGGGTAGGGGAAGGGAAATGGGTAAAACAGAGAAATGAGATTCAGCCTAAGTATGTCAGGTCTCAAAGCTGTTTCTAGCGGCCCTGCGTTTAAAGGTAAACCATTAGAAGTTGTGGGCAAGAGGTGATGAATTTTTTCTCTAAATGTTATCATTTTATTATTAAAGAAGCTCATGAAGTCGTCACTACTCAGAGCTACATGGCTCAATAGAGCTGTGATACTCTGTCAGCCTGGCTACATTGCTGAAAAGAAACCTTGGGTTTTTCTTATTTTCTTCTATTAATGATTAGTAATAGGCTGCTCTGGCATTTCTGAAGGCCTTCCTAGATGTTTTAAGACTGTCTTGCCAGTCTACATGAATTAGATATGAAGGTGTAATTTCCTTTGTTTCATCATCTTCTTTTTGAGAGGAGCCACATAGTCTAATGTTTCCCGTAGCGAGGCCGCAGCACCGTCTACGCAATGATCAATTTGAGAAGGACTAAAGTTAAAATAGCAGTCCTATGTTATATTAAGGCATGGTATTGAATTAAATGCCGTTGGAATCACTTTCTTAAATTTAGCTATGGCACTATCAGACAGACATATAGTGTAGAAACTTTATCTAATGTCGCATAGTCGGGTAATAAGAATTCAAAAGTTATTAAAGAATGGTCTGATTATAGTCTGGGAAAACCTTGACAAACTTCCGGCAAATTTGAGATTTGCTCTGCAAGTCCATCTGGCCAATCACCCATCACCCGGATTGTTGGTCTGATTGGTTGAAGGACTATCCAATTGCACCAGAGGCATTTGAGCGGCATCCGTTGGTGACGCCGCTTTGGAAATGGGCTGTGAATGAACCTCAGTTACAACTGAGAAGGGTCTGGTGTCAACCAGGCTAGTCTGATCATAAAGGATTATGTGGAAATACTATTAAATCTTTAATTTCGATGCCATATCCCAGCACAAGATTGAGGTGTGGTTAAAACTGTGAGCAGTGACGGACTGGGATCAAAAAACGGCCCTGGCATTTGCAACACACCAGCCCTGTTTTTGTCATTAACCTAACTTGGAAATTAGGAACTCTGCCTTCCGAGTGAATCTTTCCACGCATCAGTGTTGCCCATAGGGGAACATAGTGGGGCAGCCCTTCTGGCATTTGCCATAATTCCAGATGGCCAGTCTGTCACCGACAGTGAGTGTGTTTATGTACACTCTGACTGAAACCACTCAAATCTATTAGTGAGATGAATGCAATACTAAGGCTGTCGTCAACGTCCACATGGGTATAAAAATCACATGCAATAATTACTCTGATTTAAGAACTAAACTTGTCCTTAAATCATAGAATTCAGATAAATATTCAGACTACGGATCTGGAGCACGGTACACAACAACAAAAAGAACTGGCTGTAATGTTTTACAGGTTGGACGTGAAAGATTAACTAATGTGTGTAGTTTCTGTCTCCCCCATGAGGAATTCTGGGTAATAACAACAATTCTGTCGGTGCATCCACATGATACAAGCAGACCTGTCAACCTGTACGCATTTTGCGTAGTAGATATGCATTTTGACATAAAAATACGGTGATACGATTTGTCACTTTAAACTACGTGAAAATCAGGTGACTGCTTTGAGTTCACTTGTTGACATGCAGTAGCCGTCTCATTCTAACACTTGATGGTAGTAGGCTAAAACAGGCGTAGCAGCCACGAGCATGCTGGAAAAAAAAAACTAAAGAAGAGTTTGCCCAATCACAGCGTCGGGTTCCTTCCTCTAAATGTCATTTGGGGATATCGGCTACTCATAGCAAAACGAAAGCATCAAATGCAAGTGTTATTCCTCTCTCATTTCTGTTTAGTTTGGTTGGTTTCCCCAAGGGAGGATGGTGCTTGCAAAGGTAAACGGGTTTGATGTAGAAAGGTGAAATTACGTAGCCTACCTGTCAACTTCGGAGAAATATTTACAGCGAATAAAGATAACCTAGTTCCGTTAGACTACCTAATTTCCTAAACAGCTTGCTTGTTTGCCAGGCGTTTAAATGGGCGTAACATTAACGTTACACTATATTTTTTTGTCTATGGTAAAAACTTCATACCCATAAAGATCTAAAATACGTCCCAGGATGAAAAATTGTCTATAGACGTTTCCCACTTATATTGTTTTGTTTGTTTGTTAAACGTTACTTTTTCATTGTAGCCTAAGCTGTACAAACCATCACGAAAAATAATTATAGGAATCGTATAGCAGGCCAATTGTGAAACAATATTATAGTAATCTTATAGAAATAGGCTAGGCCTAGTATTTTGGGACATATTATACAAGTATTACCGTATTTTGAGACAGACTATAGAAGTATTATAAGACTGTAAAAACCAAACTGGTTCCATCATAACACATCTGACAGTGACTACTTCAAAAACATCCCAAACACTCCTGACATTGTAATCGTAAATGAGGTTATGAAGTCTGTATGTATCTTTGAGGTGGGCTGTTGTTTTGATCTGTATATGGACATTTGCTACTATTCCAAACTATTGAAATATCAATCTTTGGTAGATCTCTTTCACCAACTTGGATAGAAGTGTAAATTAATAATTCTGGTATTTGGAAGTCTGGGACATGTTCATAAGAATGTGGTCAGGGGGATGCAGCTAGGGGGGCTACAAAAAAAGGAGGCAAAAAGACTTGCAAAATTTTGCTCGGTTTCAGCCATCATAGGGAGCATGCAGATATGGAGACGAAGATATCCTGACAAAATATCAAGAGCAGTGGCCATGCCTCCGCCCCTCTAAACTGCCCAATCATGCCTTTTGCACTTTGTGTAATTATGATTTTGACAGTGGCCACCATGGAGCTACAGGTAATAATGTAGCTATCATATGAATGGTTGGTTCCTGTTTAATTAAACAATTGAATGGAATTAATTTATGGATATCAGTTTATATAAGCACACATAACATACAATTAAATATTGATCATGAAAAAAAAGTAGCCAAACAGTATTGGCTGTGGCAGAACTAAGACTGCTGCCATTGTAAAAACACTGGCCTGGCATGATGATGAGTGCATTACAGAAGCAATAAAGCACTCCATACAGCCTTGCTACAGATGGGAGCACATATGGAGGTGGAGGACATAAAAATGTACCCCATTGTAGTGAAGATTTTTAACACCAGTCTAGGTAGAGTAGTTGTGATGTTGCTCAAGATTTGTGAATCAAGAGAGTCTACTGGGAGAGCAATATTTGAATTGCTTGATGGTGAACTGACAAAGAGAGGCATACCATGGTCAAATTGTGCCTAGCCTTGTCAGACAATGCTGCAGTTATGCAAGGTTTGCGGAAAGGTGTAGCGGCTTTTTTAAAGGCACAACATCCGCATATCTACCTAGTTGGTTGTTCCTGCCACCTGATACACCTAGCTGCAGAGAGGGAATCCAGGCAGCTTAGTGTGAACATTGAATACTTCCTTATTACCATCTATTACTATCTAGACAAAAGCAGCAAGAGAAAGTCGAGCCTACGTGATATTCAAATCATGTGTGGCACAGAGGTGAGGAAGATCCTCAAGCTGGCCTCCACAAGATGGCTATCTCTGGGGAAGTGTGTGAACCGTTTACTGCAACAGTGGGATGCTCTTACTGTTTTCTTTGGTAATGAGGTGGACGCAGGAAAGAAAAAGAGGACCTCAGGTTCCTCCAATCTGCCAAAGCTTCCACCTGGTCCTGTACAGAGGCCAAAAGCCACACCCTCCACCAGCATGCCAGCTACAATGCAGCCCAAGCTCTCCTCTTCTATTCTACCAAAGCTGTCTGGTACTACCCAGAAGCCTAAAGTCACACCCTCCACCAGCATGCCAGCTACTGTGACGCATAAGCTCTCCTCTTCTATTCTACAAAAGCTGTCTGCACCTCCACCTGGTCCTACCAGAAACCTAAAGCTCCTGCACACCTTGCTGCAGAGTTTGACTTAACCAATTTCCTCTTCAAGCTAAACAAAATTGGAAAAAGAGCTGCAAAAGAAAAAGAAAAAACAAAGGCCGAAAGAACCGAGAAAGAAGAGAAAAAGGATCTGACAAAACCTGAGAAGTTAATTCAGTTCCTCACCAACCCTATGTCAAAGGTGTATTCACTCTTTCTGAAGAGGTTCATATCAGTTTTTGACATCAGCAACCAAATTCCTCAAAAAGAGGAGCCATGCATATATATCCTGCTTCCAATTTTGGAGCTGCAACTGCAAAAGATATTGCTTTCATTCTGTAAGCCTGAACATGTGATCACTATGTTAAATTAAATTGGTAGAGGTATCAGGCCAACCATCACAAATAAAAAGCAGCTGCCTGATGAGGAACTCTCAATTGGGCATGAGACCCAAGTCTTTATCCAAAGCCAGGGTAACTTACAGCTGAAGCCATTCTATAGGGATGTGAGGAAGTTATTTTCATCTGCAGCTGACTACATGCTTTCCAAATTTCAATTTGGGGATGAACTGCTTATGCATGCTGTTGTGGCCAACATAGAGAAGAGGCAATCAGTGAAATTCTTTTCTGTTGACTTCTTCATCAGCTGCTTTCCTTCCATTTTGCCGGACAGTCCTCAGGAAACGTATTGATGAGGTCTGGAGAGACATCGGCCTGTTGAAGCCAGGAGGTCTTCGCCAACCTCTCAGCAGTCATGCTTGGAATACTAGTAATATTCCATAGCAATGCTGACTGTAAGAGGGTTTTCAGTCTTGTTAACAAGAACAAGACCCAATATAGAGCCAGCCTGAGCACTGATATAATCAGTGCTTTGGTTATGAAAAAGGTGAGCATGGCTGCTAAGGGGACTGTCTGCCACATGGAGGGCTTCAGCGACAGGTTTCTCAGGAAGGCCAAGTCAGCTACCTATGAAGCAAAACAGTCTAGAGCAGCTGCCACTGCCACAAGTGCCACTGCCACAAGTGATACATCTAAAAAATATGTTTATTTAGAAAGGACATGGCACAGCTTTAGTGATTTTTATCTTAGTTTGCCAGTTGTCAATGTTCAAAAGGACATATTTTCTTCTGTGATTTTGAGTTATTTATATGATGGTCTATTAAGGTCTCTGATAAGGGTCATTAAGCTTTTGGGATTTTCTCTTCCCTTTTGTCCAAGTTGAAGTGAATGTTCTGTGATGTGAATATATGTCTTCATTAAAAATGTTCTTTCATAGTGGATTTATATGTTGAATAACTGAATATGGTGGTGAGTGGGGAAATGACTGTCCTAGGACCAGGTGAAGTGATTGGTAAGCATGTGAACTAAACGATACACTATACTGATGCCCAACAGCCAAAATGAGATCCAAGACAGCGGCACATTTTTTCCACGTGAGTGCCGCCGTGTTCATGATCCAGAACTTCGACAATAAATCAATAAGTTGCTACTCAAAAAGGTTTTTCAAGGTTGGCAGGTTGCTACGTAGTCAAGGAGGACATGGAGGATTAAAAAAAACATGATGAACTCTTCAGAAGAGGTAATTATCACACAAATACAGAAAAGTTTTGTGGAGCTGAGTCTTAGTTAGCTTTGTATCAACTCATTTGGCAATGGCTTGAATGTAACGGATGTTCATTATTATAAAGGAGTTATGCACTAAAGCTTTAAGAACAAGGTTTTCAAACGACTTATAATTTAGTTCGGCAAGTTTAGGATGAATTAATAGGCTTGGAGTCAAAGATGGCTGCAACTCCCCCTTCCTGGCCAGAGCCTCGAGGAAAATGAGTATTAATATGACTGGGAGGAGATGATTCATTTATACTAACATATTCTTCATGACACAACCATGTTTTGGTAAGACAGAATAGATCAATATGGTTATCTGATATCAAACTGTTTTAGAAGACAGAGATCTGATATTTAAAAGTCCACATATAATTATCCTATTATGATCTACTATTGCAGTGGTAGTTTTAATTTTTATTAGGGATTTTGTGTAAAACTTCTCTTTTGTTTACTTTTGATTTAATTGATTTGAGTCAGGCGACAGACAAAGTGGTTATGGAAATATGAGTGGGTAACTGCTCCAACGGAACGGCAGAGAAGCATGTAGCACTGCACCTCTGCTTCCTGGTCTCAACTCTGGCTAACGTTATAGCTATCGCTAACCAAGCCAAGTAACGTTAGTTAGCCTACTGTATGTTACTGTAATGTACTGTGTGTGTGTGTGTGTGTGTGTTTGGGCTGGCCTGCCTCTTTTCATTTCTGGTTAGATACAATATATGTGCATGCCATGATAGCTTTTGTTAAAAAAAAAAACCAGCTATTTTGCCATGGGAATCATGTAGACTAAGTGAGGCATTACTCAATGGAGCTGTGATTCAGCTAACTACAAATTGTTGTGGTTGCTATCAATCTGATAATGCTCAGAGCTAGAGTATGTAGAGGCGAAGAAAATATGAAAGGTAGTGAGTAGTATACAAGGGACAGGTTTGCGCGTGCACGTATAGGGTACAGGTTTGCGCGTGCACGTGAGGTCACGTGATGTCGTCACGTGCACACGCGTGCACGTACCCCCATTGATTGTTACGCGCGTGTCTTTCTAGCGTTGTGATTGGTCGGGCGCTCGAGCTGCGCGCGCAGCAAGGGAAAAATAAAAATATAAAAAAATAAAAATATAAAAAAATTTTTTTTTTTAAAACGCCTAAAAATAAATGAAATTGATATCGTCCGGTTTGTAGTGCCCCCTGAGGGTGAAGGGAAGTCCGTGAGAACCGTAGCCATAACTGCACAGAGTGTCCTGTCGTTGTATGGTGGAGTTTGTATTGTGTATTCCTAAAAGCGTTAGGGTTAGGCTATGTCTCAACATGTCTGAAAAAGTCATGCCGTCTCTCTAGCGGTCGAACCTGGGATCGCCTCTAGCGTTCGTAATGCCGGGAGCACATCTCGCGGGACGGCTGTCTGTGTGTGTGCGTGAGGACCTCTAGTGACCGAGGGAGCTGTGGCGTCTAGCAGACGGATCGACCGTGCTCACTCTGTCGTACTGTTTGGGTAGTTTGCTCACTTGTTAACAAACCATTTTTAACTAGTCTGTTAGCTATCTCGCTAGTTTGTTACCACGTTTTTTTTTCTCAACCTTCCACATTTTGCTCTTTTTTTAACAAACCATTTAAGCTGTGTTGATAGCTCCCTTGCTAGCACGTTTTTCCTCTAACAAAACCCTCCTGGAATGTGCTTTTAATTCTATTTTTTGTGAAAGCAAAGAGGATTCGTTTTTTTTTCAGCAACATCTACAATTGGTAAGTACATTTTAAAGCAGATCTTGTGTTTAAGCATGTTGTAAGATATTTAATTTTATTCAGCCATTCGTAAATTAAAAAACGTTGACCTCGTGGTCGTCTGTTACGGAGGGGGGGGGGGGGGGGGGGGTTTGCTATTGTTGGTTTTGTAAAAGCGTCATCCTGGGTGTGTCTTGTAGGTTTAAAACGGTGTGTTTCAAGGTGGGGTGCTCACTTTCGTACCTACTGTTTTAGCTCGTCTGCTAGCTAACTTTTACCTTGTTTTTCCCAGCCTTCCTCAACAAAAGACCTCTGAAGTGTTTTTCTTTTTTAATTCTTTTTGTTGAAAGAAAAGAGACTTCGTTTTTTTTTGCAACTATGCCTACAACCCATTTTTAACTAGTCTGTTAGCTATCTCGCTAGTTTGTTACCACGTTTTTTTTCTCAACCTTCCACATTTTGCTCTTTTTTTAACAAACCATTTTAGCTAGGCTGTTAGCTGGCTTGTCTGTTAGCTAGCTAACTTGTTACCACGTTTTTTCTTGACCTTCCACACCCATACCAGCTAGTGTTCTTTTTTTGATTTTTTAATTATTCTTGTGAAAGCAAAGATGATTCGTTTTTCAGCAAAGCACATTACATCGTTTTAATAGCACCCCTTTTTGCATGCTAGCTTGTTCACTTTTTTAACAAACCATTTAAGCTGTGTTGATAGCTCCCTTGCTATCACATTTTTCCTCTAACAAAGCACTCCTGGAATGTGCTTTTAATTCTATTTTTGTGAAAGCAAAGAGGATTCGTTTTTTTTTTCAGCAACATCTACAATTGGTAAGTACATTTTAAAGCAGATCTTGTGTTTAAGCATGTTGTAAGATATTTAATTTTATTCAGCCATTCGTAAATTAAAAAACGTTGACCTCGTGGTCGTCTGTTACGGAGGGGGGGTTTGCTATTGTTGGTTTGTAAAAGCGTCATCCTGGGTGTGTCTTGTAGGTTTAAAACGGTGTGTTTCAAGGTGGGGTGCTCACTTTCGTACCTACTGTTTTAGCTCGTCTGCTAGCTAACTTTTACCTCGTTTTTCCCAGCCTTCCTCAACAAAAGACCTCTGAAGTGTTTTTCTTTTTTAATTCTTTTTGTTGAAAGAAAAGAGACTTCGTCTTTTTGCAACTATGCCTACAACTGGTGAGTAAATATACAAAGCGTATCTCGTGTTTAAGCATGGTGTAAGATATTTAATTAATTTAGACATTCGTGTATTAAAATGTTTAAGCGGCATATACTTTATGTAGTTTGCATCATTAGGTGATTCTACCAAAGAGCCAGGACAATGTTGCTACGGTAGCTGTTGATTATCATCCTGAAAGCAATAAGAAAGCTGTAAACAGGTATTTAGTGGTCTATTTATCTCTTTTACTATGTGATTTGTATTACTATTTAATTTATCACTGTGTTTTTAGACTACTAATATATATTCTCTGTCTGTGTCTAGACACCCCACCCCGGAACAAAGGATCCTGAGTGTAGATAGCTACTCAATAGGACATTCTGTTGAAATCCACAGTGTTAGAGGGCCATGTGCTTCGCTAGCCGTATCTGTGAAAGCAGTTAGGCCTAAGAAGGATCTCTGGTTTAAACATAAGAAGAGATCTATTGAGGTGGGTTGAAAAAGAAAAACGGTAAAATAGTGTATTGTATTTTTAAAAAAAAGTCTGTTCTAATAATGTAATGTTGTGTTTCAGGCTAAGAAAATCCCTGAAGGTTTACCACCGAAAAGATCCCGCTCATCCTTTGTTCAAGGCTCTCCTTCTCTGAGCACTGATGCAGAGGTAAGAAAACCATTTGTATCTAACAGACTATATTTATCTACTATTATAAAATATTTTTATAGAATGTATATATTGTTATAAAAAATAAAAATGGATTTTTCCTTTGTGTCAGCAGCTAAAGGCTGTAGCAGGCTTGTCTTTGCGTATGGCATCTGATGAGGATTTCACACAGTCACCCCCATGGAGCACAAACGGCTGTCTCCATAAGTCTAAGAAGAGATCTAAGAAGAGATCTATTGAGGTGGGTTGAAAAAGAAAAACGGTAAAATAGTGTATTGTATTTTTAAAAAAAAGTCTGTTCTAATAATGTAATGTTGTGTTTCAGGCTAAGAAAATCCCTGAAGGTTTACCACCGAAAAGATCCCGCTCATCCTTTGTTCAAGGCTCTCCTTCTCTGAGCACTGATACAGAGGTAAGAAAACCATTTGTATCTAACAGACTACATTTATATAGTGTTATAAAATATTTTTATAGAATGTATATATTGTTAAAATGGATTTTCCTTTGTGACAGCAACTAAAGGCTGTTTCAGACTTGGTGTCTCTACATTTGACCCCGAAGGAGAATTTCACACATAGTACCCAGGCGCCAATACAACCACAGGGTGTCTCTATTGAGAGGGGACAAAGGGCCACACCTTTACCAAAAACAGCAGTTGAGGTTTGTGTTTTGTTTGAAGTGTGTGTGTGTGTGTGTGTCTTTATTTAACTAAAATATGTTATCATCCCTAGACGATCATATCCGTAGAAGACTTAGAAGGGCGTGAAGACACACACCTATCGGAGCCGTCTCATACAACACACCAGACGAATGGGGGAGCTTCGCCGCCGGTCCCTGAATATGATGTAGGTGTTTTACAGAGTTCTGCTGTACTCCTTGACACCGTTTGTAGAGAGGAATGTGACTATAATGACGAAGACGAAGACGTATACCTGACACTCCTGTCATACATAGACAAAGACCAACAAAGACCAACATACAAGCCCACGTTAACTGTGTCAGATAATTGGTGTAGCATTAGTAATACCCCTGTAACTATTCCTATAATTATACTCGAGGGTGTCGATCCATTCCTGGGTAATCAACCAGAGCGTAGTTATATTACTAACAATCTTTTCGAGCCCTGCTCAACCCAAGGGTTTTCTGACCGTACCACCTTGTTTCAGGGTGAAGAGCTTTTTGAATATTGTGCGAACACGTCATTCCGGCAAACTGTGTCTACAAACCGCTCATGTGCAGATTCTTATGTCAGTCCACAATCGTCCACGAGTACGTTCCGCGCACCATCGCCGCCCTCAGAAAATCCTCAGGAGCGTGGGCAGTCATCAAAACGTCCCTGCCCCCGTGACCGCTCCAGTCCACAACCGTCCACGAGTACGTACCGCGCACCGCCTCCGCCCTCAGACAATCCTCACGGGGGTGTGCAGCATGGGGAGGGTCGTGTTTCTAAGACGACGTCTGACATAGCATCCCGACAGTTTCCCCTTTTTAATGCTACTGAATTTCGTCAAGATGTCGACCTACGAAATATTGATTTGACAGATATTAGCAGTGTGCCTGAAAGGGTTTATAGCACCCTAACAGGTTTAATAGAGAGGGCTTTGGACAATGCTACACATGACAGTGTTTTAAATGTTGAGTTAAGGGGCCCTGCCGTGAATGTCCCTATTCAAACAATGTTGAACTCGGACGATGGCTACAACACAGATACATTTCTGGAGCAAGTCTCACAAGCTATGCAAAGTAACGATAATTCTCTGACCGATGACGCTTTGGAATTAATTGTGACTATAGCTCGTAATATGTCGGGCGGTAATCCTGGGGGCCGTCGAAAACTAGGAAGCATCGGTTACGATCAAATATTGTCGGTAAAAGGTAATGCTTTATACAATCCCAAGATGCTTCTGATGTACGATTCTACTTACAAACAACGCTGGATAGACTCATTCAGTTTCATAACAATGCCTCTGTCTAAAACCCCGTCTGCCATGGGATTCTCAGATCTTCTGAAGGGGTTCTTCCCCCACGCCTTCAACACACGAGAGAATGAGAATTATATCGGAGCATATCCGCCGCCTGCTCTATATGGTTATGATGCTATGACTGACGAGTGTAAGAAAACGTTCACTGACTGGTACGCTACGGTCTGTGACACACCCTTTGACTTTCGAAAAGAGCTGCGCACCTATTGTGTTAACGATGTGACAGTTTTGCGTAAAGCATACCAGATATACAGAGAAGCCTTCCATGAGTGCACCGGTCTAGATCCGTTTGCATATGCGACAATGGCCTCCTCCTGTATGGGCGTGTTTAAAACTCTGTTCCTACCCAAAGACACAGTTGCTCTGACGTACGAGGGTGCTTACATTAGGCAAAACAAGACGTATTCTGACATTTCAATACAGTGGTTAGAGTATGTTGCAAGCAGCGAGGGTATTGACATACAACACGCTCTGAACAGAGGTGAAAAGTCATTTGGTCCGTTCTTTGCAGATGGCTATTGTGAAGCCACAAACACATGTTATGAATTTAACGGATGCTTCTTTCATGGCTGTGATAAGTGCTACGCACAAGCGGAAATCAACCCTCTCACCAAAAAAAAAACACAGGGTGAACTGCGCATAGAGTTCCATAACAGAGTGACGGCTCTAAAAAATGTGTACGGCCTAACTGTTGTGGTGAAGTGGGAGTGTGATTGGCGGCAGGATGTGTGCAATAACCCGGCCGTTAAGGAGTTCATGTTAACGTATGAGAAGCCAGCGCGTCTCAATCCTCGAGAAGCCCTCTTTGGAGGCCGAACGAATGCTATGAAGCTGTACCACAAGGTAGAAAATGGTGAGAAAATTCGCTACTATGATTTCACAAGTTTGTACCCAACTGTTCAGGCCAAAAGAGATTATCCAATAGGCCATCCTCAGATAATACACAAGGATAAACACATACTTTGGTACTGTGAAATGCACAGTTGTGCCCCCCAGAGGACTGTACCACCCCGTACTGCCGTATCACTGTAACGGTAAACTGATGTTCCCTCTATGTGCTGTGTGTGCCGTTCAGATGAATCAGACAACCCAGTGTGCACATAGCGACCAAGAGCGACAGCTGTCTGGGGTGTGGGTGTCGTTTGAATTACAAAAAGCCATAGCGAAAGGGTATAAGATAGTTGCAATCGACGAGGTTTGGCATTTCCCAGAAAAAACGGACCAGCTTTTTAAAGCCTATGTTAAGACATTTCTTAAACGCAAGCAAGAGGCTTCAGGATATCCCGGGCATATCAAAACGGAAGACGAAAAAAAAAAATACATAGATGGCTACTATGTACGCGAAGGCATACGTCTGGATCCAGGCAAGATATGTGTTAACAAAGCAGTCAGAAATACCAATAAATCAATTTTGAACAACTTGTGGGGACGCTTTGCTATGCGTAACAATATGACGACTGCTGAACTCATAACAGATCCGTCCCGGTTCACGCAGCTCATGTTCAGCGATACTTTTGATGTTCGACAGTTCTCATTTATCTCGCCAGAGGTAGCTATTGTCCAGTGGCGATACACAGATGGTCAAGTATCCAGAGTAAAAGATGTGAATGTTTTTATAGGCGCTATGACCACCGCCTATGCACGTATGGAACTATATGATTTGCTGGATACGCTTCAGGAACGTGTTTTGTACTGTGACACTGACAGCATTATCTTCACAACCCGAGGCGATGAGTGGATCCCCCCTCTCGGCCCTTACCTTGGTGAATTAACCGATGAACTCAACAGTGAGCAAGTCTGCGGGGCCCCTACAGAGGACTATATAACAGAGTTTGTTTCGGGGGGTCCTAAATGCTATGCTTATAGAACGACACAAGGCCAGACACAGGTTAAATGCAAGGGTGTGACCCTTAATGCCGAAAATGCCAAAGTGGTTACACATGAATCTTTAATTGGTCTTGTTCAAGCATTTGTGACCAATCAGCAGCCTCCTAACCATCTGACCACAAATGCATTCACAATAAAACGAGACAAAAAACAGTTTCATCTCAAAAACGACACACTGACGCGGAAAGTACAGGTTGTTTACAACAAGCGACGCGTTCTCCGCGACTATACAACGGTTCCTTATGGCTACTAGTAATAACATCAGGCATGTTGCAGAATTTGATGGTAGGCTACAACACCCTTTCAACGTCGTTATTAGTGGGCCCTCTAATTGTGGGAAAACATGTTTTGTCAAAGACATTATTGAAAACATGTCCTCTGTTATTTCACAAAAAATAGATAACATTGTATACATCTATTGATGCTGGCAGTCAATATACGATCAATTGCTTAAAACGGTGAATATAAATTTTGTGGAAGGACTCCCTGAATCGTTCTGTGACGATGCGCTTCTTCCACCTGCTAAGAATAATCTGTTAGTGATTGATCGTATATTGACTGCCAGCATGAATAGATGTATACAATGTTATCTATTTTTTGTGAAATAACAGAGGACATGTTTTCAATAATGTCTTTGACAAAACATGTTTTCCCACAATTAGAGGGCCCACTAATAACGACGCTGAAAGGGTGTTGTAGCCTACCATCAAATTCTGCAACATGCCTGATGTTATTACTAGTAGCCATAAGGAACCGTTGTATAGTCGCGGAGCACGCGTCGCTTGTTGTAAACAACCTGTACTTTCCGCGTCAGTGTGTCGTTTTTGAGATGAAACTGTTTTTTGTCTCGTTTTATTGTGAATGCATTTGTGGTCAGATGGTTAGGAGGCTGCTGATTGGTCACAAATGCTTGAACAAGACCAATTAAAGATTCATGTGTAACCACTTTGGCATTTTCGGCATTAAGGGTCACACCCTTGCATTTAACCTGTGTCTGGCCTTGTGTCGTCCTATAAGCATAGCATTTAGGACCCCCCGAAACAAACTCTGTTATATAGTCCTCTGTAGGGGCCCCGCAGACTTGCTCACGTTCCTGAAGCGTATCCAGCAAATCATATAGTTCCATACGTGCATAGGCGGTGGTCATAGCGCCTATAAAAACATTCACATCTTTTACTCTGGATACTTGACCATCTGTGTATCGCCACTGGACAATAGCTACCTCTGGCGAGATAAATGAGAACTGTCGAACATCAAAAGTATCGCTGAACATGAGCTGCGTGAACCGGGACGGATCTGTTATGAGTTCAGCAGTCGTCATATTGTTACGCATAGCAAAGCGTCCCCACAAGTTGTTCAAAATTGATTTATTGGTATTTCTGACTGCTTTGTTAACACATATCTTGCCTGGATCCAGACGTATGCCTTCGCGTACATAGTAGCCATCTATGTATTTTTTTTTTTCGTCTTCCGTTTTGATATGCCCGGGATATCCTGAAGCCTCTTGCTTGCGTTTAAGAAATGTCTTAACATAGGCTTTAAAAAGCTGGTCCGTTTTTTCTGGGAAATGCCAAACCTCGTCGATTGCAACTATCTTATACCCTTTCGCTATGGCTTTTTGTAATTCAAACGACACCCACACCCCAGACAGCTGTCGCTCTTGGTCGCTATGTGCACACTGGGTTGTCTGATTCATCTGAACGGCACACACAGCACATAGAGGGAACATCAGTTTACCGTTACAGTGATACGGCAGTACGGGGTGGTACAGTCCTCTGGGGGGCACAACTGTGCATTTCACAGTACCAAAGTATGTGTTTATCCTTGTGTATTATCTGAGGATGGCCTATTGGATAATCTCTTTTGGCCTGAACAGTTGGGTACAAACTTGTGAAATCATAGTAGCGAATTTTCTCACCATTTTCTACCTTGTGGTACAGCTTCATAGCATTCGTTCGGCCTCCAAAGAGGGCTTCTCGAGGATTGAGACGCGCTGGCTTCTCATACGTTAACATGAACTCCTTAACGGCCGGGTTATTGCACACATCCTGCCGCCAATCACACTCCCACTTCACCACAACAGTTAGGCCGTACACATTTTTTAGAGCCGTCACTCTGTTATGGAACTCTATGCGCAGTTCACCCTGTGTTTTTTTTTTGGTGAGAGGGTTGATTTCCGCTTGTGCGTAGCACTTATCACAGCCATGAAAGAAGCATCCGTTAAATTCATAACATGTGTTTGTGGCTTCACAATAGCCATCTGCAAAGAACGGACCAAATGACTTTTCACCTCTGTTCAGAGCGTGTTGTATGTCAATACCCTCGCTGCTTGCAACATACTCTAACCACTGTATTGAAATGTCAGAATACGTCTTGTTTTGCCTAATGTAAGCACCCTCGTACGTCAGAGCAACTGTGTCTTTGGGTAGGAACAGAGTTTTAAACACGCCCATACAGGAGGAGGCCATTGTCGCATATGCAAACGGATCTAGACCGGTGCACTCATGGAAGGCTTCTCTGTATATCTGGTATGCTTTACGCAAAACTGTCACATCGTTAACACAATAGGTGCGCAGCTCTTTTCGAAAGTCAAAGGGTGTGTCACAGACCGTAGCGTACCAGTCAGTGAACGTTTTCTTACACTCGTCAGTCATAGCATCATAACCATATAGAGCAGGCGGCGGATATGCTCCGATATAATTCTCATTCTCTCGTGTGTTGAAGGCGTGGGGGAAGAACCCCTTCAGAAGATCTGAGAATCCCATGGCAGACGGGGTTTTAGACAGAGGCATTGTTATGAAACTGAATGAGTCTATCCAGCGTTGTTTGTAAGTAGAATCGTACATCAGAAGCATCTTGGGATTGTATAAAGCATTACCTTTTACCGACAATATTTGATCGTAACCGATGCTTCCTAGTTTTCGACGGCCCCCAGGATTACCGCCCGACATATTACGAGCTATAGTCACAATTAATTCCAAAGCGTCATCGGTCAGAGAATTATCGTTACTTTGCATAGCTTGTGAGACTTGCTCCAGAAATGTATCTGTGTTGTAGCCATCGTCCGAGTTCAACATTGTTTGAATAGGGACATTCACGGCAGGGCCCCTTAACTCAACATTTAAAACACTGTCCTGTGTAGCATTGTCCAAAGTCCTCTCTATTAAACCTGTTAGGGTGCTATAAACCCTTTCAGGCACACTGCCAATATCTGTCAAATCAATATTTCGTAGGTCGACATCTTGACGAAATTCAGTAGCATTAAAAAGGGGAAACTGTCGGGATGCTATGTCAGACGTCGTCTTAGAAACACGACCCTCCCCATGCTGCACACCCCCGTGAGGATTGTCTGAGGGCGGAGGCGGTGCGCGGTACGTACTCGTGGACGGTTGTGGACTGGAGCGGTCACGGGGGCAGGGACGTTTTGATGACTGCCCACGCTCCTGAGGATTTTCTGAGGGCGGCGATGGTGCGCGGAACGTACTCGTGGACGATTGTGGACTGACATAAGAATCTGCACATGAGCGGTTTGTAGACACAGTTTGCCGGAATGACGTGTTCGCACAATATTCAAAAAGCTCTTCACCCTGAAACAAGGTGGTACGGTCAGAAAACCCTTGGGTTGAGCAGGGCTCGAAAAGATTGTTAGTAATATAACTACGCTCTGGTTGATTACCCAGGAATGGATCGACACCCTCGAGTATAATTATAGGAATAGTTACAGGGGTATTACTAATGCTACACCAATTATCTGACACAGTTAACGTGGGCTTGTATGTTGGTCTTTGTTGGTCTTTGTCTATGTATGACAGGAGTGTCAGGTATACGTCTTCGTCTTCGTCATTATAGTCACATTCCTCTCTACAAACGGTGTCAAGGAGTACAGCAGAACTCTGTAAAACACCTACATCATATTCAGGGACCGGCGGCGAAGCTCCCCCATTCGTCTGGTGTGTTGTATGAGACGGCTCCGATAGGTGTGTGTCTTCACGCCCTTCTAAGTCTTCTACGGATATGATCGTCTAGGGATGATAACATATTTTAGTTAAATAAAGACACACACACACACACACACTTCAAACAAAACACAAACCTCAACTGCTGTTTTTGGTAAAGGTGTGGCCCTTTGTCCCCTCTCAATAGAGACACCCTGTGGTTGTATTGGCGCCTGGGTACTATGTGTGAAATTCTCCTTCGGGGTCAAATGTAGAGACACCAAGTCTGAAACAGCCTTTAGTTGCTGTCACAAAGGAAAATCCATTTTAACAATATATACATTCTATAAAAATATTTTATAACACTATATAAATGTAGTCTGTTAGATACAAATGGTTTTCTTACCTCTGTATCAGTGCTCAGAGAAGGAGAGCCTTGAACAAAGGATGAGCGGGATCTTTTCGGTGGTAAACCTTCAGGGATTTTCTTAGCCTGAAACACAACATTACATTATTAGAACAGACTTTTTTTTAAAAATACAATACACTATTTTACCGTTTTTCTTTTTCAACCCACCTCAATAGATCTCTTCTTAGATCTCTTCTTAGACTTATGGAGACAGCCGTTTGTGCTCCATGGGGGTGACTGTGTGAAATCCTCATCAGATGCCATACGCAAAGACAAGCCTGCTACAGCCTTTAGCTGCTGACACAAAGGAAAAATCCATTTTTATTTTTTATAACAATATATACATTCTATAAAAATATTTTATAATAGTAGATAAATATAGTCTGTTAGATACAAATGGTTTTCTTACCTCTGCATCAGTGCTCAGAGAAGGAGAGCCTTGAACAAAGGATGAGCGGGATCTTTTCGGTGGTAAACCTTCAGGGATTTTCTTAGCCTGAAACACAACATTACATTATTAGAACAGACTTTTTTTTAAAAATACAATACACTATTTTACCGTTTTTCTTTTTCAACCCACCTCAATAGATCTCTTCTTATGTTTAAACCAGAGATCCTTCTTAGGCCTAACTGCTTTCACAGATACGGCTAGCGAAGCACATGGCCCTCTAACACTGTGGATTTCAACAGAATGTCCTATTGAGTAGCTATCTACACTCAGGATCCTTTGTTCCGGGGTGGGGTGTCTAGACACAGACAGAGAATATATATTAGTAGTCTAAAAACACAGTGATAAATTAAATAGTAATACAAATCACATAGTAAAAGAGATAAATAGACCACTAAATACCTGTTTACAGCTTTCTTATTGCTTTCAGGATGATAATCAACAGCTACCGTAGCAACATTGTCCTGGCTCTTTGGTAGAATCACCTAATGATGCAAACTACATAAAGTATATGCCGCTTAAACATTTTAATACACGAATGTCTAAATTAATTAAATATCTTACACCATGCTTAAACACGAGATACGCTTTTTATATTTACTCACCAGTTGTAGGCATAGTTGCAAAAAGACGAAGTCTCTTTTCTTTCAACAAAAAGAATTAAAAAAGAAAAACACTTCAGAGGTCTTTTGTTGAGGAAGGGTGGGAAAAACGAGGTAAAAGTTAGCTAGCAGACGAGCTAAAACAGTAGGTACGAAAGTGAGCACCCCACCTTGAAACACACCGTTTTAAACCTACAAGACACACCCAGGATGACGCTTTTACAAACCAACAATAGCAAACCCCCCCTCCGTAACAGACGACCACGAGGTCAACGTTTTTTAATTTACGAATGGCTGAATAAAATTAAATATCTTACAACATGCTTAAACACAAGATCTGCTTTAAAATGTACTTACCAATTGTAGATGTTGCTGAAAAAAAAAACGAATCCTCTTTGCTTTCACAAAAATAGAATTAAAAGCACATTCCAGGAGTGCTTTGTTAGAGGAAAAATGTGATAGCAAGGGAGCTATCAACACAGCTTAAATGGTTTGTTAAAAAAAGTGAACAAGCTAGCATGCAAAAAGGGGTGCTATTAAAACGATGTAATGTGCTTTGCTGAAAAACGAATCATCTTTGCTTTCACAAGAATAATTAAAAAATCAAAAAAAGAACACTAGCTGGTATGGGTGTGGAAGGTCAAGAAAAAACGTGGTAACAAGTTAGCTAGCTAACAGACAAGCCAGCTAACAGCCTAGCTAAAATGGTTTGTTAAAAAAAGAGCAAAATGTGGAAGGTTGAGAAAAAAAACGTGGTAACAAACTAGCGAGATAGCTAACAGACTAGTTAAAAATGGGTTGTAGGCATAGTTGCAAAAAAAAAACGAAGTCTCTTTTCTTTCAACAAAAAGAATTAAAAAAGAAAAACACTTCAGAGGTCTTTTGTTGAGGAAGGCTTGGAAAAACAAGGTAAAAGTTAGCTAGCAGACGAGCTAAAACAGTAGGTACGAAAGTGAGCACCCCACCTTGAAACACACCGTTTTAAACCTACAAGACACACCCAGGATGACGCTTTTACAAAACCAACAATAGCAAACCCCCCCCCCCCCCCCCTCCGTAACAGACGACCACGAGGTCAACGTTTTTTAATTTACGAATGGCTGAATAAAATTAAATATCTTACAACATGCTTAAACACAAGATCTGCTTTAAAATGTACTTACCAATTGTAGATGTTGCTGAAAAAAAAACGAATCCTCTTTGCTTTCACAAAAAATAGAATTAAAAGCACATTCCAGGAGGGTTTTGTTAGAGGAAAAATGTGCTAGTAAGGGAGCTATCAACACAGCTTAAATGGTTTGTTAAAAAAAGAGCAAAATGTGGAAGGTTGAGAAAAAAAAACGTGGTAACAAACTAGCGAGATAGCTAACAGACTAGTTAAAAATGGTTTGTTAACAAGTGAGCAAACTACCCAAACAGTACGACAGAGTGAGCACGGTCGATCCGTCTGCTAGACGCCACAGCTCCCTCGGTCACTAGAGGTCCTCACGCACACACACAGACAGCCGTCCCGCGAGATGTGCTCCCGGCATTACGAACGCTAGAGGCGATCCCAGGTTCGACCGCTAGAGAGACGGCATGACTTTTTCAGACATGTTGAGACATAGCCTAACCCTAACGCTTTTAGGAATACACAATACAAACTCCACCATACAACGACAGGAGACTCTGTGCAGTTATGGCTACGGTTCTCACGGACTTCCCTTCACCCTCAGGGGGCACTACAAACCGGACGATATCAATTTCATTTATTTTTAGGCGTTTTAAAAAAAAAAAAATTTTTATATTTTTATTTTTTTATATTTTTATTTTTCCCTTGCTGCGCGCGCAGCTCGAGCGCCCGACCAATCACAACGCTAGAAAGACATGCGCGTAACAATCAATGGGGGTACGTGCACGCGTGTGCACGTGACGACATCACGTGACCTCACGTGCACGCGCAAACCTGTACCCTATACGTGCACACGAAAACCTGTCCCTTGTATACTACTGTAGTGAATGGGAAAAGACCAAAAAAAATAATTTTCCGTTTGTATTGAGCCATGAATTACACATATAGTGTTTGTCAGTTTAAAAAATAATTTTGCAAGTCAAGAAAGTCTCAGTTTATTGTTAAACTGTTTAAGTATAAGACTGTGAAAATACGTAATTAGAAAGACTACACACTTTAAAGTCACATGGACGACGTCTTGCTGAAACTACGATCTGTGTGTATCATACCGGGATGTACACTATAACAAATTTCTGTAATTTCTACAGCAAAATTTTACAGTACCTTCTTGTTCTTCTTGTGTTGTCATTTTAGCTGTATATTGCAATGCATTGCGGGTCAAAAAACTGTTACAGTAGTTGACAGCTTTTTGCCACAATAAATTACAGGCATATTTGCGCTTGACTGTATATGATGCAGTAGTACAGTTATTTACTATTTGAATGCTATATTATTTGAATGCGTTGCATGAGGCGGTTAGTTTAACACAAGACCATTTGATGGCAGATTTCAGAGGAGCAGCCACATTGCCACTCCACTCATCCACAATACGTAAGTATACTATTATTAATAGACTACATAATTAAATTGTGGTTTAACTTGTTAATGTTGGTTGAAATAACCTAGTTTGACCGTGTATCAGTCTAGTGCAGGCCCCAAAATAAAGTTAACTTATAGCTAACGTTAGCTTGAGAATTTTCAGAAGACATTTTGAACAAGCAATCCCAGGCGAAGTAGTTTAATGGTGAAACTAAAGTTAAAGTATAGTGGGTATAATGTTAACGTTAACCCTTTTCATATTTATTTAATTTTGAACTGAGCGTAGTAGTGGACTTCAACGTCTGTGTTGTAACGTTAACGTCACTCAGGCATGCAGCAGACGTTCAGGCGCCACCGCCACGGAGTCAGGTCTTTGGTAAGTAACGTTAGCCTAACGGTACAATGTTTTATTTAGCTATGTGTGACTGACTGTAATACATTTATTTGCCGTTCTAGCTAACACTAGCAAACTAAAGTCAACTTTAGTGAAGCAAAAGCCAGCTCATTTAACCGTTTGCATTAGCTGCATTGCCTGCAGATCAGGGGGGCTGCAGACTCTCCATTAACGTTAATCCGAAGTCCCAATAGTTCAAATGTCTTATTGAACCGAAAGCCCATAACGTAAGTCCGGTCGTGTTTTGTCCAGACGTCACTGCTCCGAAAATATACACTCTTCAGTGACTGTTGGCCGCCGTTCATTCTGTCGCGAATCCACTAGTGGGGAAGTAGCGGGGCTTCCCTGGAGTTCTCTCTCTCTCTCTCTCTTTTCTCCCTCTCCTCTGCTCGCTCTTTTTTCCCTCTCTCGCAGTGCAGCGTGTGACTGGCCGCTTCTGGGATGACGCGCAGCTGCAGGCAATCTGTAATCAACCACCTGTTTCTCGTGGCTCATCAGCGCAGCGTCTTAAGCTGTGGTTGTTCTCTGTTCATCGCCGGATAGTTAGTCTTGTCACATAGGTGAACGTCCAGCCAGTATCTGTCTCTGATCTTTTGCATCCTGTTTGTTTGCCTGCCAAACCTAATCTTGTTTCTCTCGTGTCCTGAAGGAAAACCACTCTGTCTGCTGCCACAGTACCTGCCTGCTGACACCACTCTCCGCCTGCTATCACCAGCCCTGCCTGCTTCGTCTTCCCTGCTTGTGTTCACTATTTGCTCGATCACCTGAGAGGATTCCCCACCAGCCCATTCTGTTACATTCTTCTATTTAGAAATGAACTGTGTTAAAACGTCGAACTGTGTTTTGTCTGCTTCTGGGTTCTAGCCACAAATCCTGACACATTCCAGTCGTCATTAATCTATTGTTCGATTTAACAGTTAATGTATAAATTATAATAACGTTTGACTTTGCATGACCCCTGAAAAAAAACTTTTAATTTTGGCTGATATTTAACAGCTCTTCTGTGAACTAAGTTAGAGCCCGACATTATGGCTCCGTTTAAAACATTTTTGACATCTCTGTTTTTGTTAAGGCTGTGGCTATGACCCAGAACACAGAGGATCACAACACGGACACAGAGAGGAAAGTTTAAGTTTCTTTTAATGAATGATCACAAACAAAGGCAACAAAGGCAGTGACAGCTTGCAGCGCTGGTGGTGGGGACAGGATCGCAGCGGGCAAAGCAGAGTGTAGAGTGTCCAAAAACGCTCACAGGAATCCCAGCTGAGGGTGACACGGCAGAGAGGCGAGGAGCTGGTGCAACAGCGGCAAACGGCAAACAGGTGTAGTAGTGTCGGTCTGAATCAGGAGAGGAGAAACAGATCAGTATGGAGCACGAGGAACAACAGGAAAGGCAAAAACTAACAGGAGTTACAACGTAGTACAAAACTGAGAGCCAAGTTACCACTTTGGTAATCGTAACGATCTGGCGCCGAATGCAGGTTCCAATCGGGCTAAATACTGCAGCCGTGATTAGGAGAATCTGCAACAGCTGAGCAGACGTGATTGAAGAATCGCCAGCAGAAGTGCAGGTAGGTGGATCGCACGGCCACGCCCCTTGACCTACATTCTGCCGCACAGGCAAAACAGACAGAGAGGGAAAAAAGGAGAGAGAAACAGATACAAACACCCCAAGGACAGCTGTCCCATGACAGTACCCCCCCCCCCCCCAACGGGCGCCACCCGGTGTCCCGCTAGGTCCATCAGGGTGGTCACGGTGGAAGTCCTTGATCAACTGAGGGTCCACAATAAAACGTTTGGGTACCCAAGTTCTTTCCTCAGGCCCATACCCCTCCCAATCCACTAAATACTGAAGACCCCTACCCCGCCGACGGGCGTCCAAGAGTCTCCGAACCGTGTAGGCTGGATGGTCGTCTATAAGCCGAACAGGAGGCGGGGGGTCAGCAGGGGGACACAGAGGACTGGTGGAAACGGGCTTCAACTGAGAAACATGGAAGGTTGGGTGTATCTTCATAGCTGACGGCAATTTCAACCGGACAGCAGAAGGGTTCACAATGGCCTCGATCTCGAAAGGTCCCAAAAATCGAGGCGACAATTTACGCGACTCCGTCCGGAGAGGGACATTCTTGGAAGAGAGCCATACATTTTGTCCCAGCTGAAACGGGTGCAGGGGTCCTGTGTCTATCTGCCACCATCTTATTCCGTTCAGGGGCCCGCAGCAAGGCCTCCCGGGCATCACTCCAAAACTTATGGCAACGGCGGTTCTCCTGGACCGAAGGAACCGCCAAATCCCTTTATTGAGCAGGAAACAGGGGGGCTGGTAACACAGGGCTACCTCGAAAGGACAGAGGCCGGTGGCAGAGGTGGTAAGGGAACCACCTTACCACCTCTTTAAAATCTTACCACCCCTGGATAGAGTACGCTCTGAGCGTACTCTATCCAGGGGAGATGTTTGACCCATGAAGTCGGATGCTGGGCAGCCACACATCGAATAGACGCTTCTAAATCTTGATTTGCTCTCTCCATCTGTTCGTTGGATTGAGGATGAAAACCTGAAGACAGACTAACAGAGGCACTCATTGCAGCACAGAAAACTTTCCACACCCGAGAGATAAACTGTGGGCCTCAGATGGTAGATGGTAATTTTGGCAATGCTATATAGTGAACAGATTTAGAGAATCTGTCCACAATGGTAAATATAGTATCATTACCTTCACATTTAAGCAGGCCAGTAACAAAATCCAGGGCAATATGGAACCAGGGACAACTGGGGACCGGAAGAGGTTGAAGAAGACCCAAGGGAGACTGATGAGATGCTTTACCACGAGTGCAGGTAGAACATGCCGATACATATGCCCGGACATCTGCCTCCATAGCAGGCCACCAGAAGTGTCTTCTTAACAGTGTAAGAGTCCTTTGCCTCCCTGGGTGACAGGCGAAGCGAGAGGTGTGAATCCAGTGCAGTACCTGAGCCCGTACCGCCACAGGAACAAAAAGACGATCTGGGGGTCCATCTCTCGGTCCAGGGTCCGTGGCTAGAGCAGCTTTAACGATTGACTCGATCTCCCACTGGACAGCAGCCACCACGCAGGAGGGGGATAGGACAGATTCCGGTTCGCCAGTCTCCTCAGAATCCATGAACTGGCGGGACAGAGAGTCAGGTTTAATGTTACGGGACCCAGGTCTGAATGTCAGAGAATTAAACCTGAAATTAAACCTACTGAAAAACAGAGCCCAACGGGCTTGGCGAGAGTTGAGTCTCTTGGCGGATTGGATGAATTCCAGGTTTTTATGGTCCGTCCAGACCACAAACGGCTGCTCTGCCCCATCCAGCCAGTGCCGCCACTCCTCTAACGCCAGCTTCACTGCCAGTAGTTCGCGATTTCCCACATCATAATTCTTCTCGGAGGGTGACAGCTTCTTTGAGAAAAAAGCACAAGGGTGAAGCTTTTGATCTGAGGGGGGGCGTTGGGAGAGGACGGCTCCGACCCCAGAGCTCGAAGCGTCCACCTCCAGAATGAACTGCAAAGCAGGGTCAGGGTTAATAAGCACTGGTGAAGTGGAACAGTTCTTTTAACATACTCATAGCCTGCTCTGCATCAGGGGACCACAGGAAAGGCACCTTGGGGGATGTGAGTTTAGTGAGAGGAGCGACCACCCGACTGAAGTCTTTAATGAACCTTCTGTAAAAGTTCGCAAAACCCAAAAAACATTGGAGTTGCTTACGGGTTGATGGTGTGGGCCATTTTGTCACCGTCTTGATCTGTCCTTTCTCGATGATGAACCCCAGAAACGGAACAGACTGCTTGTGAAACTCACATTTCTCCGCCTTCACATACAGTTTATTCTCCAGGAGGTGCTGAAGAACCTGCCGAACGTGTGTCACGTGCTCTCCTGGGGACTTGGAAAAACTGAGAATATCATCCAAATACACAAAAACAAATCTGTCCATAAAATCCCTCCGAACATAATTTACCAATGCTTGAAAGACAGCAGGGGCATGACTAGATATTCAAAATGTCCCAGATGCGTGTTGAACGCAGTCTTCCACTCGTCCCCCTGCTGAATCCTAACGAGGTGATAGGCATTTCGAAGGTCCACTTTAGAAAAAACAGTGGCACCCTGAAGGGTGATGTAGACCATGCTTTCCCCGGGTCTATGTTGGGTCTCTGAGGGTTAATTAAACAACATATTTTCTTTCTTTTTGTATAACGGGCGAAACCCCTCTGCCAGCCATCGACGAAGTTAGAGCCCCTCAAGGCGGGGCCCCTCTAGAGGCCGTCTGTGAAGGCGAAACCCCTCTGAAGGATGCCTGCAAAGGCGAAACCCCTCTGGCGGGCGGCGGCAAAGGCAGAATCCTTCTGGAGGCTGGCGGCGAAGACGATACCCCTCTGGAGGCTGTCTGCGAAGGCGAATCCCTTCTGGAGGCCGGCGGCGAAGGCAGAATCCTTCTGGAGGCCAGCGGCAAAGACGATACCCCTCTGGAGGCCGTCTGCGAAGGCGAATCCCTTCTGGAGGCCGTCGGAAAAGGCAGAATCCTTCTGGAGGCCGGCGGAAAAGGCAGAATCCTTCTGGAGGCCGTCTGCGAAGGCTAATCCCTTCTGGAGGCCGGCGGCGAAGGCGATATCCCTCTGGAGGCCGTCTGTGAAGGCGAAACCCCTCTGGAGGCCGGCGGCGAAGGCGAATCCCTTCTAAAGGGCGAAGGTGAATCCCCTCTGAAGGCCGCAGGTGAAGGCGAATCCCCTCTGAAGGCCGGCTGCGAAGGCGAAACCCATCTGAAGGCCAGCGGCGAAGGCAAATCCCTTCTGAAGACCGGCGGCGAAGGCAAATCTCCTCTGGAGGCCGTCCATGAAGGCGAAACCCCTCTGGAAGCCATCTGCGAAGGCGAAAACCCTCTGGGGGCCGTCCACAAAGGCGAATCCCTTCTGAAGGCCGAGCAGGTCTGCGGCAAAGGTGAAACCCCTCAGGAGGACAAGCAGACCGAGCAGGAGAAGAGGCAGCTGGGCTGAAGACAGGCGACGGGTCAGCTGGGCTGTAGTCCGCCAAACAGGCAACGGGAACAGAGGTCGACAGGGGCGCCGACAGGGCACGAGAGGCAGGAGTGGGTCTGACCGAAAAACAAAGGCAAGATCTCTGGGGGACAGGACAAAGGCAAAGTCACTGGGGCGGTCTCAAAGGCGCCAGGGACCGGCAAAGTCACTGGGGAGGTCTCTGGGGCGACGGAGACCGGCAAGGCCTCAGGGGCAGTCACTGGGGAGGTCTCTGGGGCGCCGGAGACCGGCAAAGCCTCAGGGGCAGTCTCTGGGGCGGTCTGTGGGGCGCCGGAGACCGGCAAAGCCTCAGGGCCAGTCTCTGGGGCAGTCTCTGGGCCGCTATATATCCGCTATAGTCACTGGCATAGTCACATGGACTCTGGGAGGTCAGTTGACGGAGACTCTGGGAGGTCAGTCATTAAAGACTCTGGACGACTGGAAGACTCTTGAAGAGCTGTCATCGGAGACTCTGGGCGGCTGGATGTCAGCTGAAACTCTGGACGGCTGGACATCAGCTGAGACTCTGGATGGCTGTACGTCAGCTGAGACTCTGGGAGGCTGCACGTCAGCGGCGGTTCTGGGCGGCTGCATGTAAGCCAGGGTCCAGGGAGGCCGCTAGCCAGCCAGGGTACGGAGGGGCTGCTAGCCAGCCGAGGTTCTGGAGGGCTGCTAGCCAGCTGGGGATCTAGCAAGCCGCTAGCGAGCCAGGGATCTGTGAGGCTGCTAGCTAGCTGGGAACCAGGGATGCTGCTAGCCAGCCGGGGATCTAAGAGGCTGCTAGCCAGCCGGGGCACTGGGCAGCTGCTAGCCAGTCGGGAATCTGGAAGGACGCTAGAAAGCTCGGGGAAGCTAGAAAGTTTGGGGACACTAGAGAGCTCGGGGACACTGGGCAACTCGGAGACACTGGGCAGTGCTGGGACACTGGTCAGCTCAGGAACACTGGTAACACTGGTCAGCTCTGGAACACTGGTCAGCTCAGGAACACTGGTCAGCTCAGGAACACTGGTAACATCGGTCAGCTCTGGAACACTGGTCAGCTCGGGAACACTGGTCAGCTCAGGAACACTGGTCAGCTCTGGAACACTGGTAACACTGGTCAGCTCTGGAACACTGGTCAGCTCAGGCTCTGTCTCGCTGGACAGCACGGGCTCAAGGCCGCTGGACAGCGACGACTCTGGGCTGAAGAGAGGGTGAAGCAGGGCATGGCATCGGGAGCCATGTTGTCTTCTTCCCCGTCTCTGGCCTCCATGGTTCCCAGGGAATATGGCTAGACGAGTTCCCAAAGGATTGCTTGCAGTCGGGGGCATCTGCTGAACAGGCAGCTGCTGAGCTGACAGACAGGAGTTCAGGGGCAATGCCAGAAGGCGTACTGGACCTTTGTTTTCCAGCTTGAAGGCTGGCTGCTTTGGCCTCCTCAGTCCATCTAGCACACTTAGCAATATATTGAAAAAACAGTCAAAAAAGTCTCTGGCTCTCCTCCAGGTAGAGAACCGACAGGACTAGGAGTAGGCCGGGTGACTGACAAAAAAACAGAAGTCAAAGTCCTAGTGGGCTGAGCAACAGGCAGGCTGGTGGGTGCTTGCTGGCACTGGGGTAGGCCGGGAGTGAGAAGAGGAATGTTGGTGGATTTAGCTGGCTTGGAAGAACACAAACTCTTAGCAGATGAACGAGCTGGAGTAGAAATGAAGCGTTTAACCCAGTCTGGAATGGAGTCATTAAACCATGGCTTTTCTGACACCATTTTACGAGCCAATGACAAAAATGCCTCTTTCTGGCACTCACTGTCAGTCTCCTTCCACATGGCTTTCAGCTTAATAAGGTCATAAATAAGCTTGCTGAGTTCATCTGACATGGAATGTACAGGATCCATAGTCAGGTTAGCTTGAGCAGCAAACAGCAGGGAAAGAGGAAAAAACAAAAAAAGCAAAAACAGTGAACCCACCGGAAAACAAAGCCTCTCTGCTGGGTCCAAGTGGTCAGATCATTCTGTTAAGTCCTGAAGTTTGGCAGACCCAAAAGCAGAGGCAGCAGGCAGAATAGTGCTTGAGTATTTAATAGAATAAATAAAATACAAACAAAAGGTCTCCAGCAAAAACAGCAGGTAACGGGAAAATCCAAAATACGTGAAAGTAAACCGGGAATAAATGGGACCAAAAACACAGAGACGAAACGGGTAACTCACAACAGACACTCCAAAACAGAAAAACAATACAATGATCTGACACCGGACAGGGGGAAGACAAAGAGTAAATACACAGGGTAACAAGGAAACACAAGACAGGTGACACAAGGCTGGGAAACAGGTGAAACACATTAGGGCAATCACAAGGGCGGGAAAACACAGGAAGTAAAACAAGACCAGACAAGACAGAAAACAAAAGCGTCAAAATAAAACAGGAAACGGGGCAAAAATACAAAACAGAAAAAAACAGATTACCAAAACAAGACAAAACACACCAAACCCATAACAATTGGTGCCAGTTGAGAGTACTGCCTGTGTTAATTGGGGACAGGATCAAGAATCCTTGTGAAAATGTTGTTTGGAAGTTGATTTTGTTCTTGAGAGATATAGTCGTTTATGTATGTGCACCAGCAAATACTGCAGATCAAATTGCTTACTTGAATGTCCTCATTGAGGAATACATCCAGTCCAGAGTGGAACTTTTTCCTGACCAACCACTTAAACCAAAGCACCATTATCTCTGTCACTTGAGATTTGAAAGTAAGCATACTTTCTTCAAACAGTGTTCCAGAAAACTGCACAACTTTACGAACCTGTGTGCTACTCTAGCAGAGCGACACCAGCTCCTTCAAGCATACTTAAGTGCTGGCAGTCTTTTCCCTCCTGTCATCCAGGTTGAGAAAGGAACAGAATTCTATGTTGGTGACTATAATGAGAGCATCAAGGCAGCAACTGCACCATATAACTACCCCCATGACACTACTGTAGCGACTAATGCTGTCACTGTCAAAGGGACAAAGTAAAAAAAAGGAATGCATGTGATTCTAGAACGAGATGATGAGGGCCTTCACATGGGTGAGATTATGTTGATTTTGATCCATCATAGTGATGTTGTGTACTTTATTGTGGGGGAGGCAGAAGGCTGTGGAACTTGCTGGTTTGGGTATTCACAGTCTAACAGACCATGACTCAAACTACATGTGTGTTAAACAAGATGACCTTCTTGATTATTATCCACTAATGGGATACAAGCTGATGAAATATGACCAGTGATCATATTTCATCATTCCCTCCAAGAGTGAAATGGCAGCACTGGGGGAGAACATTAGACAAGCGGTGTTGGTAGTATTACCTAGCCTACCAGAGGATAAACTTCAACTTATAAAGTTGTAAACTATTGGAGTGGAAACCAGATCTGATCTTCAGTTCATCAAAGAGGAGGACCTCCCTGCCAACATTACACATATCCAGTGTCGGAAGCTTCTAAATGTATGGCAAAACGAAGGTATGTCTTAGATAATGTTTACAAAGTCCTTAAAACACGAAAGCTACTTTTATCAAATTAAAAGCTGGTTAGAGAGTAATAGGCGGCAGCAAATGTCAACTTGGTATGCAGATTGATTGATGACCGGCAGGTCAAGAGGTCACGAGCTGTCAAAAATGTGATTTATGTCCGCCAGATGTTTCTGACGCGATTCTTCCGGAACTTTCTGGAAGGGCGGAGACCGGATATTACCAGGGAGGAGACAGGAAGATGCGTATTAATGTCCCAAGACCGGAAATTGCGTATTCAGACGAACCAATGAGCAAGAATTAGGTATTTTTCCACTATTTGAAGCAGATAAACATATAACTGTGAGCCCAGAGAGTGGGTAATACTGGGCTGTAAAAAAGGAATGTTCAAAAATGCAAGAGCTCCTTTTACAACAGGCTAAGGAGGTAACTGTTACAATAGAGGACAGACTCAGGAGCAGAGCTCACAAAAAATAGGTTTATTAGAATAGGGAAATAAGGGGAGTGGAAAGGCAGATGCCAGGAGCGGAGAATACTGGAGGACGAGGAAACTCAGGGGAGCCACAGGAGTGATACGGGGGCTGGAGAGTGCGGGGAGTGAGGGGAGGCAGGATACCGAGGGAAGCGTGGGGAAGCTGTAACCGAGGAGCCGAGGGAGAGACACTGGAACTGGAGAGCAGGGAAAACAATAGCAGTTGGAGCAGAGTGCCAAGGGAGAGGGGTAGCCGTAACCGAGGAGCCGAGGGAGAGACACTGGAATTGGAGAGCAGGGAAAACAATAGCAGTTGGAGCAGAGTGCCGAGGGAGGGGGTCCATGGAACGAAGCCAGCTGACTGGAGACGACAGTTGGGGTTGGAGGTGGTAACTGGAAATGATAAGATACAAAACAGGTAAGTGAATCGTTAGGGAAGGGTAAGACAAAGGAACAACAAGTTTTCAGAGCAAAGGATTTGGCTAGCGTTCACCAGGGTATCTGGAGCAACAATCAAGCGAAGATGATCTGTAGAGCCGGGGTAGAAATACTGGTCTTGATTGAAGATGGGAGGCAGGTGTGCGCGGTGGGAGGCGGTGATGACGGAATAATGATCCGGTGCGCTCAGTCAGCTGGCAGCAGCAGTGGGAGGGGAAAAGCAGGATCGGCAGAGAAAGAGAGAGGGAGAGCGAGAGAGAAGAAAAACACAGGAGAGAAAACTAGCCGGGCAAATGAAAATAGGAAAAAAGGTAAACAAAAACAGAAAACTCACAGCCAGCCGACCCCGACCATAACAGTACCCCCTCCTCAACGGACGCCTCCAGGCGGACCGCCAGGCTTGTCCGGGTGGGCCCTGTAGAAGTCCTGCAGAAGGGATTTATCCAGGATTTGGCTGGCGGGAATCCACGAACGTTCCTCCGGGCCATAACCGGCCCAGTCCACCAAGTACCGATAACCCCGACCTCTACGACGCACATCCATGAGGCGGCGCACCGTATAGGCTGGGTGACCGTCGATTATCCGTTGAGGAGGAGGTGCTGCCCTAGGGGCGGAGAGAGGGCTGGTGGAGACCGGCTTGACCTGGGAGACGTGGAAAACTGGGTGGATCTTGAGATGCGAGGGAAGCTGGAGTCGGACGGCGGTGGGATTCAGGACCGCCTCGATTGGGTAAGGTCCCACAAATCGGGGAGCAAGCTTCTTGGAGGACATCTGGAGCAGGAGGTCTTGGGAGGAGAGCCAGACCTTCTGACCAGGCTGGTATACGGGGGCCGGTCTCCGATGACGGTCAGCCAGGCGTTTGTTGCGAGCAGCCGTGCGCTGAAGGGCTGCCCTAGCCTCCCTCCACACCCGTTTGCACCGCCGAAGGTGGGACGGGACAGATGGAACTGTCACCTCCTCCTCCAGATCAGGAAAAAGTGGTGGCTGAAAACCCATTGCGCACATGAATGGGGACATACCAGTGGCAGTACTGATGAGAGAGTTGTGCGCGTATTCGATCCAGGGGAGATGGGTGCTCCATGAGGAAGGTATACGGTGCGCCACACATCTGAGAGCCGCCCCCAGATCCTGATTAGCCCGCTCGGTCTGCCCGTTGGTCTGTGGATGATGACCGGAGGACAGGCTAACTGTAGCGCCGAGGGCTCGGCAGAAGGATTTCCACACTTGGGACGTGAACTGGGGTCCTCGGTCGGAGACGATGTCCTGGGGAATCCCGTGGAGGCGGAAGACATGGTGAACCAAGAGGCGACCGGTTTCCATGGATGTGGGCAGCTTGGGCAGAGGGATGAAGTGGACGGATTTGGAAAATCGGTCCACAACGGTGATTATAACGGTGTTGCCTTGGGAGTTTGGCAGACCGGTAACAAAATCCAGGGCGATGTGTGACCAGGGCCGACCGGGGACTGGAAGGGGACGGAGCAGACCGGCGGGCTGCTGGTAGGAGGACTTGGCACGGGCGCACACCTCACAAGCTGCCACGAAGTCCCGGCAGTCCTTCTCTGCAGCGGGCCACCAGAATCGCTGGTGGATCAGGAACAAAGTTCTGGCAGCACCAGGGTGGCAGCTGAATTTGGAGGCGTGCGCCCACTGGAGGACCTGGGAGCGGACATTAGGAGGGACGTAGAGGCGGTTGGGAGGACCGGTACCGGGGTCGGGGTCCGTGGACTGGGCACGGCGAACAGCAGACTCTACCTCCCATACCAGGGAGGCAACGAGGCAGGAGCACGGGAGGATGAGGTCGGGCCGGTCCTCTGGATCATCAGGAGAGTGGAGACGGGATAGGGCATCTGGTTTAGCGTTGCGGGATCCGGGGCGATAGGAGAGGGTGAAATTGAATCTGTTGAAGAACAGGGCCCACCTAGCCTGGCGGGGATTCAGTCTCTGGGCGGTGCGGAGATAGGAGAGGTTCTTGTGGTCTGTCCAGACTATGAAGGGGTGCTGGGCGCCCTCCAGCCAGTGCCTCCACTCCTCGAGGGCCAGTTTAATGGTCAGCAACTCCCGGTCCCCCACACTATATCTCTGCTCGGTGGAATTGAGGCGACGGGAGAAGAAGGCACAGGGATGAAGTTTTTGGTCAACGGGGGAACGCTGGGACAGGGTGGCCCCAACGCCCACGTTCGAGGCGTCTACCTCCACCACAAACTGAAGGGAGGGGTCCGGGTTTGTGAGAATGGGGGCGGAGGTGAATCGGGACTTGAGGAGGGAGAAGGCTGCAGCGACCTCTGGAGACCAAACAAAAGGGACGGAGGGAGATGTGAGACGGGTGAGAGGGGCGGCTAAGGTGCTGTAATTACGGATGAACCGACGGTAAAAGTTGGCGAAACCCAAAAAACGCTGTAACTGTTTAACAGAAACAGGGGTGGGCCACTCGGCTACGGCTTGGATCTTCGCCGGGTCCGCACGAAGCCGCCCACTCTCGATAATGAAACCCAGGAATTGTACAGAGGGGACGTGAAACTCGCATTTCTCAGCCTTAACGAATAGCCTGTTCTCCAGGAGCCACTGCAGCACAAGACGGACATGTTCAACGTGTTGGACTGGGTCGCGGGAGAAGATCAGAATATCGTCAAGGTAGACAAAAACAAAACGGTGCAGAAAGTCACGGAGAACATCATTAATTAATGCCTGGAAGACAGCGGGGGCGTTAGTGAGGCCGAAGGGCATGACTAGATATTCATAATGGCCCAACGGAGTATTAAACGCGGTCTTCCATTCGTCCCCCTCCCGGATCCGAACTAGGTGGTAGGCGTTTCTGAGATCTAGTTTGGTGAACACAACGGACTGGGAGAGGGAGTCGTGGGCAGAGTCCATCAAGGGGAGCGGATATTTATTCTTAACGGTAATGGAGTTGAGCCCCCGGTAGTCTATACATGGACGGAGGGTCTTATCTTTCTTGGATACGAAGAAAAAACCTGCGCCCAACGGGGACGAGGAGGGGCGAATGATACCGGCGGCCAGGGAATCTTTGATGTATTGTTCCATAGCCTCCCTTTCCGGGCGCGAGAGATTAAACAAGCGGCTGGAAGGGAGGGGCGCGTCCGGAAGGAGGACTATGGAGCAGTCGTAGGGGAGGTGGGGGGGTAAGGATAAGGCCTGGTCCTTACTAAATACTTGGGCGAGGTCATGGTATTCCGGGGGGACGAGAGTCAAATCGGGGGGATCTGGAGGAGTGAGAGTTTGGGAAGACGTACCGGGGGCTCGAGCTGACAGAAGGCATGAGGAATGGCAGGCTGAACTCCAATTTCTGATCTTCCCCCGCGCCCAATCCACATTGGGGCTGTGGGTAATGAGCCAGGGGAGCCCGAGAACGATGGGGGAAAATGAGGCGGGGATGAGATGAAATGACAGGGACTCGTGGTGGTTAACAGAGGTGAGGAGCCGGAGCGGAGGCGTGCAGTGGGTGACAGTGGTGAGAGACTGGCCGTTAAGGCCGGTGGCGTGAAGGAATACGAGGGGAGGAATCGTCGAGGGGAATACGAGGAATGGAAAGTTGTCGCGCAATTTCAATGTCCAAAAAATTTCCGTCGGCGCCAGAATCTACCAGTGCCCCCAGATGCAGTGTTACGTCCTGCCATGACAGGGAAACCTCCAATAGGAGGCGAGGCTTGGGAGTGGTTCGGCTCGCCAGAGCTCCCACTGCTACTGGAGAGTCGACTCTTTTGGCCGGACGGGGCAGGAGGAAATGAAATGGCCGGGGTTACTGCAGTAAATGCAGACCCCGGCTAGACGACGACGCTCACGTTCTTCGGGGGAAAGACGGGCGCGACCCAATTGCATGGGTTCAGCGGGGGGTGGAGACGGAGGCGCAGGCGGACTGATGGACCGTGGCTGGGAAGACGAGGGAGCAGAGACCCGAGGGTGCTGAGGGCAGAACCGGGAAGAGGGCGAACCGCGAAGCGAGCGCTCTCTCTCCCTCTCCCGGATGCGATTGTCTAAATCGATAGTGGTATCAATGAGGTTGTCTAGGCTCTCTGGCTCGTCCCTAGTGGCTAAAAGATCCTTCATCCGCTCACTAAGCCCGTTAAGGAACATGCGACGGAGAGCTGGACTGTTCCAACCTGATCTGGTAGCCAGAATGCGGAAATCGACGGAGTACTCCGCAACACTGCGATTACCCTGGCGGAGAGATGCGAGACGGGCATCTGTCTCCGCTCCCCGTACAGGGCAATCAAATACTCTCCTCAATTCCTCCGCAAAGGCAGAGTAAGAGGAGAGGAGATCAGACCGTCCCCTAGTTACAGAAGTGTACCACGAGAGGGCCCGGTCACGGAGCAGCCCCGCGACAAATCGCACTCTGGCCTCGTCAGAGCGGTACGTTACTGGCTGCCCCTGGAACACCAGAGCACACTGCACCAGAAATCCCTCGCACGTTCCCAGCTCACCGGAGAACTTGTCGGGCGGAGAGACCGGAGATTCGAGGTGGACGGGCGGAGCCGAATCATTAGTGCGAGTGTTATCCGTGCGGACTGACGAGGCGACGTTCCCGGAGGGATAGGGGGAAGGAACTGGGTGACCCAACCGCCGGACCTCCTCGACCAGGGAGCGAAGTGTCTCGGCCATGGAGGAGAGAGCGGCCGCATGTTGACCGAGCAGCGCCCCCTGGGAGGCCACGGCAAAGGAAAGATCTGGGGGAGAAGAAACAGAGGGGTCGGGGGGTGGAGGTGAGCCTGCTGAGTCCATATTTTGGCTTGATTGTTCTGTTACAATAGAGGACAGATAGACTCAGGAGCAGAGCTCACAAAAATAGGTTTATTAAAATAGGGAAATAAGGGGAGTGGAAAGGCAGATGCCAGGAGCGGAGAATACTGGAGGACGAGGAAACTCAGGGCAGCCACAGGAGTGATACGGGGGCTGGAGAGTGCGGGGAGTGAGGGCAGGCAGGATACCGAGGGAAGCGTGGGGAAGCCGTAACCGAGGAGCCGAGGGAGAGACACTGGAACTGGAGAGCAGGGAAAACAATAGCAGTTGGAGCAGAGTGCCGAGGGAGAGGGGTAGCCGTAACCGAGGAGCCGAGGGAGAGACACTGGAATTGGAGAGCAGGGAAAACAATAGCAGTTGGAGCAGAGTGCCGAGGGAGGGGGTCCATGGAGCGAAGCCAGCTGACTGGAGACGACAGTTGGGGTTGGAGGTGGTAACTGGAAATGATAAGATACAAAACAGGTAAGTGAATCGTTAGGGAAGGGTAAGACAAAGGAACAACAAGTTTTCAGAGCAAAGGATTTGGCTAGCGTTCACCAGGGTATCTGGAGCAACAATCAAGCGAAGATGATCTGTAGAGCCGGGGTAGAAATACTGGTCTTGATTGAAGATGGGAGGCAGGTGTGCGCGGTGGGAGGCGGTGATGACGGAATAATGATCCGGTGCGCTCAGTCAGCTGGCAGCAGCAGTGGGAGGGGAAGAGCAGGATCGGCAGAGAAAGAGAGAGGGAGAGCGAGAGAGAAGAAAAACACAGGAGAGAAAACTAGCCGGGCAAATGAAAATAGGAAAAAAGGTAAACAAAAACAGAAAACTCACAGCCAGCCGACCCCGACCATAACAGTAACTCTAATGAGCGTGAATGGGCCTAAGCCCAAAAGGTCAATGCATCTCAGCACATACCCAAACTCACGCACACACAAACAGCCCCTAAAGTTTTATTTGTTTACCATATGGTGAAGAAACATATGTCTCCCGACCAAGGGGCCGTCACAATGTGAACCTGCAGCCATTTCAGTCACAGAAGGACTTTTAGCCTGGAGCCAGAATGATGCATCCACACTACCTTTCAGGCGAGTTCTATATTATTACTGCTTATTATTATTATTATTGTTTATTGTAGTATATAAGTGTTCTGAAAAAGTTCTTTTTCAACTATTATGTCTGTTCTTCCTAACAGACTGCATTGACGACTTCAGAGACATTATAATTACAGATGCTGAATATGGTACGTTTTATCATTTAATGCTTTATTTATGACACTAATAAAATAACTGGATCTATTTTACCTTTTCTTTCACCCAAGACATGATCGATGATACCGCCAGAGCATATTATCAAAATCCTGCAGTCTTTACCGGGGATCTTGAAATTGCGGAAATTATTGGGGTCTAATCAGTACCACGGCGCAATACCCGGACAATTAGCGCCCCTATTGGGACGATTGAGACAGAATTCAGACAGCCAATACAGCCTCTGTTGGAAAGAGTTGAAATACCTGACGAAATTCCCCCCACTGTCCAACCCATGATGCCCCTGCAAATGGGTAAGCTATATTTATTTAACATTATATCTCTTACTGGAGAGGCATACCATGTTTGTTTTTTAAATTATTAATGCCTTACAATTTAAAACACAGAGTGAGATTGAGGGAGAGACAATTGTGTGAGGGTGGGGTTGGGTGTGTGTATGTGTGTATGGGTGGGGCAGTGGATGGGTGTGAACAAGAGGGGGTAGAGTGATAGAGAGAGAGAGAGAGAGAGAGAGAGAGAGAGAGAGAGAGAGAGAGAGTGATAGAGAGACAGTGAGCCTGAGAGAGAGAGAGAAAGAGAGAGAGAGAGAGAGAGATTGAGGCTGAGAGAGATATATACTTAGTTTAAAACTTTGTTAACGCTTTTTTAAACCAGGATTATTGAATGTTTTTATAGAAACTACATACCCAGAGAACAGTACCCCCACCTCCCCTGACATCTCTGAAGACGAAGTCGAAGAAGAAGTCGAAGAAGAAGAAGAAGTCGAAGAAGAAGATGTCGAGATTCTGAATGTATCTGATGATAAAGCAGGGGAAATTATTCCTTCAAACCTTGACTACATCAAGAGACAGCCGGGACAGCCAGAAATAGCAGAGTTACCGGGCCCGGTGCAAACTCAACCTCCGCAGACGGTTTCGGCTCCTGAGCAACTGTTAGGGGAAGGCCTGGGTAAGTTATTTTATGTTATTTTATATTATACCCCTTACTGCTGATGCTGGTTTTCTTATTTTTATGGAAAGAGTAGAGTGACAGAGAGAGAGAGAGAGAGAGAGAGAGAGTGTGTGTGTGTGTGTGGGTGGGGGTGGGTGTATGTGTGTGTGTGTGTGTCTGTGTGTGTGTGTGTGTGTGTGTGTGTGTGTGTGTGTGTGTGTGTGTGTGTGTGACTGTGTGTGTGTGTGTGTGTGTGTGTGTGTGTGTGTGTGTGTGTGTGTGTGTGTGAGGGTGGGTGGGAGTGTGTGTGTGTGTGTGTGTGGGTGTGTGTGTGAAAGAGTAGGGGAAAACACTTTTTTAAACTAACGTTATAAAATGTGATTTACGTCCACCAGATGTTTCTGACGCGATTCTTCCAGAACTTTCTAGAAGGGCGGAGACCGGATATTACCAGGGAGGAGACAGGAAGATGCGTATTAATGTCCCAAGACCGGAAATTGCGTATTCAGACGAACCAATGAGCAAGAATTACAGGAAGATGCATTTTCGAATTAACCAGTGAGAGAAGAGGGGTGGATCAATAAGTGGTTTGTTTCAAGCATAAGAAGGGTGTCTTTTCTGGTTGAAACATAGAAAGACGGCCTTTCATTCTACTCACCATGAATGTAAACTTGAATAGCGTTGCTTCAGAGATGGCTGATGAAGAAGCTGACTCTCCACTGAGTCCGTACCAAGGTGCCTCCAGCAGGTGGTCCTCTTCACTGATCTGCGAGACTCTGATAACGATATTCCAAGACGCTCTCACAGCACCTGAAGCCCCAAAGAAATGCACATTGTATCTGTGTCGTAGCCAGCTGCCCCCGACTGAATCTCTGCACGAGGAATGGTCTCTACAACCGAGTGGCATGTGTGGAGGCTGGGGTTATGTCTTCAAGTACGAAGAAGGCGAACTCTGCTTTTATCAGCTGAAGGAAGGGGAAAAATTGTCTCCTTCAACCGTCATGGTGAAAATGACCTTCGACGACTGGGGTGTGATGAAGACGCTGCTACAATTTGGTACTTCTCAGAGTAACGCCAATAAAGAAAATAAGGGTGTGAGTGCAGCGACTCAAGATAAAGAGACTAAAACGGTTATGGTAGAATGTAAGGAGGAGGAGGCGGATGTAAACATTTGTAGTAATGATGAAGAGAATCCCGAGGCGCAGCAGCATCCTAGATCGGCCAGTTACCCCAGCCGACTTGGCTAAGATGAACATCATCTTTGGGTCAACATGGCCGTCTGTTACCACAACCTCAGCCCGTTGGTGGTTCCAGGCTCTCCTGCTATCCAGGGATTCAGAAGTAAAGAGAGCCTGTGACCTGTTTGTTTTGCAGAGATTTAATCCAGACTGCGGTTTATTCCGAACCGTGCTAGTCTTACCAGCGTTGAAATGGGCGGACCGGATTGCGGAGATGGGGGATAGGGTTACCAGTCTCTTCCTTAGCAGCCGTGGATGGAAAAATACTCTGGTTGTGAAAAAGACTCTAAACTTTTGAACTTTTGTTTTTACCAGGACGTGCGTGACTCTGATGAGGACGTGGCGACTCAGGACTACACGAATGTGCAGAACACTGAGACCGGGGCAGCTGCTACGCCTCCGGATGAGGAAAACCTTGATTCATCAGAGGAGGAGGACGAGGACCATGATTCATCAGAGGAGGAAAACCCTGGTTCTTCAGAAGATGAAATGGAGTCGGAAATCCCTGATGAACAGGGTAAGGAGAGTGATCAGGAGGAGAGTCCTCCAAACGCTAAGGAGGAGAGCCCTCCTCCTCCTGACCAGGAGGATGAGGTAGACGGTTGGGGCTCTTCTTTCATCATCGACACCATCAAATCGGCGGTTTTTCATCTTCTCAACCTAATTATTCACGACGACAGACGCTCTGAGTGTCATGGCTGTAAGGTTGATCATCCTAGCCAGCGACAGCACGCGTGTCTGGAAGTTATTGAGGACGACTTTTACGAACGCCGCTTTTACCGACTGATGAAAAGACTCATCACACCTCACTTTATTCCCGCTATTCAGAAGCTGTTACTCGCCTGCAATATCGAGACAGAGGATTTCAGAGTCCGAGTGGTGGCCGAGACACTGCTACACAAAATGAAATTAGCAAAGAAAATCTTTGACCCCATCACAGACATGTATGATAATTTGATTGGGCAAGATTCTGTGAAAATCTTTCAACTGTGGCTGGTCACAGAGTGTTTCTTTGGATCGTAAGGGGGGATATATTCCCCTGCTTTTGAACAAAACAGAAAAAAATAAAATAAATCTGCTTTTTAATTGCAGACATTTTCATGTATGTAACCAATTTGTATCCTTGAAGATATAAGTTAACCTGTTTAAGAATTGTATTTTCCTTTTGAACAGAAAAACAATGTTTTTTAAATGAGTGATGTATGTAATCCTGTATGTATCCTTGAAGATGTAGTAGTCATGTTTTCATATATGTAACCTGTTTAAGAATTGTATTTTTCTTTTGAAAATAAAAGAATAAAAAAAAATGAATAAAGAGTCATTCTTGAAAGGATGTCGGAGAAACGGGTGATGGAAAACATCTATTACAATCCGCAACATCCCGGTAGCTTTGGTGGCGTACAACGTCTCCGACAGGGTGTACAGGATGAAACTGGCGAAAAAGTTGGTGTTCGGGAAGTTAAAGATTTCTTATCTGAACAAGATGCTTATACATTGCATAAACCAGCATGAGTACATTTCAAGAGAAACAGAGTGTTTGTTACTAAGCCTTTAAATCAGTTTCAAGTCGACCTATGTGACATGCAGGCCTTGGCAGCACATAATGACGGATTTAACTATTTACTGACGGTTATCGATGTATTTTCGAAAAAAGCATATGTGCGACCCTTGAAGAGGAAGACAGCTGCTGAGGTTGTAAAAGCGTTTGAATCAGTGTTTCGAGAGAGTTTAATACCCGCCAAGCTACAAACTGACGCTGGTAAAGAATTTTTCAACAAAAAATTTGAGGCTCTGATGAATAAATACGGTATCAATCATTTTAGGACGGCCAGTGACTTAAAGGCATCGGTCGTTGAGAGATATAACCGTACCCTGAAATCCTGCATGTTTAAATATTTCACGGCACACAACACCAGACGTTACCTCGACGTCTTACCTGACCTGGTACACAGTTATAATAACAGTTATCACAGCTCTATAAAAATGACGCCTATGGACGTCACATCGGAGAACACCGATCAGGTGTTTCACAACCTGTACGGCACCTTCGCCTCTCGTCACAGGAATAAAATAAAGATGTTATTTAAGAAAGGGGATTTGGTACGATTATCCAAGGTGAGAGGCGTGTTTGATAAAAAATACGAACAGAGTTTTATGGACGAAGTCTTTACAGTGTCGGATCGTATTCCACATACACCTCCCATATACAAATTAGAAGATTATGACGGCGGACCTATCGAAGGTTCATTTTACAAAGCGGAGCTGCAAAAAGTAAAAATGGCTGCAAACAAAATGTTTCGAGTGGAGAAAATCTTAAAACATTGCACCGTCAAGGGCGAGAAACAGGCTCTTGTGCAGTGGAAAAACTGGCCAGAGAAGTTCAACAGTTGGGTTAAATTGGCGGATGTGGTCAGTATATAAAAAGTTGGGGTACAAAGGACATTCCGTCACTCGATTTCAATAGAGAATCATGGAACACACTGCCGCCGAGGGCTTTTATGTGACCCTGCCTTCCAACGCCAGTAAGGAAATATTTAACTGTGCGAAATCATATATCCTCGTACGTGGTATAATTTACCGGCAGAATCGTCCTATTTTGAACTGAACCAAGTGACTGATGAACCTCAACCGTTGGTGAAGGTAAAATTCAATCGTGGCGTGTACTATAATCGCCCCAAAGATCTCCTGGAATACTTGATCCCGGCTGCCAAAAAGCACGATCCCTCTTTTGATGCTTCTTTCAACAATGCGACCAAATGCATCGACTTCAAAGGCGACGGTCTTTACAAAATCCGTACCTATTCCCCGCTGGCTTACATGTTAGGCTTAAACGCCGACGAATGGTGGACGCTCTCCCGACGTCCGTCTACCTACCCATATGATTTAAATGCGGGCGTATATAACCTCTTTGTATGCACCGACATTATTTAGTATCAAGCGGTCGCCGACAGCTACTCACCGCTGCTTTGTGTGGTGAATGTGAAAGGTGATTTTGGGGACGTGACTAGTATCAGGTACAATACGGTACATTATATACCTGTGTCTAAACATTACATCAAAAACATACGCATTGAAATTAAAACCGATCGCAACAGGAACGTCGATTTTGTTTTTCAAGACAATTGTGAAATTCCACTTTAAACCAGTCCAACATTCTCTGTAAGATGCTACATATCAAAGAAGATCCTCACCGCTTTGTAGCGTACTATGAAGGACAAGTAGGCGGGGCTTTACCCGTTTTTTACGGAGCCCCGGTTATGTACGGGCGAGGCATAGGGTCTATCTTTTCGAAATTGTTCAGGTTTGTATCCCCTCTGCTGAAAAAAGGTTTCGCTGTGGCAAAACCGCATCTTAAAACCGCCGCTACAAACATTGTGTCCGACGCCGTGAAAGGATTTATGGGAAAACTGACCAAGAATCAAGAAGGTTCAGGAGGTATTTTGGTCTTGTCCCGCAGAGCAAGGAAACGTCCGCCAGGTGAGCGTGTTGTTTCCGCTGCATTTTAAAAAACGTGCGACGCTTAAGAAGAGCAAATCAGTCAGGAGACGCGCACCTAAGAGAAGGAAGTCGCCGCAGAGCTCTGACATATTTTAGCGCAGTACACACAATGGCTCTTTTACATCAGAAATCAGCCGAGTGCACCCTGGCTGAACTGGACCTCTTTTCAGCACCCATGACTCAACTATCTGTAGATAATAAAAAATATCAAGAATACCAGCCCCTATCTGCACTGACCGACAGCTCATCCATTGAATTCTTTATACCCGGAGATGGTGAAAAGTATTTGGACTTGAACGACACGTTGTTACACCTCCGAGTTAAAATCACAGAGAAGGATGGGACAGACATCCCTGCCGATACAGCGGTGGGTCTAGTCAATTACCCTCTCAATATAATATTTAGTCAATGCGACTAGGGGACCAGTTATTCTGGGGGATAGACTGATTTCACAATCTAGCGCCACTCATCCTTACAGAGCCATGATAGAAACGTAACTGAATTTTTCAGAGGATACGCTAAAGAGTCAATTTAGCGCCGGCCTGTTTTACAAAGACACTCCGGGGTCAATCGATTCTATAGTAGTGACTAACGGGCCAAACAAAGGATTTGTCCAGAGAGCGCAATTCAGCGTCGAATCTGGCAAAGTTGAACTTTTAGGACCTCTCCACAGTGATATCTTTTTCTGTGAGCGCCTGTTATTAAACTCTGTTGATTTGAGGATTAAACTTATTCGTAACAGCGATGCGTTTTGCCTTATGGGTGCCCGTGACTCGGAGTTCACCCTGAAGATATTATCAGACTCTGTTTGTTGAAAAGGTCACCGTTTCCCCTGCTGTACGCCTGGGTCACGCAGCGGCCCTGATGAAAGGAAATGTTCTCTATCTGCTCTCGCGCGTCAGTGTGAAAACGTACTCTATCCCTGAAAATTCCACAATTTGTAACCAGAAGAATCTCTTTCTGGGTGCTATGCCCCGCTATTTAGCTTTGGCCATGGTACACCATGACTCTTTTTTAGGACGTAGAGATCTGTCACCCTTTAATTTCAGACATAACGATGTAGAATATCTGGCCTTGTGTCAGGATGGCAGACAGGTTCCTGCTAAAGCCTTTCAGCCCCGTTTCAATAGCGGAAATTCAGTCAGAGAATTTTACAACATGTTTACGGCCACGGGACGCCATCTGAAAGATTTACCTCTTGGCATCAACCGCCGTGAATTTAACGAAGGTTATTCCCTGTTTGTGTTCAATCTTGGCGCGACCGAAGACAGCGACGCCTTGTCTCCCATTTCCAACGGAAATTTGCGTTTGGAGATGCGGTTTAGGGTACCACTGCCTTACACTACAACGCTCATAGTATATGCATGCTACAATTCCATTCTGGAGATCAACGCTAAAAGACAGGTGCTGGTGGATTATTATTAAAAGGATGGATAATCACCAGCTAGAACGTCTGTTGCATCATCTTGTGAGTCATTTATTTCACGGAGTGTGGGCTTCTGATCAACTAGCCTCGCTGAGTCAAACCTTCCGTCTACCTGCCTACTTTATCGTCAACACTCATCCGTCCCACAGACCGGGCGAACATTGGCTGGCATTGACGCTGGAAGAGGGCGGCGGAGCGACTTTTTTCGACTCTTACGGACTCCCCCCTGATTTTGCTCACTACCCCTCAAGCATCCTGCAGTTTCTGGAAAACCGTTCAAAGAACATAGAGTATCACAACCGTCAACTACAACACTCATTCTCGGTAGTATGTGGGCAGCATTGTGTTTTCTATCTTTGCCATTGTGCCTGCGGTTTATCATATAAAGAAATGTTGACTCTGTATCACAATGATGTCTATAAAAATGACCGGATGGTTTCTAATTTTGTCAATAAATATCAAAGGTGCGTCGGTCGAAACCGCTCAGAATCTTTTCACCATGGCGCATGCTCTCTAGACATGTTTAGAGATTGTTATCACTTGTAAGAAAGACTCTGTAACCATAAACTTGTGATTAATAAAACATTTTATTGAAAATGACAGTGTATGGTAACGTTAATCCAAAGTTGACCATCGCGGGGATAATAGGAATGCCTTTTTTCTTTTTTCCTGCGGTATTTTTTCTTCAAAATCATCTCCGTCCATTTTGAGCTGAGTGTACTGTGCGCGTGCTTCAGGATTTTTAAACATGGATACAGGTATGTTTAATCCAGCCAACATATTTAAGAAACTAGCCCATCCTTTTGGTGTTGTTTGGGTTTTTTGTTTATTAGTCAGTGAGAGGTTTTTTATTAAGTCAAGCATGTGAAAACCTTTGACAACGCGTCCTTTATAAACAAATTTGTCTGTCGACGTCCAGCCCTCATCACTTGCGGCTAATTTCTGCATAATGTAGAGAGCATTTTTACGGTCGCGCTGGGATAGGTTTATTATCACCGCGTTTGCCGTTTCATCCAAAATGGTATGGTGGTCAGCAGTTGCTACTACATCTACTGCTACTGCTGCTGGTACTGATGCTGATGCAGCAGGTGCTGCAGAGTGTTCATCTTCTGCTGCGACATCCTGTCACAGGCTGAGAGTGATGTTATGCACATCTTTCTTACTTTGTTTAAGCAAAGTGAGATATCGTAGTAGCAGAGCTTCGTATCTTTTAGCTTTTTCATATGAATTCAGGCCAGGATCATTTAGCACGGAGGTCATTCTCTCATTCAAATCATCTTCAGCCGTCGGTCTGATGGTTGGTTCCGGTCTAGTCATTTTGCTCAGCTGCAGGGGTGAAATCAAATACATTTTCTTTACTGCCCTCAGAGACATCTTTTATTTTTCTTCCGCTCTTATGTTTTTGGAAGCAGACCACCTAAGAGATTTCCTAAAATAGGAATGGCTGTCAAGAGTAGTGGGAGTATAAAGCCCCCCGTCTGTTTTTTCAGAGCCTGATGTTTACGTTTTAAACTGTTTTTCTTATCGGCCAGCAGCCTGATGATCTTCTTTTGACGTTTCAGTTGTTTGTATTGAGAAGGCGATACAGGCAGATTCCCTTTTAACAGGTTTAAAGCTACCTCACACAAGGCCTGGAGAAAGTCGGGCGAGCAGTGTTTCAAAATGTCTTTACGTTTTGGAGGCGTCGCATGGTACAGGGCTGACATAATGATGTCCTACTTTGTTTTTGCTATGTAAATTGCCGTTTGCTAGTGAGGCAGTAGTACTGTACGAACCCTGTAACGTTCTGGGCATGAAGGCGTGAGGTCCAGGATTATGTAGCCGTGTTGCTCTTTCGTAGCATCATCAAAACCTTCCAGAAAAAACTGTTTTTATGAGGGAAAGATCTGATGAGCTAGTAACCTAATCTGAAGTTGATCTCTGGGGTTTTTAAATAGCACCAGATAATTGCTGTTTAAACTTATCGTGCGGCTGTATCTACCTTTGTGAAACACATTTTGCGTCAGCAAAACGACGCTCATGTTTCGATGATAACTGTATTGTGTGAAGATTTTCACCACTTCAGGATGATCAGATGCCTGAAATATGACATTGTCCAGGATGACTAGATGTGATTGCTCAGGAGAAAACATGCTTATATCTTCAAAAGAATCAGGCAGGCCTTCGACAAACTTAATTTTTTTATTCATTTTCTTCATTTCATCATACATGTGTTGATAACTTGTATAAATCCAGACAATGTTCTGAGGTACAATATCCATCACACGCTCCCAATTTTCCAGTACAGATTTCAGAAAATACGTCTTACCACATCCACTGGGGCCAACTATCAAACATGAAAATGGCACCTTTAACCTCGGATCAAAATCAATCTGTTCCATCATGTGGACCTAGTAGCCAAAAGGTAGAGTTGTACCGTCAGGAAATAAACGGCGTTTGTCGTACACAACCCTAAACTTTTTCTGGAAAGTCGAGTTTTTCAACAGAAACCCTTTTTTATCATGTTTAATGGTGTGTTGAGGAGTCTCAAGGGTCATTTCTCTAGATCCCCCGAGGTAGAACTCCACCAGCTTTGACACACTATCAAAGTTGATTTGTTCGTAACATTCACGAGTTTGAGTAATACCTTTCACCTTCATCACAACTTTTTTCTGATTTTTGGTTTGGTACGCATAACTCTTGGGACAGGCGGCGACATATTCTTTAATAGTGTCCCCGTCCAACTCGTCGGTAAGATCCCCGAGAAAATTACCCAGCTCCATAGGTGTCTCACCCTCTTTTGTCACATATATCAGACTGTCTGTATCTGTATAGAGAACGTTCTGTTGCAACTTTTCTAAATAACTGTACAGTTTTAGACGCCCGTAAGCGGTGGTAAATGTTGCAATGAAAATGTTATTGGTTCGACCGGGAGGCACGAAACACCGTTCATGGTACGTCCACTGAATCAAGGCTGCGTCATCCTCGGTGTCGTTTGTCCGCAAGAAAGACACGTGTCTTAGAGTATATTGTCCTGAAAACGCTAAACTGAAAAGGTGTTCAGGCGATTTGACGAGCGTGGTTTGAACTAAGTTGCTTCTCTGTGCAAACTTCCCCCAAAAATGATTCAAACAATATTTTGACATCTGCCTCTTGGCTGGATTTGCCTCAATTTTTTCGGGGTTTAAGCGGATGCCTTGATGCAGCTCATACTCTTTTATGTATTTCTGCCTACTCTCGTCGTCCACGGCCTCAGATGGAAAGCCTGAGGCCTCCTGCTTCCCCTTTATAAAGGTATGTATATACCCCACAAATAGAGTGTTGTTATGTGCTTCAAAGTGCCACACTTCCGTGACTTTAGACACAGTGTACCACAGAACGGGAAAATACAAGCCGCGTGGTGGGTAGACGACCGCTCTGACCAGACCAAAGTAGTTTTGAATTTCCTCAAAGTCTCTATGAATGATGACCGGATGTCCTAAAGGGTAGGAACCAGTGGCATTGACGTATGGATACAGAGAGGTAACGTCGACATAACGCACAGTTTCGCCAGGCGCTGCAGTGTACCGTAGTCGCAGAGCGCTGGTCCTACCCCTGTAAAGGGCTGCGCGAGAGAGAGGTTCTGGAGAATGAAATTTCTTCATAAACTCTCTCACGCCCGGGTGTGTTTTTTCATTTCGGTCCATACGTGCTCTCTCATCACCTCCGTACGGAGGCCGTGAGCAACCCTCAGCTGATGCAATTTCTCCTCGCTAGCTGCGTGCATCTCTGCAACGGGGATTCCTGTCATAGGACAGATATCGTGAGGCCTGAAACATGTAGGACAGCCGTTGAAAAAGCGTCCCTGAAACTCCCATGCGTACTCCACCCCCACTACATACGCATGCCCGTCTACAAAGTACGGACCGACCTTTTTTTCCCCGCGGTTTAGAGCGTGCTGAATGAAAATGTTTTTCGAAAACATCACCCATTCCAGCCACTGAATCGAGCTGCACAAGTATTTTTTGAATTGACGTCTGTAATCGTCAGGCAAAGGGATCGCGAGTGTCTTTTCAGGCAGGAAATTTGTCTGGAAAACCTTCATACAGGCAGAAGATATCGTGAGGCTGTTAAAAGGATCCACGCGCATCTCGCATATGAACTGCTCTCTGAATTTCAGGCACCCCTCAACAAGAATGTCAACGTCATTTTTACAATAGAACACAGACTCTTTTTCAAAGTTGAAGACACCCTGAGAGACCTCTCTGTACCATCTGTAAAACTCTTCCTGCAGAGTCGGCGCCATGCTTTCTACCCCATAATCTGATGGCGGAGGGTAGGCTCCGATGTAGTTTAGATGCCGACGTGAACTGAATTTGTGAGGGAAGTGGCCTTTTTCATATGTCTGCAAAGCCCAAAGCCTTGGGCATTGCGGCGAGTTTCATGCTAAGAAAAGATAGTCGATAAAACGTAACCGGTAATCAGTTTCTGTGAAACTGATAATCTTACTTCCCTGCATCAGGACCGTCGGGGTTATACCTAAACGGATCATGCTTTTTAGGATCAGATAACTGTCAAATCCGTTTGCGTTGTGCGCGATAAATGTAGTGTTACGATAGCGGGGAGTCCTGAACTTCACAAGGAACTTTTCGACGCAATCTATGCCATAACACTGCCATTATTCACCCTGTAGAGATTGTGTACACACTAGATAGGCTTGATGTTCACCGACCCTGTTGCTGAATGTTTCAAAGTCGTAAAAAACTAAATTTTTTAGCGCGGGTTCTTCTTCTAACTTCAGAGGTTGTATATAGCACAGGTGGGGTTCAGAATCATTAGTTCCCTCCCCACAAACTCTACATTTTTCACGCGGGCATTTGTGCTCTGTACAAGCATCGAAAAGATGTAAAAACTTTCGACAGGTACTGAGGTTTGAATCAGTCAAAGCTCTAGACTTTTTGTGTTTAACATAACACGTGCGTGTACGGCAAGTCCTATTGCATTCTGCACAGTACACTGCGTCGGTGTATTCTGTAGGACATGTTGGGTCAAGGTAGAGATTGCAATGACCTGGACAATAGTGTTTCTCGCTCCGACAGTAACTTCTGTAGCAGTAATGACAGACATTATCAACCCCTAAAAACCCTTTAAGATTTTTCATTCCGTAGTAGTGGTCTTGAAGCAAGAATAAAAACTGTTTAAAAATGGGAGATACTGTAGCACGCTCCTCTGGTCCTCGGTAAAACACTACAATTTTACGCTTTACTATCTGCTCAAATTTATTGACCTGACTGAGGGTTACATCTGTTTGATCGCTCAGACCCACGCGATACTGCAATTCTCTAGCCTGCTCAAAAGCTTGTATATCAGTGAGTTCAGGATTGATAAGCAGAGCCAGGCAGATGGTAAAACATAGTTTATTGTTGCGGTTGTACGTTATATACAAATGTTTTCTTTTCTTTTGAATGATTTCAAAGTCGATAGTTTTTTAAATTTTGCGCTTAACACCACCACCTCCTCGTGGGTTGTGCACCACTTGAATAACTAATTCTAGATTGGACTCGTCGTCAATATTTCGGTTAGACTGTATCAACCTCTCCAGTAATCCTTCAAAAACGGTCTGAAAGTCAACACCCCTCTCACTGACTCGAATGATATCGTGTTCTTGCGCATTTTCAGCTATTATTTCGACCTGTACGATTTAATTAGGTCTGACCTGGTCTCACTCTCTCAGCTAAGCCGGTAAAATTCCCTGAAACCTCTTGATAAAATTGGGCTAGATCGGGCACATTTCCGAGGGGAGGTATGAAAAAGTTTTGACGGAATTCGAAATTGCCAAAGCGATCGCGTCTTCTTAGCAAAATGTTCTCGTTCAGATTTTCCGCATGTTGCAACGTGTCTTCTACAGGTTGAAAGTCAGGAGAGTTAATCTGACTCTCTTGTAGCGGTGGTGGCTCGGTGTTTGCAATATTTAAAGGAGGGTCTGTGTTGGAAGTATTTAGCGCTTGTATAGTGACAAGTAGCTCGGGCTCTGGTGGCAGTGGTTGCTCGGTGTTCGCAATATTTAAAGGAGGGTCTGTGTTGGAAGTATTTAGCTCATGCATAATGGCAAGTAGCTTGGGTGGCATGTACTGTATTGGCCCGCCATTTAATTCATCAACAGCCTGAAGTAATTGGAGTGGTATTATACAAGGCTGCTCAGGATCCATTTTGTGGGTGATTTGAAAAAAAATAAAAAAAATTATGAAATATTAAAAAAAAAAAATTATGAAATATGAAGAAAAAAAATATTTAAAAAAAAATTAATTTAAAAAAAAAAAAATGAAAAAGTCACACCTAACGCCTTACAACTTTTACATTTGAAGAATTGTCTGCACAATGGTCAATAACTTTTGGACAATCTCCAGACTGTCTTCACGACTTCTCCCCCGTCTCACTCTCTGGTCTCTAGGAACGCTCCTTCATACTGCATCTGTCCAGAGAACATACATCTTTAAATAAATATATTTAATTATAAATACAGTAATAATAATAAAATATATAAATAACATTACCTCTGAGGGGTTCAGTCCTCTCCCTGACACGTCTAACTCGAGGGTCTCGACGAATGTATCGCCATGCCGCCTCTTTCATAAAACAGAGAAAATACATTTGTAAATAAATATATTTAATTATATATAAATGAATAATAAAATAAAAATATCAATAGCAAATTAACTCTGAATCGTACAGGGGTATGCAAAGTCCTGACTCTCTTCTCGGGGGGCGCTGTTTCTATAATAACATTTTATAACGTTAGTTTAAAAAAGTGTTTTCCCCTACTCTTTCACACACACACCCACACACACACACACACTCCCACCCACCCACCCTCACACACACACACACACACACACACACACACACACACACACACACACACACACACACACACAGTCACACACACACACACACACACACACACACACACACACACACACACACACACACACACACACAGACACACAAACACACATACACCCACCCCCACCCACACACACACACACACACACACACACACACACACACACACACACACTCACTCTCTCTCTCTCTCTCTCTCTCTCTCTCTCTCTCTCTCTCTCTCTCTCTCTGTCACTCTACCCTTTCCATAAAAATAAGAAAACCAGCATCAGCAGTAAGGGGTATAATATAAAATAACATAAAATAACTTACCCAGGCCTTCCCTTAACAGTTGCTCAGGAGCCGAAACCGTCTGCGGAGGTTGAGTTTGCACCGGGCCCGGTAACTCTGCTATTTCTGGCTGTCCCGGCTGTCTCTTGATGTAGTCAAGGTTTGAAGGAATAATTTCCCCTGCTTTATCATCAGATACATTCAGAATCTCGACATCTTCTTCTTCGACTTCTTCTTCGACTTCTTCTTCGACTTCGTCTTCAGAGATGTCAGGGGAGGTGGGGGTACTGTTCTCTGGGTATGTAGTTTCTATAAAAACATTCAATAATCCTGGTTTAAAAAAGCGTTAACAAAGTTTTAAACTAAGTATATATCTCTCTCAGCCTCAATCTCTCTCTCTCTCTCTCTCTCTCTCTCTCTTAGGCTCACTGTCTCTCTATCACTCTCTCTCTCTCTCTATCACTCTACCGCCTCTTGTTCACACCCATCCACTGCCCCACCCATACACACATACACACACCCAACCCCACCCTCACACAATTGTCTCTCCCTCAATCTCACTCTGTGTTTTAAATTGTAAGGCATTAATAATTTAAAAAACAAACATGGTATGCCTCTCCAGTAAGAGATATAATGTTAAATAAATATAGCTTACCCATTTGCGGGGGCATCATGGGTTGGACAGTGGGGGGAATTTCGTCAGGTATTTCAACTCTTTCCAACAGAGGCTGTATTGGCTGTCTGAATTCTGTCTCAATCGTCACAATAGGGGCGCTAATTGTCCGGGTATTGCGCCGTGGTACTGATTCGACCCCAATAATTTCCGCAATTTCAAGATCCCCGGTAAAGACTGCAGGATTTTGATAATATGCTCTGGCGGTGTCATCGATCATGTCTTGGGTGAAAGAAAAGGTAAAATAGATCCAGTTATTTTATTAGTGTCATAAATAAAGCATTAAATGATAAAACGTACCATATTCAGCATCTGTAATTATAATGTCTCTGAAGTCGCCAATGCAGTCTGTTAGGAAGAACAGACATAATAGTTGAAAAAGAACATTTTCAGAAAACTTATATACTACAATAAACAATAATAATAATAATTATAAGCGGTAATAATATAGAACTCGCCTGAAAGGTAGTGTGGATGCATCATTCTGGCTCCAGGCTAAAAGTCCTTCTGTGACTGAAATGGCTGCAGGTTCACATTGTGACGGCCCCTTGGTCGGGAGACGTATGTTTCTTCACCATATGGTAAACAAATAAAACTTTAGGGGCTGTTTGTGTGTGCGTGAGTTTGGGTATGTGCTGAGATGCATTGACCTTTTGGGCTTAGGCCCATTCACGCTCATTAGAGTTACCTCCTTAGCCTGTTGTAAAAGGAGCTCTTGCATTTTTGAACATTCCTTTTTTACAGCCCAGTATTACCCACTCTCTGGGCTCACAGTTATATGTTTATCTGCTTCAAATAGTGGAAAAATACCTAATTCTTGCTCATTGGTTCGTCTGAATACGCAATTTCCAGTCTTGGGACATTAATACGCATCTTCCTGTCTCCTCCCTGGTAATATCCGGTCTCCACCCTTCTAGAAAGTTCCGGAAGAATCGCGTCAGAAACATCTGTCGGACGTAAATCACATTTTTGACAGCTCGTGACCTCTTGACCTGCCGGTCATCAATCAATCTGCATACCAAGTTGACATTTGCTGCCGCCTATTACTCTCTCTCTGGTTAGTTTTAAACGCTAAATATGACGTACTGTTTATAACATTTAAGTAGGCTAAGGAATGCTTAAGTACATTAACTGAAAATGTTGAATGTTATTGTATTTAGTGGTGCTATTCTAAGAGAATGTTCTTTCTCTTATTTTTCTCATAGACCAAACAACATGTTTGACACTGACTCCCGTAGAACCATCTGAGATTTTCTTCAGGCTCACTACAGACGATCCTCTATCTTCTGAATCCACCGACGCCTCCACCACTCCAAGTCTGCCTAGCAGTAATAGCTCCAGTATGAATATGAATTTAAATGCCTGGCCTGAGAACTTCATTGTTCCATGGAACCAAATGCCTGCTGGTATCAGGACCGCCTTTGCACAGAGGAAACGTCCATCTGCTAAAGACCGCAGGGAAATGGTACGAATCATCACAAATGAAATGAGGCTGACAGAATTATATCCGTCAAAATCTCAGTGCCTGACAGTGGCCAACATGATTGTAAAGCAGCATCCTGGAAGCTTTGCTAATGTCATGAGAGATGGCACTGTAATTGGAAGTGGCTTTGGATCCCTTTTGACTTGTGGAAGTGTTCTCTCAAGACGAAGGATGCTGAAACAGGTTTCAAATTCAGCTGCAGACATACCTAGAGGACCAGCTGACCAATATGGTTGCGTGAGATGGCAGCCTGACTGTCCACAAGGGGAAACTGATGAGAGTCTCAAAGAGAAGCAGAGTAAAATAAAAGACCTCCACCGTGTTGAGGGTCCAGCTGGTGCAGACAGGGGATATTTGAGTAAGTTAATGGAAACAACCTACTTCCTACAAAGAAAAGCCATCAATGCCAGCCCACCTCCTTCAATTGCTGAGCTGAAAAATTAGTGGCCCTATCTTTTCACACCGAAAGAGCTGTACAGCCATTTCAAATTACTCACAGACATTGTTGTCCTGGATAAGATGGAGGAGGCTATGGAAAAAAGGGGGAAGCTGATCCTTCAGTTTTTTTAACAGAAGCCAGCAGGGACTAATATAGATGAGGTGAAGCGCATCCTAGGGATGTACAACCAAGAAGAAGAGTGTGATCCATGGCCAGTCATAATCCTCCTGCTTATGGCACACTTCAAAGAAACACTTGAGGACTCCTTCTGCAGGCAGATGTAAGTGTGAAATTATTATATTATGAAGTTTTCAAAAATTATATTGGCACGATGTTGTTACCAACAACAGTCTTGAGCTTAGAAAAATTACTGTACATTTTGAATCCATTTTTCTGTCTTTTAGGTGTTGGCAACAGCGACTGACTTTGAACAAACACTACAGCTTCCTGACTCTCCAAGACTAATTGTCTAAGCATTGCAAAGACTGAGGCTATGAAGGACACACATTAGTTTAACGTGGATATGTTTATGTGGAAGGCAACAGAATTTTTTTTTGCATGTAAACCATTTGTTTATTTATGTTTAGGTGAATTGCTCAGAGCAAGCGTTTGGATGCTGAGCATCGAGGGTCAGGTGGTTGTGCCTCCACATCCCAACTTCGTGGCTGGAATGGCAGCTTTGTTTTCTAGCTACTACATTTTCAATCTGGTGTACCAGGAGCAAGCATCTTGCACATTGGAATTCATTCAAAGGTAATGTTCTTGAAGTAGAATGCTGCTGATCATTATTTTGTAAAGTTTTCTATTATGACTAACAGAGATTTTATTTTGCTTTAAGTGTACTTACAGTAAATCCCTTTACCATGATTTTTGAGTTTAAAAAAGGGTAAGTTAGCAGTTATTTACCCAAATGCGTTATATCATTGCAGAACCAGTCATTCTGAGAGCTGCTAAACTGTGTTTCATTGTTTTTGAAACATTGACAACAAAGATCTATTCGATTATACATTTTGAAAAGTAGTTCTGCATTGGGGTAAACTGAGCATTTAGGTAAATAAACTGCAAACTTGCTTTGTTCATTTTTTTTATTGCATTCACAAGAAATTTTACAGTTAGGCATGATTTTCTATGGCCACCCAGCCCCCACCCTCCCCACTATGGCGCAGTGATGCTCAAAGCAAACACACAAAAAAGGATCTGTATGCATATATATATATATATATATATATATATATATATATATATATATATATATATATATATATATATATATACACACATGCACGTATATACACATTATACACACCCACATACATATACTGATACATAAACATACCATACACACCTTCCTACATGTTTTCTTTTTAAAAAAAAAAGATTATGGAGATTTGCATGACCTTTGACGATCATTCAATTATTCATGGGGTATAAATGAGAGTCAAACAAGTTTTAAAGATGGCGCTTTGTTGTGGAGTCATAGGAATAGTTCATTTGGAGTTTTTCACAAGGCTGTACATGTTACCAACCCGTAGTGATGTAGTTGCATGGACATAGGCCTGGGCTTTGAGTCCTTTAATTGGAGATCTCCGGACCAGCCCAACAGCAGCAAACTTAGACAACCGAAGAACATTTTACCAAAGACATTTCTTTTGTTCCTCAACAGAATACATTTTATTTTCCTGCTTAAGGTGCCCTCAGACGACTCCCTACTTTGGAACAATTTTGTTCATTACAGACTGACAGTATAACTACGCAGTGGAGCCTCTCTGAAGCCTGCACAGTGAGGCTCCAGTGCGTATCCAGAATGTTTTTCACAAACAAAATAGTTCCAATGTAAGGAGTGGTCTGAAAGCACTGTAAAGCAGCTAAATAAACTTAATATGGTGTATTGTGTTATGAATACTAAAATGTTATGTTGTTGTGGTTTGTTTGATGTATTGTTGTCCTTTGAAGCTGGAGCTAGTCGGGAAATTTTCAACCAGAGGACCTGCTGCTTGAGGTTATGTTGATGCAACTAAATGATATCACTACCTAACCCTAACTCATAAAATTTAGTGACTAGAAATCCAAACCATCCCTTTAACTGTGATGACCCTATATTTTCACTATGTTAGTCACTGCATTGCAGAGCCACTTCCTGGTTCAGCTTGCCTGGACAGCACAACTGAAATGAAATGAATAATAACTACCAGATGTATTTTGCACTCTCTTGTAGAGCAGTTAAGGCACTTTTTCATGAAGTTTATTTTCATGTGATATTGTGATTTCAGATGCTTCATCAGACCGAACCCCTCCAGTGAGACCAAGACAACAAAGAAAAAAGTGGGAAGGTACAGGAGAAGAAGAGAAACTGCATTAACCCTCACGTCTCCTGTTGGAAAGCCTGTCCATGCCCCCTGCAGGTGGACGGCGATACTGCAGTCTGATGTCAGTTGCGTGAGCGGAACTGCGCTTTGATGTTTGTTTAGAGAGGCAGTCTTTTCCTTATTCCTTTTCTTCATTCTGTCTGGTTTGTGCGTTCGTGATGAAAACGTGAGTATTGTACATGTGGAGTTTGTTGTGTGACCACATGCAGGTACTATATATGTGTTAGTTTAACTGTATAGTTTAACTATTTAGATCGAAGTTATGGCAGGAGTTGTATTGTAAGCTTTATTTTCCTTTCTCCACAGCACACTCGTGAGAGGTCAGGGTACTAAAGTATAATCCGTTTTTGGTTTTAAACCAAGAAGGTACTGGGTTGGAACTCTAATTAAATACTTTATATAACCCTAAATAGCTAACTTTAGCCTAATCTGACAAGCTACAGGCAAACAATGTATTCATAAAGTGCCTCGTTCTTCTGGCAGTTATTACAGCTCTCATACTTTTATTTTAACATGTTAATGTTACTTCCTGTCCAGAGCGCATTGGTTTTAGTCAACTTTGATCTTAACACGTAAAACCAAAATAACATTATAAACGAGACCTGTGTTCCATCAGACATTCAGTGATTATGCACATTATAAAAATTAGCCTGTATTCTCGCTCTTGGGTTAAAACAGAAACATGAATAACCAAAAAACAATAACAACAATAACCAAACAACAACAGAGCAATTTAAAAAAGCCCTTATATTTTTAGCTTTTTTTTACTGGCTGGTGTAAGATTAGAGTAAAAATAGTCAATAACGCCACACATAATGCTAGGGGAATGCAGATTTTATTTAAAATGTGATTTTAAAATGATTATAATCCTATTTCTATTTTAAAACAATATCCATTCTTACTCCCTTTGTGGCTATTAATGAATGTTGCTCAATTAAATACTTTATATACCCCTAAATAATTAAATGTAGCTTAATCTGACAAGCTACAGGCAAAAGCTAAAGTACATTGTTCTTCTGGCAGTTAATACAGTTCTCATACTTTTATTTTGACACGTTAATGTTACTTTCTGTCAGAGCGCATTGGTTTTAGTCAACTTTGATCTTAACACGTAAAACCAAAATAAACAAGACCTGTGTTCCATCAGACTTGCAGTGATTATGCACATTATAAAAATCAGCCCGTATTCTCGCTCTTGGGTTAAAACAGAAACATGAATAACCAAAAAACAACAGTTGAAAAATGAGTAGTTTTCCAGTTAATTTTTAATTTGTATGGACATTGGAAAAACGAGAAAACGGAGCTCATAATTTTTCGTTTTTGGTTTAAAACCAAAAACGGATTATACTTTAGTACCCTGACCTCTCATGAGTGTGCTGTGGAGAAAGGAAAATAAAGCTTACATGACAACTCCTGCCATAACTTCGATCTAAATAGTTAAACTATGCAGTATCGCCGTTGATTTTTCGTTTTTGGTTTAAAACGAAAAACGGATTATACTTTAGTACCCTGACCGTGAGAGTCTAACTAGTTAATTATCGCCGTTAATATGTGATAACGCCGGTTTATATCACGCTTTGTGTGTGCTTTGAGTGTTTATATGTTAAAGTTCACTTCTATAATATAATGTAGTAGGTTATTGTGAAGTGAATCTCAGTTGCTGTGCTTTGTATGCTATGTGCATTTTATCACCTCGTGATTTATTCAACGCTCCATGTTCGTAGCCTATTTATAACGTTGGTAACAGCTACAGCTAATATTTGTGCACTTTAAGTTTAATGCTGCTGTTATTTTTCAGTTAGTAACTATATTAACCACTGTTGATTCCTATACCATTAATAATTATTAGTATAGCTATAGTATAGCTATACTAGAGGCTGATTCTTTGACCGGAGTCAAGTCCATATCTGCCGCCTCAACCAGTGAAATTGTGGGAGGTCACACCCCTCCGCTTCATCTCCTCTCTACTCAAGCGGCTGATGGATTTTGAATGGCTTCAATTGTAAGTCATATACAAACGACTTCCTCACAATTTGAACAGACATTGAAATCCAAATGGCGAAAAAAACATGCTCTCTTTTAGCCATTCATGTACGCTATTTGCTGTCTGTTGAAAACCTTTGAAAAAGTACAAAAAGTTGTTTTCATGAAAAATATGAACATGTGTGGTATCCCTCAAAAGATGGCACTTCTGATTAACCTAAATAATCCCAAAAATATTAATATACTGCATACTAACTAAGACGTGTTGATGCCACAAGTCCTAAAATAAAGAGACAAAAAAAACACATCTCAGAGGGTTCAGAGGAAGTAGACTCAGGGCATGGAATTAACACCTGACCACCCGCCAAATGCAGGTGCATTTTGCAATTGGCGGTAACACTGTTGGCAGGTAGCCAATGAGAATTGAGTGATTCAGACGCATAACTATCGGTAAGCAGGGTACACGGTTGCTTACGGGCCTGGTCCAATCAGGGGCCCGCGTCACTGGAAGACATTGATTGACAGCCGGGGCCCCCTATCACATTTTCATTACTCACACAATCCCAGCAGTCCCACATGCAGCCACTGACCAAGCGGGAGTGAAACGGGTAAAATTAATTTCCTTGTTTCTGTTATGAAGGCGAGACGTGTGTGACTCGAACATCTCACATTTACCAACAAAGTGTAGAGCGAAAGACCGTGCAAAACATTTCAGACCGTCCTGCCAACATGTATACATTTTAACATCTATGTACGCTGTAACGGTTTTTCACTCTTAAAGGGATACTTCACCGATTTATCATTTAGCTTTGTATCAGTAGGAACACGGTAGTAGTTTTGAATGACTGTGCTTGCCTCCCTCATGTCTCCCTGAAAGGGGAGATCTCTGTATTGTGGGTCTGCAAAAAAATCTTCCGATGACGTAAAATGATGATTTTTGCGTCATCGGAAGATTTTTGCCCAGAGGCAAAGGACTACAGCCAGTACTAGGAGCTACTTCCGCATAGCCCATTGGGGGTTGGACTCCGGCATTCTCCGAAATTTCACGAACCAAAACGACTGTCAGAAATGTTGAATCCTCGCGTTGCTTAGTGGCTTCTCAGCATCAAAACTTTAGATAGATAGATGTATTCATCCCGAAGGAAATTTTAGAACAACAATTATATGCATTCAAACTACTACCGGGATACATTGGTACAGATCGGAGAATATGCAGGACACTTTATTACAGATGGAATACTCGACACAGCTTCGCCCGCCTGCTATGGAGACCAGCGGTGCTGATTGACGCCTCTGGCCGGTGAAGGGACATCATCAGCGGGGGACGTTGAACGCTAGTCGGCCACCTGTTCCATCAATCCTGCTTCCAAGTGTCCAATCATTAGACAACAAACTGGACTACATCCAACTTCAATGAAACTCCCAACGCGAGTTCAGAGACTTTTGTGTTTTTGTTGTTGTGGAAACAATTGCTGTATCGGACTATCCAGCTACGGACTATCCAGCTACCGGTCTAGCTACTCTACTAGCTCTGTCACCGGGTAAGACTAGCTAGTGGAGGTGAGCTGTGTTAACACGGACTGCCTGGTGCAGAAATGGGGGTGATTGTATCCAACTAACTGCTAACTGCTGGTGGAGTTTGGTCGGTATTTAACAGTTACATTCTACATTACACGCAAATTTGTATACTCTGTGATACAGTCTACCAAGCGCTAATGCTAGTAGCTAGCTATGTCTTAGCTGAACTTTACGGGGCATATCATGTGTGTCCATTGGAGGGACAGTCGCAGCTAACGAAACCCCAACTGCTCACAAAAAGTCATTAAATTGAAATCGAACACCATTGTTAGCTTTATAAGACCTTGGGGTATATGTCATGTAAGTGGCGTGACGAAATTCAAACTGTAAATATACGAAAGTTATGCCGAAAATGAAGCTAGCTAACTGGCTGCTATCTGTACACATAGGATTGGAGGGACAGTCGCAGCTAACAAAACCCCTAATGTTCACAAAAAGTCATAAAATTGAAATCGAACACCATTGTTAGCTTTAAAGGACATTGGGGTATATGTTATGTAAGTGGCGTTACTAAATTCAAACTGTAAATATACAATTTACGAGTTATGCCGAAAGTGTAGCCTAGCTTGCTGCTCCGGAGCTCCGCAGAGCCCCGACTCCCGGTCACCGAGAAACGGTGACTTTCACTCGGTATGGAGGTTGCCGCTTTCTCGTCAGACTGTGTGGAGCTCCTAAAGTCCGACACGTCTTACCAAATTTGCAATTAGCCATACATTTTCGTAAAACGGCCCATATTTGAGCTTTATATAGTTGATTTCTCGCTTAAAAAAGTCTCAGAAGTGAATTTAATAACGAAATAGCCCGACAAACAATGTATAACTTTGCAGTGTCTGAAATATGAGACCTGCTGTCTCGTCTCCAATGTGTTTTACAGCCTACCAAGCGCTAATGCTAGTATGTGTTAGCTGAACTTTACGGAGCATATAATGTGTTTCGTATGTCGTTTTTATATATTTGAATTGTGTAATCACTAGAGTCACGGTGAAACGTTGTTTCGTGTAGCTATATGGTTGAAATGACAATAAAACACAGTTGAATTGAGTTGACCGTCTCACTATCTGTCTGTCTGTCTGTAAACGGTAGGCGTGGCTTGGGAGTGGACTCAGAGCAGCGAAGCAAGTGCATTCTGGGATTTGATGTCTTTCATCCACATGAGCCAAAAACACATTTTCTGGCTTTTCATGGCTTAGAAGGCACCAATTTCAATTTTTTTTCACATTTATACTACATAAGTTACCCAATTTAAAGATATATCCCTTTAAGTCAGCGGCTGCTGTTTCAATCTGTCGGCTGTCTGCAGCGGGCGGGGCTGTCACTCCACACACACAATCACACACGGTGGATGCAGGAAAAAACGCAGATGAGATGTACAGGATGATCTAAATTGAGGACAGCTACGCTCATTATTGTAAGTGCAATGATAAGTTAAAGTCCAATAAGTACTTTATTAAACCGTATAAATGTGTGTCCCAGGCCAGGATAGGAAATTAACTAACAACGTAAAGAGCAACAAGCCACTGCCAATGACAGATGTGTTCGTATTTGATTCATTCAATAGATTATTATTTTGTGTCTTAAATCCACCAGCCGTTTTCATATTATACCAACATTTGCAGCATCTTGAGCCTTTTTGGTAAGGTTACTAGGAAATCTCAGCCCAGAGTAATTAATTAATAGTAATAATTATTATTCTACCCAAAACAAGTTTCCTTTTTATTTATTTTTTATTTTTACTATACAAATAAAATTGCAACATTTTTGCAACAGCTCATGTGTTATGGTGCGCATTCACCAGTGTTTTTTTGTTGTTGTGGTGCGCGTATGCTACTCCTGATTTTGTCAGTCATCTCATCTCTTATATTCAGTGGCATAACGAGCCAACACCGGGCCCCTATGCAGGCGGGCCCCCCTACTACAGCACGTGATGATGGCGCAATGTCCACGAGTAGGCTACCATGAATAGGACAGGATAGGATCATAGAGACACAGCAATTCCTGTTTTTCACCTTTTATGAGGCAAAAAAAAAAACTGGCTGGTAAAAAGTCACACCTGCCACAGTGGCTGGTGGTCAAAAAAGTTAACTTCAAGCCCTGAGTAGACTACATTGATATTTACAATCATAAGCGAAATAAGATATCAATAAGATATCACCAGCAACAGATGGAAGTCATTATGACGTCTATGAGTCATGATGAGTTTTGGATGTGTTTCTGTTATTCTTATCTCTGCTGGCTGCAACGGTGCAATGGCACTTACAGTAGGAGTGGCGGGGTCATGTCAGGACTGCAGTATGGGGTTTACCTGGCACCACCTGAGCCCCCTTACTGGAACACCACTTAGCTCAGAATACTAAAGATGTTATCACATAACAACAGTTGGTAAGTAAATGTAAAACCCGCATTAAAGATATGACTCTTTAAGATGTTTTTGCCTAGAATGATTCATTATGTTTATATTGTGTTTGTTTAAAGCGGTTTTCTATGTTTTCTTCTTTTTGCCTGTTGTCGAGGTGATGTTTTGAACAGTTATTGTAATCCAGGTCCTGATTTTAAATAGGGTCTTTAAGCAATGTATATGGTGAATTTTAATACTGCTGGACCTCGTTGCAACTCTTAATTTGAATTCCATTGAATGTTTAATGAGCTGTTAAGAAAAAGAAAAGTTACCTTCTGAAAACGTACAGTATTGTAACACTGTGTTGCGTTTTAATAATAAAATTTCATGATTTTGCATATCGGACTTTTGTTTTATTTAATGCAATGACTTTTGGATTAAAAGCGTTGGCAGCAAAAAGTTGTAAATATTTCACAATATAATATGTTGTTGTAAAAAAACATATTACATTACAATGAAGTAATTACAGATATATATCTGTAATTTGAATTTAAATGAACAGAAATTTTAGCATTGTAAAATACACTTCATTGAAAGTCGACAGAAACAAAATAACTGAAAAGCCGTTTTGGGTTGTCTTTCCACTTTCCCAACCATCACAACTCTAACGCTATGTTGGAGTTTACCCCGGTGGACGAGAGGGTTGTAGGCGGGAAAACTCTGACTGTTGTTTGTGCATATGCACCAAACAAGAGTATGGAGTATTCGGCCTTCTTGGAGACCTTGAACTCCATAGTTCTGCTGGGGGACTGCAACGCGCATGTGGGCAATGATGGAGATACATGGAGAGGCGTGATTGGGAGGAACGGCCTCCCTGATCTAAACCAGAGTGGTTGTCTGTTGTTGGACTTCTGTGCTAGTCATGGATTGTCTATAAAAAAAACACCATGTTCGAACATAGGGATGCTCATAAGTGTACTTGGTACCAGAGCACCCTAGGCTGAAGGTTAATAATCGATTTTATAATCGGGCGGAACTGTCAACCAATCACCATCTGGTGGTGAGTTGGGTCAGGGGGTGGGGGAAGACTCTGGACAGACCTGGTAAGCCCAAACAGGTAAATTGGGAACGTCTGGAGGAGGCCCCTGTCCGACTTTCAACTCACACCTCCGGTGGAGCTTTTCGTGCATCCCTGTGGAGGCTGGGGGCATTGAACCTGAGTGGACAATGTTCAAAGTTTCCATTGCTGAAGCTGCGGTGGGGAGCTGTGGTCTTAGAGTCTTACAGTGCCTTGCGAAAGTATTCGGCCCCCTTGAACTTTTCGACCTTTTGCCACATTTCAGGCTTCAAACATAAAGATATAAAACTGTATTTTTTAGTGAAGAATCAACAACAAGTGGGACACAATCATGAAGTGGAACGAAATTTATTGGATATTTCAAACTGTTTTAACAGATAAAAAACTGAAAACTTGGGCGTGCAAAATTATTCAGCCCCCTTAAGTTAATACTTTGTAGCGCCAACTTTTGCTGCGATTACAGCTGTAAGTCGCTTGGGGTATGTCTCTATCAGTTTTGCACATCGCGAGACTGAAATTTTTGCCCATTCCTCCTTGCAAAACAGCTCGAGCTCAGTGAGGTTGGATGGAGAGCGTTTGTGAACAGCAGTTTTCAGTTCTTTCCACAGATTCTCGATTGGATTCAGGTCTGGACTTTGACTTAGCCATTCTAACACCTGGATATGTTTATTTGTGAACCATTCCATTGTAGATTTTGCTTTATGTTTTGGATCATTGTCTTGTTGGAAGACAAATCTCCGTCCCAGTCTCAGGTCTTTTGCAGACTCCATCAGGTTTTCTTCCAGAATGGTCCTGTATTTGGCTCCATCCATCTTCCCATCAATTTTAACCATCTTCCCTGTCCCTGCTGAAGAAAAGCAGGCCCAAACCATGATGCTGCCAACCATGTTTGACAGTGGGGATGGTGTGTTCAGGGTGATGAGCTGTGTTGCTTTTACACCAAACATAACGTTTTGCATTGTTGCCAAAAAGTTCGATTTTGGTTTCATCTGACCAGAGCACCTTCTTCCACATGTTTGGTGTGTCTCCCAGGTGGCTTGTGGCAAACTTTAAACGACACTTTTTATGGATATCTTTAAGAAATGGCTTTCTTCTTGCCACTCTTCCATAAAGGCCAGATTTGTGCAGTATACGACAGATTGTTGTCCTATGGACAGAGTCTCCCACCTCAGCTGTAGATCTCTGCAGTTCATCCAGAGTGATCATGGGCCTCTTGGCTGCATCTCTGATCAGTCTTCTCCTTGTATGAGCTGAAAGTTTAGAGGGACGGCCGGGTCTTCGTAGATTTGCAGTGGTCTGATACTCCTTCCATTTCAATATTATCGCTTGCACAGTGCTCCTTGGGATGTTTAAAGCTTGGGAAATCTTTTTGTATCCAAATCCTGCTTTAAACTTCTCTACAGCAGTATCTCGGACCCGCCTGGTGTGTTCCTTGTTCTTCATGATGCTCTCTGCTCTTTATACGGACCTCTGAGACAGGTGCATTTATACGGAGACTTGATTACACACAGGTGGATTCTATTTTTCATCATTAGTCATTTAGGTCAACATTGGATCATTCAGAGATTCTCACTGAACTTTTGGAGAGAGTTTGCTGCACTGAAAGTAAAGGGGCTGAATAATTTTGCACGCCCAATTTTCAGTTTTTTATCTGTTAAAAAAGTTTGAAATATCCAATAAATTTCGTTCCACTTCATGATTGTGTCCCACTTGTTGTTGATTCTTCACAAAAAATTACAGTTTTATATCTTTATGTTTGAAGCCTGAAATGTGGCAAAAGGTCAAAAAGTTCAAGGGGGCCGAATACTTTCGCAAGGCACTGTAGGTGCCTCAAGGGGCGGTAACCCACGAACACCGTGGTGGACACCGGTGGTCAGGGAAGCCGTCCGACTGAAGAAGGATCCCAGAGGACTCCGGAGGCAGTTGCAAGGTACCGAAGGGCCCAAAGGGCTGCAGCCTCTGCCGTGAAAGAGGCAAAGCAGCGGGTGTGGGAGAAGTTCGGAGAAGACATGGAGAAGGACTTTCGGTCCGAAAACCGTATTCCACCTCAGGAGGGGGAAGTGGGGAAACATCCAAGATGTGTACTACAAGGATGGGACGCTGTTGACCTCAACTGAGGAGGTAATAGGGCGGTGGAAGGAGCCCTTTGAGGAACTCCTAAATCCAGCTAATACGCCCTCTATGGTAGAGGCAGAGATGGAGGATGATGGGGGATTGTCGTCAATTTCCCTGGTGGAAGTCACTGAGGTAATTAAACAACTCCACAGTGGTAAAGCCCCAGGGATTGATGAGATCCATCCAGAAATGCTGAAACCTCTGGGTGTGGAGGGGCTGTCTTGGTTGACACGCCTCTTCAACAATGCGTGGAAATCTGGGACGGTGCCTAAGGACCAGGGTGGTGGTTCCCTTGTTCAAAAAGGGGGACCAGAGGGTGTGTGCCAATTACATGGGTATCACACTTCTCAGCCTCCCTGGTAAAGTCTACTCCAAGGTGCTGGAAAGGAGGGTTCGGTGCTTTGTGGATCTGGAGAAGACCTATGACCGGGTCCTCCGGGAGATACTGTGGGAGGTGCTGCGGGAGTATGGGGTGAGGGGGTCCCTTCTCAGGGCCATCCAATCTCTGGATGACCAAAGCAAGAGCTGTGGCCGGGTTCTTGGCAGTAAGTCGGACTCGTTTCAGGTGAGGGTTGGCCTCTGCCAGGGCTGCGCTTTGTCATCAATCCTGATTGTAGTATTTATGGACAGGATATCGAGGCGTAGTCGGGGTGGGGAGGGGTTGCAGTTCGGTGGGCTGGGGATCTCATTGCTGCTTTTTGCAGATGATGTGATCCTGATGGCATCATCGGCCTGTGACCTTCAGCACTCACTGGATCGGTTTGCAGCCGAGTGTGAAGCGGCTGATGGAGTGCCTTCTCCAGGTAGGGAATGAGTCCTTACCCCAAGTGAAGGAGTTTAAATACCTTGGGGTCTTGTTCGCGAATGAGGGGACAATGGAGCGGGAGATTGGTCGGAGAATCGGCGCAGCGGGTGCGGTATTACATTCAATTTATCGCACCGTTGTGACGAAAAGAGAGCTGAGCCAGAAGGAAAAGCTTTCAATCTACCGGTCAGTTTTCGTTCCTACCCTCACCTATGGTCACGAAGGCTGGGTCATGACCGAAAGAACGAGATCCAGGGTACAAGCGGTCGAAAGCGGGGGTTTTCTTTGTGGACAAGAAAGATAATTCTTTGCGTCCTTGCATTGATTTCAGGGGCCTTAATGATATGACTGTAAAAAAATAAGTGTCCTCTGCCACTAATAAACCCCCGCTTTTTGACCCTTGTGCCTACCACCTCATCAGGATAACGGAGGGAGACAAATGGAAAAGCGCTTTCAACACCCCTCTTGGCCATTTTGAATATTTGGTCATGCATTTTGGCCTGACCAATGCCCCCGCCGTTCTCCAAGCTCTCGTCAATGATGTTCTATGGGATGCTAAACAGGTTTGTGTTTGTCTACCTAGATCATATCTTGATATTTTCCAGAGACATGAATGAACACACTCAACATGTAAGACTCGTGTTACAGAAACTGCTTGAGAACTGGAGACTTTTTGTTAAGGCTGAAAAAATGTGAGTTCCATGACACATCTGTCAGTTTCTTAGGGTTCGTGGTAGAGAAGGGTCAGTTAAAGGCAGATCTTGCCAAGATCCAGGCCATGGCCGAGTGGCCCATCCCTTCCACCCTTAAGCAGTTGCAGAGGTTTTTGGGGTTTGCAAATTTGTAGAGAAGATTCCTTCGCAACTATAGCAGAGTTGCAGCAGCATTGTCACATCTCACCTCATCTAAAGTTCCCTTTTTGTGATTGCATGCTGCTGACATGGCTTTTTGACAGTTGAAGCAGGTATTTACTTCTGCGCCTGTGCTCATTCATCCAGATCCCGCTCTCCAGTTTGTGGTTGAGGTTGATGCCTCCGACTCTGGTGTTGGTGCGGTTTTTTCTCAACGCTCCCCTGCTGATGGCAGACTGCATCCCTGTGCCTTTTTCTCTCGTTGGCTGACACCTGCGGAGAGGAATTATGATGTTGGCAATAGGGAACTTTTGGCTGTAGTACTGGCTCTTCAGGAGTGGAGGCACTGGCTGGAGGGCTCTTCTCATCCTTTTTTGGTGTGGACGGATCACAAAAACCTCTCTTATCTGCAGTCAACCCGGAGGCTGAACTTACGCCAGGCTCATTGGGCCCTGTTCCTGGGCCGATTTCAGTTCACCATCACCTTCCATCCTGGGTCCAGGAACGTCAAGACAGATTCCTTGTCCCGTCAGTTTGCACCTCCAGGGGAGAATTCGCATGAGCAGTCCATCCTCCCTTCCTCCTGTGTAATGGGGGGGCCAGTTGGGAGGTAGAGTGGGTGGTTCAGGAGGCTCAGTGTGACCAGCCAGCTCCTGATAACTGTCCTCCTGATAAGATGTTCGTCCCGCCATCTGCCAGCTCCTGGGTGCTCCAATGGGGACATTCTTCCAAGATTGCCTGCCACCCCAGTTTTCATTGTACTCTCTCCCTGCTTCAGCAGCGTTTCTGGTGGCTGACCATGTCATCTGACACCAGAGAGTTTGTCTCCGCCTGCCCAGTCTGTGCACTCAGCAAGTCTTCTCATTAGAGACCGGCTGGCCTTCTACGTCCATTACCCATCCCGCATCGCCCATGCTCCCACATCGCTGTGGATTTCGTGACTGGACTCCCACCATCGGAGGGTAATTCTGTTATTCTAACTATTGTGGACCATTTTTCTAAGACACTGCACTTTGTCCCTCTGTCCAAACTTCCGTCAGCGCTGGAGACAGCCGACCTTCTCATCCAACATGTATTTAGATTCCATGGCATCCTCCAGGACATTGACCGAGGCCCGCAGTTTAATGTCACGGTTGTGTGTATTTTGTGTTTTTCTCCCTTTTTGTTGTTGTTTCTCTCCTGGCAGGGCTAGTGCAGTTGAGGGCAGGGCTGTCTGAGCGGGCTTCTCTACAAGGCACACCTGATCCTCATCCAGTTGATTGATCACCACATTTAAGCTGGGTCCCTTCTCCAATCTGTGCCAGATTATTCCGTCGCAAGCAGTACGGTGTGTGGCACAGTCCGACTCTGTTTTAGCCATGGCCTCTCTGACTCTCGTTTTGGCATTTTTGGCTTTTTGGACTTACCTGCAATTTTTTCCCCTTGTGCTCAGTATCCAGCTTTACCTGTGGTCTTCAGCTCCTGTGGATCTCCAGGCCAGCCTTTTCCCTCTTCCTGCCTTGCCAGCCAGCCCTCAACTGTAGCCTCCCGTTTCCTGCCAGAACTAGTGACTTTTTCTAATAAACACCCTTGAATCTCTCACTGTCTCTGTCTCTGCAATTTGGGTCCAATCTGCTAGACTCAGACCTAACAGCGCTGCTAGCAAACAACAACAAAATGCCTAAAAGCTGCTGTGTGGGGATATTCACTACCAACAGGGTAAATAACCCATGACTTAAGTTTTTATAAGCTGCCGACCCGAAAAACTGAACTTTTATTAAGACAAAAGTGGATACAGATGTGAGGAATCAGCAGAGAGCATGGGAAGACTGTGGGATCCTGACACTAAGCTAAAGTTATGTCCGACAATACGTTTCCAGTAAGCATTTTTTTACTAAATCAATTATTCAAATGTCAGTTTTAGGCTAACTATACATCTGTAAATTAAGGTAACACACGTAACGTCAGACATAACGTCGGACTGTTCGTTATTTATTTAAGGGGCCACCGGAGGAGTTTTGGGACCTTTAGGCTAAAAAGACTTGACCCTCCCCACGCCAGTAATACTTTTTCTATGACCCTCCAAAATTATTTGAAAAAGAGACATGACCCTCCCCTTATGTGCTAGTTTGCGCTTAGCAAAGATGTACAAATGCCATTTGATATTTTCCAGCCATGACATACACGAGTTAACCTCTGCTTTCTCATCTTACACATCACACTCCTCTGTTATGGTGTGGTGGCTATTTCAGTAGATTTACTCACTAACATTGTTGTAGAAACACAATAAGCATGGAAACTAAATGCACACTTCCTGCATTACTTCAAATACGAAGTTATTCCTCTAGTAAATTAGTATTCACATGAAATAAAACAATAAAACATTGAGACCATTCAGATACACATACAAGATTTAAAAACATTCCAAAATCAGAGAATCATAAATCACATAAAATAATCAGTCTACTCTAATTAAACAATATAAGCTACTCTATTCCATAAAAAAGCCTTAAGCTTGTGTCTAAAAGCCCCTCTGGTATTTACACTTTTGAGGGAAAGCGGCAAATTATTCCACAATGATATACCTGTATTAAAAAAAAAGAACTTCTAGCTGCATTGTTTACTCTGGGTACTTTACAAGAACGGACACTGGCCCTAGTATTGTGATTATGCTGTGTATGAACTATTTTTATATGGGAATGTAGATATTTGGAAGCCGAACCATTTATGACATTATACATATGATTCAACTTTAACTGCTCCACTCTAACATGTACTGGCAGCAACCCTACCCTTTTAAAAGCATCTCTACCAATATGAGTCCGGGGGGGGGGGGGGGGGGGGGGGGTGCATTTAACAGGTAGCGGATAATATTATTTTGCATCACTTGCAATCTGTTTTTAAATTTAACTGATAATCCACAGTACCAAGCAGAACATGCATAATCGAAATGACATTGGATCAATGATACAACCAGTAATTTCTTGATAGAATAATCTAGATGCCTTGTCCTGCGATACAGGACAGTTTACCGGCACATTTGGATAATATTTTGTCAGCAATAGATTTACAGGTTAATGACTGCTCTAATGTTAACCCCAGGTATGTAACACTTTTCTGAGAAACTAATTAAGTGCCATTACATGTAACCTTAAGTGCATTTGTTCTAGACAACTTTCTTTTTGTTCCAAATAAAATGGACTCAGTTTTTCCCAGATGTATTGAAAGCCTGTTGTCAATAAGCCACTTGCTAACACTATTTAATTCATTACCTAGAGTCTTCTCAATCTCGCAGATATCATCCCCAGAAACCAGTAATGCAGAGTCATCAGCATATAAAAGCATCTTACATTTCACCGCAGCTGGCATGTCATTAATATAAACTAAAAATAAAAGGGGGCCAAGGATTGAACCTTGGGGCACCCCACAAGTAATATCCTGAGGATCTGATATGGCCCCCTCAACATCACAAACTTGAGTCCGTCCAGAGAGGTAAGAGGTGAACCATTTCACAGCAGTATTTCTGAAGCCTATACTTTGTAGTTTTGATAGTAGTATTGCATGGTTTACAGTATCAAAAGCTTTTTGCAAATCAAGAAGAATCATGCCCACATACTTTCCTTCATCAAAGTTTTGTCAAATATAATCAAATAAATGAATAAGACAGGTTTCAGTAGAATATGCTGCTCTAAATCCAGACTGAAGTTCATACAGCAGATTTTGTCAGACAAGGTACTCTTCCACCTGCTCATACACAAGATGCTCAAACACCTTCGGTATGGCTGTCAGAATTGATACAGGCCAATAATTACAAACACCTGATCTATTCTTTTTCTTAAAAACGGGGACTACCCTGGCCCTTTTCATGCCGCTTGGAAAGATCCCCTGACTTAACGACAAATTTATTATATGGGTGAGTACCCTAGAGATTACATTGGCACTATCGCTCAAAAATCTGGACGGAATCAAGTCCTGTCCAGTGGCTTTGTTAACTGACAGTGTGGATAGACACATTCTCACCCTCTCCTCTGAGACGGGGCCAATATCAAAAGCATCAGGAGTAACATGTTTGTTTTTATAAAAAAAGAGTTTACAAACGATGGGCCATATCTACCTGACATACTCGGCAACTTATCAACCAGACTGGCAGCAACTGTTTGTGCATCTGTACCTAATTGATTTATGAATAGGATTCCCAGACCTCAATAGTGATTTAGAAACTTTGCGTGTGCAAAAAGTGACGTTATGATCACTCAAAGCAATATCGAGGACACCTGATTGAGAAATATTTTCACGTTCTGAAACTAATATTAGGTCCAATAGAGATTGACTATTAGCAGACACTCTAGTAGGTTCAGTGATTAACTGTTGTAGGCCAGACACCTTACAAAAAGTTGAAACAGATTATTTCAAACAACTATTACGAGTCTGTAGTACATTTGTATTAAAATCACCCATAATAATACATTCGTTCTCCATACATATGCTACTCTTACAACAAACCATTTCAAAGAGCTCATAAAAATCTGTTTGCTTAGGGGGTCTGTAACATACACACATGATAATGGGCTTAGTTTTAGGAAGCAGCAGTTCAATCCATGCAGTCTCCAAACCCTCCACCTGGAGACCGGCCCGCGGGTTATATGTCAAATCATTCTTTATAAATAGGCACACTCCTCCTCCGTTTCTGCTCCGATCGTGCCGGTAGATGGAGTAACCCGTAAGCTCAACTTCAGCCTCCTGTATTGATCCATCAAGCCAGGTTTCTGTCACCGCAATCACAGCAGCCTTAGAGGTACTTGCAAGTTGACTTAGCTCCTCAAGCTTAGGCAACAAGCTCCTTGCATTAATATGAATAAAATGAAGCCCTTTCCGACTGAAAACAGCCTCACAGTCATTCCTTGCATCAGCCAAACTGTCACCAGAACAGTGCATTGAGATGCCTCTCCACACGCAGAAACGAAGCACAGTCACACCATAAAACGTTAAGACACGTTGAGAAAAAAGATCCATATTTTGCCGTAATCCAATGACACAGAAAAAAAGTCATCCACAGCGATCAGTAGATCCACATAAAGGGTCACGATGTATCCAGCAAGGCCTATACGAGCGTCACATTCACCAGCCAGCTCCAAACAGGTGAACAAGGCCTCTCCAAGTCGCCATTTAAACAAAGTGGAATAAACGTATAAAAGTCCAAATCAACACAAAACCCGCAATCAATTAGTAAACTGACATCACATTTATATACATGGCATTTAGGAAACCTTTATTGCAAGGTTGGCACGGCAAAATGTACAGACTAGTGCAACAGTAATTTTCATTTTTTGCGTCCTGCTGCTCCCATCGTCAGCCAGGTAATATTTTTTTTACTAAAGCAGTATATGAAATCTGATGTATTACCCACCACAATTTAGTTGTTTTGTGTTATTTAAGATATTTATAAAATATCTGGTCATGCCAGATGTAATTATTCCACTTATTTTTTAAACAATGTAATTACCTGTTTCAGCCACCATGGGGGGCAGTGCTCCTCCTGCCCCCAGAAAATTCATGGGTCAGACCCATCTGGTAGCGAAGGAGGGCCGAGATTAACATATTACCAAACAAGCCACTTTGAAATTTTTGCTGTTTTCATGAATACAAAAGTTGGGTGACCCTCCCTTCAACCAAGAATAATAAGACAAGACCCTCCCCTATTTTCCTCCGGTGGTCCATTCCATAAATACCGAACGGTCCATTAGTGTCAGTTTTTCATAAAAGCTTAAGTTACGGGTTTTTTACATTGTTGGTAGTGAACATCACCTTGCCTTGAGGCATTTTTCTGCTATTTGCTAGCAGACGAAATTGACGAGGAGGCACTTTCACACAACACAAGTCAATGGAGAATGGAGAGTTCTTATCCCCTACAGTGGGAGAGGGACTAAATGTGCACTGTCTCTACTATATATATATATATATATATATATATATATATATATATATATATATTTTGATTTCATGTTTGAGGAATAAGTGTCTTTATTTGTTTAATTTATGACTGACACATTTATAGCTGCTGTGTGTCTCACTGGCTGTGTGATTATTGTCATCTGTTTCGAGGCTCTTATCGGTTGTAACGGACATAGTTGACGGACACACACACACACACACACACACACACACACCGCAGGCCTGACACATAAACACAACTTCGCCCTCCCTGCCTCTCTCAATCACTTTTCTGTCTCTTTTTCACATTTTTCTTGTCCTCTCTCAGCTGTGCTCTGTCCTTCCTCTGGCAGTGGTGGAGCGTCAGCTTTCTTGCGGTGCTCACTCCGCCGTGCCGTGTGCCAGTTTAAGAGATTGGCATTAAAGCCAGACATGAGCTCATCGCCTCAACTGGGCAGACAGCCCATTACAATGCTCAGCAGGGCCCTACCGCAGGGGTGAAAAGAGCTCAATACCTTCTGATTATCTACTCTTTCGCTCTGGATGTGTCCCTCTACCTGACTCACTTGCTTTTGCTTTCACTCTATTTCCTCTTCTTTCCTTCTCATTGTTTTCTCCTCTCTGCTCTTCTTTCTTTTTTTCTCTTCTCTCCTCATTTCTTCTTCTCGTGTCTCCTCTTTGTGTATTCATTCACTCAGTCAAGTATCGTCTACCTCAGGCTCTGTCTATCTCTTTCTTGATCGGTCTTATTTAATCGGTCTTTCTCTTATTCAAACCCAAACTTAGACACACACACTGTCATCTGTCTGTCTGCCATCTTCCTTTCTTTTTCTCTTTTTCCCTGTGTCTCTTAAATACACATTTTTTCAGTATGTGCTGTGGTGGCATTGCAGTGGTGTCTGCTGCAGTAAGAGAGGTAGGGAGGGGTGGTTTTATAAAATGACAGGGGTGGAAGCGAGGTGTGTGTGTATGTGTAAGAAGAAGTGACGGGTTGGAAACCACACAGCTGGTGCACCTGTGTGGACAGGATATGACACGGCAATGCAGCTGAGACAAGGGCAACATGCAGCAGATATAATTTGGTATGACATTTATTTAACACAACTCTCTGTTCTGCAATCTGACTGTCTTGAGTGGCCTTTCTGTTACTTAGTGCTCCGCTGAAGACGCCAAGCTCTTTCTCTCGTTCTCCAGCTTTGTCAGCTGGTGAGATGCATTGCAGTTAATTCATGAATCCCATTCAGCCTTGGTAAAGGTTGAATCATATCCATCTTTTGTTCAGACATTTGGAATTGCTTTCAGTAATACTGACTCCACATAGAAGTCACAGGGTGTTTTGAGTTATTAGTCCTACTGAAAATGGTTATGTCAGACTTAAAATGGATCATCGTCATGCGCAATTACTTTCTTCACACAGGTCCCATGATAGAGGTTGTACCCACAGGAGATTTTTTTGGGATAAACATGCATTAGAGATGCCGGATAGAAACAGTTTTACTGGAGTTTATCCACTGGCTTTAAGTGCATTGTGTAGATTCAAAGTGTGGTCGGTTATTTCTCGTGCTTGGTGTTTATTAAACATTTCTACATCTGGCTGCAGGGATTTTTTAGTCTTTATTGATTTTTACACTCACACAATAATGTTATTGTGTAGGACAATACATTACAGCATTTTTTTCACATATTTATACCTGTCCGAGCACACAAAATAATTTCTCTCTTGACTTACTAAGAACTAAAGTTAATAAAAAACAAACTATATAGTTTATTTTATTCTTGTAAAACAGGAGGACAGAGCACTGAAGACTAAAGGACACAGATAAATTCTTTTTCCTACACTATGAATCGTTTCACCCACTCCACTTTTTAAAAAAGCCTCCCTATTAGTAAATTTGGTTGTATTCAACAACTATGCAATAACCAAGCAGACTATGAGAAACAAGCAGACAAATTGGAATACAGATTCAAACAGTGAGAAGGAAACCATGAGGAATGGATGAAACATTGTCTGCTTAAAGTGGACATATACTTTTCCGTATTTTCTGTTATATCTACAAAGTCATCTTGGCTGCTTGTGTTGTTAAATTCTCCCCAATTCTGGTTCACATTACTCCTGAAACATTACTGGTTATGTGGTATTTGGTTTAAAAGCCTATATTTTTTACTGTAGAAAGTGCTGCTATATTCTATTATGTCCACTGCTAACTATAGTAGACATGTTAACAGCAGTAAAAGATGTCATCTTAACTGCCAATTTGTTAAATTCTCCCCAATTCAGGGTTGCATTACTGCTGAAACATGTCCAATTGGGTAGTATTTGGTTCAGAAGCCTTCATCTGCGATTTTTGACGGGAGAAAGTGCTGCTTCGTTCCATAACACTCTAACGTTAGCCTAGTTAAGTAGTAACGCGACAAAGCTGTAATCGTGGCGGCCAATGTTGGTCATTTCTCCCAAAATTTGGGTTACTTTACCGCTGGGACATGTCCAGTTTTGTAATATTTTGTTTAGAAGCCTTTATTGGTGGGTTTTCACAGTACAAAGTCCTGCTATACACTCCGTTACAGTAGGTCCACAGTCAACTAGCTAGTGAAACAACAGCAGAGGCTGCAGAGCAATGACATATATATAATGGACCAACAGATCCCGTTGCTCTGGACGGAGACCAGTGAAGGCCATTAGAAGCACTTTTCCGGTGATGGCTAGCGTTACTGCGCAGCCTCCAACTGAGAGAGACAACGTAAATGTGACGTGAGCAACCTGTCTGAAAGTTGTAAGTCTTCTGGTAGTTGTGCCAAGATAAATCTCAATCATTCCGCATATTGCAGAGACGGAGAGCGTAGGTATATGTAAGGAGATAACATAGGCACAGGCTAATTATTGCTAAATAAAATGCTAGTTAACATAAGTTATTAAACTTAAACAGCTAATGTAAGTCGAAACTGCCTGCGAGCTTCTCCTGTACTATACGGTAATTCCTCTACTACGCAATAGTAAGTCGCACGGTTATGACACAATCGTTAGCCTATTTTTACAAAAACGTCTGCTACGGAGCCATAACGTGAGATACAAGGTAATTCCAAAAATAACGCTAAATATGCAGTGTCGTTCATTCTGCAGCTGCACACTGCAATGAACTGCAGCGAAGCACTGCTGAGTCACTGAATGAGACAACTGTCCGTGGTTAGTTCACATCTGTAACAGAAGGACAGTCAAGTGTGTTATCTAAAGGCCCCTATACTGTACCATAAAACTTAATATAATTACTGTATTCCTCTCACCCTCTGCATCATTGTTGGTACTAAACTTAAAAACTGAGCCCTCAAGCGAAAAAGTTAGCTAACTAGCCAATTGGCCCACTAAATTAGTAGAATTTATCAACTTAATGTTTCATTCACATATTTTTTGTCACAGCGTAGGAAAGCACAATGCTCTCGCCAGATTAATGACAACTTTGTTTGGCTTATTATCTGTACCAGTGCTGTCTGTAACAAGCTAGCTAACTAACGTTAGTTCCTCTACTTCTTTGCCAAGACACAGCGTTGACCCCTGGACAATCTATTTAGTCATCTCCTGGATTCCGCTGCTGTCTCGGCGGAGAGTGAAGCAGATGTAGGCTTTGTGCTTCCACTGCTGATCCAGGCAATGCTGTTTTGTTGTATCATAGCAACGGTTTGTATCTCCACAGCGCTGACGGATTATTTCCTGATCAAAAACCACTGCAGCAGAGTGGGGAGGGGCAGACATAACCTACGGAGCATGCACAGACGCGTACCCTGGGGCATGTTCAATCTCAAAACTGTGTGCACCATTTTGCTACGGTTTCCATGTTGAACGACATGTTTCCTTGGAACGGTGTCCAACAGGCTTTGAGGTATGTTTTCTCTCATTGGCTGGGTGTGTCTCTCATTTAGTGGCTGTGTCACAGGCGATACCCAATCAGCAAGGCCTCATGGAATCTGCGGACGCTGCAGATTTTCATTCTGGATCACCGCTGAAAACAAAAAAAATATATATATATATATATATATATATATATATATATATATATATATATATATCAGCAGATTTTGTTTGGGACTGCCAATTAGTAGCGATGTGTATGTAAACTTGTGGTAATAAAAAGGCAGTAAGCTTGTGCACACAGCAGGGTGTTCAACACACCTCTGTTTCAGTTTAAATAAATAGTTTTCTACGTTTTGTCGGGGCTGAATGCGGCCCTAAGCTTAAGTGTATACATGCACAAATACCCCGGTTACGCAATGAGTTATCTAGGTCTGTTCTGTAGAATTTTGCTTTGATCCCAAACTTTGGTTCTATTAAAGTTTTGGATCAAAGCAAAATTCTAATGACAAATGACTCTTTCTTCATGGGTCCAATCAGACCCTAGTGCATTTAAAAACCTGATTATATTTGGGTTAAGGCAATACCCCAGTTTCTCAAAACTTGCAAACAAAACATTTGTGTAGTCGTAAACTATTGCTCTTTTATTCGTTTGATAAGATTACCTTTTGTTTACAGTTTCCTCTGTTTTTTTCTCAATGATCAGTCTTTTGCTCTCTCCAACACGTTTGCAGTTTTGCTCCCAGCTTTCTCATTTGTGCTTCCCAAGTCCCAGTTACTAGACGTTTGTTGTTTCGTTGGCAAATTAGCTCAGCAGCCTAACATAGCTACAAGTTTGAGATAATGTTAGCAGTTAGCTAACGTTAAATGCTAAGTTAAACAGCTTTACTAGCTAGCTAGTAACTTAACACAACGAAACAACAAACGTCTAGTAACCATGCTTGCAACGTAGATCACAGACAATATATATGATCAATACTTACACTTTATTAATCTTGTAGGAATCCGCTGTGAGTGGTTTGTGTGTCCTCCAAAATCTCTAACGTTAGCTAGCTGCACTGAAACGTCAGGGGGCCAGCAGGCACTGAGCTGTCACTCAAACTAACTGAAGACGAAATTAGCCAATGGGGATGCACCCCTGTAAGACCCGCCCACGCGATAGCTTTGTGTCAGAATCGTCAACCTTTGAGGTGACAATTATTTTGCTTGAGTTAGTGTTTTTTGTTTGATACTTGAGAAGTTTTGTTTGAAATTAAAGACACAAAAATAATCCCATACAAAAAGAGTTATCATACCCCGGTTAACAGACCTATATAACTCATTTAGTAACCGGGGTATTCGTACATATTACGTGATGTTGACTAATGTTTAAAATGTGCATGTTTTCTTTTCCTTGTAATTGGTCTCCAAACATCATGGCTCTGTCCAGCAGCTGCATATAGCTTAAGTCAAGCCCGTTATGGCCAAGGTAGCTACTACATCATGATACGTAATAAAACGGGGCAGTTCTGATTAAGCTAGAGAGGCTGTAACATAACATTTGCTATCTCTCACCAACACCACAGCTTCCTGTCTGTGTCCTTTACGTTTCACCAGGATTATTTCTTACTTAGAGGTTTTTTTTATGACATTATGGATAGAGCTGGCTAATGTTAGCCCTGTCTACAGCTTGCAAATGCTGGACAAAATGAATCAAAGATGTGTTGAGAAAATTTGTTCCATTTATTGAATGCTTACAAGCCTTTGAAAAGTAAATAAATTGCAGTATTGCAATTAACAATGGAGAATTAAAAAGTGCAGCAAGTGGCCTGTTCTGAACAGTTTCTTTGACAGCTTTTTTATCTTGACACTCAACATATGAGGTAGCCAGTCTAGCCACCAGGTAAGTAAACATAGTACCATGACTTCTCCTCAGAACACACCGAAGAAACGTCGACTTGAGCATATGGTAATACGTCTCCATAGCAGCAGGCGGTATGCTGCTCTGTATTGTTTCCATTAACAGTCGGATTGTTTCCCAGAAAATGAAAACCGGCAGCTGATTGGATGAACGCGTCCCGTGGTTCTTTTTTCTCTGTTAATTCACAGCCAGACTGTCATGGCGGCTCGTTAGAATACGATCTCATATTGTACTAAAATAGTTCACCGAAATGTGTTTCTGAAAACATTTTAAGCGAGAACTAGGCCATGCAGTTTCTGAATCTGTCTTCATTTCAGATCGACAAAGGTCAGTTTAAAAGATTTTCGTCAGATTTTGAGAGGCTCATCCGCTCGCCATTTCCGGGTGAGTCCCGACTGCCCTGTCTCCGACTGAGCAGGTTGGTTCGGCCAAAATGAAGGCCGACGGCTCCTCGGACGGACGACGGCACGGAACACACTGAACAGACTCGAGTCACCAACCTCGCCAGACTGTCCGACGGCCGATAATCAGCTCTGTGTGTCAGCGCCCGTAGATGTTGGCGTCTGTGTAAAGTTAGTACGGGTAACTTGCTCTACAGCGACACTAGCGGCTGGCTGAACAAATCGCTCTTCCTGCAACGCGAACGGGGGTAAACACGGGGGATTTGAATGGGACTTATGTATTGATACTCGCGGCTTAAAAATCGATACTTTCTTGGGAACAAAAATATCGATTTATATTGCAGAATCGATAAAATTGCTCAGCCTTATCACGAATCGAGAGTCTCTAGTATCATTAACCCGGTTCAGTTGAGTCCTACTACAATTCAATCTAAAATGATAACAGCGCCACACACAAACCTCTTGTAACATTAGCTTCTACTATGCTAGCCATCTTAGCTGCAAAACGCTTTATAACTTACAATTTTGTAGGCAACAGCAACTCCACAAGTCAACTCAAGCACCTGAGCAGACTCAGAGCCGGAAGCTCGCAGACCATGGGATTCACTTGAGAACTCACAAGTCAACGAGGGCTCGTGAGTTGTCGAGTGATTCATGAGTTGTCGGATGATTCATGAGTTGTCGGTGATTCATGAGTTGTCGGTGATTCATGAGTTCTCGTGCAAATTAGCCGGCTATATGAGTAGATCTAATTCAGACGAGCGAGCATAGCGAACGAGTGAGGTCTCTCCTCAAGCTCAGGGTAAAGCAAATCAACAACAAAAGCCATTCTTTCACTTCTGAAATAACATACAATGTTCTGCACGTAGCCTAGCTAGGCCTACTGTAGGTTTGGTCTATAAATGTAGTATATTAAAATGCAATTAAGCTCACCTCGCCGACAACTCACTTTATTATTCAAGTACAGATACACATACACATTAAAAACATTAAATGCATACATACATGAAAAAGGGGCGCATGGAATTTATATTAAAGAGGTTGTAAGTCATTGTGAATGTTCAGAGTCTGGATGGCTTTCTTATTTGTCAGTCCTATTAAAGTCATTTTTAAATGAATATTCGGTTTTCTTTCAGACCATTTACATTTATGGATATAACGTTTTTCAAATAAAATTAAAAGATTCTAAATGAAAACATGGCATTTTATCCAAATCAAGAGCTCGCCTTGGATGTAGCATACAATACTGACTCAAGTGACTCGCACAACCCGGATCAGTTTAGTGAGTGACTCAGAATAACCCGAATCCTTAAAAGGAATCGAGTTTGCCAGGCCTATTATATAGGGTATTTCACACTGTTCCTTAAGGTCTCCTAATGGGGTATGTAACATTGGTTGGGCTGAAAATGGCCTGGTTGATATTTTATTGACCCTTATGAATCTCTGTGTTTCGGCCCTATTTGTAACAAGAGCTTTTCTTCCAAATATGGTATGCTCATAAATATTTAGATGAGCTGCACGCTGATTGGTTGAGCGAATCCCCATACACACACATTAGAGACGCGACAGAATCTCATATTCCAGACACTGCAATGTTTTGTTACCAAATTCACTTCTGAGACTTTTTAATGCGAGAATCAACTATATAAAACTCAAATATGGGCCGTTTTACGAAAATGTATGGCTAATTGCAAATTTGGTAAGATGTGTTGGACTTTAGGAGCTCCACACAGTCTGACGAGAAAGCGGCAGCCTGCTGGGCTCCATACCCAGGGAAAAGTCACCCTTTGTGGATTACTGCACTACCGGGGCTCCGCGGAGCTGGGCGGCTGCCGGCATAACTAGAATATATTTACAGTTTGAATTTCGTCATGGCACTTAAATCACAGCTACCCCAAGGTCTTACAAAGCTAACGTTGTGTCCAATTTCAATTTAAGGCATTTTTATGAACGTGAGGGATCTTGTTAGGAGGAGCAGATAGCTAGCTATATGTCCCATTCAATACAATGGGAAAAGATCACTGCTAGCTAGGGGTGGGCGATACTGGCAACTTTGGTATCGATCCGATACCAAGTAAATACAGGGCTAGTATCGCCGATACTGATACTGATACTTTTTACTTGTAACGTCACGATCATTGAATAATTTTGTGATTTTGCCTTAAGTTAGTTGATTATGATTATGATAAAACACAGGACAAAGATTTTAGGCAAATCTAAATGTTTTTATTTACTAACTAGAACAATATAAAACAATGTAACAGTATAAAAATAATAAAATAATATAACAAAATATAAATATAACAAAGTCAACAACACAACCAAAAATACCTTCCATTACACACAGATATCTGTGAAAAATAAAGTCAGTTGTGCAAAATATGTAAACAAAATCCACAATGTAAAAATATGAATATAACAATACAAAAAATGCACTGCACACAGATAGTAAAGTAACAAAGTAAGTTGTGCAAAATAAGTAAACAAAAGCCACAATGTATAAATATGAATATAACAATATAAACGACACAACAAAAAATCATCACAGGCTTCTCTCACTGTTCTGACTCTCCACTCTCTGCCTCCGGCAGAGCAGGGAGGGGAAGGGGGCAGAGAGAGATAGAGAGAGAGAGAGAGAGAGAGAGAGAGAGAGAGAGAGAGAGAGAGAGAGAGAGAGAGAGACAGAGAGAGAGATAGAGAGGTGCGCTGTTTGCACACTGCGCACAGACTTGGAGAGTAGGGGTGGGCGATACTGGGAATTTTGGTATTGATCTGATACCAAGTAAATACAGGGCTAGTATCGCCGATACCGATACTGATATTGATACTTTTTACTTGTAATGTCACCATCATTGAATCATTTTGTGATTTTGCCTTTAGTTAGTTGATTACGATTATGATAAAACACAGGACAAAGATTTTAGGCAAATCTAAATGTTTTTATTTACTAACTAGAACAATATAAAACAATGTAACGGTATAAAAATAATAAAATAATATAACAAAATATAAATATAACAAAGTCAACCACACAACCAAAAATACCTTCCATTACACACAGATATCTGTGAAAAATAAAGTCAGTTGTGCAAAATAAGTAAACAAAAGCCACAATGTATAAATATGAATATAACAATATAAAAAACACAACAAAAAAATACACTACACACAGATATTTGTGAAAAATAAAGTCAGTAGTAAAGTAACAAAGTCAGTTGTGCAAAATAAGTAAACAAAAGCCACAATGTATAAATATGAATATAACAATATAAACAACACAACAAAAAATCGATCCGATACCAATACTCATCTTGGTATCGATACTAACGATATTTAGATCGATACGCCCAGCCCTACTGCTAGCTAGCTGGCTACACTTTCGGCATAACTATAGTATATTTAGCTACAGTTTGAATTTCGTCACGGCACTTATAGTACAGGTTCCCCAAAGTCTTATAAAGCTAATGTTGTGTCCAATTTCAATTTAAGGCATTTTTTGTGAACGTCAGTTGTTAGGAGGAGCAGCTAGCTAGCTACGTGTCCCATTCAATACAATGGGAAAAAGCGGCTAGCTAGCTACACTTTCGGTATAACTATAGTATATTTACAGTTTGGATTTCGTCACGGCATGTATATTACAGGTTCCCCAGGGTCTTTCAAAGCTTAGCTAACACGAATTCAGATTTCAATTTAATGCATTTTTGTGACTTTCAGAGATCTCGTTAGGAGGAGGCTAGCTAGCTAGCTCTCATTGATGGATTCCAGGTCACCGCGGGCTCTATCAATGAGACTCGCGGACAAGATGCATTTATTTCCCGAATCGTTTGTTTAAATAACTCAACACACATTTCCATTATAAGATTAACTGGAACCTGCGGTAAGAGATTGCGGGCGTAACAAGCTCGCTGACCGCGCTCTCAGTCACACACACCGGCCATTTAGCAGGAAGAGGGGAGGGAGAACAGCGAGCTGCAGGCCATGGAGCTCTGTCAGGGCAGCGGCGTTTGCTAGTCCAGTCACCCAGAAAGAGTGACTTTGCGCAGGTATGGAGTACCGTGGCCTGTCGGCCGTGACGGAGCTCAATTGAGCTCACAGCAGGCCGGGGTCTGTGAAGGAGGACAAGAACGGCGGCGATGTAGCAACCCAGGCAGCACCGGCCGCTGAACTCCGACGCACAATCGGACAAAATTTGCAATTAGCCATCAATTTTCGTAAAATGGCCCATATTTGAGCTTTACATAGTTGATTTCTCGTATAAAAAAGTTTCAGAAGTGAATTTTGTAATGGAATAGCAGAGATCTGTGTGACCTAGATTCAGAAGACTACCTGATCTCAGGTCAGTTGTGTAGCCTATGTAAATGTTGGGGCGTGACCGTTCTCTTAATACATCCATGGGCGTGACAAAGGTACAGGTCCTGGGATGCTGACGTCAACTTCCAGCTTTGTTGAGATTCGCCCGTTTTCAGCGGCAGTTTCAAAATATGAGATTTTCATAGTAAAGGGGTGTCAATGGAATTTTGAGCTTCTATGTATGTCCTATTTACCCACCGAACTGTCGTTATTCAACTATGACAAGGTAAAATCGGTTTTGCATTCTATCACCCTTTAAGGGGCTGTGTTCATTTCACGGAATTCTGTGAGATCAGGTTGGCCCATTGCACACAGTGCTTTAATTACAGCTATTTTGTATGTATTTGTCTCTGATACTGTATTTATTGTTTATTCTTATTAATGTTTAATATGTTTGTTTGTGTATGTATGCACCAATTCTCAAGGAAAATTCCACGTAGGATAACTACTGTGGCAATGAACTCCTTTCTGATTCTGATTCCGAGACCCTCCTTTTTAGGTGGTCTCAGTTCGGTTATTTGGACTGAAACAGAACTCGATTGACAAACTTTGGAAAGTGTCCTCACTAGCCACACAAGACATCATACAACTGTTTTTACAATCTTACTTGGACTTCTCCTGACAAGTAAACTGAACTTCAGATAAGAACAGATATGATTGTATGCTGCTGCATTAAGATTTCCTGGACTGGATTTAAGGGGCTAAGCCCAAACCATAAAACAGCCCCAGATCAAAGAGAACAAGAACAAGAAAATTGCTATATTTAACTTTGTATGTGCTTTCCTTTTCAAACTGCACACTATGATTCACATGACATTTCTGCTCAGTATGAATTTAGAAATACTCTCAGCCTTGCTATCTCTTTGCAAGAACAGAGCACTTCTCTATATAAGCTGTAGGCTGGGACTCTCATTTTCCCTGAGACCTCCTCCATGTACGATTGTAGTTTCTGATGAAGATAACTCGTAATTGATTCAAAACTTAAACCTGTGCCCGGGAGGCGGCTTTGGTTTCACAAGTAATGGAGTGACTAAGAAGAGATATAAGGGGACTGAAGCAGACACCAGAGAAGTGAAAAAGTTTTTTCAGTCAATGTTTGGGATGAGGCATAAAACAAAGCTTTTCCAAGCTGAGCCACAAGATGGCGCTATGGAGTAGTGTGTCTCTCAGCACCACACAAGTTCAGACAAAGAGGTTGGGCTGGAGAAAACGGTTTGTTTTTTTAGAGAGGGGAGGGATGGAACTATCTTCCACTAAGGCCTTTACTGTGCTATTTTTTTCAGTATCAGCCTGATGCGTCCATAGTCTCATTACAAACAAAATCTCAACTAAACTTTTAAGTATATGTAGCTGATAAGAAACCAGTGAGTGAAATATCTAAAAGTCATCTATATGGTGAAAAACATACATTCAACTTTTTTAATTTTATCTTTAAATATGTGATACACACAACAACAGGCTTATCATGGCTTCAAGTGTGGAGTGGTAATGTCATCGGTATGGTTGTGTGCAGACACATGGTGGTGGTGTTTCCTTTCCTGCCTGCATTTAATATAAAAAAGATATATTTTTAGATCTTTTAGACATGAACATGCCATGCTTTGAATCAAATGGTCACAAAACAGCAACAGTAACACAGAGTGAACTCCTGAATAAGCATTAAACCCATATGTAAGCAGGAAAGCCATATGCAAAGTTCCTTAAATAGACTCATACACATGTGCAGAGCGTGATAAACCTATCAACCTAAGGTTAGTATTCCTCAAATACAAGATGAGACAGATGTTTCCCGAAAGACACAGAGAGGCTATGCGTGTTTGTGTGTGTGTGTGTGTGTGTGTGTTTGCAGACTGCAGTCATGGGGGATGGTAGACGAGCTGCTAGACTAGAGTGCATTAGGTATTCAGCCGTGCCTAGTATTTATCTGTCTGCTGGCTGTCTAGTCTGGTCTGGCCTGTTAGTGGTGTCACCCTGCGTGCTCCCCGGGGGACTAAATTGACGCTCCAGACAGACTGTGCATGTGTCTGAGTGTGTGTAAGTGTTATTTGGTTGTGGTGGGGTGTTTGTGAGTGGAGAGAGGTGGGTTGCAAAAGCGAGAATTGATGTGTGTCTAAGTCTGTCTGTATATGAGAGCTTGTCTGGGGTGTGCATGCATGTCTGGAGTGTGTTTTATGTGAGGACATTAGAATGACCTCACATCAAGGCAGAAAAAAACTCTCCTCAGTGTCTCAATTGATAATGCTGCTTTAGTTGTCAAGACAGCAGCATCTCAATTTGTTGCTGACAGCAGCTAGGCATTTGTAAATTGTGTCAGGGTCATGCAACTATTTTTTCTTTGCTTTCATAAGTGTCAGTTCGTTCATGGAGGAGTGTGGAAGCCATTAAAGAAAACATTTTTGCATTATTGGATATAGAACTTGGCTAGTGATGCGGCACTTAATGCACAACATCTGTTGAAGGTCTTTGATTTTAACGTTTACTTATTTTCTTTCACAGAGGTCCATTTTATTGTCTTTAGTTACTGGTGTTTCCCCTCCTCTAGGGCAGGCATTTCCCAAACAGTTTCAGTCAATGTGATGAGATTTTTTCCCATAGATCAGGAGGTTTTTTTTTTTTACTTTCATGATTTGCTGCATAAGTGGACTGCAGGAAAGCATGCCTCTGATCAGAACAGTCATCCCTGTATTATTTACTATTTGTCCACTGCACAGATTAAGTAAAAATCTAACTATACATTGGAGGGCCACCTAAAAACTCTTCAATGACTTCTTATGGTCCGCAGATGAGAGTTTGGGAACCTGCTGGTCAACAGTGTTGGGCAGGCTACTTCCAAAATGTAATACATTATAGATTACTAGTTACTGTCATTTGAGAGTAATTAGTTATATTACAATATCACTGTCTCTGAATTGTAATGCTTTACACTACTTTTGCATTACTTTTGAGTTCCTTTCACCAAAATAACAGCAAAAGTTGGCAGATGGATTGTGAATTTCACCACTGAATGAATAAAGTCTTTATCCACGTTAATACATCATTTATTATTTATAATATTTTGTATAATGAATATGCATATGCAAATTAACTAAAGCTATAAAAATAGAGAAGTAAAACGTACAATAGGCAAGGAGGAGAAAATGAAAATACTCAATTAAAAGTACCATACAGTTGTATTGAAGTACGGCATAGTTACTTTACACGGCTGATAAAATGCAATGATATTTACGTGTAGCAAGCCTAAACATTAATTCCCGACATGTTTATATCTGTCAGCAGCTCGGACACACTGCTGTCCGCGCTGACGTAGCGTCACCTGTTGGGACACAGATGTTGTCCATACCGTCTCTGGTTCTGGCTCTGACCACGGGAACAGTGACGGGACAGCTCGTCTCTGCTGCACATGTGCCCCTGAACCACAAGACTGGCGCAGCGGGTCACCTCAAGGTTAGCCCCTTGAAAGAGCTGTCTCCACTGGCTGCGGTTCACCGTAACAAGGGAGTGAAACTCGAAGCACTCTCCCCACCCTCCACAAAGAACACACCAGACCGACTAGTCCTGGCCCTGCCTCCCCCCTCTTCCTCCTCTTCAGCCATAACCACGACCCGGCCGCTAGCTTTCTGAGTCAGGTCAGCGGGTGGGGGTGGGGGCTGCAACCCAGCCCCCCCCCCCCACACACACACACACACATAATCCCTGCCCCATCCCTACTCTGTTGCTGCCTTCATGTCCTCCTCGCACAGCTCTATATTCTAGTTGCGAATATGTAGGCCACATTTAGGTCCTTTTGGTGAGAAATATGTGTATAGTAGTTTTACTTTGGTGAACTGCTTAACTGTACAATTCAAATCCATCATTTATTCTGCATGACAGTTAAAATGATACATTAAAGTAGATGACTCCAAACCATGGTGTTATCCAGTATTAATTTCAGTATTTTTGCTGCTTAAAGCAACTATTAAGATTAAGTAGTCTGCTAAACAGGTGGTAATAAAAGGTGCAGCACTCTCAGCTGTATAAATTGTAATATTTATGAATAATCAGGCATCACAATAGTCAATTAATGCATTCTGCAGCTAATATATGCAAGGGTGTTCATGAATATTAAATACTGACACACCACACAGCACGACACCAAGCATGACTGAAACAGGGGTCCCTGCATAAACAAAGATGATCTTTTACTTATTTAAAAAAGTAGGCTACTTATCACATACATTTTTATCTCTAATTTGCATTATTGCAAATTATGAACGTATAATGTCGTTGAGTCAGATCATGTGCTGAGCATACACACTCCTTGAAACGTGTAACGTGTCATTGTAAGTGACAGTGAAGTCTGAGAGAATGGCATTTTATTATTATTTTTGGCTTAGAATCGTGGTATTTCAATCCGCTCCTGAAGGCAACACGTCTATTTTCCCTTGTCTGTCTCTCCTCTGGAGCCCTCTGATTGGACGGAGTGGCAGTCTGTCAGTTTGTGGACGAGGCGTGGGCGTGAGCCTGCTATGTGTGCTCTGCTCTAGTAGAGGAAGGACAGGCTGCTCTGAGCGGCGGAGGAAGGAACGGGAAAACATACAATGCGTTAGCCACGGGCAATGGCTCGCCCCCAAATCTCCTTCTAATTCACTATACGAGCCGCTCCGAAACAAATATGGCGTGAGAAAAACCGTGGAAAATAAGTGCGAAACTGTCGGGAGTTACTCGTAGCGGCGGACCCTGCTGCCGCTGACTGGAAGTTTTTTTTTTTTATTTTTTTTTTTCCATCGTGGGGCCCCGACGGTGGCGGCGGCTCTCTCCCCGGAGCGGTGTCCCGGTCTGCCCAGCCTCATGCAAAACCTAACGGCCCCTAGCGGCCCCGGGAACTCCAATGTCACCTGCTCCTGCAACTGCTCTGCTTCCCAGCCACAGGGAATGGAGATATGTGAGTAACATTTGTTGCGTTTCTCCTCACGTTAAAAATCTACCAAGAGACTTCAGTGCCCTCTCCGTTGTATGTGTACTCTCCACTGTAGCAACAGAAAAACAACAAATCAGACAAAGTGTTAATCCAAGACCAATTCTGCTGTTAACTCGCTATCGACCGTTTCCTCTCACACTGATAGGCGATAATACTTCTATAGGGACTTACAGTAGGCTATGTCTAATATAAACTTTATGGTGACCTTAGAGTATTTACTGGTGTTTATAATCTCTTGTATTGTCTATATTTGACTTAAAGTTTGTACCACACAATATTGAGTTTATAGTGTTTTGGTTATATCAAACTTTATGTTATGACTAAGCTTTTAGTAACCATTAACATTACATAGACATGCTGTAACGTTAGTACTCAACAGTTAGATTACAATGGAAAAGCATGTCATATTCGTATAGCATTAGCATTTTATACTTATATTTTAGCTCTTGATATGTAATAAAGATTTACTGTAGTTGCTTTTAACGAGAAGTCTTCTATTGTGAGTTTTCCTTTACTGTTTCTTCTTACTTTAAGTTATCTGCTTTACATTTCATGGACGTTTTCTGCCATAGGTGTTGGTTTTATATTTAAACTTGAATATTTAGCCTTATAGGCCTGCTGGGCTTTGCATATGCGCTAATGGATCACCACAGAGGGTTAAATAGTTTGCCTGTCAGCATAGACAGGAAACGCTGGAATGGTATGTTATGTCTGTCTGCCTTCTGAGCAGCCCAGAGAGAAACTATCATTATGAGCTCTGCCCTAACACTGCTGCCTGCTAGATCCACTGCAGATGTTCCTCTTATGACTGAACCAGAGACCGACAGACAGACAGACAGGTAGAAATGCAGAGGACAGCCAGACAGTGTATGTATCCAGTCTGACAGATCTGCAGACAGACAGAAGAAGACAAATAACAAGAGGATGCACCTAGCAGACATGCAGGTAGATTTATAACCAGATAGCTAGACAAGTACCGACAGAGATGTAGATAGACACATCCCAAGCTAGACAGGCAGACATATTGACAGACAGACAAGCTACAGACGGATGGACAGAGTTACAGTGATGTGTAATTTCCATCAGGGCCGAGGCCAGGCCTGGGCAAAGTGAGGATATTAGATGTAGATTTGGCAGCTGAGCGTGGTTGCGCTGCCACCACATTGTAACCAAGAAGTGTGTGTGTTTGAGTGTGTTTGTCCGGCAGACGGACTGGTGTTCTACCATTCATTTTCTGTGGCATCATCGTGTTGCCAGCCAGGAAAAACACATAGTAAGGTATGAACTGGTGCAATCACAGACACACTCTCTCTGCTGTATAGCAGAGAGAGTGTAATTAGATAATCCAGTATAACTGCCTAAAACTTTCAAAACTGAGCAGACAAGCAGAGCTGCAAAACAAAGTTGATTGATACTTGCAGCGTATTTAACAGCGTAGTATATTAACGATTATGCATGCGACTGCGTTTGATACTAAAAAAATGCTGGCCTGGTATTTTTTATGTATTTCTGGTCATCTGAACATCTCACTAGTTGGAGGGAGCTCAGTTCACAAGTGGTTTGAAATAGCAGTGTCCTACTGTAGTGGCCGTCTGGTTTGAAAAGAGCTCTTGTTTGTCAGCTGTGTTGTCATGCAGACTCGGCAAGGCTGAATAATGTAGCTCATGCTTTGATGATTTCTCTGGCTGAAGAAAAGAGCTACAGTCTGCCTTTTTTTTTTTTTAAAGCGAAGCAGGCGGTCTCACTGGTGTTTCCTCTTTAGTCAGACGAGGAGGAAAATTGAAAGGGACTACAAACATAGAGGGATCACAGTGCAGACAGTGTGTCACGGCCAGGAATCGAACACTATGCTTACACATTGGGATTGTTGTTGCTGTGCTTGGATCTATTGTGTAGTACAGTTATCTCATATCACAGGTATGGTATTATAAAGTCCTGAGGTCAAACAGCACAGCTTCATAAAAGCTGTATTTGTGCACATTCTTTAGCTTAAACCTACTGTTAGCAGTCCCAGAAAATACTTTTTTCCTGTTAACCTTTTTAACCCACGGTGATAAGAACTATCATTCATCTAATTGAAAATCTAATTTTATAGAAAGTTAGATTTCTGTGTAAAGCTATAGTCCATGCAGGGTGACACCATAGGCAGGTCATCTACAAACATTTTCAACTCTTAATGGCACGTTGACATTGAGGCGGAGCCAACATTCACGTTGCTTTGATCTTGTGAGTTGATTGCCAGAGTTTGATCGTGTGAGTTTGATTGCGAGATCATATTGGAATCATTGCAGTTTAATTGCATTACTCATGCTACTCGCGCCACCTGCCGCTGGAGAGCTGTGGGCACCAAAAGCGTTTCTTTTTGTCATCATTTGTCATGGCCGAAATAACCACTATTGCTGCTTTGTACCTGTTGTAGAAGTGACCGATACATTGAAAAATCAAACGGCATCCTGTCTAGATTAATACTATCATCTGGAGAAGCAAAAACTGGTTGGTAAACATAATGACCGGTCACTGCTGTCAACGTTTTTTGTGCCTCTGATTCATGTCTTCATATCACTTGTAGTCCATTAATTTGTCACGATGTAACTTAATTTAAAGCAGAGCTCCACCAAAGAGCCTGCAATCGTTGCGGAAGGTTATCTGAATAAGAATTTTGGACGTGTGGGGGTGAACTATGTTCTTAGTTGAAGCTGACAACGGGACAATATTTTTATTTTATGTTGGCAATGCAAGCTGAAGCGACGTAGCAGATGACGTTGAGAAGTTGCAGTGAGACATATTTTAGGAGCACCATTTTCGGCAGTGCAGAGAGGTAGTGGCCCACACTAACTTAGTGTTGAGCCGGGAAACATGGCTAAAAGAGCTCTACAGCAAACAGATGTGCTGGGTGAGCCGTCATTCGTGGAAGCTAATAGAAGCTAGCTGACGTAAGCTGACAGCTAGGGCTGAAACGATTCCTCGAATAACTCGACTAATTCGATTACAAAAAATCCTCAATGCAAAATGACTTGCCTCGAAGCTTCGTTAAATCAATGTTACTAACGTTGCTGATGGACGGTGTTTCCGCTACTGTCGCACACCAGACGCGGCTCAGCCTGCTGCTGGCGACACATGCCAGAGCGTAAATAGTGAGGGTTTAAGAGAAGAGACAGGCTGGAGAAAACGACAGAAAGTGTCCAAAGTTTGGAATCATTTCAAATATAATTAAAACTAAAACTCTGTACAGTGTGTCTAATGCAAAATCAAACTAGCTTACCACAATAATAGCACGACGTTAGTGCTTTAGCATCTCAACAGAAAACATTGAGTCTAACTTAATCATCCATTCCACGAAGAGGACCAACAAAAGTAAATCACAGAGTCGTATGGACGATGAAACTACATCAAACACAACAACTACCAAAATCAAAGACAAGAAAATACGTAGTGGTGACCACGATCTGAGCTGGCGCGCTGACTATTCCTTCAGAAAAACAGCTGATTGTTGCGCATCTCTCTCTCTCGCTCTCTCTCTCTGAAAATAGGTTAAGTATAACTAATATTTACATACATGTCTAGTTTTGGTTGTTTAAAAACATTAAAAAAAAAAATTAAAAATTAAAAAAAATATCAGATTAATCGATCAATTAAGTGCTAGATTAATCGATTACAAAAAGAATCAATAGCTGCAGCCCTACTGACAGCTGACCAAGTAGATGTATTTGAAAGAATCCGGCCGTTGTGGCAGACGAAGGTCCAGTCGGGAGTTTGGATGGAGAGTCCACTGAAGTCCACTGTGATCTGAAGGGCTAATCCTTGCTAGATCACTAGCTAGCTGTAACAGTTAGTCGGGAGGTTGACTGCTAACGTTAGCCAGCTGAAGCTAACAGTCGATCGATGGTGAGTAACGTACGTCACACAGGCTGGCAGCAGCATAGAGTCCGGAGTTGATAAGTGGGGGGGGGATAGAAAGGTGTTGAGAATTATCAACACCTAATCTAAAACTTAGGGTACTTAATTTACTAGAAAACACAACAAAATATTAATTTTGCGGATTGTGAAGGACGATATTCACGCCAGCGTCTTCATGTTCCAACATAACATTTTTTTGAAGTGGTAAATACATGTTTCGGAGTATCCTCCAGGCATATGGACTTTTAACCCTGGTTGTTGTCCTCGGGTTGTTTTATGGGTTCCATACATCGTTCTATGCAAGTAATAATTTCATTGAATTTTGGGTGTTTCATTCAATTTTATAGCATTTGAAAAAAAAAGTTTAAATGGTTTTAAAACAGTATCCTGATTAAACTTTAAAATACACCAGTCTGTGATCCACTTGTTAGTCAAAATAATTCATCATTTCTGCTTTTTTACCTAAAAAAATGAGGTATAATGTCATATAAAATTGGTTTATTGACCATGAATAAAGAAAAATTTGAAAGCTTCTTTGACAAAAACTTGAAAATGCCAAAAGCATGTTTGTCGTAGCGTCGTGGGTGCGGTGTATATTTTCCTGCTTTTTTGTCCTTTGCCAATCACACCTATGATTACTGTCTTTCTTAAACAAGTGGAGAAATGCCATGACTGTGTGAGGTCATTTCACTTGTACCTAATACAACCCCTTTCTTTTTTTAAACCCAGAGACATTATCTTGATCGCTGTGCAGTGGCTTGTTTTGTATTATGAATTCCAGAAGATTCTTAAACAAAGTGAAACTGTGCCAGCAATCAGGAAAATAATCTGAAAAACAAGGATTAAAAACTAGAAATTACAATTAACTTTTTTAATGTAGTGTAGTAACTTCAAAATTTATTTATTTTTGCTTGCAAGAAGTAATTTAATTAAGTCAGGTAGTAGTCATCCGCAAGTAATTGAAAAATAAGCACTTTCTGTTGTGTGACAAGTACCTTCTTAACTTAGTAACTTCTTAATTTTTGTCTTTTTTGCCTGGAAAAAAAATCAATATCAAAACTCAATACATTTTTGGTATGACCGAAATGTGTCTATAGCACTAAGTACAAACAAATGTCAAGTACAGAAGGCTGACATTTAAAGTCTGGTTAGATTTATGTCCTGTTTACTTAGTCTTTGATCAGTTAGTTGATTTAAATCAAACCGTTGCCAATTTATTACTCTTATTTGTGGCAAAGTTCTTAAATCAATCAATAAAACTTTATTTATGTAGCACCTTTCAAACAACAAAATGCAATTCAAAGTGCTGTAAAGTGATTGAAAAACAGCAGACAAAACAAAGAAAAAAGAAAAAGTGGATTTAGAGATTAATGCAATTATATAGTTGCTTGTCTTTAGACAGGGTTTGTGCGGGTCTTAAAAAGTCTGACATTTCAAAATCAAAATTCAAGTCTATAAGTATTGTGTCTAGGTCTTAAAAACAGGTCTTAATTTTTCTACCTCCATGTAATGCTACCTCTAATGCTCATCGAAATGCTCTCGCAGCGCTTTAGAATGTTTTTTTTTTTTTATTGTGTGGTGTTGTAGTTCTTTCTTTCGCTAGTGCAAATATAATTCTCTTCATAACGACTACAAATGAAACAACATGCAACTTAAATTGCAGCCAATCAGCTTTAGTGTTACTGGTGTGAGTCTCTTTCGATTTGTACCACAGACATAAAAAGGATTTTATTCTTTAGGTATGTGGATGTAGAAGTTTAGCAATACTTGGCTTAAAAAAACTGAATTTAGGGCAAAAAGCCAGTTGCTTACTACGTATTTGAAGCCTACTGCTTCTTATGCGAGCGAGAAAGCAATTAAACTGGGAACGTTGGGTATATGGGCGCTGGAGTCTCATGCAGAAAGTGCTAAAACATCTAACTGCTGTGAAGGGTCTTCAGCTAACGAAAGCCATCAGCCAGTTCTGCTGAGTATCTGGCGGCTCCAGCCCCGGCACCAGCATGACCTCCATGCTCCCTAGGTGAGACCAAGACAGCAGCTCCGCAAGTCTGTGTCAATTTTGGATCAGAGCCAACAGAGCGGAGGTGCTGTGGGTTGGATACTGAAACTAGGTGCCAATATGTAACTACCGGACTGAATAGGAACTTGGATTTAGGTGCCTCATTTTGGTGGTGCCACTTAAATGCCTGTGCTGCTCTCTGGTGCTTTAAAATGCACATCAACCGAAGCATTGATGCAGCAAGTAATGTTAGCCTACCGTTAGCCAGTAGCTACTTGAATACGGTTAAATACTGAAAGCTAAACGGTGTACAGTGTGGCAGTATTTCACACTGGGACGTCCAACAGTCTGCAGTTAAGACACAGAGTAGCTGCACCATAGACACTGGTGGTGGTTTCAGAGTTGTCGGAGAAACCACACAGACGGGACTTAATGGTACGTTCAATTACAGTTGGGAAGCTGGTGGTGCATTCCATGTTTTTGTAAAATACCCTTTTGTCATCTAGTGGTTATGTTTTTGTCGTGAAACTGCAATTGACTGGTAAAATAAGTTTGTTTTAAAGTATTGTTTTAGGACCGGTATCGGAAAAAAACGAAACCATACCCAACCCTACTCTGGGTCCTCCACAGGGTGACTAGACACCAGACCTATAATGCAAATGAGGTAATTGGAGAATTGTTTTAGATGATGTTTCCTGACTATGACATCTGACATTTTTTTGTTGCGTTTTTGATGTCGTTATATAGGTCTTAAATTTAATTTATGATGGTCTTGAAAAGGTCTTAGAAAGTCTTAAATTTGACTTTGTGAAACCTGCAGAAACCCTGGGTTAGACATTTAACATACGAACATTGGCATTTTTGACCAAACGAAAAATGGTTTCAAGACATTTACATTTCTTGTTGTAAGGCATCCGAAAATTGTCTTTATTGGTACCAAAACTCAGATATAATATTGGCACTAGTATCAACAAGAAGAAGAAAAAACTTTTAAATGTGTCTCTCTAAAGAAAGGACTGGAAGACCCTTGTATTAAATAATGATCTTAGAATATCATATCATATAATAGAATTATTATTAATATCCTCCTGGTTCTTTTGATGCACACATAGTAGTATATAGTAGCACTATACATGGACTTGCCATCTGGGAAAGGTCTGAGTCCGTGTGTCAGAGACTTGAGTAGCTGTCTGCGTCTCTGTGTATGTAACAGTTAGCCTGCAGCAGAGGCCAGCCAGCCAGACGGCTGTAAACGGCCTGATCTGTAATCCTATGTATGAGTGGTGTTAGTGTGTAGGTGGCAGCAGGGTCATCTGTCAACTACCTCAGGCCAAACACGCACACGGCTACTTGTTGACTCTCCCTCAGACACACACACACACACACACACACACACACACACACACACACACACACACACACACACACACACACACACACACACACACACGCTCAGACAATATTTACTCTGCAGTCTCCCGCCAGACAGCCAATCCAATTTCTCACTAAGCTCTTAGTTTTTTTGGGGCTAGTTTTTTGCCCCCCTTTTTTGTTTGGTTTGTTTGTTCGAGGTGTTGTTCATTTGGAATTGGTTTGGCTTTTTTATTCAGTTTTACTATTAATGAATTTCAATAATAAGCCCTGGAAAAAAGAGACTTCAAACTGTGAGTCTGACACCTTGGGGAGGGGAGTGTCTAAGACAACCAAACAACAGCATTTAAAAAGAAATCTTTTTTTCTCCCAGACAGATTTATTTTGTGATCACTGCTTCTGTAATTAATTTCACAGGAAATTTCTACACTTCGTTAGTGTCTCTCAGTGGAGTCCTTATTCACTCTGCCACCTCTCCTGAGCTGAGGGGTTGTGGCAGTGAACAGTGGTGCTCGACCTGCAGCATTTAAGAATGAGCTCTTTGTTTTATGTAAGTCAGAGGAGTCCCCAGACCCTATTACACCATGGGGGGGTGTAAGGTAACTTTAACACATTTTCTGGTAGAGAGCACTGCAACAATATTCATATTGTAAAGTCATCTGGAGAGAATATTATAGTTTTCTCAATTACATCAACATAGCAAATTCAGGATGCTGAAAAATTTATCTTAATTAGCCATTGCCTTTGGGTGTTTTTAGCGTCTTAAAATCCAATACTACCCTTATATTTTATCTTAAGCTTAAAGGTTATTTTATACTGTCTTCTATGTCTATACTATTTTCATTATCTGCTTGTTCCAGATCTTTATTGAAGTTATATGAAGCCAACAATGAGTGAAATGGGACAGATTGTTTTAATCATAGATTATAAAATGTCAGCAAATAATGAATAGTTCCTAGAGATTTCAAATGTCTGACCAACAGTTGGGGCCAAACCCAAAAGATAAGTAATTTACTTTAAGACACACAAAAAAATATTCAGATCGGAGAACATCATACCAGTGAATCTTTTGCAATGTTATCCTTAAACAATTACTTTAAATGGTAAATTGATTTTACAAATGTTTGGCAATTTTCTATCGATTGACTGATTAATCAACTAATCGTTGCACCTCCACATTGAAATATTTAACCCCAAGTTTGCATGTTTTTAGCTGCACCAATCCATAAAATGGAAACCTTCTAGGGGCACCCTGGTAGCTCAGCTGGTAGAGCGTCTGCCCCATGTACCAAGGCTCAGTCCTTACCGCAGCGGCCCAGGGTTCAGTTCCGACCTGCGGCCCTTTGCTGCATGTCTTTCTATGTAAACTTTGTGATCTCCAGCAGAATTTAAAATAAAGTTCTGTGGGTTTGAACAAAGTTTGGCTAAACATGTAATGATTTACCACTGGTGGGTCAATGGTAATGTTTTGGAAGAGGGGCAGTATGAGAAACATAATGTTTTTTGAACATCAGAGCATGTAAACCTATTCTAGTAGACCCCAAGAGTACAATGTGATGCCGAAAAGGAGTATTAAGGCTACGTTCAGATTGCAGGCAAAAGTGGCACAAATCTGCTTTTTTTTTGGGGTCAAGTGACCAGATCAGACTCTTCAGAAGTAGTGTGAACACTCAAATCTTGCCCAGATCATATTTTTTTCAAAACAGATTTAGACCACTTCCATATGTGGTCCTGAATCAGACCCAGGTCTGATTTTTTTTTTTTATTTCATTTTTTATTTTTTTATTTATTTATTTCATTTTTTCTTCAATGCGGCCGCAGTGTGAACAACCAAGGCGGATTTGATGCAACTTTTACGTCAATCTACATCGACATTTGTCACAATTATGCGCAGGCGGGAGTTAGCCCTAGACACAGACAGTAACATTAAAAACTTGACTAGGCCTACAAAATGGAGAACAGTGATGGAGCAAGTCAATGGAGGGAGAGTGAGGTGTTAGACCTAATTAGTGTACGGGGAGATACTTCAATTCAATCAAAACTAGAAGGATCATACCGTAACAGCTCTGTTTTTGAAAAAATTGCAAATGAAATGGAAGAACGGGGAGGAGAACATGGCTGCAGTGTCAAAGTAAGGTGAAGAGCCTTAAAGCTAAATTTAAAGAAACGAATGATTCCAATAACCGAAGCGGTCATGGTCGCATCACCTGCCCAGCGAGCATAGCGGTGTTTTGGGCGATAAACCCAGCTGTCAGCCGTTGGAGCTGCTGGATAGCTACGAAGCAGGCGAAGAGGAGCCTGAAACTCCGAGGAGTGAAATTGCCAATTTGGCTCTCTTTCTCTTCATTCTTCTCCTCATCAGCACCTGCTCATTAATGTTACGGCTGCCATTACACAAACATTTTGAAATAAAAGCGGAAATGCTTACTTCCTTCATAACCTCCCTAACTTTAGTGCAACAGCGTGCTGCATCTAATGTCATTGTTGTTGGTCTTTTGCGCATGCGGGTCAGTTTGAAACCGCAAACAGTTAACACTGGAATCTGATATAGGTCACATTTTAAAAGGTAATGTGAACAGCCACAAAAAAAATCAGATCTGAGCAAAAAATCTCAATTAAGCATTAAGACTTGCTGTGTGAACGTAGCCTAATAAGGGCTCTTTAACAAGGTGCATCTGGAGACACGTTCTACTGGCAGGTGTGAACACACGTACTTGTGATCGGATCACTCAGCACAGATGTTAAAACTAGGGATATCTCGATCTTTTTTGACCCTAGATCTGATCCGATTTTTTTTTTTAATAATTAATAACTGCCGACACAGAGTCCCGATCCGATACTTTTTGTTTACAGAAATAACTAAGTAAACAAAGTAACTAAAATATGTCTTAAGCTTAATACATTTAACTTAGTGCAGCAAATTAGTGTTTTCTCTCAACACCGAAACAGTTCTCTTTAGGATCCCAGCAAACCCCCAACCAAAACATAAACAGTTTCAAGTTTCGGAAAATGTGTTGCCGTATAAACCTGCAACTCAATAGTGTGTTGGTTCTAAAAAAATATTGAGAAGGTATTAAAAATGGTATTAAAAGGTATTGAATTTACCTCCAGGATTTCTGTATATACCCTGAGTAAGGTAATCAGGGTAAATGCCGATCCCCGATCAGTTAAAAAATGGCAAATCCCGATCCAATACTGTGATCGGGAATTGGGACATCCCACTGTAAACCCAGAATTGGTTGTAATTTAATTTCTTATTACTACTTCACTATTATTCTTTCGTGTTTTGTTAAAGGGCCGCAGGTCGGAGTCGAACCCGCGGCCGCTGAGTGAACCTCTATATATGGGCATGCACTCTACCAGGTGAGGGACCCATGCTAGAGCTGCCTTAAAAGTTCGGCCCGAAAAGGACTGAGCCTGACAGAATTCGGCCCGAGCCGATTGACAGAACCCGTCGGGTTTGGGCAGAGATCTTCAGCTCTAACCCGTGCGCTGATCCACTGATTATCTTAACTGCAGTGATGAAATAAATCCATGTCATTTTAAGTTTTATGTCAAGTACTTAAGTAAAAATACTGATTCTCCAAAGTTCAGTTCAAAAATCTTTAGAATAATATGCAAATTAATTGTTAGATCAATGACAAAAATAATCATTAGGGACAGCCCTAAACAGAAATAACAAATAATACTTGGAAAATATTAAATTAAAGAAATGAGGTTGGAAGGACAGGTTACCCAACCTATTTTCTGACAAAGAATAATGTAACTTATAAGTGGACATATTATGCTTTTCTGTGTTTTCTGTCATATCTACAATGTTATAACATTGAATTTTATGTTAAACGTGCCCCCCCCCAAAAAAAATTCTAATAATGAGGTAAACGTATTTAAGAGAAATCCCCGTGAGCTAAAATGTTCAGATTTCCAACTTTTTTGAACTCTTCGGTTTCAACAGTTTTTTTCTACTCTCGGCTAAGTGTTTCGCAACTCTAAGCTGGCCTTATATGATTGGTCATCTGCTCCAGGTAGGAAGGACTGGAGTGTTTTTTTTTTTTTAAAGTGTTAACATGTCACATGTAGCTACATGCTAACGGCAGTAAAATATGTCATCTTGGCTGCCAGTGTTGTTAAATTCTCCCCAATTCCAGGTCACATTACTCCTGAACATTTCTGGTTATGTAGTATTTGGAAGCCTTTATCTGCAATTTTTGGCAGAAGAAAGTGCTGCTATATTGACCAGATTTACCGGAGCTAAAACCGGGACACTTTGCGCGCGTGACTGTAGTGCTCGTGCACGCACCCGCTTTTTAACGTATGTGCCAGCCCAGGTCAGACATAGACAGATTAGACATAATTTTGCCAACAGCACGTAGGCCTACTGCTCACAACATAATGGGGTATCTCAGTTAATATTCATGAATTTTCTTGGTATGTAGCCTACATATCTAAGAAATAATAGGCTATTAAAAGACATTGAGTGAGTTTTGTGTGGGACCAGCTTTATTTTTCAGAATTAAAGCATTCTTTTGGAAAATGCACCCACTGAACTTGTGAAAAGGTATTTCATTGCATGGCACTAAACAAATTATTTGGAACTGCTGCCACAGGCTTGAACTAAAGTTATGGTAACACTTTACAGTAAGGGTACATTAATTATGAATTCATGCATGAATTAATTTATTATTTGTGCATTACTTCATTCCTTTATATCTTATGAATCATCAGGAATTGAGTTCATACCCTCTCATTCATGACCTCATGCATGAACCACACATCAACTAAAGCATTAGGTAAGCGTAAAGAAAATGTACCTAAACAACGATCAATGATCACCAAATTTCTCTCTCATATTGCTCCTCATAACCAGAGCAATATGAAAGAGAAATTTGGTAATCAGTGATCGTTGTTTGGTGATTGACTGACACACACACATTGTTAAAAGCATACACTGGATGCTTTATTAGTCTTTCTCTATGGGTTTAGTTAATGATCGGGCTATAATAAGACCATGTCGGCTATGTAATCGCTGACAACCGGGACATTGTCATAAAACCGGGACATTTTAATGTCCCGACAGGCTTTTATCGGGACTCGGGACAAGCAATTCAAAATCGGGACGTCTGGTCACCTTACTATAGTTATCTATATCTATATTATCTGTGATTTTTGATGGTAGGAAGTGCTGCTTAGTTCCATTACAATCTAACGTTAGCCTAGTGCTGATAAGTAAGTAGCTGCATGCTAACGCAAGATAGCTGTAGTCTTGGTGGCCAATGCTGGTCATTTCTCCCCAATTTCGGGTCACTTTACTGCTGGGACATGTCCAGTTGTGTAGTATTTTGTTTAGAAGCCTTTATTGGTGATTTTTCTGCTATATACTCTTTTGCAGTGGCTCCAGCTCTAGTGAAACAACAGTAGCACGTAGCTGCGGAACACAGATTCCAGGAAACACTGGCCAATCAAAGCAGACTGGGCTTTCTCAGGAGGGGGGCTTAAAGAGACAGGCGCTCCTACAGAGTCTCATACAGAGGGTGGATACAGGTGCAGCAGCCATGTGCAGTATGAGAAAAACAGTGACATCATATTAGAAAGCACAGCCAAAACTCAGTAACAATAGTGTTAGCCAAGATGCTAACGGCATTGATAACTAAGCCAAACGGTGCTGTCACTACTATTTTAGTGATTTATTGTCACGTTACTGAGAATACAGCTGTAAGAAAGTAATATTTGAAGTCAAAGCTAACTCTGACAGCTGTAGGGCAGCTAACATTAACTTTAGCTTTCTCCATGAAGCTCCCAGCTAAGCTCCTATAACTCGCGACGCAGTTAGGAAACAAGAACAAGCTAACTAATAATAACATAAGCATTTTGGCTTGGTGGATTTTAAATATAATAGTGGATATTAAAGTAATGTTAAAACTATTTCCTATCCTTCCTAATCTTCACGAGATTTTAACAATATTTTAAAGAAAACTGAAATGATAAAATATGACTGGAAAAATAGTCACAAAATGAAAAATGAGCACTGTGAAAGGTTTTGCCACATACTCAAAAGGCTTATCTCCTCTATAACTAACCTCTTCAGACCTAATAACTCTGGCGTCCCTCTATCCTACCAAACCTGTCCCTACAACCTATAAATAGAAAAATGTATCATTTCTTACACTGCACTATAACAATTTTTCTTGTATTTGTATCCTATCATTTTTTAGCCTATTTTATTTTCATTACTGTTTTTTATTGGTCTTTAATGTTTTATGTAAAGTACTTTAAATTTCCTTGTTGCTAAAAGGTGTCAAAGAAATAAAGTTGCCTTGTCTTGCCCAACAACCTCCAGCCTGTCAGTCAGTCACCAGGACTAAAGAGAACACCTGTCTTTCTCGGAAGGGTACATTAATTGCACGGCGATCTTGCTATTATATTATATTGCAGCAAACGCTGTCTGCATGAAATTTTGAAAAGTGTGTGTGTGTGTGTGTGTGTGTGTGTGTGTGTGTGTGTGTGTGTGTGTGTGTGTGTGTGTGTGTGTGTGTGTGTGTGTGTGTGTGTGTGTGTGTGTGTGTGTGTGTGTGTGTGTGTGTGTGTGTGTCGGAGGTGAGCCCCTCTCTCTGTGAAACATGCAGAGAGACAGAGAAGCTTGTGCTTACGCAGTCTCAGGTACTGAAATTAGCCACCGATTGATTTAACGTGAATTTGTCCTGAGTAGTACCAACGTAATTCTGCAATTGTGTACTGATATCGCGAGACAACTTTTACTCAACGAGAAATATTGTGGGACAAGATCTCGTCACACCTCTAACAAAGAATGGTTGACGTAAGAAGAGTCCCCTTTTCATTTTTATTTTCTATGTAGATGCACTCCCCTACAAAATAACCCCAGTAATCGAGAATGATTTATTATTTCCAAATAGAGCAGTTTATGTCATCTTTTTAAAAAAAAAATTCATATCACCATATATAGCGCAGAAAAAAAATCTGTTTTTTCTAATGTTGTGCAGCCCTACAACAGAGCTTCGTTGTATCAGTGGCAGTTGGTAGTTAAGTTACCTGAGAATAGGGGGCTTTAAGCCGGGTACACGGCACAGTGAGCTGCCGTCGTTTCGGTGGACATTACGGTTAAGTTTAGGCGACAAAAAGTGAGTGTTATGGGGTGACGGCACCAAAATGACTAGTTAAGTTTAGGAAAAAGATCATGGTTTGGATTGAAACTCTCCAAAGGAACACACATTTCCCTTCCTTAGTTTTCCCTTGGCAAAGTGAACTTCGCTCCCTGGCTTGTACATGCTGTGTTTTATGAAAGTTCTTTAAGTAATAAACAGAAAGCATTTTAAATTTAAAAAATGGGGGACAATATTTATAGGCTTTTAAGCCTATAAAATTGTCCCCCCCCTTTTTTGTGCTGATCCGAAAATGTATCCAATCCATGACTCAAAACCGTGATCCGATCGATCCGAACCATGAGTTTTATGATCTGTTGCACCCCTATATAAAGTAAAAGATTTCTTAAATGAAAAATCATTATATACTCTGTATTGTTCCCTTGTGCTCCCATACATAACTTACTGTGTGGAAGTATGGGGAACTACATATAAAACACAATTCATATAAAACACTGTTCCCTACAGGGAACCAACAAACTCTTTTGTTTTTTGAAATAAAGGCTCCAAAATGTAAAGACTTAGTTGAACTAAAAACATAACAAATCATGTACAAAGCAAATTACCAGAAAGTATCCAGAAGTTGTTTACAATAAGAGGATGTCAACATGATTTAAGAGGAGCTTGTAAATTCAATCCACTTAGTGAGCACCAATGCAAAATATCATTGTATTTCAGTTAAAGCAGTATATCTATGGAACAGCTGTCTTGAGGAATTGAAAAAATGTTGGACACTCAGTAAGTTAACTGTTTAAAAGTAATGTACTGAAAGAATATGAAAATGGTTGAGCGGAAATTAAGTAATGGCAAAAAAGGGTGATACATGTTTAAGCTGTGTTTGCCTTGATCTGGATTGTGCAACTGTGCTGTATATATGATTGTTTTGTATGGGCTGCTTTGACCACTTAGGCTATCACAGCAGACGTTGCGACTTAAGAACACGAATGTGATGTATGTAGTAATTCTACATAGTTCAAATGAATGAAAAAATAGGCTATACAATCTATTTATTAACTGGTAGTTAACTTGCAAAGTGCTAACTTTGCACTAGCAAGTTGCGTTTTAAGCTCTTTTTTTTCTGCTCGTGGTTCTCTGCTGGATAGTGCTCACAGCAGAGAGCTAAATGTCACTATATCGATGAGGACTAGCGGGTTAAATCGGCCGTCCTACACACAGTGTATAGCAGGCAGACATACAGCTGACACTCGCAGATGAATGAGTGGAGACGGACTCAGACATACACGCCACTAACCGCTGTGGACCGCTGTGTCGGCCCTGCAAGCGGTTTCAGGAAAGTGGCTGCATGTGTCCACGATAATGCATGGATGATAATGGCTGCGCATCCAGTAAGTAGTCTGCAGCTGTCTGCGGACATGGAGTGCGGAACGTGTGTCCAAGCATGTGTCTCAGTGAAAAAGGTCAATCCTTGCGTCATTTCAAATGTCCTGGCAGCACCTTCACTGCTCAGTGCTCCAGCACCAGCAGCAATCACAACCTTGTCATGGGCTGCTGGGGCTCCCTTTGCAAGGTTTTCTCTGCCATTATACCGCTTAGGTGTAGCGCTTAAGCGTTTTTGCACAGCGTTTGAACGTAAAAAATGGAGAACATCTGGACGAGCCAACCATAGACTGTAGAGGAGCCGACGTACAGGACAGGCGTCCGCTCATTGTCTTCTGCACACGTGCCACATGACGGTTCGCATACACAGTGGCACTATGTCACAGCCACACACACACACACACCATGCATTTTGCACACACATACAGCGGCAGCTGCAGCCCACACATTAGTGAGTGTGCGGTGGAGAGAGAGAGAGAAAAAGAGAGGGAGGTGGGTTTGTCAGTGAGTATGAAATTAGCAGTAACATGTAACAGTGCAGAGTGTGTATAGTTTATCTGTCGGTGAATAAATAAATAAACACTCAATACCCAAGCCAAGTTCCTGTGTCTTGCTTGCTATCTGCTGGTTAAAGTGAATGGGGTTAGCTGGCAAGGAGATAGCGACAACTTCAGCACAGGGTTACTAACTTAAAGTGGGCTGGCTTTAAGGTGGACCAGCTATTCTCATTTTAGTGACAAGCTGCTCCTCTATGTTTTGCTTTATGGCGTTTTTCCATTACATGGTACCTGCTCGACTCGCCTTGACTCTACTCGCCTCGGCACACTGTACGTCCGTTTTCCATTGCAGATTTTAGTACCGCCTCAGCGTGGCTGGTCGTTATATGCCTGCTCGACGCACACACACCAGCGCACAATTATAAACATCAGGCCACTTGAGCTTGTTTTACAGTTTTGTGGAGGCTCCACGCAGAGCTTTCGCTGTAGCCTATGAAAGTGGCCTGATGTTTATACTTGTGCGCTGGTGTGTGTGCGTCGAGCCGGTCATGTGTGTGTGTGTACGTAGGCTACGGCGAAAGCTCTGCCTGGAGTCTCCGCAGAACTGTAAACAAGCGGCGCCGCAGAAAACTGCCGTGACCTAACGCAACACACACACAGAACGTCGAAGGTGTGTTTTTGTTGCCACAGCCAGATGACACATTTAGTTTCAAATGAAGCTAGAGGCAGCAAAAAAAAAAAACACAGCTGGCTAAACTATTTAAAAATAGCGGGTTTGTTCAGGACACCCCCGTCTGTCGCTTTCACGCCACCTTTTCGGCTCGCCTCAGCTCGCTTGGAACCTTGACTGAGGTGGTACTAAAAAAAGTACCTGTTAGCAGGTACCAGGTACTTTTTTTCGTAATGGAAAACCAAAAAAAGCGAGTAGAGGCGAGTCGAGCAGGTACCATGTAATGGAAAAGCGCCATTAGAGATCTCTGACGACCACTAAGCTTTAGGCAAATAATTGCGCGATGACGTCACCAACATGCTAATGAGCGTATCACGTCATTTGCACCTAAGCTCTCATACACCCAGGGAAAATCCTGCCTTTGTGTCTAGATTCTGCGTCCCCCTCCACCCCACGCACACACAGGCGCGCACACACACCCCAGACCTTGTCCCTTAGTTCCCAAAATGCCCTTGGGACCAGGGCAGATTTGTAGTCCTAGTGTGCTTTGAAGACAGGCCATCCATCAAGTGTGTAAGTGTGACTGTGATGGGGGTCATTTGTAGACTGTTGTCTTGGTCAACATCTATTTACACACAGTTTGATTGTTTAAGATGCTAACGATTTTAAACCCTTCTTGACCAGATAATAGTAAGATGTGTCCTTGGTGATCAGACTGTAAATGGCTAAATCATAACTAAATAGTAAGTACATGATAATTCCAGGCCTTTGGTTGTACTTTATCTAGGTAGATACAGTTTCCTCTCTTTCAGACTTGTCAGAAGCAGTCAAATATCAGAATGATGCATCTGATTTGAAGTTACCTTTTTTAAGGGGAAATTGACGTGTTCCCAACAGATAACAATACTAACAGTAACTAACACTAATAACGAATATGTGTAGGCATCAGAATCCCCTTTTTCTTTTTTCTTTTTTTGTTAGATATTTTTATTGAAACATATGGCACAATGGAAAATAAATTACAGTGAGGTAGTGATAACACAATTAAAGGGAAGGAGTAAACAAAAAAGTAATTGTGTCAAGTATTGTTTGTGTCTTAAGAGGTCAACAAAAAGAGAGCCATACTTAGCTGTTTTTTTTAACTGTACAAAATCTAAACAAACATACATATACAAAGCAAAGAAAATACAAAATTCAAACAGACATACACAAATACACACAGGCAGAAAAAAAACTAATAAAAAAACCCACAATAATTGATAAATGAAAATAAAAGGGGGGTGTTCCATCAATCAGGGGGTAAACAAGAAGAGATTTAAAGAAAGTTAAAAAGGGCTGCCACTTACTGTAAAACTTATTGGAATCACCTCTCAGAGAATATTTTATCTTTTCTTATTTCAGAAAAAACATAATATCCCTTAGCCATTGAGTGCTGGAAGGGGCTTTTGTAGATTTCCAGTGCAGAAGGAGATGTTGTCTCGCCAGTAAAGATGTGAAAGCAAAGATGTCTAATTGCTTTGAAGTAAATCTATTGTAATCCTCTGGGCATCCAAATATGGGAAGAGACTTTTACAGTCATCACAAGTATTTTGGAGATAGTATCAAAGTACCTCTGCCAGAAGGAAAAAACTAACAGCAAGAATAAAACATATGGGTTAGATTGCAGGGAGAGGCATGGTATTTGTCACAGCTGTCAGTGACAGTGGGAAAGATTTGTGACAGACGTGCCTTGGAAAAATGGATCCTGTACAATAGAGGTCGACCGATATGGGTTTTCTGTGGCCGATGCCGATCTTTAGAAGCAGGGTCAGCCGATGGCTGATAAATGCTGCTGATTTATTTTGGCTGATATTTGGCCGATATGTGCTTGTTTTTAAACCTCTATTTGAAAGATCAAATGTAACACTAATATACACAGAATTTCTCAACAAAAACATTTATTGAACACTTGTATACTTCAATTAAAAATGTATAATGTAAAAACATACTGTGTATTGTATAATGTATGAAAAATATATTAAATAAATGAAACAGGTAAGAAGAAAATAAACTTAGTCAAATAAACTTTTCAATGAAAAAATAAAGTTTAGTGCACTTAGCAGCATTTATTAAACTTCTTAAATACAAATCTGCAAGCTTCACAGAAAGTAACATGTTATTATTAATCTCAACACTATTTCCTTCTAACTCCTGTTGAATCACATAAGACCTGGGCTATCTAAAGTCAATTCTTGTTCAACTTGTTTGTTAGATCATTGTTCATTTGTTGAAGTGTTTTATCTGTGTTTTGGGGATCCTACTGTTACATGTCCTGTTGCACTCATTAGGATCTTATCTGAGCAGATTTCTGTCATTCAAACAACTCTTAGTTGTAATTTAAATCTCGTCCAGCCAATTCGTGCACAAGTCCATAGATGCAGTTAATGGATACAGGCACGGAGAACTGAAGGCTCTGTTAGCAACTATTAGCTCCATTAGCGGTTAGCTCCAGTTAGCTCCGTTATAGGAGTGGATGAGACTGCCACAGACAAGGGTAACAACCAGACTCTGATAAATGACATTCGGGGAGCTTCCACAGCGGTGTGGCCGTGGTGTTTTGTACGGTTTTATTAGTACAGTTAATCCCAAGGCAAGAACACCAGCAATATGCTACTACTAACGGTAGCGTCTGAGCCTGAAGTGACTGTGCGAGACACACGGCGCTAGACTTCACGAGGGGAGGGGCTGGAGGCAGCTGGTCTGGGTGCGCTGTAAAAAATTTCGCCTATTCATGTTTTTAACACTAGGCTGCCTGCAGATGCGCCTACCTATTAACGGCTTGATATACTGGGATATTGGCCGATGCCGATTATGTAAAAAAATGCCAAAAATCCAGAGAGGTTGGTAGAAATAGAAAAGCTGAGCAAAGCCAACAGAGGATGAGCCGCATGAATGTATCTCTAACTTGCACCATGGGGGATGCGTAGATTTGGACCCAAATGAGAGTTTGTGAATATGTGTTGCCCAGTAATATAGTTGGAAATTTGGGAGAGAGAGTCCAGCATTAAGTTTACATCTCTGAAGAGATTTACTTATTCTGGATGCCTTTTCACACCATAAAAATCTAGAAATGTCCTGATCAATAGTTTAAAAACAAAATTAGATGGGAATAGAGGGAGACATTGGAATAAAAACAAGAACTTGGGCAGAATGTTCAGTTTTGCTGTGTTGATCCTTCCTGTAAGCGACAAAGGTAAGCACCTCCGTCTTTGAAGGTCAGACTCATTTTTTTAAATTTTAGACATTAAAGGAGAACTCCGGGCAATTTTTACGTTAATTGTGAGCGCTATACTTTTTTGAGTACTGTCTATAGCAAAAAACACGAGCCGAATCGGTGCTAGCAACATCGAGCTACTGCAGCTAATGCCCAGAGCTCCCAGTTAGCTAAAACGGCAGTTTTGGGGGCATATCATAAAGAGTGCCTTTGTGCCTCTTAACAGATACAAAATGCAATTAAAATGTCTGTGAAACATGAACAGGGCCCTTACATGACAACAGATGCGTTTAGCAACTTAGCCATTGTTTAAATTCACCTACCCTGTTAGCTGCTAGCTGCCGTCTGGGATGAGTGAGTGTGTCCAGCCCGGCTTTGGTAATAATCATCAAGCAGCAGTTCCGTGTGTATTTGTAGCATAAATATCCATTTTGTGTGCATTCCATCTGGCGTTGGTGAGTAGGAGTCTTGTCCGTGTCGATCGTTGTGGTTTCCTTAGCCGGGCTAGCAGGTCCGGCCGGCGTCCCTGCTTCTGCCTCCTCCCCGCCCTCCTGGCTTCACGCAGCCGACAACAATCCAACGAGCGCCCGCTGGTCTGGTGGATGTCTTCCAGAAGACCGTTCAAGCCTTCGCCGTGAAAATTGGTATTTTATTTCACCCTCAAAAATAGGTAATTGAGCACTGTAGTGGTTATGACCATATTAGTGACTATGTAACTACATGGAAACGGACCAAATTATGTTTGTGCCCTGTACAGTAAAATAGTGTTTTAGACGGCTAGCTGTAGTCTCGCTAAGTCCCGTGGGAATTCAGTTGTAGCAGGAGAAAGGTAAATAGCAGTGTGCATGTTGGAGGAGCGTAGTGTGTGAAGAATGAAGATCGGAGTTGTTCACAAGGGAAGAAGCTTGGAGTTCGAAAAAACAAGTGTTGATATACTGTGGAAAAGATATGGTTCGCATTTGTGCCTTTCCGAATTGTGAACACTATTTTAAAAATCACTATTTTACTGTACAGGGCACAAACATAATGTGGTCCGTTTCCATGTAGTTACATAGTCCCTAATATGGTCATAACCACTACAGTGCTCAATTACCTATTTTTGAGGGTGAAATAAAATACCAATTTTCGCGGCGAAGGCTTGAACGGTCTTCTGGAAGACATCCACCAGACCAGTGGGCGCTCGTTGGATTGTTGTCGGCTGCGTGAAGCCAGGAGGGCGGGGAGGAGGCAGAAGCAGGGACGCCGGCCCGGACCTGCTAGCCCGGCTAAGGAAACCACAACGTTCGACACGGACAAGACTCCTACTCACCAACGCCAGATGGAATGCACACAAAATGGATATTTATGCTACAAATACACACGGAACTGCTGCTTGATGATTATTACCAAAGCCGGGCTGGACACACTCACTCATCCCAGACGGCAGCTAGCAGCTAACAGGGTAGGTGAATTTAAACAATGGCTAAGTTGCTAAACGCATCTGTTGTCATGTAAGGGCCCTGTTCATGTTGCACAGACATTTTAATTGCATTTTGTATCTGTTAAGAGGCACAAAGGCACTCTTTATGATATGCCCCCAAAACTGCCGTTTTAGCTAACTGGGAGCTCTGGGCATTAGCTGCATTAGCTCGATGTTGCTAGCACCGATTCGGCTCGTGTTTTTTGCTATAGACAGTACTCAAAAAAGTATAGCGATCACAATTAACGTAAAAATTGCCCGGAGTTCTCCTTTTAAAGGGGAGAAATTGGCAGAAAAAGGGAGGTTAGCTTTCTGGTTACATTGACTCCTAAATACTTAAAACCTAAGGGGTTCAATCTGAAGGGGATATCAGACTGATTCAGTTGACACGCCAGAGAACTAACTGGATATAATTCACTTTTGGAGATATTAACAAATTTCTGAATAAAGGATATAATTACTGGTATAGAGCGGCCGCGATCGGAGACATCCAGCAATAAATCATTCGCGTAAAGGAAGAGTTTAAATTCCATTCCCAAATGTGATATCCCAGAGAAAATGGAGGAGGATCTCAGATAGATAGACAAAGGCTCTATGACCATCGCAAAAAGTAAAGGAGATAAAGGACAACCAAGGACAACCCTGTTGGATGCCACAAGATAAAGCAAAATAAGCTGATTGAATACCCTTAGAGAAGATACTAGCTCTTGGGGATGTATAGAGAAGGTGTATCCATGAAATAAATATATCACCCAACCCAAATTTATTTAGTACGGTAAGAAGGAAGTCCCATTCGACTCTGACGAACGCCTTTTCAGCATCAGAATCCCCATTTTCTCTCCTCCCACTCTACTCCCTGGTCTTTAGTAGTGATTTAGAGGGATGTTTGATTTTTGGTCCCCCAACATTCCAAACCAGACACATGTCAGAAACCACCATGCCCATGAAAAAGCAAGGGGCCAACCCAATTTTTTTTAGGGCCGATACTATATAAGTAATCACGAAGGTAATGACCGATATTTGGAACCGATAGAAGATAATAACTGATATTTGGAACCAATATACATTTGTAGTGAAAATGAAAATCTAAAAAAAAAAGAAAAAAAAAGAAAAAAAAAAAAAGTTGTGTAACGCTCTGGGCTCTGAGGGTGTTTTCAGATGATTTTGGCATGCTCTGATATTGTTGTTGAATAAATCTAAGATGTATTTTTAAAGCACCACGATTTTTTTCTGTTCAGCACAAGTTCAGCCACATTATCTAAGAATGTATTTCATGATTGTACTTTTTAAATAACTGGTAAATAAACAAGTTGTAAAAAGTAGAGAGCCTGGTAGGGACACAGACATCTCAGTGCCCGGGGACTGGACATTTCCCTGAATAAAATGAATAAAATAATTCCTGAAATCAAAATACTGAGTTAAGTTTAGAAAGAATGAAAAACGCAAAGTCTGATGATGTCATTTGTGTGCATATTAATTAGCCATATGGAATTACCGCAGTGGAGAGGATGGTTTGTATAAAGTAGACATATGCTTTTTCATATTTTCTGTCACATCTACAATGTTATAATGTCAGATTTTAATGTTAAACATGGCCAAAACTTCCACTAATGAGATAAAACGTATTTTAGAGAAACCCCCTTGAGCTAAAACGTTCAGATTTCCAATTGTTCTGAACGCTCCGGTTTGAAAAGTTTTTTTTCTACTCTTGGCTAAGTGTCAAGCAACTCTAAGCCACCCTGCTATGATTGGTCAGCTGCTTCAGGTAGGCAGGACTGGAGTGTTTTTTTACTACGCTACTGCAGTGGTGTTAACTAGTACATGCTAACGGCAGTAAAATGTCATCTTGGCTGCCAGTGTTGTTAAATTATCCCCAATTCCATGTCACATTACTGCTAAACATTCCCGGTTAGGTAGTATTTGGTTAAAAAGCCTTTATCCTCTATCTATTAGTGTCCACTGCTAACTATAGTAGCTAACGTTACATGCAAATGGAATTTGTTCAATTTGTTAAATTTTCCCCAATATCGGGTCGCATTCCTGCTGGAACATGTCCAATTGGGAGTGTTTGGTTTAGAAGCCTTTTATCTGTGATTTTTGAAGGTGGAAAGTGCTGCTTAGTTCCATTACAATCTAACGTTAGCCTAGTAATAATAATAATAATAATAATAATAATAATAATAATAATATAATAGGGCTGTCAAATTATTACATTTATTAATTTACATTTATTAATCATGATTAATCGTTGAATTTCTATAGTTAATCGTGATTAATCGCATGTTTTATTACATGATTAAAATTCTATTATTTTGCATTTCAGAACTGTTTTTAAGTACATATTAACAATGGAAAGCAATTTTTACCAGTGTATCTTGATTGGGAATCAAATGAATGCAAAGAAAGTTACTAGTTACTATTTTAAGATTTGTATTTGTTTATAATATATTTAATCTATTCACACATTTGAATTTAACAACTTTGAATGCACCACGAGACTGTAAATTACTAGTTTCATTGAACGCGCCGTCTGTGTTTTTCCGACAACAGCAGCTGCAGATTGTTACATCCCGGTGTCGGAATCCTCTACAGTGAAATACAGACACACTTTACACCGTTTAGCGTTAGCTGTCAGCATTATAACTGTGTTTAATCCAGCTGCTAGCTAGCGGTATGCTAATGTTAGCTGCCCTCGAGTGTAGTGTTAACTAGCTAGCGGTAGGCTAACGTTAGCTGCTGTTGAGTATAGTGTTAACTAGCGTCACATTCAGCGATGTTTCTGTTGCCTGTAATGTCTGTTTCAGAGCATCAGAGAGAAGTGCAGGCATATCGGTGGCACCAGAATGAGGCACCAAAATCAGCGTTGCTATTCCTGCAGCAGCAGGATGTGTTACAAGGAAGTACGGTAAAATAGTAGCCTGTTAGGCACGACGCAAAGCAGAGTGAAGTGAAAATAAATTAATAAATGGCGGCATGCGATTAATACGATTAAAAAAAAAAAAAATAAAATAAATAAAAAATAAAAAATAAAAAAATAAAAAAATTAACGCATTATGCTCGGCCCTTAATCGCATCGCGAGTAACGCGTTAATGCTGACAGCCCTATATTATTATTATTATTATTATTATTATTATAATAATAACAATAATAATAATAGTAGTAGCTGCATGCTAACGTGAGATAGCTGTAGTCTTTGTGACCGATGCTGGTCATTTCTCCCCAATTTCGGGGTCAAATCACTGCTGGGACATGTCTGGTTGTGTAGTATTTGGTTTAGAAGCCTTTATTGTTGATTTTTCATGGTACACCGCCCTGCTATATACTTCGTTGCAGTAGCTACAGCTTCAACTAGTGCTACAACAGCGAGGCTGCGGATTCCAGGAACACTCTGGCCAATCAGAGCAGACTGGGCTTTGTCGGGAGGGGGGCTTAAAGAGACAGGCGCTCCTACAGAGCATCTCATATAAAGGTGTACATACAGGTGCAGCAGCCATGGGCAGTATAAGACAAATTAAGTGGTTTTTTTAACATGAAAGCATATAAACATGTTCTAGTACAAACACAAAATACAAGTAAAACCCAGCAAATGCTATATAATAGTTACCCTTTAAGCCAGCAGCTAATTACACAAGAATTTGTCAAAATTTCAGGATTTGTGGTAAACTAACCTAAACCGTTAGACTACAATCCGAGAGCTTTCATTTTAGACTGTAAATATTTGCAGAGTAGCGCGTTGTGTAAAACAGTGGCGGCGGCGGAGGAGAGAGAGACTGCATGCAGACAGAGCACCAGTGGCCGTTGATAATCCTCTCTGTATTGTTCCAAGTTAGGTACATGTGCTGCGTGTTGTAACACGCTATATCTCTGCTCCACGGACATTGGCGTCCAGAATCCCGTTCATCTTCCAAAATGCAATGCTTGAATCCAAATGAATCATACTTAAAGCTGCATGGCATTTTCTCTGGTTTAACTGGAGCGAAGTCCAGTGTGACTTAGATCCTCCCGCAATACCGAAACTAATCGTCATGTGAATAGAGATGCAAATACAGGTGGCTTGGTTTGCGCTCTCCTTGTGGAATGTTACCCGCTGTGACTGAGTAATGTGAAAAGTTTTTAAGTTTGGAGAGTGTATAATATACAGATTCTGTCAATATTTTGCCATGCTTGTATGATTAAAAACTCATTAAGCTATTACTCTAAATACATGACATTTATTTTTTTCCTGCCGAGCTACGGCGGCAGAGCTCGAGGGTTAAATGCTTTTAAGCATATTGGGCTAAGCTAACCTGGGCTCATATAAGAAAGACACACAGCTACTAAGGGCTAGCCTAACCGGTAACATTATCCCCCTGTTTCCTTTCCTGCGTGTTGTGTTTAACGTGAGGATGAGACTCAGCTGGCCTGGATGAGTGTATACTTTACTATCTAAGAATTCAATTCAATTAAATTTGATTTATAGTATCAAATCATAACGAGTTATCTCAAGACACTTTACAGATAGAGTAGGTCTAGTCCACACTCTATAATTTACAAAGACCCACCAATTCCAGTAAATTCCCCCAAGAACAAGCATTTAGGCGAGGAAAAACTCTGTTTTAGGCAGAAAAAGCCTAAAAACAGGTGAGGAAAACTTCCTTTTAGGGAGAAACCTCAGACAAACCCAGGCTCTTGGTAGGTGGTGTCTGACGGTGCTGGTTGGGGGTGTGATGAACAGTGGCAATTATAGTCAAGAAGGGTTGTGCTGGGTTAAACGGACTCACCCAGCTGCCGTGTCATTTCATGTTCCGCGTTCTGAAGCCAGGCTTGCTGGCTTCGGTCATCAGGGGGGACAGCCGGCTCTTGTGCTCCCAGTAGCCCCAGCGTCTCTTGTTGACTTCTCTGTGAGCCTGCTCCTTGGTTATTTAAGGTTTTAAAAGGTGTATTTACAAAAGTTGTGTTTTGGGAAAACAAGAATAGTCTTTCAGAGTTTTTGTCTTCAATAGTGTACTCCGTGTAGAAGCGTGTGGTTTGCCGCTGTCAGCCTACAGCATGCTGCCTCCGTGATTGTCTCTCTATCTATCTGTCTGAATCACCTCTCACACACCTGCAATGGCTTCTCACTCCCTCTTACTCTCCTTGCAGTTCTCGTACTCATAGAACTGAACTTTAATATATATGTTAATCTCTCCATTAACATACATTGCACCATATTCCTGATCCAAGCACCAAGTGTAGGTGCCTCAGTTTTCTTCCAGATGAGAGCTATAGTCCTTTTTGCCCTCCATGTCTTAAGTCTGGTTATTGATGTTTCTTTAGAGCCAGATGCAAGTCAGTTATATTGATGAAATCAAACCCCTCTCATTGCAATTGTTTGTTATAGTTTCTTCTAAGGATGAGAATTTCATACATTAGTGATATTTCTTCAAAGGTCATTAGAATCCCTTCTTTAAAGAGGTCACCTACTTTACTTTTTACCTTTTTCCCCATATCTGGAATCCTGCATCCAGCTTGCCTAGTTTAAATGAAACATTGCCCCACACTGGGCTGAACTGTGACAGAGTCCAATATGTTCATTTTTTTCTACCTCATACCATACATTAATCATATTTAGAACTCTAGGGTGAGCATTATGTGTTCTTAAGTACTTTAGCTTAGCTGAATACAGGTACAAATGCAATGGTACCTTAAAGGAGAATGACTACATGTCCATCCATGACGGAGCATCTCCAGAAGAAAAATATAACATTTATATTTCTCAATTGTGTTGCTAAATAGTACCAATAAAGATTTGGACATTTCAGCCCCCCAGTATCAAATGGAAGATACAGCAGAGATAAGCGGATTCTAGGACATTTCTTATTCCATATAAGTTTCCTGAAGTGCCTTCCTGCTGTGACTTTCTTAAACATTCCTGCAGGTGGAGCAAGAGGGATATTTTTTAATAAATACATGAATTTAGGCAATATGTTCATTTTTAATATATTTATTCTCCCTATCATATATCTTACATAGTTAAGGGCATCAATCTTTCTATAGAATTACTGAGTTATGAACTGAGACTGAGTTAATTATTACTTCATAGTTTGTTGGTGCTATAGTTTCTAAACGAGGTGTTGTTTTGATGCCCAAATATGTGAAATTAGATGAGAGCTTGAAAGTAAATATGTACTGGTGTAAGAGCTGTGTCTTTTTTTTGGCAGTACAGTGCATTTTCGCCAAAATTTTACTGAGGATTTTTGTATCAGTGTTTATTAAACCTATAGGTTGCATATTCTCACATTTAGTGTTAGGGTTTCCTGCTTTTGGAAGCAGCATGATCAAGGCCTCTGTTATTGAGCAAAATAGTACATTTAAAATTAATTTGTTAGATCGCAGTCGATTTAAAAAAAAATACAGATTCCAATAATCGTAAAAATGCTGAGGCCTGTAATCAGTCGTTCCCTTAAATTAACTGGTGTTTTTGCTGAAAGCTAACAGAAGCCATCCTGGCTAGTGTTGCCAATGAGCAGCATGGAGATCCTGCATATAAATTATTTATATAGGTCATAGTCACAGCATCCGGCTTGGCCTAGCCCAGTGCGGTCCCAACACTCTCGCAATACACGGCCCCTGCTTACCCACAGCCTGCCCCATATGTTGGCCAGATTAACTCTGCGGATCACCTACACCGAGGTCTGCACCAGGTGAGGCTTCATAAAGGGGCCCCACCAAAAATTGTACACGTCTGTGCCATCGTGTGAGCGATGTCTTTATCTATATATTGATGAACGATGTGGCAGTTAATGAGGCATTGTATCACTTTTTAAAAGCAAACTCCCTTCTGTCTTCCTCTCAATAACCCTTGCGTCTACTATGCTCTCTTCTGATATACAGCAACACCAGTTACTGTCAGCCGAGCGGATGTTTTGGCCTATATTAAAAGGAGTTTTTCAGATACATTCCTGTTTTTGGATTTATTAGAGAGACACACACACCCACATTAAAGGGCCCTCGCCCGGGTCAGGGAACCCGGAGGCGAGGCAAGAGGCTTTGATTGATACCCTAGATGTCCCCTTTCTCACGGGTGTTTTAACCTCCCATACAGAAAACGTACTGCCCGAGGGGCTCTTCACAACCAAATGATCTTTATTAATGCTCACCGTTTAAAGCTGCTCCTCTCGGAATCACAAGAAAGTTCAAGTCCGCTGAAAATGCAGTCCCCGATGAGTTGAGAGGAGGCTTGCTGTCAAGATTGGTCCCCGCCGGGTCGCAACTCTCCGCGGCAGTTAAAGAGGCGTCTGACCTGGGACCCCCAGGGGTGCTTCCCCTGCCGCTCGGCAGGGTTGAGGAAAAAGGAAAGAAGAGAAACAGTCTTCCAAAAAGCACGAAAAACTGACGAGGTTTGTTTCCCTAGCCCAGTCCTGGACTCAGGTATTTTTATTTTAATTGAAGCAGATAAAGTAAAAAAACAAATAAACTAAACTGAACAAAAAAAAAATTAACAAAATGCATTAAGTCCCCAATAAAAAAAGTGAATTTAAACCAATGCCGAGATACAGAGGTCCTTTTGGTACAAAATGCCCCAAAAAGGATTTTTGTCTCTTTCCTTTTTCCTGGTCCCCCAGTGAGGTGCCTCTCTGCCCTCCTCCTAGGTATCTGGAGATACTTTGATCTCCGGTACGGCCTGGCATGTACATCACCACTCCAACACGGGGCATGTGAACGTTACGGTCCGGACGCAAGAAGGGGTCAGGATAAAGGTTCTCTGTTTGCAACAGAGCCCGCTCTATATCCCCCATAGCCTTCTCGGTGCAATAGACCACCCTTTCACAGCTCCCGTGTTTACGTAGCAGTTTAGCCAACGCCCGCACACTGTCTTGTTGTAAATATTCTGTATCACTCTGTCCTGTTTTCCTTGCTGGTACAATATCCATCAAGCTAACCCTCCCCATTGGGAAGGTGACATCTTCCTGCTCTGGCTCTAATCCTCCTACCAGGGGCGTGTCCCATTGGCTCTTGGCGCTCCCCCTCCCTGATCCACAGGACCGGGTGGAGGGCCACCTTTCTGCCGTTCTGAGTGCTTGCTGCTGGAAGAAGGTATTGATTTCCTCAGGTCTTTCATCCTGAGGTCTGTTCCCTCCCGATTAGAGGCACTGAACCTTTGTGCTGTGAGCACAAGGAGTCTGGTCCTGCCCTAAAAAAAGAGACGATTTCACTTACAAAGCTTCTCTTTTTATACACAATTCATCCCCCTACCCTCATAGACGCAACTCGTGGGTGTTGTCAGTACCCGATCCGTGCCGCCTGCACGATCCGTTCTGCGCATGCGCAAGATGTTCACGCATGCGCTGTTGTACGAGGATTTACACCACTGCCCGATCTGTTCCACGCTAGCCTCCACCGGGAAGCTAACGTTAGTTTAGCTAACAGCTAGATTCAGTTTAAAATAACGTTAAGTCAAACTTAATGGGAAAAGCAGGCTACAGCTAAATTAAGACTTTACAGTAATAACAATGCAGACAAGTATTGAGTGATTGTATTTTAAATGAGCACAAGTAAAGTAGAACTGACGTAACAGCTGTTATATATGTTAACGTTTATTTTCAAGTTTTATTTTGAGGGTCTTTTAAAGTTTGCATGCTGTCTCAGCTAGCGGTTAGCCGAATTAGCTGTTAGCTAAACTAACGTTAGCTTGCCTATGGAGGCTAACGGCAGACTGCTACAATCAGCTAGCGGTTAGCCGAATTAGCTGTTAGCTAAACTAACGTTAGCTTCCCGGTGGAGGCTAGCGTGGAACAGATCAGGCAGCGGCATAAATCCTCGTACAACAGCGCATGCGCATAACGGATCGTGCAGGCGGCACGGATCGGGTACTGACAGGTGTTCACTCTAATTTCATATTTTTTGCAAGGCAATACACCAAAAGCTTACAGGAAACGCACCACGTGCCATATAGGATATGCAGCTGGGATTCGACAGTTTGTGGTCGGCCGACTTCCTCTTGCACCACTCTGCACAAACTGTCAGTTCTCTTCACTTTAGCAGCAATGAAAAGATGTACTGAAGTACTTAACACTCAACCAACTGCATTTTTCTAAAGCCCACTATCTGTCCTGTTATAAATCCAATACAGATTAATATATTTTGAGCAATAATATAGTTTTAGCTGTTTTTTGGGTTTTCAACTGAACCTCCGTTCAACAATATTGCAAATCCTTAAAAATTACACCCACTTATGTTGTAAATTGTCAAATCTTGTGCATTTGTGATAATAATAATAATAATAATAATAATAATAATAATAATAATAATAATGATTATTTCCATAAACACTTAGACCCCTACCAGTTATGTGGCACCTGGGGCTGCTCATTTACAGCAATTATGTGTACGTGCGTGCGTGTGTGTGTGCGTGCGTGTGTGTCACAGCCCTAAAGACCTACATGCCCTTTCAGCTGTTTTCCAGTCATTCAGTCTCCATGCAGCATTGAATGGCAGTGAATCAGCCTCAGTCATAGATTGTCTAATTCTGCTTTAACACTAGAACTGTCATAGCCCACGCCATTGAACTTTGCAATAAATTTAGTCATTGATTAGTGACGTCATCAGTCACTGCCCTTGACAGTGCGATGCGATGGCTACACCGTCATAACAAAAAACATCAAAAGTAAGGGAGCATTCCACTCTTAATGCTAACATAAAGGTGGTGAACTGTAACATTTGCATAACTGACCTTTCCTTATGCTGTAGCATCTGAAAGGAGGCAAGTGCCAGTATACTGGTCTTTTCCGGTGAACATTTTTACACTAGTTCAAGCCTAGTGATCATATTTACCTTTTAGTTTATTTTAATATTTCATCATTTATTTCATGCCTTTTAGGTTGTATGCTGCGGTTTATACACTGCTTACAATTCAAAACAGCATCAGATATAACCAAATAGATGTGTTTTTTCATCAAAATTGATTTATTTGTGGGAGTTTCACAGAAACCCCTGAGATTTTGTGTTGACTAAACTGAACTGAACGACACACAGCACAAAAGACCGGGCTATAATCGGGTGGCAGCGTGAAAATATTTTTTTCTAAAATAGCACATTTTACATTGCTAAGAGTACACCACTTTTGTGTGGGTTCAAGCTGTTAGATAAGCTATCTGGCTGTGAATATTGTGTGTGGGCTGTGTGTGTCCTTGCTGCTATAAAGATTAATGCAGCGCTATAGAGATGGAGCGGGGTAAAGCATAATGGCCCATCAGCGGTACCAAAGTATACATGCACTCTTGGGCATCTTGGCGGTTAACATGTTTTATGGGGCTAGTGTTAAAGAAATCCCAATTTTACTCAGATTTAAGTTTACTCAGAGTTTTAAACTCCATATTGTAAAAACACCTCACTTAAAAACATTTATTTAAAGCTGTCCAATGAATTGGAAATGGAAAACTCACCATGATTTTGACCTGACTGTCCTCTGAAAAGAAAGGGTAACCAACCATCAGCACAAGAAGTACTGCAAAGATTACTTAAAAGATATTAAAGTGTGTGTCTGTAGGTGGGTGTTAAGTTGTTAATATCTCTGTCTTTGTGTCGCCCAAGAGTTCTACTTCGTTGAGTCAGAAGCTTCTTTTCATTCTGCAATATTCGCCGTGAGCTGAACCCCCCCAAATGGACCGATTCCATTTTCTCATCAGCACGCACGCCCTCACGAGCACACACACACACACACACACACACACACACACACACACACACACACACACACACACAGACACACACAGACACACACAGAGACTGTTTTATATAGACTTTTCTCTTTTAAGAAAAATATGACGAAAATAATCCCAACACATTAAAGGGTCAGTTCACAAATACAGCAATGGACCAGTATGGGCTGAGATGGAGTAGGCTCATGTATTTCAGTGTCTTCAACATCTATGCTCTATGAAAAACCTGACAAACCCCATTGTGATTAACACATTCAAAATATGGTCTCAGTTTAGGTGTCAATTCAAATATACAGGCACTGCCTATTACAGCCAATGCATGATATTGGAAAAAACTTACTGCAATATCTTTTTGTTTGGGATTTATATTTCAATAGGAAAAAAACTGCCTATAGGAATTTTCACCTTCAGAAAGGGATTAAGATGTGTAAAGGGCCATACCTATAACGATGTAAGCATCCACACTGCTTAACGATAACGTTCTGCAAACAGTGGCGTCAAGCACGCACTGCACGCTCCAGCAGTGTGTGCATTGTATTATTTTATCAAATAATAAATATTACAATAATAAAGCAGACATTTCAACGTGAGATTACAGGAATGTTTGTACCTACATATTCGTAAATTCAGGTACATTTTATGAACCAAAAAAGTCTACCAGCGGTCCCTGGGGTGCCAACACCGCTGCCTTACCCAGGCTACAGTGCCGCACAGAGCTCCAGAGAGCCGGTGATGGGAGCGGCCGGGTGTCAGATCTGTGCAGAGCACTGGAACAAAAACGCAGACAGTATGATAATAACACCCAAAACACAAGATTCACTCTCAGTGGTTTCTGTGACATGATAAATACAGTACTTTCAAAGTACTAATGTGAACTAATGTGAAACACTGAGCTAAAGGATCGTAGCCCCACCGAGGGGAAAAGTCATGTCATGCCACTGACCACCTATGTGAAAGGAATCTCTCTACAGTGTCTCTGCCGTGCCATGTTGTAAACTCAGAAGGATTTTGATTGGCTTTCAGTGTTTCTATCATTCATCAAATCGCTCTGAAACTGATACCAACAATATTGTTCGCCACTGCAGTTGTTGTTATAGTTGTGAGTTGACATCACAATGGACATGTGCACTAGCGACAGTTTGTTTGAGTTGTCGTAGCAACACCACTTGTTCATGAGCTTCTCTCTTGTATAAATAGAAACAAGTATACATGGAGAACTCACCATTCATCTAAAATATTCACTAACGTTAAACATTGGATTTTCGTTGTTTCTCATCGTTAAATGCTTATCTAAATAAACAATGGATGTATCGAAAGATCCAAGGATATGTAATCATTATGTCGTGCTACTAGCTACCGCTAACGTTAGCTACTAGCCGACAGTTTGGGAACAGAGCCGTTAATAACGTTACATCATGAGCATACAGTGTTACAGCATACAGTGCTCAGATGTATTATAAGATAATACACATGATGAATAACAGCCATTATATCCCTTATTACAGCTACAGAATGGATCTCAGGAGAACCGTCATTTGAGCCTGCAGTGCAGGGCGACGTGGGCGCAGTCCCTTGGGTCTTAAAACATTTAAAACATCATGGTTTAAATAAGGATAATTTAAGTGTTCGGACCATAGACTGTAAATTAGTGGACAGAGCATGTGTGACGTCACCCATTGATTTGTGGAGATCTGCTATGAGTCGTCGCGTTTGCCATTATGGGCGCAGCCATCCTGGTTGCGTATGTCATGATTTTAGACGAGAGGGAGGAGTGAAGGAGGAGCTGCTTACACTCAGTAAGGCAATGGCAGTCTGAAGTTTCAAGTTTACGTTCATCATCCATTCATTAGCAAAGACCCAGGATTAGATAAGATCTGCTCCCGCTGTCCTCAGAGGCCTGTACTACGAATCAAGTTCAACATGCCCTGGATTTATTTCAGTTACCGGGCTTCACCTAACCTAACAACCGTGGTCCCACATAAGCTGTGTCACGACGGTGGTTAACAACTAGTTAAATCAACCCAGGGTTTCCCAATCCAGAGACGCGCGTGTTCACATAAGAGAGGCGGTGTTTGCACAGCACGACCAATAGAAAACATCTACCAGAGCCACATATTTTAAATAAGAAGAGCAAACTATAATTCTACATAAATATGAAGAACACAGACATGGTTTTACAGGCACAACACAATACATTTGCTGCTTCCTAAAACAGAAAGTAAAGCTGGCAAAAAAATAGCCGACACTGTAAATGCATAAATCACGCTTATCAATATCACTTCCCCATCAGTCAGGCACAAGATCTGACCATAATTACACTTGTGCTTTCCATAAACTGCCGTTGCTTTAGCCTTATATTTCAGTTGCAACCCTGGCAGTGGTAAGCCATCGTAAGAGCCAATAAAAAATATAAAAACTCTCAACAAGCCGACAAATAGCCAATTACCTCTGCTGAAAATCTATATCTTTCATAAAAATACCCATCAGGTATTGTTAACGGGGTTGTCAGTCTCTAAATGTTTTAACTTTTATGAGCACACCTCTCTCTCCGCGCACCATGTTCCACCGGATCTTCTAAGAACGGTGATGCCGTTATCAATCGAGTATTAATTGGTTAGTAGGTGGTACTTTTACACCGGTTGATCTCTAATCTCCAACATAACCTGCTCCCGAGCAGGTTAGGTGTTCAGCATAATTTACCACAGCGATTTAACCCGTAACAAGTGATCCACCGTCGTGATACACAAAACCCTGGGTTGAACCTGAAGTTAACTCGTTAATGCCAAATCTTGCTTTGTAGTACAGGCCTCTGGATGAATCCACTCTGTAACATAAGTTTTGGAGCTGCCCAAGTCTTGTACCATTCTGGTCGGCCATCTTAGAAACTTTATTTAATATATGTAGTAATGAGATACGAGCAGACCCAGGAATCACATTATTTGGAGTAACTCCTGGAGTTTTTGCACTTAAAGGTGCACAGTGTGATTCACTACACTTGTTTTTGTATTTTTGTTTTCTATAGGGTTCTCTGTTGATTTGGATTTGTCGCTTTATGCTCCTTGTTGAAAATGAATAATGCGGTTTGCCAGAAATGCAATTCACCATGACATAGTTCAGTGATTCCCAACCAGGGATACTTTTGCAATTGCCAGGGGGTATGTGGAAAGATCGTAGAGTAGCTCAACTAATTTGAAAAAATAGAAACTATGATTTCATTGGAAAAATATATCTACATATTAACACAAAGTGAATTGTAACCCCTAAACACTACAGTATGTGTTGCAGTTATGTAAAAATGTGTGAAAGCTAGTTAGCAAGTGAGGACAGAATGTTTCCTAAAAGTAATGAATAAATGGTAGAAATAAATAACTAGTTAAAATAAATGACAGTTTGATGCTGTTTAAAATTTGCTAAAATAATGGAGAAATGGTTAAAATAGTTAAAAGTTGAAATAGTTAGCTAAATGTAATAGCTTAAAGTAATATTCATAGATAAATTGTTAAACAATTCAGCTGCACTCCAAGTTGACGTAGCCTAGAATCGTAAGTAGTACGATTGCTGACCAAGCCAACCTTTATATTGTATGAAATAATTACCAGTATCCACTTTTTATACGTTTAGAACATACATTGTAAATTGATGAAGCGGTACGCAAGTTTTAGAAATTTTTGTATTCAAACATTAGGTTACCTGAACCTCTATCCCCACCCTCAGTGTTCTTGCTCTTGTATGTGTATGTGTAATGTTGATTGTCGTGATTTAACAATCGGATCATGGAAAGTGAAACTTAAAACTGTCATGGAGCGGTTGGATTCATTCACGCACTTTAAAAAGATTTATTGAAAGCTATTTTCCTTTCAGATTTTTATTTACTAATAGGCTGGATATTAACTTATTGGGAGAAAACAGGTAGTTATTTGTAAAATCTGACATTGAGCACCCCCATATAGCCAAAATGGCATGAACCACGTTTTATAAAGCCCAGTTAAGAGTCAGACCAAAGATTCGTGATGAGACAAAACCGTTTTAAAACGTTGCAGGGAAAAGTTGCAGCGGTCAGAACTGGCCTGGAGGCTCAACAAGCACCCACCAGCACGGTATATGGTTGAGCGACTTAGAGAAAGTGACTGAAGAGAGCTGGCGTCCTTAGAACAAAACAGTGAATCAGAGAAATAAAACGTTTTTGCCGTTTCAGCTCTACTAGAAAAGCAGCTGTAGCAAGTATCTCACTATCACTAACATTATCCACATTCATATTTAGACACAACAGATGATATCCAGCTACAAACAATGCCTATTAGAGTCTGAAGTTAGAACTTAAGTACACAGAGTTGTTGCTATGCAGATGATATACCATCTTGTTGCATTGTTATGAACTGGCAGGTTTCAGAACGTTGCAGACTGGCACATTGCAAGTAGCTGCAAGTTTCAACTCGTCTCGCCGCAAATCTTTGGTCTGGACTGGGCTTTACGCCTCAGAAGATTTGACTGTGAGATTGGCAGTCAAATCGGGCTCCTTCGATCGAAGCATTGAATATTCGACTCTTCAGGGTCACCCCTACTAAATGCAATGATTCTAGATTCATCATTGTAGTATTTTTTAGGCAAAACATTCTACGTTCCCAAGTTCCAGCTTCACCAATGTGAGGATTTGTTGCTATTTGTCTAATGTAAAAGTAAAGTGACTGTAGGTTTTGGACAAGACAAGCAATCTAAAGACGTCACCTTGGTCCATAGGAAATAGCGATGGGCATTTTTCACTATATTCTGTCATTTTATAGACAATATGATTAATCAATTAATAGTCACCACTCTGGAGATGGATATTTTAAAACCAGAGCAGATCATACCAAAACTGCAAAAATACCTCAAAAACAATAATAACAAACAAATGACAACAAATAGTGCTGTATCTCCACCATGCCTGTAAAACTATGTTGCCCCCAAATTGAACAATGCCCCCATGGGTGAACCGAATTGCTGACCCTGGCGCTAGTGGTTAGTGAGAGAATTTTTTTTCATTTTGGTGAACCAACCCCTTGAAATTCTTAACCTTATTGCTTTAGTTAAGGCAGGCAGTCAGTTGCTGGTATGGACAGATACTGTATTGCTGCAGCATCCGGATTGGTCTTTTGCCCAGAGGACTTGAGTTTTTCTGCTTTTAAGGAAGGCACAAGCTGCTCTCCTCATTTAACTATTCTCCCCTCTGTTTGAACCCATTCAATCCCCCTTTTGCCCCCGCCTCCCACTCCAGGTCTATTTATACTTGCATCCCTCCCTGAGCAAGCCTAAACCATCCTGGTCGTCTCCAAAACACCACCACTATTACTTAGAGAATGTCTCTCACTCCCTGTCGAAACTCGCCTGCGTGCCTGCTGCTTGTTCTTCTTCTGCAGCTTCTTTTCTTTTTTTTGTAGTTTCCTCTGTTGTTGGCAGCTGTTGCTCAGCACCACACCGAGGTTCAGCCCGCGGTCACGGCCAAGTGTTTTTTTTCACATGTATTTCCCTTTGTCTTGCATTTTTCTCCTGGTGTATTTTTGCAACTCACTTTTTTTTTAATCCCCCTTTTTGCTTCCTCTCAGTTTCTCGCTTGTCTTTATCACTGTGTCACTTTGTCTTTCAATTGTATAATCAATTATACAGCGCCGCTGTTTTTACACTACAAAACGTTTTATGACTCGTTATGTATACTTCTGTCAAAATCTGAGTATTAAAACTCGCTCCACACATTTGCATTTAGTAAATTTCTTTTTAATGTTGTGAGGTTAGATTTCTTTCTTTCTAAATGTTGCCACAAGTATACATATACAAAACCTTTGCCAGAAAAGTGTATTTATTTGTGCTTGTTTTTCACTACAGCTGAAATTAACCGCCAACTGATTATGAAGCTCAGCGTAAATTCTTTCAGGAAGACGTCATTAACCCAATCGCTACTCTTTCTTCTTAAATCAATCATTTCTGTTCCTCTTAAACCAGTTCTTACAAGCAGCATTTATGCATTCATTTGTTATTGTACTGACACTCGCAAATTTAAGTTGCAGTATACTCGAGGTTTGATCGCGGGAGTTCGGTTTCATATCCGGTGTTATGATCCGTCTTTTCCAAGCATTTTTTCCAATCGGGCTGTTAAATTGCTGCTGAAATGCATCTCCAAGACTCATCCTTCTTTCCCCGATCTGAGGCAGGCTATTACTCTCGGTATTTTGCACGCTATGGTCTTGATTCTCAGAGCGGGAGCGTTTTCTCCTTACATAGACGCCTTGCTGGAGTCAGTGTTTTTGCTGGCTTTTTATGCCTTTCTCAGATGCGGCAAATTTACTACCCCTTCTAAAAATTTTAACCCCGATAGTGATGTCACTTTCTCTGATCTAGGTTTTCATCCTGGTCATTTTCGCTTAAAACTTGAAAATTTTAAATGCGGTGGCGCTTGCTCGGTCCTCGTCACCCGCACTGATACTTCTTTTTGTCCCTTCAAATCCATGTTAAACTATTTAAAGTTGAGGCCTCGTACTGGCTCCCTTGCGCCGCTGTTCCTCGTCCCCGGGGGATTTCCCCCGTCGAAAGCTTGGTTTGTGCTTCATCTGAAGCTAGTTCTTCTTAGAGCTAATATTCCACCTCAGAATTATTCAGGCCACTCGTTTAGGATAGGGGCTGCGACTACGGCGGCTAATCAGGGCATATCTTGTGCTTCGCTTCAACTGCTGGGTCGTTGGTCATCTTCAGCTTACTCCTCATATATTCGTCCTGACATCGATGACCTTTTCACCAATCAACGATCATTAAAGCCATAATTCTGGTAAGCATGCATGTAACTGGTGGTGGTGTGTTCTGTTTATGTCGCATTATTCTTTGTACGTCGTGGTTCATGGCCAGTATTGCCATTCCAGTCATTGTGCAGAGGTTACCAAAAAAAAGAAGAAACAAAAATTGGTTAGGATGTTATTTTGCTTTGTTTGTTGGCCTGAATTGCCATTCTGGCGGTTATGCCGTGATTTTCCGGCCTGAATTGCCGATGCCGGCCGAGTGGTCGATGCAGATGATAAAAAATGGTTAGGATTTTGTTTGGCCAGAATTACCACTTCCGGACGCCATGTCGAGGATATATATATATATATATATATATATATATATATATATATATATAAAATAATTGTTAGGATTTTATTTTGCTTTGTTTGTTGGCCTGAATTGCCATTCCGGCGGGTATGCCGTGATTTTTCCGGCATGAATTGCCGATGCCGGCCAAGTGGTTGATGCTGGCCGAGCGGTCGATGTCGGCCTGAATTGCCGATGCCGGCCAAGCGGTCGATGCCGATTTAAAAATAAATAAATAAAAAAAATAATGGTTAGGATTTTATTTTGCGCTGTTTGTTGGCCTGAATTGCCATTCCGGCGGGTATGCCGTGATTTTTTTCCGGCCTGAATTGCCGATGACGGCCGAGTGGTTAATGCCGACCGAGTGGTTGATGCCTGCAGAGTGGTCGATGACCGAAATACGAGAAGTATTTCTTATGCTGTATTGGGGATGGATCATTACATTTGTTTTTCTATTTACAGATCCATGGAGATTCCGTGTTTTGCCGGCCTGAATTGCCGCTTCGGTGAGATGCCGTTATTTCAGTTTGTCTTGCGGTCTGTGTCCACCCTGACCGAATTGTGGAAATTATTTACTTCGGTTTTGGGGGTTGTATCACTACACCGGCATTTCTAGTTTCAGATCCGTTGCTGCAGGAGCTAAGTATTAAGGTGTATATGCTGTAAGCACGTATGCATTTATGAATGCTTGTTACAGTATACATATTAAATATTTTATATCTTCTTATCTATAATTCCCGTCATGTTTTGGGGGTTATGTTCCTATTCTCTACCCCTTTAAAAATAGAATTAATTCGATGGAGTCTAATCTCCAAAAGACTTGTACTTTTTTTTTTTTGCACATCTGCAAACGAAGTCTCTCCTGATTGAAATGAAGCTCAGCGTAAATTCTTTCAGGAAGACGTCACTAACCCAATCACTACTCTTTCTTCTTAAATCAGCTGATTAGAAGAGATACTTTCAGTTAAACCAATCAGACATGCCCACGAAATTCAAGGGCCAATCACAGCATTACAGCTCTGCTTTAAATGTGTTCTCCCTGTGCTGTCAGCTGTTGTTACAGGCAAAGCGCTCAACCCTCCACCTCCCCTGTCGCCTCCAGTCATCATGTTTCTCCTGGCTGACTGCTCCGTTGCCTCGTCGGTCTGGTTTCCGGTCTCCTTCTCCGCCGCCACCAGTGTCTAGACTCCATTGGGGGGTTATGTTCCTATTCTCTACCCCTTTAAAAATATTATTAATTCGATGGAGTCTAATCTCCAAAAGACTTGTACATTAATCATGCAGTTGTATAATAAATATTTATAAAATAAACAGAACCACTTGATACCTTTACTCTGTAGCTAATTTCTCAAAGCCTGTAATTTTGGTTTGAGCTGCTTTCTCCCATCATCAAGGTTTAAAAGGACAACCTGGATAAACTTAAAGAAGCCAATTAGCGTGTCAGGATAACTTAAATGGAGAGCATAGGTCAGTCAAAACAAAATCACTAGAAGATCTGTGAGACATTACAACCTGATCCTCGAGACAATTGACACGTGGTGAGTTTCAAAGGGAACTCCTGCAGGCACCTCCTCTTCATTGACCACTGCCCAAACATCAACCTTTTACCTCAATATTATAAGACTATTGCACTGATATAACCATTTTATTGTTGGTTACAGTTACCAAAATATTACTATACTACTACTAAATAGGGTTGCCTACCGTTCACATTTTTATCGGTACTGGTATCGATACCTGTACCTGAAATTTGGTTCCAGTACCCAACTGTACCTTTTTTTGGTACCTTCCCTCTGTAATTAAAAAATATATATATTTCAGTTGTAAAAATAATTCCAAACCTATTTATCCTATTTACTTAGAACTACTAACTATTTACTTAGTTATTTATTTAGAATATTTTACACTCTAAAGAAATAATAAAAATAAAACCAATCCCTCTCTCCTTCCAAACCCATCCCTACAACCTATTAATAATTGAATAATTATTCATTTCTTACTCACTGTAACTTTTATTCTTGTATTTGTATATTATTCTTTTTTAGCCTGTTTTATTTTCATCATGACCGTTTTTAACTGCTCTTTAATGTTTTATGTAAAGCACTTTGAATTGCCTTGTTGCTGAAAAGTCCTGTAGAAATAAAGTTGCCTTGCCTTACAACCTCAGCCTGTCAGTCTGTCACCAGGGCTAATTCAACCGTGCAGTTTTGTTAGGATAAAGCTATAAGCAGAAGGAATATCCGCTAGCTGTTAGGCTAATGTGCAATGATAAACAAACAGAATATGGTACACGCACATAGCAGAGCTTGCAATCTGTGGCTTTTTTGTCGACAACGCGAACATTGTCAACATAACTCACTGGAAATCCAAAATACTTCCACACTTTCACACACTTCAGTGAAAGAGGAGGGGGCTCAAGTTCTGTCGATGGGTCTCCAGCATCTGCAGTTGCCATGCTATCTTTTGACTGGCTCTAGCTAAGTTACAGGAGGTTGACTGACTTGCAGCACTTCAACACGTGTTTTTTTCCGCTTGACAAGCCGACCGGATGTGACATGGGGGCGTGGCAGTATTGACTATTCCATTTTTTTTTATTCAATATTCAAGATTGTGACTTAATTTCGATCGATTTTGATTTCAAATCGTGACACCCTTAGTCCTCGGTAGTACCGACGTAATTCGGTCAGTACCCAAAAAAGTACAGAGTTCGGTACCCAACCCTCCTACTAAATAGTTGTGCCTAGTCTCACATTGCCAGACCAAGGTCTGGCTAGTCCACACAGCATTCCAGGATGGGAGAAAAATTTGCTCTGGTTTATTGGCATTTCTTTAAACCAATCACAATCGTCTTCGGCGGTGCTAAGCGCCGGACGGAGCCATGGTGCCGCTGCAAAATAGCCTCAGAAAGGAACTTGTTTTGGTGGAACGTGTGTACGTTCAAAGGTTGTTTTAGTCGTGCGAGAGAAAACTTAGATTGGACAGATAGTCTAGCTAGCTGTCTGGATTTACCCTGCAGAGATCTGAGGAGCAGTTAACCATAGTCCTCAGAAATCCACCGAAGTTTAGAACGCCAACACAAAAAGCAGAAGGTAACGGACATCCGACTGAAAAGAGTGACATCCGGCGGAATATCTGGTGGCACCAGAGCAATCCCGGAAGTGGAACGTTGTGGATATAGACTAAGTTTTGCCTTATTGCCATCTTTACATGTTTCCCTGGTATTAGCCTTTGTTTTTGGCCCATTATTACCCTGCTACATACATTCAGTCTAATATTACCCAGATTTACCCATTGTTAATACCAAGCTATTACCTGGTTGGTAATTACATGGTATTACTTCAATATTACAGCTATTATCCTATTACCCCACCTATCATGGTATTACTGAGCTGTAATGTAAAGTGCTAGCAACACACCCTTTCATCTGACAATCTGAGGGAGTGGGAGAGGAGGAAAAAGTGGGAGGGATGGTAGGAGACAGAGAGTGGATGGGTTAAGCGAGAGGGAGGCAGAAAAGATGGCAAAAATAATATATAGTCAAGTAAAAGAGAAGAGGTGGGATAGAGGAGGCTGAAAGAGACAGAAGAAAGGAGACCAATAAATGATGAAAGAAAAAGGAGAGATGGATTAAAAATCAGACAGATAAACAGACTGAAGGAGAGTGAGAACTGTGACAAAAAGAGTAGAAGAGACAGACATAATGAGAGAGAGGAGAAATGTAGACTAAAATACAGAGCGAGACAGTCCAACTTTGTGGAGAGACAGCGAATATTACAGTGAGTCATAGCAGAATAAAACGCCACGCAAGCATATGTTGCTGCTAAGAAGCCATCTTTTTCCAAAATGAAAACCAGTTGTGATTGGCTGTGAAAGATTTAAAAAAAGAAAAAGAAAAGCTGAGCAGATTAAACTGAGTTATTATAAACATACGGGGTGTAATTACACACCAGAGGAGGCGGCCATTTGTCTTGTGACGACACAGAGCTCTCTGTTTCCTCATTATGTGTTTTTAGATGTTTTAGTCCACATATTTGTTTTTTAGTTTATCTCTTGCAAATATGTGCATTATCTATTCATCTTTTCTATGTACATCTTTTTAGTTAACCGTTCAGTCTTTAAAATGTCAAAGGTTAGAGTTTGGAATTGGCTCCTTAGGGAAATCTTAATGATATTGCATGCAATGATATATTAGACATAAGTATGCTTAAAAGTAGCGCTGAATCAAACTTTTTTTTCATTATTGATTTAATATTATTTTCATTTTTTTACTTTTATGTAAAAAAAAATAAAAAGGGAGAAAAATTCCCATAGTTAAGGAATGAGATGTTGTGGGGTCCACATACTTTTGGCCGTCATAGATATAAAATTAGATATGACATGTCATTCTGACTTGCCATTTCAGTATAGAACCATATGGCAACCATCTTAAGGCCATCACACGAAGGACGAAACGAAAATGAAACGAATACATTTACCAACATTTGTTGGCGTTTCTTTCGCATTCCACACGTTTTCACGGCTTAAAGTATTCCGGCACTGTGCCGGATTTCCGGCGTGCGGCCGTGAGGAAAAAAATAAAATAAAATTAGGAACTTGCATGCGGTTTATTATTTTCAAGTCAATTGATTTCACCTACCAATCACATGAGAGGAACGCAGCTCTAACTAATGCAGGGCTTAAGTACTCAGGCCTGGTGCCTGATCTCTGGCGTATGACTAATTTAGAAAAAGTAAATAAATTTAAAAAGTCCACATGGGATTTGTTTTTGATGTGCTGGATTTAATCAATCATCAACTTCCACCTACCATGCGGTGTGGTCTCCGTGGTAACGCAGCTAAAAAAACTTGGAGCATGTAGATACAGCTTTAGTTGAGAAAGGAGTTAAAAACAAATGGCCCTGGGCAGAGGAAAAGGGTGGAGACGGGAAGCTGTTTAGCACTTGGTGCTTCAAATTGAGGGAGCCGGGTGCTTGCTTCTGCAGCACATGCATGTTCAAGGAAGATACTGTACGGAAGCAGCGGTAAGAAAGTGCTTGCTAGTCACAAAGCTTCGGTCCGTGCACTCTGTCATACGAGTAAGTTACCGGCAACGACGGCTACCGCTGCGACTGCGCCTTCACTGACCGACCGTGATACAAACAATATGTGTGTGCACGTTCATAGCGGAACACAATTTGTCATTAACGATGGCTGTGTAATAGCTATCTGAAGCCCAAACTGCCTTGACAAAGCTGTCTGTTTGGAATCAGCATGGCAGGTATTTAAACATAGCGACCTTTTCCCAGAGTTTAGACGTATAGCTATATGAAAAGCTATACAATGCAACGTTTTTAATAAATGTACTTGAAGCAACTAATATCAACATGGACAAATCATGAATGTACTTAATTCGCTTTTTGATGTTCTTAAAAATTAAGACTTTTATTATTGTGTAATGTAAGAAGTACTTTAACTGTTTTACCATTCTAATTAACTTTAATGAGTGCATATTGAAATATTACACTGTGACACCCCACCCACTTAAGTCGGCTGTGTTTTGGCCAAAAGGTTGCACTTGAGCACAGTGCAAAGACTACGGTCGACGGCCAACTAGCACATACTCCTGTGTGAGAGGAAATAACTGTACGTGCCAGCAGGCAGCGGTAATCTATTCGTCATTCAAAAAGGGAAACCGTTTACAAACCGTTGCTATGATACATACAATACAACTCTCAGCCGAATCAGCCTGCGGCAGCATAGACCGTAAGGTGCCTTTACCTCACTCCTTCCCTCACTTACTAATTTTGTGTCTGGCCTGCTGGCTGGCTGGCTGGCTAGATTGCTATCTAGCTTGCTAGGAGGCTCAGTTCTCAACACAGTAAAGAGAAAGAGAGAGGGAGAGAGGTATATATCCTTTAAATTAGCATAGGTTTTACTATATAGGGTATTATTTTATTAGTTTATTTTGTAATGTGTAAGTATGTAGATCTTTTAAAAGATATGTTGAAATCAGGTTGACTGTATGTAGTAAGTCAGGGCTCCAGACTGTGACATGTTTTGAGACAGTGCAAGTACTTTTTACAACTACTCGCATGTGCGACCTGCAGATTTGATGACTTTTTATTTTTTTTATTTCATGTTGAAACACAAGGACAGAGCAAGTCTGCCAGAGTTGGTCAACGTGTGTAAGAGGTGGTGGGTCTGTGAGTGATTACCTGCATTCACATTGCCTGCGTCGGCCGTCAGACAGTGCGGCAATAAACTCTGGTCTTTCCATTAATTTTGAATAAAGGCTGTACGTTTAGGCTGTGGCAGGGGATGAGCAGGGGGGAGCCGGAAAAAATACAACGGCCTGCGGCAAAGACTTGAGAACGAGTCAACTTTTTGAGAAACGCATCCTGACGTCATCTGCGGTGGCCAAGCCTTTATATATATACTAGTACAGAGCCCGTTGAAAATGTGCCTGTTTGGAATGGCCGATTGCTTGGCCTGTGGTATTGCTGCTTGTAGAATTCTTCAAAACCAAATTGTACCCCAAAATTACTTACAAAAGGACCCCAAACCACTTACTCCACTGTATAGCCTACTACTGACTTACAGTGTAGGCTACGTCTACATCAGAGGAAGACATTGTAGGCCTACCTACTACTATTTACCTGACAGAGAACGGGGCAGATTCAGAATGTAATCACAAAATATCACAATGAAAATGTGGAGTAATCAGACATTAGCGCCACGGACTCATGGCAGTGCGCTATCCACCTGGTCTGTTATAAGAGCTAATCGGCACATATCTGCATTCATCAACCACCAGAGCCGGACTGTTTTTGTGTAGAGAGAGAGAGAGAGAGAGAGAGAGAGAGAGAGAGAGAGAGAGAGAGAGAGAGAGAGAGAGAGAGAGAGAGAGAGAGAGAGAGAGAGAGAGAGAGAGAGAGAGAGAGAGAGAGAGAGAGAGAGAGAGAGAGAGAGAGAGAGAGAGAGAATCGAATTTAACATTTCAGCAGAGGTGCTTATTTCCATACAGGTTTAGTGGCTGAGATTTTTCTCACATTGCATAGTGCTGTGAAGAAATAATCTCCAAGATTACATTATGTTCTGCCAGCTCACAGCAATTTAATACAATAGTAGGAACAGAGTCAAAGGCTGTAACACCCCCCACCCCCTGCTGTTGTAAAGCGTTGTCTGTAGCTGGTTGTGCTTTGCATGTGTGGGATTCTGAAACGTCCTTAGAGTCGTTTGTTTACTCAAAGTCAAAGACAGTCCAAAGTAGTGCTACTTTGCACATGTTTGTGGGTCTGAGGTGTATTTCACATTTTAGCTGCCAAAGCTCTGCTGCTTTCTTCGACCCTCTCTGTGTCTGGTCCTGCTGTGTGCAGTGTGAGAGGGAGAGTGGTCAGCGGCTACAGCGGCAAAAGCCAATGTGTGCTTATTTTACTGATGATATCTTTTGTATTTCTTATCCAAACAACGTCAAACTTGGCACTGCACTTACTCGTGCCCGTAGCACGGCATGTGTCAAGTTTGAAATCCATTGGACTAACGGTTCGAGAGATATCCGAATAACACACACACAGACAGACAGACAGACGTTCCTGCAATTTATAGATAGATATATCGATGACATTTAATTTCCAGGATTGTTCCGGTGCTGCTGGGAATTCCGCCGGACGCCCTTCATTTTCTGCCGGATGTCCGTCACCTTCCTCTTTCTTTGTGGTGGCATTCTAAACTCTGGTCCATTATGACGACTATGGTTAACTGTTCCTCAGATCTCTGCAGGGTAAATCCAGACAGCTAGCTAGACTATCTGTCCAATCTGAGTTTTCTGTTGCACGACTAAAACAACTTTTGAACGTACACATGTTCCACCAAAACAAGTTACTGTGTCTGAATGGCCAGCTGAGTTGCTGATAGGAGCCAGTAGGGTGATATGGTGTGCGCGCATGTGCATGTGCTTACATGTGAATGTTGTCATAAACCTTGCTCTAGGTCATGACAAAAACTAGGAAGAGACACAAGATGCCAAAAATTTAAGGTATTTATTGCCAAAAGTGTGTGTGTGTGTGTGTGTGTGTGTATATATATATATATATATATATATATAGAAGGTTAAACTAAATACAAATATGAGGTGCGAAAAATCAGTAACATCAGTCGTGCGTGTGGATGTGTGTAAAATGCGTGTAGGGTGTTGTAATGCAAAAAGGAACAACAGAACAAACAAAACCGTAACGGGGCTTCTGGTGTCGGCAGAGATGAGAGAGCAAAGAAAGGCCAAAGTCCAGGAAGCTGGGCCTTTTATTTCCTGTGCCCAGACCTGTGCTCCAAATCAGGCTCCCTCAGCAAATACCTTGAACACAGTTATACAGCGTTATGCTGCGTTCCAGACACAATTTTTAGCCCATAAGTTACGACTTCAAGTCACGACTCACGACTTGGTAGCGTTCTAGGCAAAGTCACGACAAAGTTAGCTAGCGGCTACCTAATGTTGACGTTAGCTAGCCCTACCTGATACTAGCGATTTCTAGTCGGCGACATATTTTGGGCTTCATTTAATAAACATAACCTCTAGTAGTACACAATCGTATGTGTATTGTTTTGATTACAATGTGCGGAATTACTTACCTAACCTATTTATGTCTATTTCTATTTCTCACCGTTAATCACCAGCGCCTGTACAGCATCAACATGAGTCGCATTGTTGTTTATGTGTGTGTGTGTGTGTGTGTGTGTGTGTGTGTGTGTGTGTGTGTGTGTGTGTGTGAGACGTCAAAAACTGTAACTGGGAGTACAACGATCTGGTATGAGTTCACGGGTAATAAGTTATGGGTTTGACTGGGGGGTTTGAATGGGGTTGCATTTTGCGACCAAAATTTGAGTGTGCGACTGAATTTTACATCCAGTCGCACATGTGCGACCAGTAAATTTTCCCCCTTTTTTACACGGTAAACGTCGAAATTTCTGTACCTGAGAGCGCGTAAGCTCAAGCTTATCTGTCCTCTCTGAACATTGACAGAGCGGAACTCTGACACAAACACACACACTCGCGCACACACACGCAGAGCTGCGGACGGTGCAAACTACGTCGGCTCTGCAGTTTTGTTGAAGTCACAGTGAGTCACGGAAATGCCGATAAAGTGGTTTCAAGTGTGGTTACAGTTTTTTAAAACTTCACGCAGACAGCGTTTGCTGTGATATGATAGTAATGGAGAGGCAAAAGCGGTCGCGGTGCTGTTGATGTTACACTTCCTAAGCAGGCACAACAGTGGTTTCTGTGCACTGACGGGCTGAGGTTGTAAGGCAAGGCAACTTTATTTCTACAGCACCTTTCACAAACAAGGCAATTCAAAGTGCTTTACATGAAACATTAAAGAGCAATTAAAAACGGTCATGAAAATAAAACAGGCTAAAAAAGAATGTATAAATACAAGAATAAAAGTTACAGTTACAGTCAATTTAATAGGTTGTAGGGATGGGTTTGGGAGGAGGAGGATTTTGTTTAATTAATAAAATAACAATGTTCTAAGTACATAGGATAAATAGGTTTGACAATAATTTTTACAACTGAAATAATTGTTTTGTAATTATAGAGGGAAAGTATCAAAAAAAAGGTACCGTTGGGCAACGGAACCAAATTTCAGGTATCTGTACCAATATTGGTTCAGTAGTAGCCTAAACAATGCATGTTTAGGCTGTCTGTTAACCTATGTTGCATCTTCAAAAGTGACACTGAATTTGAAACAGAACATTGTAATTTCTGCATCTATTATCAAAGTATTTATTAGTAATACAGTGGAAATTAGTAGAAATGTGAATATTTGGTTAGCATGTTGACTTACGGTGTGTGTGCCCCTAAATTTTCTGGTTGCGCCCCTAAAATTTTCAGTTAGGGGCCACTGTGCTCCTAGTGAAAAAAGTTATTTTGGAGCCCTGTGGAAGGTTGTGAAAACACGGGTTACGGGTTGCCTGGAACGCAGCATTAGACACACAGCTAACAGGGACTGTCACAATGTGCAATCTGGCAAGCCAAGGGCTGGCAAGCTACAGTGAGGAAAATAAGTATTTGAACACCCTGCTATTTTGCAAGTTCTCCCACTTGGAAATCATGGAGGGGTCTGAAATTGTCATCGTAGGTGCATGTCCACTGTGAGAGACATAATCTAAAAACAAAAATCCAGAAATCACAATGTATGATTTTTTAACTATTTATTTGTATGATACAGCTGCAAATAAGTATTTGAACACCTGTCTATCAGCTAGAATTCTGACCCTCAAAGACCTGTTAGTCTGCCTTTAAAATGTCCACCTCCACTCCATTTATTATCCTAATTTAGATGCACCCGTTTGAGGTCGTTAGCTGCATAAAGACACCTGTCCACACCATACAATCAGTAAGAATCCAACTACTAACATGGCCAAGACCAAAGAGCTGTCCAAAGACACTAGAGTCAAAATTGTACACCTCCACAAGGCTGGAAAGGGCTACGGGGAAATTGCCAAGCAGCTTGGTGAAAAAAGGTCCACTGTTGGAGCAATCATTAGAAAATGGAAGAAGCTAAACATGACTGTCAATCTCCCTCGGACTGGGGCTCCATGCAAGATCTCACCTCGTGGGGTCTCAATGATCCTAAGAAAGGTGAGAAATCAGCCCAGGACTACACGGGAGGAGCTGGTCAATGACCTGAAAAGAGCTGGGACCACCGTTTCCAAGGTTACTGTTGGTAATACACTAAGACGTCATGGTTTGAAATCATGCATGGCACGGAAGGTTCCCCTGCTTAAACCAGCACATGTCAAGGCCCGTCTTAAGTTTGCCAATGACCATTTGGATGATCCAGAGGAGTCATGGGAGAAAGTCATGTGGTCAGATGAGACCAAAATAGAACTTTTTGGTCATAATTCCACTAACCGTGTTTGGAGGAAGAAGAATGATGAGTACCATCCCAAGAACACCATCCCTACTGTGAAGCATGGGGGTGGTAGCATCATGCTTTGGGGGTGTTTTTCTGCACATGGGACAGGGCGACTGCACTGTATTAAGGAGAGGATGACCGGGGCCATGTATTGCGAGATTTTGGGGAACAACCTCCTTCCCTCAGTTAGAGCATTGAAGATGGGTCGAGGCTGGGTCTTCCAACATGACAATGACCCAAAGCACACAGCCAGGATAACCAAGGAGTGGCTCTGTAAGAAGCATATCAAGGTTCTGGCGTGGCCTAGCCAGTCTCCAGACCTAAACCCAATAGAGAATCTTTGGAGGGAGCTCAAACTCCATGTTTCTCAGCGACAGCCCAGAAACCTGACTGATCTAGAGAAGATCTGTGTGGAGGAGTGGGCCAAACTCCCTCCTGCAGTGTGTGCAAACCTGGTGAAGAACTACAGGAAACGTTTGACCTCTGTAATTGCAAACAAAGGCTACTGTACCAAATATTAACATTGATTTTCTCAGGTGTTCAAATACTTATTTGCAGCTGTATCATACAAATAAATAGTTAAAAAATCATACATTGTGATTTTTGGATTTTTGTTTTTAGATTATGTCTCTCACAGTGGACATGCACCTACGATGACAATTTCAGACCCCTCCATGATTTCCAAGTGGGAGAACTTGCAAAATAGCAGGGTGTTCAAATACTTATTTTCCTCACTGTATGAGACACTCTCTGGACGGACACTGGTGAGTGGCTGTGCCATCTTGGTTTGAAAGTCCCGGCATGGCTCTGTGGTGCAGGGCGTGTGTGATTAAAGGAGGCGATCAGTACAAGCTTATATAATGATCGAAGGTAATTGGGGTAAATGCCGATTCCCAATCAGTTAAAAAATACCAAAATTGGCTCAGATCCGATACTGTGATCGGGACATCCCTAACTATGATACATCAATTCATTGTTATAATTGAATTTTTTTAATGGTAAGTTGACAATAACAAAAATCAAAAACATTGCCAGACCTATCCGTTACGATTATTTAGCCTATTATGGGTTTGCAAATGTGATCTGTACATGAGTAAAACACAATATCAATATCAGCTATATCCATGTGCTTGCTTTTTGGTCTTTATTTGACAGGATTAGTTGATGATGGTGAGTATGTTAGCGATGACGCTAATGAAGTCGGTCGTTGCCATTCACTGTCAAAGCTCTGCTTCCAGGTTAAAGCACATTACTACAAACCCCTCGAATCCTCCTAATCTGCTCTAGGTTATTATGGTCTGTGACAACATTGTCTGGACCCCCAACCCCCCACCCTCCCTGAAGTGGCCTTCACTGCTTATTGCTTTGCTCTTTTTGCTTGGGCTTTGGGTCTATGCTATTGTTGTATTTTTAGACTGATTGCCTTCACTTTCTGTCTTTCAGTCATTTGCTACTAGCATGCTTATAAATAGTGCAACAGACTGCCCAATCTCCTTTTAAAAATATAGTTGAAATTATCAACAACAAGCACCTAGGCAATCAGAAATAGGTTTATTGCTAAGCATTTTTTTCCACAAACGAGGAATTTGCCTTGTTGAGAAAAGGGGACAGCTACTACTACATTTTTTTTATTGAGATACTTCTCGCATTAGTGATAAAGGATTCTACATTACAGTGTTTCCATCACTAATGTGACACACATTCATGCTCTGACCCTGGCAGACCCAGGCCCCACACACACACACACACACACACACACACACACACACACACACACACACACACACACACACACACACACACACACACACACACACACACACACACACTTTAACCCTGACATACCGACCATCCAATCTGGTGCAATCAATCAGAGAGAGTGTAGTCAGCCTGGCTTTATTGCAGTAGGATTGGGGGGTAGAGGTGTCTAGACGCTATCCTGTCTGTCTGGCTCTGATATGTGTACACACACCTCAGAGACTGCAGGGGAGCGTGTGTTTAGGTGTGTGAAGTGACATGTTTAGCCAGCCACTCGTCTGCCATCTCACCAACTTGATGAATACTTAAACACTGCTACCCTCTCTGATTTACTGCTGTTCATGAATATTACATCATTGGAATATTGATAATATTAGACTATATTGTAATTTTGATGTTATGTTACCACAGTGCCCCAGCTGTGTTGGTATCTTTGTTCATGTTGTATTCATGTAGATGGAGTTTATATGGCTACATTAGTCCTTTTCAGGAGCTAAATGGGTTTTATTGTCTGCTCAGCATAGAGTCTCATTAATATGGCCTACCTCAGCAATAATCAAACTTAATCTATAATTACAGAAAATATGGTAAAAACATTTAGCTGTAACGCAAATGCATGTAGAGGCAGAGTGAGAAGGTTTAGTTAATGTGATAGACAAGATAATTAATAGGCTGATGTTATAGAGTGAAAGCAGCAAGGAACAACCATGACTATGACTTAACCCCAGTTTGTGTCTTTCATGTATTATGTTTTCAATCATGTCACAGAGCTATCAGGACTTAAAACAAGTTTTAAATGTAATGCGTAAAGACTCTTCTGTCCATCTGGATCACATACGTACACTCCACTTGCCAGTTAATTAGGTACATCCAGCTAAAACTAAAACAGTCTAATGCAACAGTTCTGCAATAAATTCTACCTTTATGAAAGTTATAATTGTTTAAACTGTTTTAGAGAGGTGTTCATTCAACTATTAGTTTGAGGGATGTAGTTTGTGGTGCTGTTGAACTATCAGGGCTCCAGACTACAATTTGCTGTCATATTTTAGTTCACAGTCACATTTTAATTGAATGGTGCTCAACAAATGCACATTCAGAAATGTAAACAATTATTTTTGTCAATGTAATGTATTATTGCCTCTGCCTCATGCAGGCTTTCCCTCCCTCATCTGTGTCTTTTTTTTGTTAACACTGAAATAGCAATTATATCTAAGGTGATTAAACTTCCATAGAAAGGGGAGTACTGTACTGTAGTTTCCGACCACACTTGAATATAGCTTTGTTTCACGGAGAAGAGAGAAAGAAAAGAGACGGATCAACTGTGCTTTGTTGTTTGGCAAACATTCAGCTGTTACCTGTTACCTAGTCCTGGGCAGTTCAGTGCTTGTGTTTGGGGTTTTAAAACTTTCTTGTGGCAGCGATTGAGGCATTAATGTTACCTGTACGGGACTCTCTCACCGCCTCAAAACCAACTAATGCCGGGAACACACCGACTGCGAAGCGCTGTGAAGCATAGATTTGTGCCTGATTGCGCCTGGCTGTTCATACCAGCTGCCTATTTCTTGGTGCCGGTTACAAAGCGATCGTTCGCCTTTTCCACTCTAAAGAATGTCTCTCTCTCTCCTTGTGACTGAATGGTTGTGTGTGTGTGTGTCACTCTGTCTGTCTGTCTCTCTGTCCGTCCATCGTTCGCTCTCTCTCCGTGTGCCAAAATCACCATAAACCTGAGTGTTTTATTTTGAAATGTGTTTTATTTTGTAAAGTATCCGGCTGCACTGTGGCCTTTCTGTATGTGATACTGATTACCTACCTGGCTTGACACACTCGCGGAACAAATAGAGGAGACGCCGAAGCGATCGCTGTAGCGGGCGGGCCAACGCGGTCGCTCCGCTCCTGAACGTAGCTGGTATGAACTGACCGATTGGATAAAGTGGAACAGCTCTGCTTTGTGGCCGCATCGTGTGTGTTTTCGCTGTGACAAGTCTGATTGCTGGTTACATGCTTGGCCACCACAGCATGACGACTGGTTGTGTTTCTCAAAAAGGTTGACTCGGTCTCAACTTTTCGCCACAGGCCACTTCATTTATTCCAGCTCTCCCCTGCAGTAACCCCCCCCCCCCCCCCCCCCCCCCCCCACTGCAGCCTAAACGTACTACTAGACGGTTTTCGCTGCACCGTCTAACGACAAATGCAGGCTATGTGAATGCAGCTAATCACTCACAGACCCACCCCCTCTTACACAAATTGACCAACTCTGGCAGACTTGCTCTGTCCTTGTGTTTCAACATGAAATAAAAAAAATTAAAAAGTTGTCAAATTTGCTAACACGTCTCAAAACATGGTTGCAAAATGCAACCATTTGGTCGCAGTCTGGAGCTATGACTGATAGATTGAGGATTCCTAATATTTAGTAGCCTCATTGATATAAATGGGGTGGACAACATATTAGAAACACTTCTCAGTATATTGCAAAACATTACCCAGCACTAGAAACTAAATCTCCTGGGTTTTTGAAAAATTACTAGGAATCTATCTTAACAAAAACAACTGTGTCTTGAATGTAATGTTAGTAAATTATCTGAGGCTAGACTATAACCATGTACCGCTAAATGTTTCCCTTCATCTAGTATCAATATATTCTTTGTCTGATATGATGGTTTGATGAAAGTTAGTAGGGCTGTACATGAATCTGAATTTTCCAAGTTGATTTTCTTTGACAATTAGTTTTATAGTTAGGTGATTTTGAGACCAGACCAAGTTTGTAAAAGTTTATAGCCTGATGTTGCCCTGTGTTGCACTGTGTACAATGATGCAGCAACAAAAGGTGCAATTATTCAACTGACAAAAGGTTCAACTCTGGGGTTTCTCAATTGATGATTCTATTTTAGGGGATATCCCTACAACTTAAAGTGGTAAATTTTCATGTGTGGAGTCCTTTTAATTCTCTGGAAATTGTTCATGAATCCTGTGTCTTGGAATTTATTCATGTTTTTAGTAAAAAAAAATAACATTGTACTTAATAATAATAATAATAATAATGTATACTTTATTAATCCCGCAAGGGGAAATTACACTGTTTTAATAAGTCAATTGCTTAATTCTAGGAAAGTGACACCATCACTAAAAAGAAGTCCAGAAGGGGTAAGGTTAGGACCCAAATGCAGCACACTGGAAAACTGGCAAAGTTGGGCTGTCTTGCCTTGAATACTGGGAAGCAGAGTCTTTGATTGCAACAGAGAGGTACAGGGCTTGAAGGAAGGCATGCTCACGCTCACACAGAGTCCACAGAATCCAGGTCTAATAGAGGGGGGACACTCACAAGTAACAGAAAGGGCTGAGGCAGGAATCATAGTCAGGTATGGAAGACAGGTCTGGTTTTCAGGACCACGGCAAGGCAGGAGAATCAGGAAAATGCTGGAAAGTATGGCAACGGATAGTTGAATAATTGGGTGCAGCTCTACTTATTTTGATGCAAAGATTTGTAAATTAGCAGGAATGTAACACAACATGGAAGTGAAAGCAGTGCTCTGTTTATTTAATGTATGTCCTATTACGTCCTACAAGGTTGTCATAAACCTTTCAAGCTCACCAATAAATGTGTTTGTGTGCAGTTCTGCTGCTGGTTTTTCAAGTTCCGAAATAAAAAATTATGTGAGTAAAGCATGGCAGAATGTCTCCTGTCCTATACACAAATAATAACTAGAACATCATATATGAGACCTGCTTTTTAATCCCTTTTAGTCTCTGTCGTGAAGCATAGACAGGCTGTCCGATTTCCCTGTGCTGTAAGAGCGAGACAAGTAGGGATGGATAGAGAGAGTGGAGAAAAGAGACAGAGCTGTAATTGTTTGTTCTCTTGTTGCCTGAGTCCCCACTGCATGTCTGGCACCTTTCTCTCTCTGTCTCTCTTTTTGTCAGTGTCTCTTCCTGTATCTGCATTTCCCTTTATCTCTGACACACTCATTACATCCTCCTCCCTCTTCCCTCCTTCCAGTCTCTTCTTCTTTCCCTCCTCACTGTCTCCATGTTCTTCCTGACCCCGAGATACCTGGCTGAGTATCCTGCACGTTCTCACACACACACACACACACACACACACACACACACACACACACACACACACACACACACACACACGAACAGGCCCCCTCACCTCAGGGTTAAGCAGCACCAAAATGTTAATTTATTTCCATAGAGAGACTGTCTGACTGTAGTGAAGGAGGTGAGGTGGTAACTAGGCTGATATCTACTACATGCTGTGTCACACACACACATTGTTGCTGCTAGGCTGATACCAGCCGTCTAGACATTACAGTGCACATTTCCCAAAGGGGTGTGTGTGTGTGTGTGTGTGTGTGTGTGTGTGTGTGTGTGTGTGTGTGTGTGTGTGTGTGTGTGTGTGTGTGTGTGTGTGTGTGTGTGTGTGTGTGTGTGTGTGTGTGTGTGTGTGTGTGTGTGTGTGTGTGTGTACCTCTTTTTTTCTCTCTGTCTGTCCCTTTATTACTAAACTCTCCTTCCCTTTAACTTGTCATTGTCTTTTTAGGTGAGTGTGTGTGCATTCGCTTCCTCTCCCTCCTTGTCTCCTTCTATCTCTCTCTGTGCCACCATGTGTGCCAACCAAGTCGCTGCAGTGGCGCCCCAGCAGCTCCGGGCCTTGTTGATCACGGCACCGTGCCCAAGGGTTACCATAGCAACGGCAGTGGCAGTAGAGAGGGCTGTGTGTGTGTGGTGGGCAGCAGACTGTGAACTCAGCAGGCCTCTAGCTGGGCTGGAGCTCTCTGGGCAGCATGAGAAGGATGAGCAAGTTGGCGCAAAGACAGCGTAATTTATTTGGGTTTTCTGTCTCTTTTTACCTTCTACATATATTATAATAAAGGTTTATAGTTTACGGATATACTGTAGAAGTAAACCCACAGATTGAATTCCTGGGACTCTGGGAGTAGCACAATTTCACACTTGCAGAACTTCCTCTGTCACAGTAGCACCAAGATCAAAAAGAGGCTGATTTCATGCCACTGTGGCACAGAGGCATAAGCTGAGCTCCTGGCGGCCGCTCACTACACCGGCATGTGCTGGTCAGTGAAGTGGCATGCCGCTTGTGCTCTACCGGCACACCATTTAATGGCAGGTGGAGGTGGTATGCAGCTGTCAGTAATATTCTTGCCGATGTACTCAAAGTTAATATTAGAGCTAGCCTCAGCTTACATGGCTATTGTTGGCCTCGCTACCGTAGTGACGTATGCACACAGACCATGAACCGTTTGTTAGTCATTTGAAGTAGCCTTATAGCCATGTAAAAGCCAATAAAAAACATTTTGCCATATGTATGCCTGGTTAATGTTCCGCAAAATGGAGTTATATATGATGGAATTTGTGATCACGTTGTACTAGTTATTAGCTTTATTAGCTTTAAATCTCTGTTATAGATTAGTCAGACTGTTAGCTAAGGCAGCTCTAATATTCATTTAGGGTACATTAGATATATGAATATCCCAGCAACAGAACAGACGACAGAAATGTTGCATTCCTTTTATTTGGTTAACATTAGTTGGTTCTAGGGCTGTGTATTGGCAAGAATCTGGTGATACCATACGTATCATGATACATGGCTCACGATTCAATATATTGCAATATATTTCGATACTGTGCGTAAGGCGATATATTGGGATTTATTGGGAGTATAATTTTAGAAAAACTAATATTTAAAAAAAGACATGATGTGCATACAAGTTAAAGAAGTTTACTTTAGGTAAACAATTCAGTACACAGAAAATCAAACCGGCTGTTTGGGATTGTGGTTCACAGGTTCTTAGTGAGCAAATTTGTATAGGCTAAAGTTCAGCCATAGCTGCATTGTTAGCTTCTAGCAAAAAGTCAGGCACTGCTAGGCACTGTTAGGCAAGGACACTAGTGGTGCGTCTCAGCATAGCCATCTAGCGGTAGGGGGTTTAAACACAACATAAATGTGAACCACTGTCTTACATGAATACTTTTGCACGTAAACAACACAAAAATATATAGATATTGCGTTTTTGAAAATCAATACAGTATTGCAAAATAAAATATTGCAATACTCGATCGATTTTTGTTACACCCCTAGTTGGCTTTATATTTCTTTTATTGATTAGTCAGACTGGCTACAGTAGCAAGCATATATATACTGTATTCTGTGTGTGTGTGTGTATATATATATATATATATCTATATATATATAGATATATAGATAGATATATATATCTATATATATATAGATATATAGATAGATATATATATCTATATATATATAGATATATATATATATATATATATATATATATATATATATATATATATATATATATATATATATATATATATATATATATATGAGAGAGAGAGAGAGAGAGAGAGAGAGAGAGAGAGAGAGAGAGAGCTGGTGGCACCTTGTTTGGCGGCCTCGGCCAGCAGCGTATGAATGTGTGTGTGGATGGTAAATGGTGCCTGTACGATGTAAAAACACTCGTTAAAAGTTGTTAAGATGCTATATAAATACACTCCATTTACATCTGACTTTTGACAGTTTGGGGGAGGAAACAAAGGGAGGCACTGGCCCTCTTATGATTGTGACTTTCAACCCAATCACATCCACTCAGACCTCCCTGTAGCCTACCTGGCAGGCTGTTGCTAAGATAGCTGGGAATAGCAAACAGATGCATGTTAGAGATGAGGGTGTACTAAATAGTGTTGTGGGGATGACGTATTTCTGTAGTCTAACCCGGAAGTTAGCATCGAAATTAGCATCACCCAGAAAATAAACTCTGTGGCAAACAAACATTACTGTTACTTACAAGTTTTTTTCAGCAAGATAATCTACACAAACATAAATGCAATTGCCAGAAGTAAAAAGCTAATGTAAGGCTGTAAATGAACTACACCACAGTCACATGCACCACTAGCTTCCGACGGCTTCATACTGATTTTGGGTGTTTAGGAGTGATGACGTATGTAGTCTTAAACCCTATTTGTATGGGATAAGTATCATCTTGTCACCTTGTGTGATTTAGAAATTACTCCCCCCACATCTGAGTTTCGTGTGGCACATTTGCACGGGATAAGCGAAGCCTGCTTTTACTTAAATTTACTGACATATCTGTACCCCGAGAGTTGGCTACCTGGAGGCGCACGGAGGACGGCCAGGGCGAGGCCACTGCATCACACTCGGGTCGGGATTCCGTATCTTTTTGGGCAATACCCGGTAAAGGTTATCAGAGGTGCATACCCTATCCCCGCCACGGCGGCACCCACACAGCACCACCTCGGTGTTCGACGAAATATGGTAGGTCATTTGCGGGGGAATTCTTAGCTGCCCACTTTGAGCTTAATTTTGGCTCTTAAGAAACCTATGGGTGACGCCACAGAGACTATGTCCATATTTTATAAAGTATATGGCGTTAACCACAGACCTTACTTCGGGTCCTTCGGGCATCAAACCAAAAACCCATTCAAAAAACAATTGACTTGAGCTTCTATGGAATTCCATTGAAAAACATCTGCAGCGAAGTACCGAAGATTGATATCTCAAAACTTGGAGAAATTAAATATACAGATTATTATTATTATTGGTAGTATTATTACTAGGTAATTATGAGTAAACACTGTTCCATCATAAAAATGATATCGCTTGTATTTTACTTAATTTTTCCTCAGTGTTGTGCTCTGATACCGCCTTTTTTCACTGACAGGTCAACTGAACTATATGATCTCCCATTCACTTTGTTGACTTGTGTGACACACACAGCCAAAGGTCAAAGGGCCATCATTGGGTCACTGTGTATGCACTCTCTCTCCGTGCTGTTTATTCTCAATTTTAGTGTTCCACTTTTATGAAAGGACATTGGGACAAGCTACTGTGACTGCTGTTTGGGTCTGGTAAGGCTGGGTATTAAATCTCAATATTTTTTAGTACTGACCATAATATGTCTGTAGCACCGAGTATCAAAAACCGACAAGTCCTGAAAGCTGAATGTAGGGTTTAAGTCCAACTCCGGAACCTTGTTGCCTGTCATCCCTCTTCTCTCTCTCCCTTAATTTCCAATCACCTCTTTACTATTCACTAGCAAAATATCCATCCATCCATCCATCCATCTTCGTCCGCTTATCCGGTATCGGGTCGCGGGGGTAGCAGCTCCAGCAGGGGTCCCCAAACTTCCCTTTCCCGAGCAACATTAACCAGCTCCGACTGGGGGATCCCGAGGCCTCCTCCCAGCTGGACGTGCCTGGAACACCTCCCTAGGGAGGCGCCCAGGGGGCATCCTTACAAGATGCCCGAACCACCTCAACTGGCTCCTTTCAACGCGAAGGAGCAGCGGCTCTACTCTGAGCTCCTCACGGATGACTGAGCTTCTCACCCTATCTCTAAGGGAGACGCCAGCCACCCTCCTGAGGAAACCCATTTCGGCCGCTTGTACCCTGAATCTTGTTCTTTCGGTCATGACCCAGCCTTCATGACCATAGGTGAGGGTAGGAAGGAAAACTGACCGGTAGATTGAGAGCTTTGCCTTCTGGCTCAGCTCTCTTTTCGTCACAACGGTGCGATAAATTGACTGTAATACCGCACCCGCTGCGCCGATTGCATCCATTTTGGCCGATTTGACTTGTTGAATCGGCCAGTGGGCAGTCAGACTCAATGACCAATCTGAGTGGTGGAGTGCTAGCCCTTGACTAGTGAATCAGTGCTTCTTCCACAAGAAGAAGCCCGACAGCTGACAACGCCAGAGTTTCCCGCAGCACTTTGCAGTTTAGGCGGCACGCCTTAACAACACGCGCATGCCGCCTTAACTGAGTCTTCAAAAAAAAAGTATATAACTGCCGTGTTACTCTGTCCTGTTTGAGTGGCTGTAATGTACAAGTCGCATCAACCCAGTCTGTAGAAAACAAGGTAACAGAAAGTTGTCAAGATACTGGCGGTGAGTGTAACTGTCATTTATTCACATTTAAAGGGATAAATCACCATTTCACCGTTGCGTGTGCGTCGGAGTTTGTCAACAAATGTGCGGCAGCTGGGGCATGCCCGGGCAGAGACTGGGTGAGTGGACTTACCAGAGCGTTGGCATATGGCAGGCAGAGAGCATTTATATATGTTCCTCTGTCATGTTATTCCCATCAATGAGGCTTTCTTCTGTTGTTTCAACGAAGTGAATACATGACGAAGTGACTGGAACTATCCATCACCTGTCGCGCATGGATTCTCAATGTCCCGGCTGTTGCCCGGTCTTTGAGACACAGCTGTTGTCTGTTTTTTTTAATCACTACATGCGATTCACAATACACGGTTAGTAAGCGTAGTTAACACTACACACAGTGAAATTACGTGTCCTGTTTTTATTTCACGCATACTATCTGCTTGAGAGTGAAGCTATGGGCTGAGCTCTGTTATCTCAGCGCAATTTGTATTGGAGAAGAGTTGTCAGGCAAAGTGGAAAAGCGCTTGTCACCGAGGATAATTGAGCAATGCCAGTAAAATTGTTATAGCACTTTTTTTTAAAAATAGTTTAATGATCTTAAAATTGCACATTGCAACTATTGTTTTGAAAAGCTGGTTATTTATTATTTAAATTAGGGCTGTCAATCGATTACAATTTTTTATCTAATTAATTACATACTCTGTATTTAATTCATCAAAATTAATCGCATACATAATTAACGGTGCCTGAACAGATACTTTTTAAGAAAGTAAAAAAAGAAAAGAAAAAAAAAGGGTACTAAACAGCAGTTGGTGACATTAAAGCATGGCTTGTTTATTGCTAAGGCCATATGGTCAAAATTAAATGATTTAATAATAATGTATAACAATAACTTATTTCACTAGTAAATTGCTGTTGAACGACAAAAACAACCACCAGGTGGGAAAAGGACATTTACAATAACTTCAAATGCACCACGAGGCTGTAGTTTACCAGTTTCATTGAACGCACCGTCTGTTGTTTTTCCGACGGCTAAAACACAGTCAAACTTTACACCGTTTAGCGTTAGCTGTCAGCATTTTAACCGTGTTTAATCCAGCTACTAGCTAGTGGTATGCTAACGTTAGCAGCTGTCGAGTATAGTGTTAAGTGGCGTCACGTGCAGCGGTGTTTGTAAATGTTCCAATTAATGATCCAGGCAGCACATTCTCGTCTCCCTACTTCATTTTACAGTTGAATGGTGGCTAGAACAGCTCCGGGTCAAACGTCAATATGGAATGGATTAATCTGCGTTATTTTTTTTAACGCATTATTTTTTCTCAGATTAATTAATCGAAATGAACGCGTTATTTTGACAACTCAAATTTAAATGTAATAATTAGTGTAGTGTGTAGTACAGAGTCTGCACTACAGAGATGTATTAATTATATATTAAAATTTTATATTTAGTGTAGTATAGTCTACTACTACTAGTACTACAGACCCCCCCCACTACAATATTTAGTGTAGTGTGTAGTACAGAGTCTGCACTACAGAGATGTATTAATTATATATTTAAATTTAATATTTAGTGTAGTGTGTAGGAGTCTACTACTACTAGTACTACAGGCCGCCCCGTCAGATGGCAACCCTACCATCTTAACTAACAAATTAGCAGCAGCATCTTCTTATTACTAGCCATCGTATTTTCTTCCGTTCAGCGAGTAATGACAACAACAGTCTTTCTTGACTACTATCAACACTTTCTGATGAAAACAATGACTGATGACAGCGTGCTCTGTGTTTAGTAGGTCTAGAGAGATGTTCCGTCATTTCGTTTTTGGGCGACAATACACATTAGCGCTGCCTGCTGTTATGGAAACGTATTACATCTTGCACAGCTGCAGAACGTACGCTCAAGTCGTCACTTCGGTGTGTTCCGAGGCACTTTTTTGAGAGATGGGAGCCGACTGATCAGTCCGACTGCCTTTTCTGCCGACGGTCGGCCATCGGGTTGGTGTTTCAGAGCCTTTAGCTGAAAGCGAGATGGAGCTGAGACTCCCTACTGCATATATTGAATAAAACTAAAGGCCCTGACGCATCAACCAGACGGGCCGACCGTCGGCAGAAAAGGCAGTAGGACTGATCAGTCGGGTCCCCGAGGTCCAAAAAGTCCCTCAGAACACACCAAGAGACGCCAACTTGAGCATACGCTCTGCACGTGCGCGAGACGTAATACGTCTCCATAGCAGCAGGCGGCGCTGCTCTGTATTGTTTCCATTAACACTCTGATTATTTCCCAGAAAATGAAAACCTGCAGCTGATTGGACAAACGCGTCATGTGGTTCTTTTTTCTCCGGAAATTTCAAGGGGGTAAGCATCTCCTCATAACCCAAACCTTCTATGGCGCCATTTTGATGCTAATAAGTAGAGATGCACCGATTACAACTTTCTAGGCCGTTTCCGATTTCTGATTTTCTTTGAGTTAGGCCAGCTGATACCGATTTTAGCTGATTCCGATTTAATTTTTTCTAACCACTTTACAGCACACACAAATATCTTTTCTTTAAAAGAACATTTTACATAGACATTTTTTTTTGGCTAGATAATCGATCGCTGTAAAATAGAACGTACAAATTCACGTACATCTAAAGTACAATGTCAGAACCATTTCCTTCTTTTCACATCCAATATCCAACTTAATATAATAAATATAGCCTTGCAGTATAAAGATATTTCTCAAAACACAAGCAGGCCTGTTTGAACGTCAACAGTAACGTTACCTGAAAACATAAACGTCACCACTCATTTTACACACAGTTAGCAACAAACTAAACGCTGGGGGAAGATTACTACATTTTTAATGTTGATTTTAAGCGGTATGCACCCCCACTAACCTGTAAAGCGTTTTAAACAGTAACGTTAATACAGCGTGTCGGAGGAATACAGCGTGTCTATTTTTTTTTTTTTTTTTTAATACAGCGTCTCTTGCAGCCGGACGTCAGAGGCAGAGGGACCGTCACCGCAGTGTTCTAACGTTAGCTTATTGTCTCATCTGGGGTCTGAGAAACAGGAAATTCATCAAAGTCAGTGTGTCCAACGCTATTTTCTAGGGATGTCCAGATCCGATCACGTGATCGGATATCGGGCCCGATCACGTGGTTTCAGACTCGATCGGAATCGGACGTTACCTCCCGATCAGGACTCGGATATATATTCTCATTATTTTTTAACACAGACCCTTTTGACTCCACACAGAAACAGCAACGCATGCAGCATGACATCACTTTGTTGCAGAGACACTATTGGTTAAATGCGGGCAAAGAGTGCAGTTCCTAAAAGCACATTACTGGCTTTGCAAACACTGTGGCAATTTTATTTTTTTATTTGTTTACATGCCTGCCGGGTATTTTAAGTTGAGGTGCTATTTGTTTTTATATTAGACTTTTTTTATATTTACTGTTGCACTAAAGTCCAAAAGTGAAGAATTTGTTATTACTTGATTGTTCAAGCTACCTCACAGAAGTGCTCTGTTTGTTAACAGAGTTGTTGAATGTTAAAATAAGGTATATAGTATACGGTAGATACTCAAAATCAAATGACTCGGACTCGAGGGAAAAAAAACCTGATCGGGACATCCCTTCTATTTTCCAATAAACTGTAGCTGTCATATTTCACGGGACCCGCGGTTTTCGTGTTCCAGTTATTCAGCCTCAGAGGGGAGAGAGAGCGCGGCTGAGAACAGTAGAGCAGACTGCCGTGTATAATTACGACTTTATAACATTTCATAAACAGCTGATTGAGCGGCGGTGCGCTGATCTTGCGTTAATCATGCAGCGCCCGAGTGAATTTGACCGGCATAAAATCGGCATATGTCAGACTGACCAGCCGGTTGCCGGTCATGGCCGAGCACGTGAAAATCGGCCAATTCCGGTCACCGGCCGGTCAATCGGTGCATCTCTACTAATAAGCACTCACCCCCGTTAGCATTCCATTGACTGCCATTCATTTTGACGTCACTTTGACCGCGAATAACTTTACATCTGAAGCGTTTAAAGACTTTATTTGTCCATTGTTTATTTCTAAAGAAACACGACAATGTATAAAAGGCTCCATTACCTTGTATCTCACATTATGGCTCCGTAGCAGACGTTTTTGTAAAAATAGGCTAACGATTGTGTCATAACCACGGGACTTACTGTCGCATAGTAGAGGAATTACCGTATAGTACAGAAGTTCGCAGGCAGTTTGGACTTACATTTTAGCTGTTTAAGTTTAGTTACTAATGTTAACTAGCATTTTAGTTAGCGATATTTAGCCTGTGTCTATTTTATCTCCTTACATATACCTACGCTCTCCGTCTCTGCAAGATTGGGAATGATTGAGATTTCTCTCGGCACAGCTACCAGAAGACTTACAACTTTCAGACAGGTTGCTCACGTCACATTTACGTCGTCTCTCTCAGTTGGAGGCTGCGCAGTAATGCTCGGCGCTCACCAGAAAAGTGCTTCTAATGGCCTTCACTGGTCTCCGTCCAGAGCAACGGGATTTGTTGGTCCATTCTTATATACTGTCTATGGGAAATTCACAGCCAGACTGTCATGGCGGCTTGTTCAGAATACGATCTCATATTGTACTGAAATAGTTCACTGAAACATGTTTCTGAAAACATTTTAAGCGAGAAATAGGCCATCCAGTTTCTGAATCTGTCTTCGTTTCAGATCAACAAAGGTTAGTTTAAAAGATTTTTGTCAGATTTTGAGAGGCTCATCCGCTCACCATTTCCGGGTGAGTTCCGACTGCCCTGTCTACGACTGAACATGTTGGGTCGGCCCAAATGAAGGCCGACGGCTCCTCGGACGGACGACGGCACGGGACACACCGAACAGACTCGAGTCACCGACCTCGCCAGACGGTCCGACGGCCGATTATCGGGCCGGTGTCTCTCCTCTCTAAGTTGCATATTAAACTGGGTGGATGGATGGATGGATTTTCATACATTTATACATTGTGTTTTAATGTTAAACATACATGTGGTAGGCACAGTGAATCCTTAAGCTTAACTATATCTGTGGATGGCTACCATAGTAAGGCATCATCAGTGTTTAGTGTATAGGCCAATTAACTTTTGCTTAACCTTTGCTGGATTCATATTAATGTATATTTTCAGACATTTACATTTTTTAGCAAACAAAAATTTGGCTGATGCCCTGGAGTAACTCGGAAGACCCCCTAAGACCCCTGTTGAAGATCTCTGCTCTACTGTGCTATACTGAAAATGGCTACAGTTAAATAGAGGAAGTCTTGAGAATGAAACGTGTCAAGCTACACATAGTTAAAGTTATAGTGTGCAACTATTTTATGTTAATAAACATCTGTTACATTCAAGCCATTGCCAAATGAATTGATACAAAGCTGGTTATCAGTTATCAGCTCCACAAAACTGTGACAAAGTGGGTGATGCACTCTAGAGCTGTAATTGGACCTTGAAAGTTCGGCCCAAAAAGGACAGAGCCCGACGGAATTCGGCCCGAGCCTGACAAGTACATTTTGATTGATAGCTTTTTAAAAGCCCGAACCCGTTTACAGTCCGACTGTACAAAAGGCCATCTATCAGCAGTGATTAGAGTGCATGTCTGAAAATAGCGCGGACACGCGCTTCACACCGCGAGCGGGCACATGCCCCACTCGGCGGAAAAGAGAGAAAAAGAAAAAAAGAGACTGCGCCGCACGCACACAGCTCTTGTCAAGAATGAGTCATTTATACTTTTTTTTTTTTTTTTTTTTTTTTACATAATTTATTCATGACTAACATAGGCTATAGGCCACTTGGAAGTTGGAACAAAGAAATAAAATAAGTCCTCCAGAGGCCAGCCTCCGTTTCCATTTACACGCTAATCGAAACGCATCACCTGACCACTCATTCACCCCGCAACCTGGAACCCCAGCCCGAGCCCGTGTAAAATGATAGAAATTATCGGGTCCCGTTGGGTTCGGGCAGAGAGCTTCAGCTCTAATGCACTCACCACTTGTCACTTCACTATAAGCCTTGTTTAAAGGTGCTGTACATGACATTACTGGTTCACAAGACAAACAAATTGGGAACCAGGGATATAGGGGTTCACCTGACCTGAAGAAACCAGCTATAAGAGGTTATGTTAGTTTTCAGAGCACTGGTTCCTGGAATGTAACTTTACCTCAGCCCCTCTACCTCATGGCAAATCTGGCTCTACAAGCTCAGGGCACTTAGTATTTCCAGAACACTCCACTTCTTTCCTCTTATGGTAGGTTGATGACATTGCCAGAGGGGCATTTAGTGCCATTTTGGTTCTTCATCTTCACTTTGAGCACTTTGTTACCTCAATCCTACCTGTTCCACATTAGGTGACTCATATTCTTACGAATAACTTAAAAACTCATTTTCAAATGTCTGGTGCAAATGGGCACCAGTGCCCATTTTTCATCTTGCAAAAGAAAAGTTGTTGAGCTTGTCTGTTATTTTTCTGCACTCATTCCTCCACTCTTTGGAGGTTAATGACGATTGGTTTTACTGGCTTATGTTTAGTTCTTTTTCATCCCCTCCATATGGTTTGTACTAGATGGCCTTCTTCCTCTCCATCTTACCCCACCCCTCCCCTGTGGCTGCTGTGGTGTGGGAAGACTGGGATAGGTTGGGTTTTACTGGACTTGGCTTTAATTTTTGTGTTTCCTGCATGTTTAAAAAATTTTTGTAAGAATACATATGTTATTTTGTTTTGAATGTATATAATTATTTTTTCAAAACTGAAAGTTTTTTCTTCTTTTGGATTTTCACTGTTTTCTTTACCTGAAACAAATCTCTATTGTATCAAAAGCTGCCCAGGTAGATTGTGGGTAATACACTTCAAAGATTGTACAGAGATTTTTGGAGGACCTGTCAAACAGAATCAAGACATTGTAGTTCAAATAGCTGAGTGTATACACCTACAGAGCTACATGAATACAAAAGGACACAAACTGTATAAACACACACAAAATGCACGAGTGTCCAGCAGTGAGTAAGATGTGAGTCAGAGGTCAAACTGGGTGCAAAGACCAGACAAGGTCAAGACTTGCTCAGAACCGACAACTCCACAACAAAAGAGTCTCAGACTGCAGACTGGGGGCAGGGAGAGACAGAGTAAGAGAGAAACTTAAAGTGGGAGACATTGGGGAATAAGAATTAAAGAGAAAGAATGATGGTGGGTGAATTGATAAAGACATACAGAGTTGGGAGAATACAAAAAGAGACTTGTGGGAGAGAAAAAGGAGGGTGGAGAAGTTTGGTTAGATGAAAGCTGCATAGAGAGATGAGGGACAAGTGTAGATGCAGGAAGGGTTCAAAGAGAGAGTGGGAGGAGAAAAAAAGGAGAAAACAATGAACAAGAGACGAGAGGGAGATGTGACTGTAAGGCAGTGATCATTGTCTCCAAGTGGTGCCCTGATCTAGGAGGTTATCAGCTCTGATGCTGGTGTGTGTGTGTGTCACTGAATGTTGCTTGTTGAGGACAGAAACGCCATAGTTATTCAGTATATCCACATAGAAACCACTGTACGCTGGGACAAACACCAGAGTCTCAACACTCATCTTTTCTGTGATTTGAAGCTTTCCTCTGTCGAACCCTCAGGCCCACACTCGCACGTATAGAGTTTGACCTGTGCTGCCCCCTGCTGGTGAACACAAGTTATAACAATTAGTCAGAATAATTCAATTCAATTTTATTTATAGTATCAAATCATAACAAGAGTTATCTCAAGACACTTTACAGATAGAGTAGGTCTAGACCACTCTATAATTTACAAAGACCAAAAATTCCAGTAATTCCCCCAAGAGCAAGCATTCAGTGCAACAGTAGCGAGGAAAAACTTCCTTTCAGAATAGTGACTCAATCAGGGAATATGTGACTCCTCACAAAGTATTAACATTTTCAGTTAAATCACTTAAAACAAGTGGCCTTTTTCACAGCAGACATTTTGACTTGTTATATAAGGGTTACAAGCCAATAATATTTTAATCTACTGCCTTAAAGTGCTCATATTATGCTCATTTGCAGGTTCATAATTGTATTTAGAGGTTGTACCAGAATAGGTTTATGTGGTTTAATTTTCAGAAAACACCATATATTTGTTGTACTGCACATTGCTGCTGCTCCTCTTTTAACCCTGTTTGTTGAGCTCTCTGTTTTAGCTACAGAGTGAGGCATCTCACTTCTGTACCATCTTTGTTGGGAGTCTTACATGCGCAGTAAGTACTGCTAGCTTGTCAGTTGCAGAGTATGAAGGAGTGCCATGCTAGCAGCTAGGCGAGCATTATAACGTGTGTTACAAAGTGACGCAAGTTCGTCATGGAAGTAAATGCTGGACTACAATAGAGCTGTTTGGAGCAGTTTGTGAACAGTGTTTTCTCTGGAAAATGGTAAGTCCCTTTGGGGTGGACTTTGGGCTTTTTCACTTGGTAAACTTATAACATGCACAAAAAAAGATATATAACACAATATAGGAAACGGAAAAAGGCAAAAAGCATAATATGAGCACTTTAAGTATTTCAAAGTGTCTTAAAGACAACAATTAGCAGATTGCTGACAACAAAATCACACAAGGTCCATTTTGTAGCTGTTCTGCAGCTTTTGATTCAATCACTCAATCTCCCTCAGCGCAGATGGCCAGCTGTTGTGGATTTGTAGATGTTCACTTTTTCTTTGCACTTTAATGACTTCTTGTTACCAGGCTGTAGGTTTCGTTCTATCTTTATCCTGTACTTACATTTTATACTTCACAGCTAGCCTCAAAGTAGGCTTTCTGTAACTGTGCAGCTGTATTAGGTGTGCATAATATTGTTTAAAATGTACGTTGATTAAAGATATTTTGTACCCACATCTCTTGTAAATGTTTGATGCTAATCCACCTCTCCTTTTGTGTCTATGTGCAGCTGAACTGGAGTTTGTTCAGATCGTCATCATCATTGTGGTGATGACAGTGATGGTGGTGGTGATCATCTGCTTGCTCAACCACTACAAGCTCTCCACCTGGTCCTTCATAACAAGGCAGAGCCAGGCACGCAGGAACAACCATGCCCTGCAGCAGGTCAGTGACACTGTGTGTGTGTGCGAGAGTAAATGACAGACTAAAAGATACGGTTTATATTGGGTTGTATCTACTGTAGTTGCTTTGGCAGTTCTTTCAGCATCCATGCCAAAAACATTTTTGATCTAAACTGATGGTGAGTGAAAAACTACGTATGTGCCTTTTTATCTGTTTTCACTGAATTTCCCTGCATTGTGACAGTATATTTCTTTATTTCTCAACCAGGACAAATGTAGCTCACCAGTTTGTTCCCAGTGAAGCTCCGTTGAGCTAAATTAAATCCTTTTATCCCAGTCAAAATCTCTGTCCCAGTTTCACTGGTAGGCTTAGGTACATAATATGATCCATAACGCAAAATGATTGGTCCATTCATATATTCAGCTTCTTGACCAGTATCACGAAAACAGATGAAAGATTTAGTATGCTTGGTTGTCCCATTACAGATAATTTATATTCTGCATCCTCTCATCCCGTCTTTTTCATCTCTCCTTTCACTCTATGCGCTCTACCGTCCAATCAAAACAAATATTATGCCATAACTGCAACATCAGAAACCAACAAGCAGAGAAAGACCCGTAGCAGAGAAAGTGCAATTTGTGAGAACAGCAAATTCAATTCAAATTAAATTTTATTTATAGTATCAAATCATAATTACAGCTGCAAGCAGCGATGGACGGGCCCTTGCTCCTCTGCGCGCATCGGGGTTACCGGCGGTCGTCGCTCCTTGTGACCGTGCATTTGCGCGGCATTCAGACACCGCAAATCATCACTAATGAAAAGGGAACTCCCTGCTGAGTTAAATTATATGTCATACAAGACTCTACGTCATACAGTTCATTAGCTGTGAAAGGGGGCATGGCCAAAGCATAGGGGTCGGGGCAAACCTTTACCAATTAAAAAGAAAGTCTCTGCTGAGTTCATTGTAGACACAAGGGTCTACCTTAAACGGTTCAAATGTTATGAAAGGGGGTGTGGCTTAAGCATAGGGGGCGGGCCAAACCATCACCAATATAGAAGGAACTCTCTGCTGAGTTCAGTGACACCTCACACAAGACTCTACCTTAAACGGTTCAAATGTTATGAAAGGGGGCGTGGCCTGAGTAAGTGGGCGTGGTTAAAGTCTCAGTATCACATGTCGACCACACATAAGTTTCATGTAAATCGAATGATGTTTGTCATATAAGGCGCATTTCCTGTTGCCAGCGGGGGGCGCTATGACCAAAAGTAAATAATGGCCTGTAGATGTCCTCAGACCTGGACCCTTGTCAATCGTGAGAAATTTTCGGGCAGATACGACAACGTACACTCAAGTTACAACAATTTCTTTGTTCATCGCTAAACACTCAAAATGTTCATCTCTAAGGTGTTGGTATGGTACAGACCAAGTTTGAAGTCCACCGGATGAAATCTCTAGGAGGAGTTCGTTAAAGTATAGCACCTTGACTTTTAGGCCTACTTCCTGTTGCCTCTAGGGGGCACTATGACTTTAAGTAAATATCGGCCTTTATTTGTCCTCAGGGTTGGACTCTTGTGAATTCTGAAAAGTTTCGAGCCAATCGGACAATGTACACTCGAGTTACACCCACTTCCTGTTTCGGCGGCGAAACGCACAAAATGGCCGCCCCGCCACGGCCACGCCCTATGACGAAAAGTTTTTCTTTTAACAACTTTTCATCTTTAATGTCTTAAGATGGCACAGACCAAATTTGAAGTTGATCGGATGAAATCTCTAGGAGGAGTTCGTTAAAGTACGACGTGGAAATGGCCAAAATCGCACTAATTTCAAACTTTTAAATCAAATTGGCGGACTTCCTGTTGGGGTTAGGGTATGGCTCCAATGACGTTTTTTGTACATCTTGACATGTTACATATGTGTACCAACTTTCATGAGTCTACGTTAAACGCACTGCAGGGGTTCAATTCTTTTAACTCTGTAGGGGGCGCTAGCGAGCCATTTTTGTGCGCCTATTCCCGAAACCCTTAAAATACGTACATTTTCACCAGACTTGATGCGACCGCCAATATTGGTGAGTTTTTGAATATGCTAAGCCCCTCAGAAAGCCAATTCATTTGGTGTAATAATTCCTTTAGTTCCAATAGGGCCTTCTCTGTTGGTGCTCAGGCCCTAACAAGAGTTATCTCAAGACACTTTACAGATAGGTCTAGACCACACTCTATAATTTACAAAGACCCAACAATTCCAGTAATTCCCCCAAGAGCAAGCATTTAGTGTGACAGTGGTGAGGAAAAATTTCCTTTTAGGGAGAAACCTCGCACAGACCCAGACTCTTGGTAGGTGGTTCCTGACGGTGCCGGTTGAGGGTGTGATGAACAGTGGCAATAATGGAACTGTGACTAGAAACAGTAGTTGTTGTAGTAATACATGGTGTAGCAGGGCACTGCAGGGCGTAGCAGGTTTTAGCAGGGCATAGCATGACATAGCAGGGCACTGCAGGGCGTAGCTGGGCAATAGCCTTTACCCCTAACAGACATAAACTAGAGGATGTATGCATGTTTGTCCTCCTTTCTTTTTTCTAACTAAATATGCACCACAAAAATAATCCTCAAGTCAACCGTAGACAAAGGAAAACTGCAATTACAATAATTTGATAGTTGTGTCTTTCTACACACTATACCACCTCTTGTTGTCCTCGCTCATAAACAGGGCAAGATTTGGGGTTTGAAGCCATCAGGTGTTTCTCAGCATTGCTGTTTCATCTTTCATCCTCATTAAGTTGTTACTTTTTAAGTGTTTCTTTTCCCTCTTCATCCTTCTTTGTTAAGAAAGAAAGTTTGTCTGTTGGTCTCACATCAAAAAACATCCCAGACATAGCATGAGTCTACGTTAATTACGGAATTACTGGTTAGCCTTATTCTTTTTTATTTTGTCTGTCTCGATGTGTAGGATGGGTGTCTGTGGCCTTCAGACAGCAGCTCTCGACAAGGTGCCTCAGAGGTAATACCACCACCACACTGACCCCTATTAAACCCAAGCAAGCCTTGTCCACCTGATTGGACTTTGATTAGTTTAATTCAGGGCTGCACATTTCTGCTCACAACGGGGGAAAAAAACATGGTAATTTTTACCTCTCAGAATTAAGGTTAAAAAAGTTTTTTCCTACGACTTTTAAAACTATTTATTGTCAGCACATTACAGTATTTGTCCTTCCTCAACATTGCGGTGTTTCTTGTTTATTTGTTCCTGCAAAGCTTTTTAATAATCATCCCATGCATGTTTGTTACATGGTATAACATACTTTCTCATATGTTGATAAAGCTTTGAGAGAAAGTGGTAGTGCATAGTTTGAAGCAAGTGATCTTTGAATGTGAATAAGGATGTTTTTCAGTTGTAATGGATTTTTTTTAAATTTCAATTATGAAAATTCAACCGTTTAATTTACTACGAGACTACAAGACATTTAGGTAAGAGACTCACAATGTCGGTAATTTGATAAAAAAATGTTTTTTAACCCTTTTGTTTAGTGTGATCGCTGGCTCACGCAAATCTCTCTCTTTTTCTCTCTGTCTTTTTAAAAATGAGTCGGAAAGCCAACAGCAAAGCTGTTCTCCCCCCGTCCTAAAATGATTATAAATCGATGCTAGAGTAGCCTACTTTCTTGTTTACTGCTGCACAGATATGAATGAAATACAGAGGAGAATGAAACTATAAGAGCGTCTGTCTCCACAGTAAATCATCAGTTGAGTGTTTGATGGTTATTTATTTGTGCTTTAGAACATAACTGCTGTAATACAATCAGAACATAAAGTTGTATTTCTCTAATTCCCAGGTCCTTCTGCTCTCTCTCTCGCTCTCCTCACTTGCCAGAGCTCGCAACCAACATCAGTTTAATTCAGTGTCCGCTGACTCGCGCAGTTTATCTTCTTTTTAAAAATGAGTCAGAAAGCCGACAGCAAAGACTTAATTTACTTATAATTAGGGATGTCCCGATCCCGATCACAGTATCAGATCAGAGCCGATTTTGGCAGACTGCCTGGATTTTCACTTTCAAACCAAGATGGCACAGCCACTCACCAGTTCCCGTCCACAGAATGTCTTGTAGCTTGCTAGCCCTTGGCAACAATTAAAAAAGTCCGTCTTTATTAGTCACCCTTTTTTACAGAAGCGGATTACTCTTCCGTGATTCCACCAGGAAACCAGTTTACAGGCTGTCATTTCCTGGAGCCAACATTGGTAAACATGATAAGAAAATATAAGATTGACTATTAAGTGCTAGATGCGTCACTAAGTTTAGTTTTTATCAAAGACTGACTATTAAGCGCAAGAGGCGTCACTAAGTGAAGTTTTTTAAGCAGGGGAAGTTGAGACTGTTTATGTTTTGGGGTTGAGATAAAACACTCATTTGCTGCACAGTTTTAATGTATTAAAGCGTAACTCTCGCCAAAATGCAACCTAGGGTCTTTTTGTGAATGTATCAGAGTCAAACTTTCGTTTAAAAGCATAATTGGGATGGAAACGCCACTTTTAAGATTTACCGTATTCTCGTTTTTAGTCTAGTGGCCTTTTGAATGGGAGTTCTAGGGGCACTACCATGATCGCAAAGCTCAGTTCCATATAAATGTACAGATAATTTGTTGTTTTGTCGTTAGTGAAAAACAACATTGACCTTGTAGTTGAAAAAGGAGGTTACGGATTGCGTAAACAACAACTTGCTAAAGTGAGTCGTTTTAGTAAACTCTGTGTACACAAACAATGTTCTCAATGCTGGAGTTCATGTGTAGAGCCCCTGGTGATACTTGGAGCAAAGTTTCATGTTGTGTCGAGCCTTCTTAGTGTTTTAAAAAATAGTGATTTGATGCTATCATATTAGTGCCCCTAGCTATCCCATTCAGAAGGCCATTTGACTGAAAACGAGAATACGGTGAATCTTAAAAGTGGCGTTTCCATCCTAATTATGCTTTTAAACGAAAGTTTGACTCGGGTACATTCACAAAAAGACCCTAGGTTGCATTTTGGCCAGAGGTATGCTTTAAGCTTAAGATATTTTAGTTACGTAGTCATTTCTGTAAACAAAGTATCTGATCGGGACTCAGTATCGGCAGATAGATCAATATTAAAAAAATCAGATTGGATCGGGGGTTAAAAAAAGCTGTTGTGGACATTTTTATTTTTTTATTTTATCAAACAAAGAGAAATGTTCTCCCCTCATCTAAAATGGTTATAAATCGATATGAGAGTACTTATACATAAAGCAGTAGGTGAGTTAATCAGCCACACTGTGTATGTTTGACCAATCAGCAACGCGCATCCCTGCAAATCCCACCCTGAAGATTCCTGTACTTTCAGAAAGTACTACCCTCCGATCAGAGACTTTTGGGGGTGTAAAAAATGTCCTCTGCGCTTAATTTAGACTCTGGTTCCTGCGGGCAAAATGCAGTGAGTTCCGTTAGAAGGTTCCTATTTCAGGGGGAACGTTTCTGTGTCAAAATGCAACTAATGTCTCCACAAAACTACAAAAGCAGGATAATTCTTCTACACTAACCACATAAGGTGACTCGCACTTGAAGCATTATTTTAAAAGATGCTGTATGTATTATTCAGTATTAAGAAATCACTGTCAAATAATTTATTATAATTATTTAAATCTAATTTGCGATAATTGCTATAAACAAGTGATATAACGGACAAGGCCTTTGTGGAGTCTCTGTTTTATTATTATATAGTGTTGTAAGGGTGTCACATTTCCAATACAGAATTGCAAACAAATGCCAGTATACTCACTGTGACTGGTGACCTGCTTAATTACGCCAATGCCAGATGGAAGAGCTTACAAGTTGCGGTGGGAGGACAACATTCTATTCAAAGAACATTTGAAAATGCAACTAATCACATGATACTGTTGATAACTCGCAATAGTATATTGCAACTTTGTGTGGGCATAGGGGCAGGTTTACACCAAAACAAGCACACAAAAAATGTGCTTTCATTTGGAGTTCCGTGCCAGAAAAGCCTTATGTGTAGACAAAAAGGAGAAGAAGCAAGAGAAACAGACATGAAGGGTAGATGGAGAGAGAAAACAATAGACGGCAGGTAAAAACAGTGTCAATGTAGAAGCACCCAGAAAGATCTGGAAAAAAAGGAAAAGGCCATGGAGAGAGAAACAGAGGAACACAAAGCCAATGAGTGTAGGTGGCTGATAGATTCAAGGAAGGGGGCTGTGTGTGTGTGTGTGTGTGTGTGTGTGTGTGTGTGTGTGTGTGTGTGTGTGTGTGTGTGTGTGTGTGTGTGTGTGTGTGTGTGTGTGTGTGTGGGGGGGGGGGGGGGGGAGGGGGTCCATTATGGGGCGGTCCCATTAATCAGCAACACCTCCCCTGACACTGTCTAGACAGCCGTCTGAGAGCTGCCCTGCTCTGCGCCCTCTATCAGCTATGCACCTTTTTTTTCCTCCCCTTCCCTCTGTCTGTCTGCCTGTCTATCTGTCTTCTTTCATGTTTTCTTTATTTTTCTTTGTTCTGTTTCTTCCTGTCTTTATCTTTTTCTTCTTCTCTCCTTTCAGTACTCTCTCTTCCTTTGTCCTTATCTCTGTAGCTTTTCTTTTTAATCCTTTCAGTTCCACTCTCTCTTTTTGTCTCTTTATTTCAATCCTCAAGATTTTTTTTCCAGTCTGTTGTTCTCTCCATCCAGGCTGCCTTGTCAGTGGGGGTTGACTATTAGAGCCACAGTCACTAATTGAAATGGGTTCCCTCTGATAATGAATTGCCACAGTAGAAATGGGTTAAGTTGGACAGAAATGTGAGAAATTAAGAAATGGACCATGCAATCAGAGTCTTAAGAGCTTATTGAGGTGAAGACAAAAGCTGGAGGATGAACAAACATGTTGGATGTTGTCCGGTTGTAGAAGGCACACTGGATCTTTTCTCCCCTTCAGTGTCCCCTTTTACTGTTATTACACTTTAATATCTTTAATAATGAATTGGTGATACATTGGTGAGTGCAGTTGCTGCAACAGGATCATCATTCATTGAAATCAAGTGTTTACATTATATGTAGGTATACTTAACATAGACAAATGTACTTTCTGAGCAGTTAACAATATATATACAGTATAAATATATTCCTTTTATTGTCTTGGCATACTCCACTGTAATACATGTCATGAGGTCTGATTTTGAGATACAGTTTAGTCAGGTCTCAACCTGGGGGTCATGTTTTAAGAAACTTAAGATACCGTGTACCACGATGGCGGCCTATTCATCCCACAGACTGCTCCAAATTGAAGACTCTCTTCCTATTACTACGTTTCTGTCAATTAATTACTAGGAATGCAACTGTGGCAAGCATCTCACTATCACTATCGCCATTCATATTTAGACGCAACAATTATATATCCAGCTACAAAAAAAATCAGAAATTAGAACAGAAGTACAGAGAGGCGTTGCCTTGGAGATGATTCCCCGCCTCGTCTCGTTGCATTGGTGTAAACTGGCAGGTTTCAGAACGTTGCAGACTGGCACATTTGCTAGTAGTTGCAAGTCGCAATTCTTTGGTTTGAACTGGTATTTATATGCATACATTTGCCATATTGTGGTATATATCTGAAAAATATAATATCTTCCTCCTCTTCCCTCCTTTTCCCCTGCCTTCTTCTCTCTGAATCTCCCTTTCTGCCTCCCCTTCCTTCCCTCTCTCCCTCTGTCTTTCTCTCAGGTATTATATGCTCCCCAGTCCAGGGATCGCTTCACTGCTCCCTCCTTCATGCAGCGTGACCGCTTCAGTCGCTTCCAGCCCACCTACCCCTACCTGCAGCACCAGATCGACCTGCCACCCACTATCTCGCTGTCGGACGGCGAGGAGCCCCCGCCTTACCAGGGGCCTTGCACCCTGCAGCTCCGCGACCCTGAGCAGCAGATGGAGCTTAATCGTGAGTCGGTGAGGGCGCCGCCCAACCGGACCATCTACGACAGTGACTTGATCGACATGGGAGGAGGCGGAAGCTTGGGAGGGGTGGGAGGAATAGGAGGAGGCGGTCCGAGGCCGCCAAGCAGTAACTCGGGTATCAGTGCGGTCAAATCCAGCAGTCACGAGCGCATGGAGGGCCCCCCGCCAGCGTACAGTGAGGTGATGGGCCACTACCCTGGCTCAGCGTTTTTTCTACACCAGCACAGCAATAACCAGAGGGTGGGGGGCCCGGGGAACAGGAGCCAACCAGAAAGCACAATAGTACCTGCCAAGGCCAAGGATGGCCAACCGAAGGACCTGGTGTGAAGAAAAGGGTAGGGGGGTGGGTGGGGCCACCCACCCACCCACCCAAGACTATAAACTGTCTCTTAACTTCACTCCTGATCACCTGTAAGCTGTGGTCTCTCTATCCTGCGCACTCTCTGTCTCTCTCATGTCCTCTCTCCACACTCCCATGCACAAATAAAAATCAATCTTAGCTACAACAAAACAAGGAAAGAGAGGAACCAAGAGTTGAGTTTATTTCCGTTCTTTCCAACGTTTGAGATAAAAACATACTGCTAGTACAGATTGAAACAATTTTCTTTTTTTGTCCTCTGGGGTGATGGCTCTGTCCCGGGGAACTGAGGATGATGTTTTTATTTTTTGTTCCTTTTTCGGACTGGGATCTGTGCACAAAGCGAGAACTGAGAATCAAGGACTTACAGAGAACAAAACAAGAGACTCACAAACCCAAATCTTAGTGCCAAGGTTTATGAGGAAGCAAAACAAAGAGGTAAAAATGACTCGTTCTAACATTCAAAACACAAAAAAAAAAAAAGTTAACTAAAAGTTGCACTATATTTTTGTTGTAAAAGAGAAGAGGGAAATTATGCTATGTGATGATAATGTTTGTTTTTCTCTTTTTTTGTTTTGTCCTTTTCATGAATGGACTGACTGACTGAACTTTGCCTCCAAAGCTGTTTAAACAGTTGGGAGCAAAAAAAAAAACAATTATTATAAGCTTATGTCCTTCCTTCTTTGAAAACAATACTCGTACCCAGCCTACAATATCTCTGTCTGCTTACACCACAGGACAGGGAGACTTATCTTAACATTGTACTGCTCATGTCTGTGAGAAAGAAATCTGCCTCGTGCCAGCTGCTGGGTGGACCGAACATTTCTTACTTTCTCTGGTAGTTTGTTAAAAGATTTGTAGATGGGTTTCCCAAACCGGAGTAGTTCCTAAACTCTCAAAAGTTGAGAGCTGGTGGCAAGATCCAACATGCTCCATGCTAACAAATCTGACCAGATGGTTGGATATCAAGTTAACCAAGAATAACATAACTCCATAACAAAAAAGCATATCTAACTGGCCATCCACTTTTTAACTCTGTCCCAAAATCTGAGCACCTAACTTCCTCTTATTTTTCCTGCTTCAATACCCCTCACTCCACCTTCTCCTCTCACTGCTCATATCTACATGCACAGTTCATTCTGCCAACAGCCACACTGAACACAAACCCAGCCAACAACAAAAACACAAAAAAAGAAGGCTCAGCTCTCCTTCACGTTTCTAAAGCCACAAAAAAAAAAAAAAACAGGATAACAAAGTGAAGATTCCTGTCTGCATCTGCCAGCACAGTGATCAGGTTTTAAACAAAAACTGTCTGTGGTCAAAGTTTAAGGGCTATGAGAGAGTCCTTTTTGTTAAAGGAAGCCTTTTTAAAAATTTAGTCTTTTTATCTGCTCATCGTTGCCTTCTACCCTGCTCTTGCGCTTTCTCTGTCTCTTAATTATGTTAGCATTCAACATCAGTTCTCCACCTCAGCTTGTTAATAATGTCTCTGGTAAACACTGTTTATCATCCCTCTCTCATCCATGTGCAGAAAAAGTGTGTTCAAATGATGCAGAGTCCACCAAGCCCTTTAATGTGGACACTGGACTGGAGCCATTATTTTGGCTGTGCGTGTGTGTGTATGTACATGTGCGTGTGTGTGTATGTACATGTGCGTGTGTGTGTGTGTGTATGTACACGTACGTGTGTGTGTGTGTGTGTGTGTGTGTGTGTGTGTGTGTGTGTGTGTGTGTGTGTGTGTGTGTGTGTGTGTGTGTACATGTGTGTTGTGTGTGTGTGTGTGAGACCTTTTAACAACACAAAAAAGCACTTAATGTTCCTTAATAATCGACTGCTTTGTCTGAGAGATTCAAGGATATGTAACTTATTTGGCACTGTCCATATTAAAACATAATTAACTAAGCTTTCATTAAACCTCAGTGTAAAAGAGTGTCACAGTCCACTCCACAGCGTCCATTAAAGCAACACAAGGAAAACTCAGCAGTTACTACAGTAGATTCACACACTAAGTATGTACACTAAAAATGCTTGTTGTCAATGCAGTGCACAAAGGAAACACAGAAGGAGGTTTTAAGTACTAAATCTTTGGAAAACAATTTGCTATCTCTTTAATGAGGTAAGAAGATAAGGCTGGTGTTCCTTCATGTTTCTTATTTTTAAGAAATCCCACAAAAAGACTAAAACCTACAGTGTGTTACTTTGTCTCAATACGACAAAGAATTCTTGACTTATCGTCCACTTGCCCGTCTTTTCTGAAGCTGGTCCTTGGCATTGGACGTGAATTTCCTTAGCCCAACACCAAAGGCTATCTTTGAACAGAGAAAGTGCATTAGGTTCTCTCCCCCATATATATACACACAGCCACTTGTTCTCATGTGACCAACGTTCCCTACTTGGGTCACATTGTAACAACTAAGCTAAATTGCTGGACAACTGAAAAACTTAATCTGTTGAGGAAGTGGTGGAAAGCTACGGAAAAAAAGGTAGCAAGTGGACCTTGAGTTAATTATTTTTTGTCAAACTATTTTTTTCAATGTCAAGAAAAAAAATTTCAGACTCACAAAAAAGTGTGTTTCATTAAAAGTGAACAGCTGGGGGACTCGTTTTTAGCAAACGTTACTCCAACAGGAGGCAATGATTCATTTGTTGGGGACTATTTTCAACCTTGGAATAATACACATTTGGTGCTCTAGTGAGTATTTGGAGCAGCAGGGTGCAGTATGTGTATTGACTTAAAATAAACTATTGTTTGTAGGTATTGGCAATTAAAGAACATTTCAACCAATGCGTGTGGCTCATTGATATGTTTTAAAGGAACACGCCGACTTATTGGGAATTTAGCTTATTCACCGTAACCCCCAGAGTTAGACAAGTCGATACATACCCTTCTCATCTCCGTGCGTGTTGTAACGCTGTCTGACTGTTCCAGCGGCATCAGGCCAGCACAGAACAGGTAAGCAATCCTACTGCTTCGAATAAGTGACAAAATAATGCCAACATGTTCCTATTTACATGTTGTGATTTGTAGAGTCACAGCGTGTACAAAAAACAACGTAACATGAGACACTGCCATCTTCTAACCGGTATCAAACCGGGAACTATATTCTCAGGCGGAAGGATATAGTACTCGGGCGGAATGATTTGCTTTTCAGCAAGCCTGTCTGAGAATATAGTGCCTGGTTTGTTTACGGTTAGAAGATGGCTGTGTCTCATGTTGCGTTGTTTTTTTGTACACACTGTGACTCTACAAATCACAACATTTAAATAGGAACATGTTGGCGTTATTTTGTCACAATTCGGAGCAGTAGGATTGCTGGAACCATTCACCTGCATGTTCTGTGCTAGGCTAAGCTACCGGTGGAGCCGTCAGACAGCGTTACAGCACGTACGGAGATGAGAAGGGTATGGACTTATCTAACTCTGGGGGTTAAGGTGAATAAGCTAAATTCCCAATAAGTCGGCGTGTTCCTTTAATTGCTGGTGGACAACAATGGAGCTCTATGACACAGAGGAATAAGATTTATCAGGCTTTGATGCACACCCAATACTTAGTAGTAGGATACATTCATTGTTGGTTTGGGTCTTTTTGTGGGATTTGATGTTAACAAAATATAGAATATGCAAGAGTTGCTTTGAGTAGTGTTAAGTTGCCTAATGCACCTGGAAATGTTCCTATAGATCAATAAGATCTAAATAAAAAAGTCCTTGTGCTCATATCTGAATTTACACAATTCAGATGTCATGCTGCTGGAGAAAAAAAGGTTTTTGGTCAGTTACAACAAAAGCCTTCTGCTTCACATCAGTTATGTGTTTATGGTCAGTTTCCATCTAGTGTGTGTGTGTGTGTGTGTGTGAGACTACATTGCTGCTGCTATTGCTGTTGCTGCTAATATTGTTGCTATTGCTGCTTCTCATGCCCCCCCCCCCCCCCACTGTCCATCCTTTCCTCAACTCGTCCTAAAAACTAGAAGAGAAATCTGACCATCTGCAGTCAAAAGCACTAGTATTGAGACAAAACATGGTCTTGTTACCTGTAAGACCCGACCTGGGCAGCTCAGTTGTGAAGAGAGAGTGTCCCAACACTTTAGCCTTTGACTTTACAGACTTGCTTCAAACCCTTCTTTTCTTCCTTCTTTTTGTTGTTTTCCCGGGTTGTTCTGTCCGCACAGTCATAGCTTGTAAATTGAGGATATAAAGATGAATTATATGTTTTCTACAAGGTTTGCATGTTACTATTATGCGAGTAAATAAGGTGCCTAATGTTCATGTTTGAGCAGACCACACCTCAGTCAAACTGTTGCTTGGAATCCTTGCAGGTGCTTTGTCTCAGGCTGATCACCTGTCTGGCAGAATGGAATGGAAATATGTGAGAAAAGGCTAGCTAGGTTTGCCAAAAATGATAATTCCTGTCTTTTTGTCTCATAGACAGATGTTACAGTGGTGACTTTCTTTCAGGAGTCTGGTCTGGGTTTCTCATTCAGCTCTTGAGCTTCTGTTTGATGACAGACTGAATCTGACCCTGTGAAGTGGACAAAAACATATTTAATTCAAGCTTTACATGAAGTTATAAATTTAGTGACCACAGGACCAGCAGTGTGCCTGTTTTCATGTAAGCAAAGCACCAGCTGCCTCTTTAAATTGCACTTCTACCTTGACTATCTTTAGCATACAAGTGCACCAGCTGTGTTCATGGGCAGCCAGCCTGCTCGCTTCCATTGCGCCAGCCAGGAGTAGTCACTCTTTGCGAAGCAACCGAGACCATTTCAACCAGTAATTTGACCAGCGTGTGGAGCAGACATAGGAACTCACTTGCACTCAAAAAGCTCCCACCTTTGTTGTGCCTCACTTCCAACGGTGCTTTTTTTCAGTAGTCTGTCTTTGTTTGTTTGTTTGTAAGGTGCTGTATATAACTTGAATATATTATGCACATATCCTACCCAATGGGTAGAAGCCACAAAAGAATTTGTGAATAATGTAATATAATGTACAGACAATATAAGAATTTTAAGAAGGCAGCATCAAATTTGTAAATGCCTACAGTTAAAGTGCTTTGTCTTTTTTTATGAGAAACCATGATTTGCAAATTATGCTAAAAATATGGTTGCAACACAAATACAAATTACTACTTATAATATTTTGCTATAAATAATAGTCTGTTATTTAAGAATTAGATAACCTCTGTGTTAAGGAAGTTGTTGAGAAAGGATATTTACTTGTTTACTGGATTCCTCATCTAAGAATAAGCTTTCACAGTTCTTGCATCATTTGGGTATCGGCTGGTGGTTTTATTTTCACCACAATCAACTAACAAATGTATGGTTCTATTCCACAGATCTTTTAGGAAAACAGAAATCACACACATCAGTTGCTGTTTATGCCACAACTGCAGCCCGGCTCCGGTTGAATTTCTACTCTATTGTTGAACAAAAAGCCGAAGCGGTCTAGTTTGAAAGACGCATCACATGACCACTGCAATGAGAGCCGTCAGCACTTCCAAATATGGAAGAATATGTGTCCGTACTCATAGATCTTAACAACATTTTAGTTAATTTCAGCTGAACCTGTACTTTGCCAAAGTATAAATCTGTGGAGCACACTCAGCACTGCAAAATATGTGGCTGGATGTTGGGCACCGGTTAAAGCATTTCAGCTCCATTACTGAAGGATCACTGCCTTTTGATCACATTAAAGTTGAACAGGAAGAGTGTTAAACATTTAAGGAAAAGCGGTCATTCCCTTTTTGGTCAAGATTGGAAACGTGCCCCAGTGTAAAACGAGTGAAAAACGTAATTTGACAATTCTCTCTTTGTTGTTTTTAATTTTCTACATTACAATGTTAGATGTGACACAGTATACTGAAACAAGTCATTTTTAATCTGCAGTCATTTATTAACTGAAAAGAACTCCATTGTACAATAACCGCAGAGCATGTTCATTCTTATCTATAGACAGTTACATAGGAACGCAACATTTTCTCTTCAAATCACCAAATAGTGGCAGTATTGTAGTTTCAATTTGGAAAAGTCTCTATTGTAACTCTGGCTGGAGTGCCATTCCTTCTCCTTAATAGAGCTTTTTGTTCATTTCCTGCACTAGCTTGAAGAATTGACTGGGGCTCAGACAGAATTTTATTTGATCCACACACACCCACCCCCATTCCCTTTTTCCATCGTTCTCGACTGCTAACAACAAGTAGCTATTTTTGTCCTTCCAGATTTTAATAATAATAATGATGATAATAATAATAACAATAACGACACAGCAGTTTGGTATTTTCTCTGTCTCGACAGTTACTATAGAACTCCTTCCATCGTGGGTATTGTAACATCAGTTCGCTTTATTTACTAAATGAATCCTTGTTCCCCCTCCCCCCTCTGTGCTGAAAGATAGATAGATATATATATATATAGATAGATATATATATATATATATATATATATATATATATATATATATATATATATATATATATATATATATATATATATATATATATATATATATACACACACACACACAAACGGAGGTAAAATTGTTGTGTATTTCTGCCTCTTTTTCTTTAAGCAATTGTGATGTAATAGGTTTTAGGCCTAAGGTCTGTTATTGCAATACTTTTACAGAAAAGAAGAAAGAAAATCAAAAATGTTGCTCTAAGTGCTGTTGTAGTCAAAGGTTTTATGCTTGTACTTATGCTGTAGTCAAACTGCAGTGTAATGAATAAAACTTTAAAAGTGATTACTCTGGGGTTGTCCCTGTATTTTTTCCCTTATATAGATAATGACGTTTCAGTCAGTGCAAGTAGCGGTGCCACTAAGTTCTTCATCTGTTCTTACTGATGCAGCCGAATAACGTGCGAGCTGGGGCACGTTCAATCTGAAAACAGTGTCCACCGTTTTGCTACAGTTTCCTGGTTGAATGACATGTTTCCTCGGAATGGTGTGCAACAGGCTTTGAGATGTTTTCTCTCATTTGGTGGGTGTGTCTCTCATTTATTTGCTGTGTCACAGGTGATACCCATTCACCAGAGATGTGTCTGTAAACTCGTGGTAATAAAAAGGCAGAACGCTTGCGCACACAACATGGTATGGCATTCATAAAACTGTGAGTAGATTCTATTCTTTTTTTTTTTTTTGTGATCAATTATTTTTTATTTTCAAAAGAGAAGGGCATGACACAATTCAAAGACAGTAATACAAGTGGTATCCACTTCCCTCCATCCACCCTTCCAGAATACCCCCCAGAATAGCGACATCCCCCCTCCCTCAACGACCCAACATGATCTTCTATGTTACATACAGTACATATAGTGATACAGCACATAGTACATTGGTCATATCAGTGTCCTATAGGCCAAAGTAAGTGCACAGAAATAAACAAAAAATTACAAGAAAAGACATATTCCTCAGCTCAACTCAGTAAATCTTTAACCACTACCACCGCAGAGGTCCAGGTTTGGATTGTTTTTTGACTAGCTCCATGCATTCTTGCTACAGACAACTCCATGTAGAGTATGCTCAAAAATGACTATCCACTGGGTGCGTGTGAGTGCGTGGGGGGGCTTCCAGCGCAAGGCCAGCATTCTCTTAGCTGCAGTCAGCCCTGCTAATAGAGTGCGGGTCCGAGTAGAAGACAGGTTCAATGATGAGGTGTCGTTTAGAAGCAGTATTTTAGGAGAACATGGTATGTCTACATCCAATAGATCTGATAAAGTGGAAGATACTAATTTCCAAAAAGACGCCACATCAGGACACTCCCAGTACATATGGAAGAATGATCCCACACGACCCAGAGAGCATAGATCACAAACAGGCGAATGTATGAGCTTCATGAAGTATCTCTTTCATGGCGTTAGATGCATTCTATGTATGAGTTTGAAGTGTATAAGTTTGTGATTAAGGTTCTTTGATGTTTCGTCTAAATTCGTCGACAGTCAACCAACATATTTTGCCACTGGGTAGACCAAGGTCACCGGTCCAGACTTGATGAACTGCCAGAGGCCCATAAGAGGATGCTAGTAAAAAAAGTAAAGAGCAGAAATCAGGCCTCTCGATCTTACTCCTACATCTAGCAATGTGTGTAGCTTGTGAGTGGGGAGGGGAGTACCCCAGGGCACACCATACGCTCGCATCAGATCTTAGGCGCAAATAGAGGAAAAAAGATGTACCTGGTATATCATAAGTAGCTCACAGATCGGTAAACAACCTCATTATCACAGACAGACAAGACGTTAACCCCTCTCTCACTCCACTCCCTGAAAGAGAAAGGCACTCCGCCAGTAAGTAGAGAGTAGTTGATGAAAAATAGGACTTTGTGCATGCCACTTCAACATAGAGCCGGTCACCCTCTCCACTGAGTGCCCCACAGTCAAAAGGAACGACATAATGGGGCCCAGCTTTAGTTTGGAGCGTTTAATGGAAATGCCTGAGTGTATTAAATCTTGAAGACGGTGAGGGGAGGTCAAATGTTCTTCTATAGGTCTCCATGATAGTTGTATCTAGGGGTGCAGCCAATTGGAAAGTGGACGCAGCACATAAGACCAAGAATAAATTTTAAAATTAGGGACAGCAAGACCCCCATTCGGTTTATTGCGCTGAAGAGTAGTTAGTATGACGCGTGGACGTCCCCCACCCCAGATAAACTTTGATATTATACTATGCATCTTTTCCCAGTAGCCTTTAGGTGGGGGGAGAGGTATCATATTAGAATAAAAGTTCACTCTAGGAAGGATATCCATTTTGATTATGGACACACGTGTTTGTAAGGAGTTTGGGAGCCGCGTCCACCTCTCCAAGTCCCCCTGGAGAACAAGGAGGGGAAGACATCCACGCCCAAGTATTTGAAGCTCCCAACCACTGGCATGTGTGCTGGCAATGTGGAAGGGGTCGAGTGATGAGCTAAGGGGCATCAGCGAAGACTTAGTCCAGTTAATTTTATAGCCTGAGAGAGTGCTGAATTCCACAAACACCACCAATACTATCGGAATACACACTGGCGCATTATTTATGTATAACGGAATGTCATCCGAGAATGTGTGATATGTGATGTGAAGTGTTGCAAAAGGATATGGGCGAGAGAGAGGGGTGCCGCCTAATTGTCTGCGCAGGAGGCTCGAGGGAGAGAGCGAACAGAAGAGGAGAAAGAGGGCAGCCCTGACGGGAGCCCCTTGATACCGGGAAGGGGGAGGAAAAGATGTTGCCCGAAAAGACCACAGCTGAGGGATTAGAGTAGAGTACCTTAATCATCTTAATATAGTTAGTACCAAGACCAAAAGCTTCCAAAACCAGCCAGAGATAGTTCCATTCGAGTCTATCAAAGGCCTTTTCTGCGTCCAATGATAGAACAGCACATGGGGAAAAATATATCGTATGGAGAAGTCTACGTAAGTTATCAGCTGCGTGGCGCGTTTTTATAAACCCAGTCTGGTCATGATGTACTAATTTCGTCATGAATATCTCAATCCGTGAAGCCAGGACTTTAGCATATATTTTTATTTCTGAATTCAAAAGTGACAGGGGTCTGTAATTGCCACAGAGGGAGGGATCCTTCTTCGGTTTGGGGAGAACGGTGAGAATAGCAGAGTTGGTGTCCCGGTCAAATGAGCCCCTATCCACAGCTGCGTGGATCATATCTAGCATGAATTTACCTAGCTCCTCCCAGAAAAACAAATAAAATTCAGGGGGTATTCCATCCCATCCCGGCGATTTCCCCTTCCTCATCCTCTGAACAGCCTCTTTTAGCTTTATCAATGAAATAGGCTTCTTCAGGTCATCTGTCTCCTTTTGGTTTAAGGTTGGAAGATTTGCCTTCCGTATAAAGTGTCTACATCTGTCACTGTCCAAATTAACCTCAGAAGTGTAGAGGTTAGAGTAAAAATCGCGAAACTCCGTATTAATAGCTTTTGGCTCTGTTAAAATGTTCTGTGATGACCCAGAGCGAATAGTTGTTATGTTGGCAAATTTCTCACTTTGCTTGAGTCTGAGTGACAAAAGGTGACTAGGCCTAGGCCCATGAAAATAGTATGTCCTTCTGGTCTTCTGAGCAGAGAATTCAGTAAAATTTTTGTCACATCGATGACTTGTTTCCTGGCTTCAGAGAAAGAGAGTTGCTGTTGATGCTCTAGAGAAGTTAGTTTAGATTCAAAATTATTTATTTTGGCCAGCCGAGTCTTACTAAGATGTGAGGCAAAAGCTATCGAAGTGTTCCTGATACATCCTTTTAGAGCGTACCAAAATATTCGAGGGTCATTAACGGAACCAGTATTCTCAGCCACAAAAGTGTTCAGCTCTCTCTGGAAGTAGACACAATATTCTTCACTCTTGAGCAGAGTCGTGTTAAAGCGCCAGCAAGGTGCTCTGGTAGGTGTGTTCAGTAAGGTAATTTTGACTAAAATTATGCTATGGTCAGATAATTGAGTAGGAGAAATCACTGCATTATGGATTTCGGAGATTGAGCTAGAGGTTAAGATGTAGTCAATGCGAGAGTAGGTTTTATGCCTATTAGAATAGAAACTATATTGCTTGACTGTAGGGTTAACAGCATGAAATACATCAATTAAACTGAAATCAGATATAAATTTGGACAGAGAGGCTGAAATAAAGCTTTGAGAGTGAGAACAGCGTCCCGCGGGGCTCGAGCAGTCTAAGGCCGGGCTTATAACCACATTCATATCTGCACCCATGATTATAGCAAAATCATATATGTCGGACATACTTTCAGCTAGTGTGGTGAAAAATATAGGATCGAATTGGTTAGGTGCATATACTGACATAAATGCTAGTTTACGACCAGCAATTTCATAGTTTTTATGTAAGAAATGCGGCCGTCTTCACTGCCAAATTTATCAAGTATGGTTATGGACAGAGAGCGCTTCGAAACGATAAGAGAGCCACGGGTTTTAGAGTCAACAGACGCTGATGCTGCCACATAATATTGTCTATTAGCAAATCGCTGTACATCAGTTGCTTTAAGATGGGACTCTTGGATAAATGCAATATCAATGTGGTTTCTACGGAGTAAATCCAAGCAAGCCGCACGTTTAACTGGCCCATTCAATCCGTTCGTGTTCCAACTAGCTAACTGTAAAGTTGCCATGGTTCAGTTGTAGGGCTAGAATGGGCTGAGCACTGTACAATGTATTAAGCAATTGAGTCCAAACATGTAAGCCTATATTATAGACACAAATAGAGATGATGATGATGGCTGTGTAACAATAAAGACAAGAAGATCTAGCCCGGTCCAATAACACCCTGTCGCAAAAAACCCAAAACTCACACCGAAAAGCAGGCGAGTTAAGAACCAAAAAAAAGAAAAACAACTCTCCCAAATAACATCAGGCACTGAGAGAGCGGGCAACTGCCTGTCGAATCCGCCTGTCCCCCCTCAAAGAAAAAAATGACTGTCAGATACTGACAGTTAAAAATGAACTACCTTAGATTGTAAAGGCTATACAAAGCATAGGAGCTGTACAAAGTTGGCCATGAACTTAGCTACAATAGTTAGCTTCACCTTCAAAGTTAAGTTGCATAACAATGTTAGATAGAAATAAGTCAACACTCTGCATGCACTGTAGATTGGTAGTGAGCAGGAAGGCTAGGCCATTTAAAGGAAAAAACAACAAACAACAGAGCGATGGTTATATCGAGCCACATACGTCAGTGTACATGAAATTACACTCGCTAGATGGTCTAGTTAAAAGTTGAACATGTAGGATCTGCCCTTAGTCCTGGGCATGTTCATCCAGCAAGCTCTTGTCCAGCGGCCGTTCCGTTATTTCCATTCGCCCGTTTCGTGTTGAGAAAATCCTCGGCTTCAGTGCTTGAGTCAAAAATGTGTTGATCCTGCCCGTAGATGAGCTTCAGTCTGGCCGGGTAGAGTAGGAAGTCCTCGCTTTCTCGCGTCTTTCATGGCAGGGGAGAAAGCCCGCCGCCGCATTACTGTGTAGCTGCTGGCGTAGATTCTGTTCTGTAAGATTTTGTGCACCAAAAAGTCAGAATTTTTGTACGCAAAAACAAAATTCTGATTCATAACACCTTGCGGCGCACACCAGTACGCACTCTTCTCGTTATAAATACGGACGTGCGTTACCTTATGTGGTCGTGCATGAACCTCACACTCCTCCCAAGGTCGTTCCATATTTGTCTAAATAAGGTCCATGTTAATCAATCAATGAATATTGCAGCCTTGTAAAGAAGCCCTTAATAACTAATCATGAAACGGAAAAATGGGGAAAAAACACAATTCAGTGATTGTGAGATCGAGGTGCTCTTAATAGAGGTAGAACATCGAAACAAAATCCTGCTTGGAGGCGTTGACCCTTGTGTGGTGTTCATATTTTTGTTACACAGCCAATGTTCCCGGGTCTGGTGGACCCACCACATTATAGTATTTGTACAATTTATGTACAAATACTTAACAGATTTACCTTAGTTACCAATGATATATCATTTATGGTTCATATTTTCCATTTACCCCTGTGAGATCACATTTGTGATCATATGATCATTTTTGTTTTTTGTGAGAAAACAAGGAAATTCAATTATAAAAAAAAGGTAAAAAAAAAATAGAAACAAGATTTTTTTCATTATTGGTGCTTATTTCTTAGAACTTAATTAGAACAGGTGAAAGTGCTTGAAATTTAACAATGTTGTAACTTTGTGTGGGAATAACAGGTGCAGAAAGACAACATTCCCACACACAGACACCTACAATCAGATACGCCCACATATAGACACACAGAGACAGAGCATCAGAGAGAAGCGCAGGAATTTAAGTGGCACCTAAATAAGGCACCGAAGTCTGCGTTGCTATTCAGTCCGGTAGATAGCGGTCGTTAAGGCACCGGTGCCGTATTAGCTCTGGTTCTCTTTGATCAACATAGTGAAAGTAGGAGATAAGAGGACTGTCCTCTCCCTGTACTCCAACTACAGCCAACACTGGGTTAGGTTTAACTGTGTCCCAGAATATCAGACAAAGTTTGAAATATTGAGTCCCAGAAACTGGATAACTTTGGGCACAACCAAAACATGTGCCCCAACGAGCAGGAAATATTCCACATCGGTCACATAGAGGTTTATATCAGAGTACATTTTAGATAGCTTAACTTTCGAAAGATGGAGACGATGCAACACCCTGAACTGTATCAGTACAACTGTACAGATGCCGAGTGCGCATCCCTCTGTGCCCCCATCCACTGTTCCTCCATTAAGCCAATGCCCAAGTTGTCCTCCCAAGCAGATTTCAGAAAATTTAGGGATGTATCAAATTGATTGGACATATAGTTATAGATATACAATATCAACCCCATAGACAAAGGATCCACCGGGAAAAAAAAGAATCAATCTGGGTGCTATCTGGTGCACTAGGGAAGGTAGTGGTTGTTGATCTAATATAATTAAGAATTTGTAAAAATCAATGGGTTTGAGCCAGATTGAATGTATTGCGAAGTACGTGTTGTTTATGTAAAGATCTTTCATTTTGATAAATGCCATTGCGAGTCCAAAAGAGTTTTCTAATAGATGGGATGAAATTGTTGGTTCACACAAAGAGGAGCAAGGAGAGAATGTCCATACCATCCAAAATGCTGTCTTAATCCAAATTTTAAGGGACTGTCTTACAACCGGGTTGGTGTTAACAAATTCTGATGGCATAAGGAGGGAGGAGAATAGCAGTGCGCTAAGAGAGGTAGGATGACATGAGGCCTGCTCAATTTGTAACCAGGCTGGTTGATCATTTAAATCCAATTACTGACTCCAGAAGGAGAGAGCTCTTACATTACAGGCCCAATAGTAATACAGAAAATTAGGCAATCCCATGCCAACGATCTTTTTTGGTAAGAAGTCCTGGTAGCACTGCATATTACGGCTCGGTAATAAGATGGTAATAGTGGGGTAACAGTGAGATAATAAAGAGGTAATATATAGGTAATAACATGTAATTACCAAAGTAATAACGTGGTAATACATCACAGTAATGTAATACTGGGGTAATAAGGTGATAAGGTAACAGACGTAATAACATGCAATTACCAATGTAATAAGTAGGAAAGGGTTTGATAATAACCATATGTAATAACATGGTAATAATGGGGTAATATATGTTGATGTTTTCACAGTATTATAGGCTACTATTAGCCCAATAACTTCCAAATTAGATAAAACTTCTTGGAATTTAAAATTGGTAATTACCATATTATAATGCTGAAATTCAGCCACCCTTCATGTTCCAAAGATTTCACTTTTGTTTTAAGGTAATATTTAGGGCCCGAGCGCCGACAGCGGCGAAGGCTCTATTGAAACTGAAGGAATTATTATTATTATTAGGGCCCGAGCGCCGACAGCGGCAAAGGCCCTATTGGAACTGAAGGAATTATTATTATTATTAGGGCCCGAGTGCCGACAGCGGCGAAGGCCCTATTGGAACTGAAGGAATTATTATTAGGGCCCGAGCGCCGACAGCGGCGAAGGCCCTATTGGAACTGAAGGAATTATTATTAATAGGGCCCGAGTGCCGACAGCGGCGAAGGCCCTATTGGAACTGAAGGAATTATTAGGGCCCGAGTGCCGACAGCAGCGAAGGCCCTATTGAAACTGAAGGAATTATTATTATTATTATTATTATTTTCTGCAAGTAAATTGGCTTTTTGAGGGGCTAAACATATTCAAAAACTCACCAAAATTGGTGGGCAAATTAAGTCTGGCGAAAATGTATGTATTTTAAGGGTTTCGGGAATAGGTGCGCAAAAATGGCTCGCTAGAGCCCCCTATAAAGTTAAAAAAAATTGAGCCCCTGCAGTGCGTTTAACGTAGACTCACGAAATGTGGTACACATATGTAACATGTTGAGATGTACAGAAAACGTCATTGGAGCCGTACCCTAAACCCAACAGGAAGTCCGCCATTTTGATTTCAAAGTTCAAAATTAGTGCGATTTTGGCCATTTCCACATGTCGTACTTTAATGAACTCCTCCTAGAGATTTCTTCCGATCAATTTCAAAGTTGGTCTGTGCCATATTAAGACATTAAAGATGAAAAGTTGTTAAAAGAAAAACTTTTCGTCATAGGGCGTGGCCGTGGCGGGGCGGCCATTTTGTGCGTTTCGCCGCCGAAACAGGAAATGGGTGTAACTCGAGTGTACATTGTCCGATTGGCTCGAAACTTTTCAGGACAAGAGTCCAAACCTGAGGACAAATAAAAGCCGATACTTACTTAAAGTCATAGCGCCCCCTAGTGGTAACAGGAAGTAGGCCTAAAAGTCAAAGTGCTATACTTTAACGAACTCCTCCTAGAGATTTCATCCGATGGACTTGAAATTTGGTCTGTATCTTCTCAAAACCTTAAAGATGAGAAGTTATTAAAAGAAAAACTTTTCGTCAGAAGGTGTGGGTGTGGCGTGGTGGCCATTTTGAATGTTTAGCGATGAACAAAGAAATTGTTGTAACTTGAGTGTACGTTGTATCTTCCCGAAATTTGACTGTTTAGCGATGAACAAAGAAATTGTTGTAACGTGAGTGTACGTTGTATCTGCCCGAAATTTGTCACAATTGACAAGGGTCCACGCCTGAGGACACCTACAGGGCAAAAATTTACTTTTGGTCATAGCGCCCCCCGCTGGCAACATGAAATGCGCTTTATATGACAAACATCATCCAATTTACATGAAACTTATAACGTATGGTCTACATGAGATACTGAGCCGCCCCCTCTACTTTAACCATGCCCACTTACTCAGGCCACGCCCCCTTTCATAACATTTGAACCGTTTAAGGTATACCCTTGTGTGAGGTATCATTGAACTCAGCAGAGTTCCTTATTCATTAGTGATTGTTTGGCACGCCCCTCTGTGCTTAGCCACGCCCCCTTTTATAATTGGTGACCCGTTTATGGTAGAGTCTTATGTGAGGTGTCAATGAACTCGGCAGATACTTCCTTATTCATTGGTCATGTTTTGGCCTTCCCCCTATTCTTAAGCCACGCCCCTTTCCTAAATGATGACCCGTTTAGGGTAGAGTCTTATGTGAAGTTTCAATCATAGACAGTATATAATAATGGACCAATAGATCCCGTTGTTCTGGCCAGCGAAGGCCGTTAGAAGCAATTTTCCGGTGAGCGCTGAGCGTTACTGCGCAGCCTCCAACTGAGAGAGACGACGTAAATGTAACGTGAGCAACCTGTCTGAAAGTTGTAAGTCTTCTCGTAGCTGTGCCAAGAGAAATCTCAATCATTCCCAATCTTGCAGAGACAGAGAGCGTAGGTATATGTAAGGAGATAACATAGGCACAGGCTAATTATTGCTAACTAACATGCTAGTTAACATTAGTAATTAAACTTAAACAGCTAATGTAAGTCAAAACTGCCTGCAAGCTTCTCCTGTACTATATGGTAATTCCTCTACTATGCGACAGTAGGTCGCGTGGTTATGACACAATCGTTAGCCTATTTTTACAAAAAAAAACGTGAGGTACAAGGTAATGGAGCCTTTTATACATGGTCGTGTTTCTTTAGAAATAAACAATGGACAAATAAAGTCTTTAAACGCTTCAGATGTAAAGTTATTCGCTGTCAAAGTGACGTCAAAATGAATGGCAGTCAATGGAATGCTAACGTCGGGTGATCGCTTTGTAGCATCAAAATGGCGCCATAGGAGGTTCAAGCTCTGAAGCGAAGCTTACCCGCCTGGTTTCAATGAACTCAGCGGAGACTTCCTTTTTTATTGGTCATGGTAGGACCTGCGCCCTAAGCTTTAGCCACTCCCCCTTTTATAACTAATGAACCGTTTGATGTAGACCTTTGTATGAGGTATCATTGAACTCAGCAAAGACTTCTTTCTTCATTGGTGAAGGTTTGGCCCGCCTTCTATGTTTAAGCCACGCCCCCTTTCATAAATGCTGACCCATCTAAGGTAGTCTTGTGTGAGGTATCATTAAACTCAGCAGAAACTTCCTTTTTAATTTGTGATGATTTGACCCGCCCCCCTATGCTTTAGCCACGCCCCTTTTCACAGCTAATGAACCGTATGACGAAGAGTCTTGGGTGAGGTATCTTTGAACTCAGTAGGGAGTTCCCTTTTCATTGGTGACAATTCGCAGTGTCTGAGTGCCGCGCAAATGCACGGTCGCAAGCAGCAGCGTCTGCCAGTATCCCCGACACACGCAGAGGCGTCCATCGCTGCTTGCAGTTTTAATTATTATTATTATTTTCTGCAAGTAAATTGGCTTTTTGAGGGGCTTAACATATTCAAAAACTCACCAAAATTGGCGGGCGCATCAAGTCTGGCGAAAATTTACGTATTTTAAGGGTTTCGGGAATAGGCGCACAAAAGTGGCTCGCTAGCGCCCCCTAGAAAGTTAAAAGAATTGAGCCCCTGCTGTGCATTTAACGTAGACTCACAAAACTTGGTACACATATGTAACATGGCGAGATGTACAAAAACTTCATTAGAGCCATACCCTAAACCCAACAGGAAGTCCGCCATTTTAATTTCAATGTTCGAAATTAGTGCGATTTTGGCCATTTCCTCATGTCGTACTTTAATGAACTTCTCCTAGAGATTTCATCCGATCAACTTCAAAATTGGTCTGTGCCATCTTAAGACGTTAAAGATGAAAAGTTGTTAAAAGAAAAACTTTCGCCTTTTTGTGTGTAACTCGAGTTGTCTGATTGGCTCGAAACTTCAGGATTCACAAGAGTCCAACCCTGAGGACAAATGACCTCCGATATTTATTTAAAGTCATAGCGCCCCCTAGTGTTAACAGGAAGTAAGCCTAAAAGTTAAGGTGCTATACTTTAACAAACTCCTCCTAGAGATTTCATCCGATGGACTTCAAACTTGGTCTGTATCTTCTCAACACCTTAAAGATGAAAAGTTATTAAAAGAAAAACTTTTCGTCAGACGGTGTGGGCGTGGCGTGGCGGCCATTTTGAGCGTTTAGCGATGATCAAAGAAGTGGTTGTAACTTGAGTGCACGTTGTCGTATCTGCCCGAAAATTGTCAGGATTGACAAGGGTCCAGGCCTGAGGAAATCTACAGGGCAAAATTGACTTTTGGTCATAGTGCCCCCCATTGGCAACAGGAAATGCGCCTTATATGACAAACATCATCCGATTTACATGAAACATAATGTGTGGTCTACATGTGATACTGAGCCGCCCCCTATCCTTTAACCACGCCCACGTACACAGGCCATGCCCCCTTTCATAACATTTGAACCGTTTAAGGTAGAGTCTTGTGTGAGATGTCATTGAACTCAGCAGAGAGTTCCTTCTTCATTGGTGATGGTTTGGCCCGCCCCCTATGCTTAAGCCACGCCCCCTTTCATAGCATATTTATTATTAAAATTTAGAGTGTGCATCAACAGCAACATCAACAGATTCTCACTCCCATCTCGTAAAATACGGACGTTTGGTTAGGTGCCTTCGTCGTTCTTATTGACGCCAAAAGTCTCCTTTAGTGTCCGCTGCATGGTGTGGGAGGATCCTCTGCCTCTCCCCGTTGTACGAGGTGCATTTCACGTGGAGAGGCAGGGGAGAGCAGCGGCGGAAAAGCGCATTTCCTCCACTGCATGGTGTGGGGGATCTCCTGCCTCTCCCCGTTGCTGGCAGCCCCTTGCCGGGCGCCGCAACCGGCTCTGGGTCGGTTTGGAAAGAACGGGATTGTTGGGTTCAAGAAAACAAAAACTGGGTTGGGTTCGGAAAAACGGGGCTATCATCGGAGCTCACTAAAACACAGTCTACAAAACCTTGGGAGCATTACGCACGATCACGCGCATGATCAAAAGGTTGCGGAAAATTGGGCACATTTTTACGCATGGAAATTCTTTATAAATCCTGACTTCTGCGAGGAATGTTGCAACAGCAAATTTCACCCTGCTTCACAGAACTGTTTCTTGCGTAACAGGTTTTATAAATGAGGCCCCTGATGCCCGTTTCAGTTCTTTTTCCTGCCACACCCAAGATGAGGGTGCTAGCCTTGCGGTGGTCTTCAGACTGGTGGTGTACTAAAAATGTTTCCCCATTGCTTCCATATACAATTTTTTGCAGCAAACCACGCAAAAGCAAACCCCTGGTATTTCAATTTTTTTTACACCATGAGTTGTTTGGCTTGCCGTTCTACCCCGTTTCCAACAGCCAAGCCCATCTCCATTTATTTTTCACAGTTTTATTTATCTCGTGTCTAGTGGCCTTGCCAAATAGTGATTACCATTAGACGCACACAAATCATGACGCTAATATGCGAGGAAACTGGTTCTGGGTTTTGTGCTATAAATTAATACTATTTTATAGCAAAGTTATGTAAGTTGACTATTTTAATTGCATGATTATTTTATGTCAACATACAGTCATAACCTACTGTCATTGAAAGTGAAACCAAAATAGACTATTAAAACTGCAAGCAGTTGGACGGGCCCTCGCTCCTCTGCGCGGGTCGGGGTTACTGGCAGACGCCAATCCTTGCAACCGTGCACTCAGACACTGCAAATCATCACAAATGAAAAGGCAACTCTATGCTGAGTTCAATGATATCTCACACAAGACTCTACCTTAAATGGGTCACCAGTTATGAAAGGGGACGTGGCTTAAGCATAGGGGATGGACCAAACCATCACCAATGAAGAAGGAACTTGCTGATTTCAATGATACCTCACACAAGGGTCTACCTTAAACGGTTCAAATGTTATGAAAGGGGGCGTGGCTTAAGCATAGGGGGCGGGCCAAACCATCACCAATGAAGAAGGAACTCTCTGCTGAGTTCAGTGATACCTTACACAAGGGTCGACCTTAAACGGTTCACATGTTATCAAAGGGGGTGTGGCTGAAGCATAGGGGGCGGGCCAAACCATCAGCAATGAAGAAGGAACTCTCTGCTGAGTTCAATGACACCTCACACAAGACTCTACCTTAAATGGTTAAAATTGTATAAAAGGGGCGTGGTCTGAGTAAGTGGGCATGGTTAAAGTATAGGGGGCTCCTCAGTATCACATGTAGACCACACATTATAAGTTTCATGTAAATTGGATTATGTTTGTCATATAAGGCTGATTTCCTGTTGCCAGCGGGGGGCGCTATGACCAAAAGTAAATTTGAGTTTAAAAATGTCCTCAGGCCTGGACTCTTGTCAATCATGAGAAATGTCAGCCAAATTGGACAATGTACACTAAAGTTACAACAGCTTCTTTGTTCATCGATAAATGCTCAAAATGGCCGCCACGCCACGCCCACACCGTTTCACGAAAAGTTTTTTTTTTAATACCTTTTCATCTTTAAGGTGTTGAGATGGTACAGGCCAAATTTGAAGTCCATTGGATGAAATCTCTATGAGGAGTTTGTTAAAGTATAGCACCTTGACTTGTAGGTCTACTTCCTGTTGCCACTAGGGGGCAATATGACTTTAAGCCAATATCGGCCTGTAGATGTCGTCAGGATTGGACTCTTATGAATCATGAAAAGTATCAAGCCAGTTGGACAATGTACAAAGTCTGCTGTAAAAAAATGGACAATGTACATTGTCCAACTCAAGTTACACCCACTTCCTGTTTCGATGGCGAAACGCACAAAATGGCCACCCCGCCATGGCCATGCCCAGAGGTGTCAAAAGTTCACATTCATTATTCAGGTAGAAGTATAGATACAAGGGTTTAAAAAGACTATTATAGAAGTTGAAGTGTCATCCATCTTCGTCCGCACTATCTGTTGTCGGGTCGCGGGGGCAGCAGCTCCAGCAGGGGACCCCAAACTTCCCTTTTCCGAACCACATTAACCAGCTCCGACTGGGGGATCCCGAGGCGTTCCCAGGCCAGGTTGGAGTTGAAGTATCAGCTCAAGCTTTTTACTCAAGTCAAAGTGTAAAAGTACTGGTTTCAAAACTACTTAAAGTATAAAAGTAATGTAAGGGGGAAAAAAATGCCATTAAGGACAAAAGCTTAGGCAGCGCCACAGGGGCCTATAGGTCACTACCCCACCACCCCAAAAAACATTTTTCTAAAGGCATTGGTTGGAAATGTTAATGTCCAACCATTTCGAAAAATTCTTCCAGGTACCAACCTGGCTACCAACCTCCTCGCTGGTGCTTGGTTGGGACATTTCGTTTGAGTTCTCTTGAGTCTCTGCCACAGACATCTAGGCTACATATATCTGCTATTTGTGATTTGTGTCATGTGCAGGTGCGATGGATCGCGTACAAATCAATAGGGTGTCGGAATGGTATATGTTTATACTTCTCATCCAACCACAATCAAATTCACTCTTACCTGATGGCGCAATTTATCTGGATGTTTTTTTTGTGTGTGTGTGTGTGTGTATTTTTGAACAATGACAAGCCGGAATAAAAACAAACCAAACTGAAATAGGAGTAACAAGGCTATTTTTAAAATGTAAGGAGTAGAAAGAACAGATAATTACGTGCAAATGTAGGGAGTAGAAGTACAAAGTCTGCTGTAAAAATAATTACTCCAGTAAAGTATAGATACCCAAAATTTCTACTTAAGTAAAGTAACAAAGTATTTGTACTTCTGGCCATGCCCTATGATGAAAAGTTTTTCTTTTAAAAGGAACCCCGACTAGTAAGACACATAGGCCTAAATATGCTACAATTGATCTCACCTACAAAAAACATAGTTAGAAATACATAAAATATTTAAAAAATCCTCACAGTGTATTACAGAATTTGAACTACGAAGGCAGACATTATTTTTTGTGTGCGCAATGCATTCTGGGTTGATGACATGTATAGGTTGTGTTCAGAATGAGAGGTGAGCTAATGCCGTTAAGTTTAACTGTAGCTACAGCCGAAAAGTGAATATAATGCCACATTGTGCAGCGTTTGATTGTAATTTCCAGTCCAAAGGCAACAAGGGGAGTGATGTAAGCCTCCACTGCTTTCCTCACGAGAAGAAAATAAGAAAAGAGTGGGAAGTCTCTCGTGGACGAGTACAACTCCCTAAAGACCCACGGCTGTGTTCCCGTCACTTCAGCCCTGATGCATTTGAGGCATTTAGTCGTGTAAAAGAGCTCCAGGTGCAGCTGGTTACAAGCGAAGACTAAAACCAAATGCCGTGCCTTCAATTTTCCCCCACAAGGAGCCTAAACGTCCGCGCATAACGAGTGAAAGCCGTGCTAACAAACATCAAAGGCAAGAGACTCTGGACACTCTCCTGCTAGGATGTAAACAACCCGCTCCTACAGTTGCAGTCGTGGAAGATGAATCATCAGACACTACGCCAATCATGGAGGTAACAGACAATCCACCAGATGCTGTTAATGAATCCATAACTGTAGGCCTACAGTGTTCTCCAAGTATGACCGATGCAGCAACGCAGATGGATGTAAACCAGTCGGATGCAGCGGTACAGTGGCCAGCTGATGTGGACTACCTGGTAAAAATGGACCATACTTACACAGGTAAACATGAAACTGAGTTTGGCGTGTACAGGAGTGTACAGGAGGATGATGTTGGTAACTCCCAGGATCTGTTCCTCTCAGATGATGAACTTGGCGAACAGAGTCAAGTTTTCTCAAAGCACCCAGGAATCACAAGCTTCAACTAACACACATAAAGAAATTAGGCTTTTTCTAGTATTTGAGGAAACGTTACACCAATTGCTTCAGCTGTGTTTAAAGTTTGTCTCCCTGATTGTCCAGGATGAAGTGAAAGAGCTAAAAAATTAAGGATCACAGTTGACACTAGAGCTCACAGCTGTAGTTACAGATGGCAATCTCAGCCTACTCTGAGTGGGACCAAACAGGAAACCTGCTTTTAACAGCATCAGTTTTCTTCAGTGGCATCCATTTTGCTAAATTTAAGCGTTTCTGTAGTAACATTAACCTAAAAAAAATAAGTGAAGACATACACATCACTGTTTCCTGTCATTGAAAAAATGTGGATAAAAGAGCAGAGTACAGTGTTAACTACCATGAAATCACAAGAAGACGTTGTTCTCTGTGGAGATGGCCGGTGTGACTCTCCAGGGGACTCAGCCAAATACTATACACTTTCTTTAGACGCACAGAATCAAAAGGTTGTGGACTTCAAGGTAATAAGCTGCACCTAAGTTTCGAGCTCTAATACCATGGAAATCAAAGGTTTTAAAGAAGCTCTCAAAACTATAGAAGAAAATGGAGTGAAGGTCTCTACCATCTCCACTGACAGACATTCACAAATCGTCAAAGAAATGAGGGTCAGTAATCCAGAAAAACCCCATGAATTCGATCCCTTCGCATGTGGCAAAAGGAGTGTAAAAAAAACTGGCAACTGAAGCTAAGAGAAGGGAATGTGAAAGCCTGGGACAGTGGACAAATCATTTGTGGTGGAGTGCACAAACCTGTGAGGGTGATGCCGAAGTGGATATCAGTAATACCCCATGTTACCAACCGACACGACTGGCCAGGGAACAGGCACTATCACCAATGTGTTCATGAGCCCCTTGATGCGACGAGCCAGAGAAGCAAGCTTTGGTTAAGGCCAGGATCTGAAGCCCACAATGCACTCGTGAAGGTTGTGAAATACAAGCGGCTTTTGAAAGACGTGGATCAAATGACAAAGTGCATCAACACAACAACACTAGAGGTATGATCAAATACAGACATATTTAAGAAATATTTAATTTATCATGATTTGGCAGGATGTGACTCACATATTTTAAGTTTAATTTCAAATTCAAATTTGTTTCAGGTGTATCGCTCCATGTACCTGAAATACCTCCCAGAAAGAACACATTTTGGATATGATGTGATGATCCATGCCTCCATGCTTGCTGCTCTGGATCATAACAACAATGTGAACAGGGAACAGGTGCGTGAACTGTAATCACTCCTATCCCTTGCAAGCACTATGTGACACTGGATATTGCACATCCTAATAACGTTCCTAACACCTTGTATCTATTTTCCATATTTCTGTTTTTGAACAGACTGTTTTTCAAGATGGGGAGAGTGTTGGTGAACCGGTGAAAATTCCAAATCTATGGGGCAAAGTCCACAAGACATTCAGAGCAAGACCAGTGACTCTTGAAATGGACTATCGCTACATGACAGCTATGATTGCATATGTTCTCTCCTCTGTGTTAGATTCAAACCAGGTCATGACATGAGAGTGAACCCAACACATGTAATGGCTCCACAAGAGAGACTATCCAGATCACAGATAAACACAGCAGTTTTCACGTTTCAAGTAGCTGCATCATTACGAACACATGACGTACACACCAGCATAGTTCAAATGCACAGTATCTTTAAATTTTGAATTGTAGTCAAGCACACCTAGTATTTCCAACATACATTTGATATTGGATTACATGTAACAACATTTTTATTTAAACCATTAACATTTGGTATGATACCCTATTTTGTTGCGTAGCTTGTGCTGTTGACAAAATGTCTATCCCATTAACATTGACTGAGTAAAAGGGTCAAAACTGGTTTAGTTGACTATGGCTATGTTCACACCACAAGTCTTAATGCCTAATTCGGATTTTTTGCTCAGATCAGATTTTTTGTTTGGCTGTTCACATTACCTTTCAAAATGTGGCCTATATCAGATTCCAGTGTGAACGGTTTGCGGTTTTGAACTGACCAACATGCGCAAAAGAACAATAACAATGACATCAGACGCAGCACGCTGTTGCACTAAAATTAGGGAGGTTATGGAGGAAGTATGCATTTTCTCTTTTATTTCAAAATGTTTGTTTAATGGCAGCCGTAACATTAATGAGCAGGTGCTGAGGAGGAGAAGAATGAAGAGTTACAGAGCCAAATTGGCTATTTTGGCCTTTTGCAGGGTTATGGCTGCAAATTCACTACAGAGGTCTGTGTGGATGTAGAGATGAAGCCAGGGGTGGTGGGACTGTGTTGTGAATAGCTTGACAGTGACGCAGTTTATTAAAAACTTTTGGATGCCTAGTCAAGTTTTTAATTTTACTGTGTGTAGGGCTAACTCCTGCCGGCGCATAATTGTGAGACATGTCGATGTAGATTGACGTAAAAGTCGTATCAAATCGGCCTTGGTTGTTCACACTGCGGCCGCATTGAAAAAAATCAGACCTGGGTCTGACTCAGGACCACATATGGAAGTGGTCTAAATCTGATTTGAAAAAATCAGATCTGGGCAAGATTTGAGTGTTCACATTACTTCTGAAGAAGTCTGACCAGGGGTCTCATTTATAAAACAGTGCGTATGAGCCTTAGTGAAAGTACGCCCACAAGCCAAAAATGGCATACGCCAAAAACAATTCAGATTTTTAAAACCGTGCGTACGTACATCTGTAAGCAATGTTTCCTTTATAAATCACAGATTATCCACAAGTGTGCGTACTTGAATCAGCCTCTTATCCCGCCCTGTACACGCCCATTTTTAACCATAAATAGTCAATGCAAAGCACATCATGAATGCTGATCAGTACGTTAGTGACCCTGGCCGTTATTCTTTCGTTGCGCCGAATCATGCCGAATCATGACAACTGGCGGGGGAAAAGCAAAAAACTTCTCAGACGTTCAGGAATTGCTGCAAATTGGATTACACATTTGGCCTGTTCTCTCACAATGTAGAGAAACCTACCTACCTACCTACCTACCTACCTACCTACCTACCTACCTACCTATATTAATAATACAGAACTTTGGGACAGCTTCGATATACCAGACCTATAGGATAAGATTTAACAGAACTATATTATATCTAAACAAGCCTTAGTGATAAAGTTGAAGATTATATATAATATTTATATAAAACACTTGTCTGACATTTCTCTCTGGAAACAGCTGGTTGCTCCCAGAGTGGCGAGGACCAGTATTTGGACCAGGATGGCATGGTTCCAGCGCGTTGCCCTCTCTACTGGACCCAATATAGTACAGAGATCCAACAGCGCAGCTTTAGGGAATTTAAATTGGCATATTAGCTAGTCAAAGTCATGGTCCCTGAAGCCTCTTTTTCTCCTGTTTCTTCCATTGCCCGTAGTCCTCCTGCAGGGCCAGCAGTGCCATCATGCAGCATTACGCATGGGTTGAACGCAGTATTTATATGCTTACAACATATTGTGATTGTTAACACCTTGCCAAAATCACAGCATCAACTTACGTGGTACCGCCCCACCCCGATATACAATCTGAAGACTAAAGTCTAATAGGCAAACACACTTTTCTTCATGCAGGTTTTGACATGAACAGTATTAAAGTTAGGACCGATAACAAGAATTAACTGTAACGATTGCCTGAGAGCTTAACGACTGTATTTCCAGACTTTGACATTTGATGATATATGCACAGTATTAAGACATATTTAGCTATTTACACTGTGTTCTGCTGTTATCTAATGCTAGGGTATTTGATGCTATCCTCTAATCCATGCAGTCGGGCCATCTCCTCCTCCTGCGCTACGTAGCAGACAATTTGACGGTGAGACAGCGCAGATTAAACATTAACAACACATTTTTATTAAAGATTTAAGTTGGATTTTACAAGGTGATCATGGAACAAGTATCACTTAGTACAAGCGCAAATAGCACTGCTGGATTTATTCTTCATGACAATGTGGATGACATGGAGTGAAAAAATGTGCGTGAGGCATCAATACTTGAACATATTATAAATAATCGTTATTCACATATTTACTTTCTGCAGTCTGATTTCAATTCACCACCTCACTATCAATTCCCATTGTCTCCAAAATGTGCGTACGCATGGGTCAGAGTTTGCGTGGAGGACCACATATTCTCCCATCAAGTTTGTTTTTTCATAAATCACAACCTTTACGTGGGAAGTAGCGTACGCACGTTTTCAGCCCCGTTCCGTGTGTATGCCACGTTTATAAATGAGACCCCTGGTCACTTGACCCCAAAAAAAGATTTGGGCCACTTTTGCCTGCAGTCTGAACATAGCCTATAGCGCCCCCTAATGGCCGATCTTCACCAAATTTGGTAAAGAGCATCGTAGTGGGATGTTGAACAATAATGTCAAGGTTTTTTGCTGATAGCATTTCATTTGGCCGACATATGATAAAGTTTGTGTATGGTAGCTAGCTAGGAAATTTAGTTTGGTCGTCAAATGCGCATACTTAACGTAGCAAAATTCTTTTAATAACTTTTGGTCAGGTCCATCTGGAGCTGCTACCTACCAGGTTTCGTGCAGATCAGTTGCACGGCCTAGGACGAGTTCGAAAAAGTTGGTTTTGCACATTGCAAAAAAAACTTATCAGAAATGGGCGTGGCCTAAATCATGTGATTCATCTTAATTCAAGGAACACGTGGATGTAAGGTTTTCTAATGTGCAATGTGTACTGTGGGAGTTAAAGGCAAAAAAACATTATAGCACCACCTAGTGGTCGACATGTGTAATTTTTTTTTAGGTGAGCTCCATGTCCCATTGTACATCTACCCTGTAAATTTAAAGGAACACGCTGACTTATTGGGAATTTAGCTTATTCACTGTAACCCCCAGAGTTAGATAAGTCCATAACCTTCTCATCTCCGTGCGTGCTGTAACGCTGTCTGACGGCTCCACCGGTAGCTTAGCCTAGCACAGAACATGCAGGTGAATGGTTCCAGTAATCCTACTGCTCCGAATTGTGACAAAAGTGACAAAAATAACGCCAACATGTTCCTATTTACATGTTGTAATTTGTAGAGTCACAGCGTGTACAAAAAACAACGTAACATGAGATACTGCCATCTTCTAACCATAAACAAACCGGGAACTATATTATCAGGCGGAAGAATATAGTACTTGGGCGGAATGATTTGCTTTGCAGCAAGCCTGTCTGAGAATATAGTTCCTGGTTTGTTTACAGTTAGAAGATGGCTGTGTCTCATGTTACGTTGTTTTTTGTACACGCTGTGACTCTACAAATTACAACATGTAAATAGGAACATGTTGGTTATTTTGTCACTTATTCGGAGCAGTAGGATTGCTGGAACCATTCACCTGCATATTCTGTGCTGGCCTGATGCCGCTGGAACCATCAGACAGCCTTACAGCACGCACGGAGATGAGAAGGGTATGTATCGACTTGTCTAACTCTGGGGGCTACAGTGAATAAGCTAAATTCCCAATAAGTCGGTGTGTTCCTTTAAAGTTGCTCACAACAGTGTAAGTGGTGAATCCAAATGTGGGTCCCATAGGCCACGCCCACTTTGACCAAGCAGTATCCCACTGTAGCGGTGGCCTCAGTAGTGGACCTAGATGGTACCCTCCAAATTTCATAAAAATCGGATGAGCCGTTCATGAGATATAAACTTTTTGTACTTATAGCGCCCGCTAGTGGCCAATTTTCATAGAATGTGTGGGGCACCTCCAGAGGGTCATGGCAGGCAAGAATCTAAAGTTTTGCGTTGATAGCATTTATTTTGGCCGAGATATGGCAAAGTTAGTGTTTTCATAGTTAGCTACACAAAATTGTTTGTGCGCAATATGCGCAATTTTTATCCTTTAAAAATTCTTTTGATAACTTTTTGTTAGGGCGGTCTGGAGATGCTACGTGTCAAGTTTTGTGCAGATCGGTCGCACGGTCTAGTAGGAGATTGAAAAAGTAGTTTTTGAAATATCGCGATTTTTCACACATAAAAGTCTAGGCGGAAATGGGCCATCCTATACCAGGTGATTCAGTTGGATCCAGGGAACGCGTGGATGTATGGTTTTTGAATGTCCGGTGTCAGGGAGTTAAAGGGCCAAAGGCGTTTTTCTGCTATAGCGCCACCTAGTGGTGGAAGTGGGTCAATTGTTGCGCCTGAGGTCCTTTCGGAGTTCTGGACCAGTCCTGAAAATGGCAACCCTCCAACATGTACAGTTTAGGCTGTAGCGGGAGTTTTAGGCGGAGAAGCAAAATGGAGAAGAATAATAATCCTTAGGAAAACAATAGGGTTCCACAGCTCTGCTGTGTGAAGCTTTGCTACCGCGGTTCTTCCAGCCTCGGGCTTGGACCCCTAATAATTCTTTCAATTTCAATAGGGCCTTCGCCGCTGTCGGCGCTCGGGCCCTAATAAGGACAAATAGTCTATTGCATGATTGTATTATTATTAGGTCCCGAGCGCCGACAGCGGAAAAGGCCCTGTTGAAACTGAAGGAATTCTTCCTTTCATTTCCTTTCTTCTGGCAAATTAATTGTCTTTTTGAGGGGGCTTAACATACTCAAAAACTCACCAAAATTGGCGGTCACATCAAGTCTGGTGAAAATGTACGTATTTTAATGGTTTCGGGAGTAGGCGCACAAAAATGGCTCGCTAGCGACCCTTACAAAGTTACAAAAATTTAGCCCCTGCAGTTCGTTTAACGTAGACCAACGAAACTTGGTATGTAGCATGTCAAGATGTACAAAAAAGCTCATTGGAGCCATACCCTAAACCCAACAGGAAGTCCGCCATTTTGAATTGAAAGTTCGAAATTAGTGCAATTTTGGCCATTTCCACATGTTGAACTTTAACAAACTCCTCCTAGAGATTTCATTTTTTTTATTGGTATCCAGAGCATTACAGAAAACATTAACCATTAAATACATCTTGCATCCTTCCCAGCACCCCTACCCTCTCAAAAGTAGGCAACAAATACACAATTCAAGGACATATTCACAAAAATAGACAGAGACAAGCGATAGAATCCACATCAGTTAGATCAAAAAACATCTGGCCATCCTCCAGGTTATTACCCGTCACATTTCTCATGGATTTCACATATAGATAATAAAAATAAAAGACAAAAAACAAACAAAACACTTGCCTTAATCTTCAATAAAAGGTCTGTCTGGTACCACAAACAGAAGTATATACATTATAGAACTGGGAGGAATATGTGTACTTGAATTAAATGCATATAGTATACATTATATAGTCTACTCTTCTGGGAGCAATATATACGGCCCACTTAGCATTCATCACTTTTGGAAAGTTACCCAGGTATAGAATGTCAAATCTGAAGGGAATAGTAATTTGGAGAACCTCCAGTAAAACCTGGTGGATACTTCTCCAGTAAGGAATTAGCACTGGGCAAGACCAAAATATGTGACAGTGATTTGCACTTTGATCTGTTTGGCAGTCTGAGTCAGCAGTGCAGTGGTCTGTGCCATCTTAAGACGTTAAAGATGAAAAGTTATTAAAAGAAAAACTTTTCGTCATAGGGCGCCATGTCGTGGCAGGGCGGCCATTTGTGTGTTTCACCATCGAAACAGGAAATGGGTGTAACTTGAGTGTACATTGTCCAATTGGCTCGAAACTTTTCAGGATTCATAAGAGTCCAACCCTGACGACATATACATGCCGATATTGGCTCAAAGTCATAGCGCCCCCTAGTGGCAACAGGAAGTAGACCTAAAAGTCAAGGTGCTATACCTTAAAGGAGAACTCCGGGCAATTTTTACGTTAATCTTGATATAACTATGTGAGTACTGTCGATAGCAAAAACAACGAGCCGAATCGGTGCTAGCAACATGGAGCTGCTGCAGCTAATGCCGAGAGAGCTCCCACTCAGCTAAAACGGCAGTTTTGGGGGCATATCATAAAGAGTGCCTTTGTGCCTCTCAACAGACACAAAATGCAATTAAAATGTCAGGGCCCTTACATGACATCACCTACCCTGTTAGCTGCTAGCTGCCATCTGGGATGAGTGAGTGTGTTCAGCCAGGCTTCGGTAATAATCATCAAGCAGCAGTTCTGTGTGTATTTGTAGCATATATATCCACTTTGTGTGCGATCCATCTGGCATTGGTGAATAGTAGTCTCTGCGGTGGCGAACTGTGCGTTAGTTGCCTTAGCCAGGCTAGCAGGCCCGACCGGCATCCTTCTACTTCCTACCCGCCTGCCACGGCTGACAACAATCCACGGGCGCCTGCTGGTCTGGTGGATGTCCTCCAGACAGTTCATGCTTTCGTGGCGAAATTTTTGCGGCGAAAAAAGTTTATTTCCCCCTCAAAAATAGGTAATTGAGCACTGTAGTGGTTATGATCATATGAGTGACTATGTAACTACATGGAAACGGGCCAAATGACGCCTGTTTCTTGTAAAGTAACATCGTTACAGAAGGCTGGCTGTAGTCCCGTGGGAATTCAGATGTAGCAGGAAAAGGTAAACAGCAGATCGGAGCGAAGAGCGGAGGTGTTCACAAGGGAAGAAGCTTAGAGTAACTAGAGCTAGCCTTCAGTAACGCTATTACTGTACAAGAAACAAGCATCATTTGGCCCATTTCCATGTAGTTACATAGTCAATGATATGATCATAAACAATTACCTCAATTACCTATTTTTGAGGGGGAAATAAACTGGGGAGGAAGTAGAAGGATGCCGGTCAGGCCTGCTAACCTGGCTAAGGCAACTAACACACAGTTCGCCACTGCAGAGACTACTATTCACCAACGCCAGATGGATAGCACACAAAATGGATATATATTCTACAAATACACACAGAACTGCTGCTTGATTATCATTACCGAAGCCTGGTTGAACACTCACTCATCCCAGACGGCAGCTAACAGCTTACAGGGTAGGTGAATTTAAACAATGTCTGAGTTGAAAACGCATCTTGTTGTCATGTAAGGGCCCTGTTCATGTTGCACAGACATTTTAATTGCATTTTGTGTCTGTTAAGAGGCACAAAGGCACTCTTTATGATATGCCCCCAAAACTGCCGTTTTAGCTAAGTGGGAGTTCTCGGCATTAGCTGCAGCAGCTCCATGTTGCTAGCACCGATTCGGCTCATTTTTTGCTATCGTAATATTAGAATAACAGAGGTAACAACCATGAATCAGGGCCGGAAAATGCAAAACTGCCTGTTTCTCTTTTATTTCAAGGTAATATTTGATACATACACATTTTATAGTATTGATGCCTTGTATTTAAAATTCCAAAGGAATGCCATGTATGAACAAAGGAATGCCGTGTATGAACATGTTTATACTGATATCCATCAATTAATTATTTACTGAACAAAACACAAATGGCTGATTTTGATACAAATGGGAAATGTTTGGAACATAAAGGGTGGTGAATTTCAGCATTATAATATGGTAATTACCAATTTTAAATTCCAAGAAGTTTTATCTAATTTGGAAGGTATTATGCTGATAGTAGCCTATAATACTGTGAAAAGATCAACATATATTACCCCATTATTACCATGTTATTACAATATAAATATAACTATTACCATTACCTAGATATACATATTGTTATTGTCGAACCCTTTCTTACTTATTACATTGGTAATTGCATGTTATTACATCTGTTACCTTATCACCCCAGTATTACGTCTTATTACTGTGATGTATTATTACGTTATTACTTTGGTAATTACATGTTATTACCTATATATTACCTCTTTATTATCTCACTGTTACCCCACTATTACCATCTTATTACTGTACCGTAATATGCAGTGCTACCGAAATATTTACTAAAATGTGAGGGGTGTACTCACTTTTGTGAGATACTGTGTGTGTATATATATATATATATATATATATATATATATATATATATATACAGTGCTTGAAGTGGGAAGAAAAAGGTGCCGGTACTCTCTTGCATTGGCAAATCATTATGTCATTTTAGATTTCTACAGTGCAAAAAAAAAAAACTTGTATTGCTGGTACAACAATTTATTGTTATTTATTAACAACAATTTGTTATTTTTCATTGTTAACAACATAAATGTATGTATTTATTTAAACAAGTTGTGTGTGTGTGTGTGTGTGTGTGTGTGTGTGTGTGTGTGTAGGAAAGGGGAAGAGGAGAAATAGAGAGAGGAAGCAGACGTGTAGATGCGACCGGAGCAGAGTTGGTGGAATAAGTTTAAGTGTTGTAAACATTGTGTGCGGTGTCCGAAACAAACTTGATACACTTCTTTTTAGTTTCTAGGTTTTCAGCAGTGAAAAATCTGTTACGGTCAGGCTGCAGGCATCAGACAGTTTTTCCAAACTAGCGTCCATGGCCGTGTCCGTAGCGAACTTCTGATAGGGTGGGCCGACTGCTTGCCTTTATGTGATTTGTCAAGATCCGAGGTAAATCACATAGTGCCCTCTGGGTAGTGTAGTTTATGTAACGTTAGGGTTAATCTCTCTGACACTGACGCTTTTTCTGTCAGTGGTAGAGTACCGGCTACATGCGAGAAGTAGCGGTACGCAAGAAAAAGTGCAGGTACGCATAAGAGTAAAATGTAGATGTGCCGGTACTGCGAACCGGTGAGTACCGGCCCACTTTGAGCACTGTAATCAAATTGACGGAAATCCGTCATAGCGACGGAGAACTTTAATCCCTGAGCATCCTGTAGGCTTCCAAAAACGGATCTGTTATGATTTTCACCTTACGCTCCATAAATCATATTATTTTTTTATAACTGTCATGTCTGAGATGTTGTCTGTATGTTTATCTGTCTTGTATGTCTGGTGAGCCAAAGAAAACTTTCCACCCTGGTGGACAATAAAGATTTATTCTATTCTATTCTATTCAATTCTATTCTATAAGTCACAATATCAACAAACATAGCTCTCCGGCAGTAAAGTCTGCCTTTGCATAGCCTGAGCCAGTCATGTGTTGACAGCTTCTGACAAGTTGTTGTGGTTGCCCCCTGGTGTACTGTTCCAGAAAATGAAGGCAATCTTCACATTGTCAGTCTTTTCCTCAACCACTTGTTCAAAGGACCGCATGAAGGCATGATACTGTAGAGGGTCCCCATCAAATATTGGTATCTCTCTCTTAGGCAGTGATGCAATACATTGCTGATGCACCAGCATTGCTGTTATCTCATTCTGTTTTTCCATTATAGAAAACATGTGGTTCTGGTCACTGTTAGTATTCATGGAAAGCGTGTATAGACATCTCTGTGATGAGACACTGGAGGCGCTGTAGTACCAGTATTTAGAACTGTGCTCTGTCTCATAAGCTCTAGGGGCCTTTGCTGGAGATAATTGGTATTGTCTGCCCTTTTCTGTTTTGGCATTCCAAAGTGTAAAACATTTCCATTTGCTGATTTTTCTTGTTCATCTTTTCCAAGTTTATGTGGAACAAAAGTCTCTGCATGTGGAACAAACGTCTCTCCATCAATGTTATAATTTTCAACAGTTTTTTCCTTTTTCTTAAAGTATGATTCCATGCCATTAGATTGCTGAGAAGCAGCACTCTACACACCAGATCCAGAGGTCCTTAAAATATTTGCTTTTTCGGCTTCAAGCTGAAATTGTTCATTGTTAATTTCTCTTCCTGTTCCTCAAGAGCATGCTTTTAGCAAACTCTGATGGACAAGCAGAGCAGCCGATTCAGCCTCTTTATCTTATCTTATTTATCTTTAATTTGTTTACTTCCTTTTTAAGCTGGTTCTGCATCTTGCTTGCCAGAGCCTTTTCAGTCAAAATATTTTTTCTTTTCTCCTTTTCAGGTGAAGTAGAACCAGGAATCCACTCATGTTGTGCATGCAAACAGATGAAAATCACTGTATGAATCCAACGTAAAGCCAACAACATCAATAGCCACGGCAATTCCATGCAGGCATAATATAATAACCAACACGCTGAAGCCACAACACACGCAAGCCAGATGTCCGCTCCAAACACAGTGGACATAAATCAGCGGCAATTAACCCGCTGCAACAACAGCAACACCAAACATCAACAAGTGGCAGTAACCTGTTCAAGCTGCGTTTCAAACAAGCCATAACACAGTACAAAACACAAAAACACTGTTCTCCGCGAATTGCTGTGCATCCGTGTGTGTGATCTCAATGGCCGATGATCCAGTATCTCAGTGTGTGGCTACCGCCTCGTATGAGCGTGGTTTCCTTTCCGTTTTGTCATTTTTTTTGCTCACAAATGCAGGCGACAATCTTATACTCAATTTTTAGCCGCCGAGAGGCTGAGTAGGGGAATAACTTGCGCTTAATGATCACATATTCCAGATTTATTTGCACTAACACAAACAAGGTTCTGCTTCCACTAAATCCCATAATTGTGTACTGGCATACAAAGTTGTGTCCAAAAGTCATAAACCGCATTTAGAAAAGTGTAAAACAAACGTTAAAAACAGCGGTCAGCAAAAAAATTAGACTTCCCCCTTTCACCCACTTTCTTAGTCACAAAACAAGAACAGGTGAACAGATAATATTACTTCGCTTCCTCCTGACGACTCAGAGCAGCTCTGCACAAACCAATGGGTGACGTCACACATGCTCTGTCCATTAATATTAACAGTCTATGGCTAGTTTTTAAAAATTGTGAAGGGGGTGGTCTTGCAACATTTTACCATAATCAGGCCTGAGGCCCATGTGATTCATTCCAGTCCTGGAATAACATCATGTGTGAAAGATTTGGGGCCAATCGAACAATGAATGTTAAAGGTACAACAACTTTTTGTTTCACGATGTAACATTGAAGTTCGCCATGCCGCCACAGCGCCGTTCAACAAAAAATTGACACTGTTCTAAATGATGTATCATCAAGGTCTTAAGGAACACTTTTGAGGTGGATCTGGTTAACCCATTAGGTAGAGGACATCAAAGTGTAACGACTGTAACTTCCGGTTGCCAGTAAGGGGCGCTACCATTATAACTCAAAATTGTCTTCAATTGTACATGTCTTCAGGCCAGAACCATTATACAGTCTGAGCAGTTTAGAGCAGATTGGACAATGGTAAGTCTAGTTACAAACCCCTTCCTGTTTCATGGCGAAGCATGAATTCCATGTACAGAAATATACAGAGTCTTTGGAGATTAGACTCCATCATTAAAAATATTTAAAGGGGTAGAGAAACAGAACATATTCCCCCAAAAACCGTGACGGTAATTAGTGATTTGAAATATGAAAGAAAAATATATACTTACCTTGACAGGCAACACAGATCTGTAAAGATATACAGAATAGTGATTAAACCCCCAAAACCGAAACGAGAATTCACATTCCGGTCGGTGCGGCGATGCGTGCCGCGAACACAAGGCAATTTGTCAGCATCTCTGCTGGTGAGGCAACACACCCAGTAAATGTGAGGCAAACAAATACGACCTATACAAATTATACCCAATGGAGCGCCGGTAGTAACGTCGCAGCACCCGCAATAATGCCTTCGGCGCAGCGCCGTTATTACTTTCATCTGGGCAGCGGCCGGTAGTATTCCATCGCAGCGCCCTGTAATAATGTCTTCGGCACAGCGGCCGGTATCAATGTCTTCGGCTCAGTATTATTTCATCGCGGAACCCAATTGTAATTACATCGGCCGTTAGTGCCTAATTTCCTCCTGCGCAGGCCATTATATTGTCATCGGCATGGCGGCCGCCATGACTTCCCAGGTACAGCGCCCTGTTTAATGTCATCTGCGGAGGGCCAGTATTAATTCATGGGCGCAGCGGGCAGTATTAAGGTAAACGGCCCGCGGCCGGTAATAGGTCTTCTGCGCAGCGGGCAGTACATTGTCAACAGCAAGCGCCCGGCATAAACTTACACAGGTGCAGTGCCCTGTATTAATATATCTTCGGTGCAGCGGCCAGTATCAGCAAACTGCCCAGTGATCTAGTAGCTTTGAACATATTACAGAACGATAAAATGCAGACTGAGCAGGAAACTCCACACCACCACCAGTTATATGCATGCTTACAGAATTCACAGCTTCAGGGATCTTTGGTTAGCAAGGACATCGTTGACATTGGGATGAATGTCGGATGAATAGGCAGAGGATGACCAGCGACCCAGTTTTTGCAGTGAAGTACGAGAAATACCTTGACTTGCCGTGGTAGTAGCAGCCCTATCCTGAAGGAATGGCCCGAATAATGCTGAGGTGAAATATTAGACTTGATGAGAACTATTATCAGATGATGGCTAAACCAACTTTTTGACAAGGGAAATCCACTGGGAGCGAGAAACAAAGGAGCGAGGGAGCCAGTATAAGGCCTTATAAGTATTTAGAGTGGAGGCAGCAAAACCTTGTCTCGTATACAACCTAGCAGAATCTAGATAAGACTGAAGGGTATGAAGATTTAGTGCAGCGCTAGCTCGTGAAGAGAGGGAACAGTTACAGGTATGGGGCTGGCTGTTGGGCAGAGACTCCGGAAAGTCTGAAATTGAAAACAAGACAGAGCGTCAGCCACATCATTGAAATGACCGGGTACGTGACGGGCAGTGATGATGAAGTTTTGCATGACAGCAAACCATGTGATGTGTCTCATTAAAGGCATGATCTTTTCACACGAAGAGCGTCCTCTAATAATGATGCTGACAACTGCCTAATTATCAACACTGTGATGCGTTTAAGCTTCCAATGCTTGCCCCAAACGTGACAAGCTACAGCAATGGGATAAATCTCGTGCAGGGCTGGCGAGTCAAGCTGGGAAAAATTGGGAGGCCAGTGGCCTGCGGACCAATGGCCTTGGAAAAAAAAAAAAAAAACCCGCGGAAGGGGCAGCATCTGCGAAAAACTGCATTGAGTCAGAGGAATGCACCATAAAAGTAAGTAATGCCATTCCAATGCTCGAGAAGGTGAGACCAGAACCGCAGATCGGAGCGGCAGTCGTCATCGAGATATACAAAATCATGCAGAAGAGGGACAGAGGAAGCCGTGTCCAGTATCCGGGAAATGAATGAGTGCCCTTGAGGGATAACTCGCATGGCGAAATTTAGATGCCCGAGAAGGGAGAGCAACTGGTGTTTAGTGACTTTAATAGCAGTTGAAAAAGACGCAGCGATTCCGCGGATTCGCTGCAATTTGTCGAGCGAGAGAGACGCTTCCAGGCCTACAGAATTGAGCGTGATGCCGAGAAAGTCGAGGCGTGTGGCAGGACCAATAGTTTTCCCCTCTGACAGAGGAACGGCGAGGGAACGAAAACAGCACCTCAGTTTGCTCAAAGATGCGCCAGAACTATCATGAAGGGGATCTACGAGAAGAAAATCATCCAGCAGATGAAGCACTGAAGGCACCTTCACCCTGTTAAGCAGGATCCAGCAAAGGGCCTAGGAGACATGATTAAAAATGCACAGGCTACTCCTGCAGCCGAAGGTCAAACACACCCCGAAATAGAATTTGGAATCCCACTTAACGCTGAAAAGAGGCCACTGAGAAGGATGAATAGGGAACTATCTTAAGTGCATCGCCGATGTCCGCCTTGGATAGCCAAGTGCCAACCCCTCTCAACTTAATCATTTTGATAGCGTTATCTACAAAAGCATAGTGCAGATGTCAAGCAGGATGTCATGTGATTGGATCATGAATTTCATGGCCAATTCTGATTGGTTTACTGAAGAGTGAACGCCTCTTAAAAGCTGAATAGATTTAGGGATAGTGGTGATTGTAGTAATTAGAAGTCTTCCTGAAAGAATTTGCGCTGAGCTTCATTAGAAGACAAAGAAATATTTCAATTTCAATAGGGTCTTTGCCTACCAACGCCATCGGTGCTCGGGCCCTAATAATCTTTAGGATTACAATAGGGTTCCCAGCATCACTAATTATATCCAGAAATGCAGTGTACAAACTTTGATTAGCATTTCACTTTATTCAGTTGTGATTTTAACCAGACATCCATTTGAATTACTGAAGTACATTTGTGTATTTAGTACAGAAGTACCCAAGACATTTGTATCTACTGTTGCTGTTCCCACTGCATGTTTACACGTGTTGATGCACAACTTTCAGTCAATACATAATGTAATATTAGCTTGAGCTAAAGGATAAAATAAAAAATAAAAAAACACTCTTTTGCATTACTTTAGAAAAAAAAAAAACACAAGGTGATACCCAGCCTTCCAGAAAGGCTTTGACGGACTATTACACACGGGATCCCATGAGCGTCAAGTTTTATTTTTTATTTTTTTACACTGACATTGATTTTTTTTACTTTTTGTAGCCCAGACCTCTTTTTCCCCCTCATATATTTATTTAAAGAGAAATAAGAACACATCTTCTCAAATTTTTACAGTCCAGATCACTTGAGGCTGTGGAAATCCAGTCTGAAATAACAAGTATTACCAGGATCCTGCTAAGCTGCATGATTCCCAAGCAGGTGTACTTCTGCAGTTTCCAAGAGGTACATGGAAAGATTGGAGAGTACCTCAACTAATTTTAAATAATTATTTGATTCAAAGAAAACATCAACATATTAGCATTAAGTTAACACCTGAACACTGTGTTGCAATTATGTAAGTGTGTGAAAACTTGTTAGCAAGCTAGCAGAGAAGTTTGAACAGGTAGCTAAAATTAATGGAGAATAGGTTAAAACAGTTAGCTGAAAGTAATACTAATGTATTACATTCAGCTAACTAAAGTAGTAGTAAAAGCCCTATTAGTAGTATCAATGCTGACCAAACCAACCTTAATATTTGTTTTACAGTTTACTTTTATGATAAAATTACAGAGCCCTCCAACATGGCTGTAGGGGTACCTCAGACCAAAAAGGTTGGGAACCACTGGTCTACATTAACAGTGCATCGTGGCAGAGTTTGGACAAGGGACAGAATTTGACACATAAATAGACAACAACTGATAACTGAGATGTGTGAGGTGAAATTTTAGGACATGGATAGTACAAACTCTCTCTCGTCTTTACGCAGTCTCGCAAGTGCAGTCTGTTATTTCCCCAAGGCTTACTGATCATTTGCTTGGATCAAAATAGGATCATTTATGCAGAGGCGTCATCTGTAAACAGTTTTCCCTAATCGCTTTTCTTTCTAAAAAACGCTTTTCCCTCTGAAACTCTATCTTTGGTTTCCTGCAGTTTTTCAGAAAACTTGTCCTTAGTCTCTTCCATTTTCTCAGAGAAACGTTCTTTTGTTTCCTCCATTTTCTCTGAAAATCTCTCCTTTGTCTCCTCCATCTTTTCTGTCAGTTTCTCCTTTGTCTCCTCCATTTTGTCCTGGATGTAGTCTTTAACCGGTGGTGGTGTTGATAAGTAGCCGTGCTTGCGGAGATACTGAACAGATAGTGATGTGCCGCCCAGAGTTGCCGTATATCTTGCAGGGGTTGCAATCTGTAGGGAAACAATGAAAAACACACTGGCTGGTCAGCAGAGCAAAATGCAGGAATCCATCACTCATAAATCATTTGTTGGATATACTGCATCTGCCTTTTATATGCACACTGACTAAGTCTGCATTCACACAGCCTGCGGTGGCCGTCAGATGTTGCGGCAAAAACGCCGGTCTTTCCATTCATTTTGAATGGAGGTAGATCTTCGGTGGGGTTTGCCGAATGGGGGAGAAGAAAAGAAATGCAGTGGCTTGCTGCGAAAAGTCTAATACTGACTTCACTTTGGGAGAAACGCAACCCCCCGTCACGCTGCAGTGGCCAATCATGTAACCGGCGATAAGAAGAATTACATCTGTACTACCGAGGGCCGATTTACTTAAATCAAAATGTGCAAATGTTCAGTTCATCGCCATGCATATACAGACCACCTTTAAGAATGCTCTACAACAAACAAACTTCTTAACCCCCCTGACCACAGGGGACAGCAGAGAGAAATGAGAGAGTGACCGAAAGGGTGGAGGGGGGGAGGCAGGTGTGGTGGTTGAAGGAGCAGGGGAGGTGGTCAAGTTGTTGCAAATGGCGTCATAGGTGCCGATTTATGTTTTCCTCCGTGGGTGCTTCGTGGGAAATTAAGAATCAATGACACCAACATAACCAATCCACTTAGCACCAACTGCAATGTTTAATTGCACGGTATCGGCGCCTATGAATGGTGTTGATTTTGGATTGAAAAAGTGAGAGAAAAGAGTTGCATTTGTCCACTGAAGGTTGTAGAAACTTTGTCAAGTGGGTTAAGAAGTTTGTTTATTGTAAAAACTGTAGGAGGGAAACATCAGTAAATATTGAGAAGTGTGAGCTGCAAGGTCTGTGGTACCCTTCCATTGCAAATATTCCATTAACATCGATTGAGTAAAAGGGCCAAAACTGGTCTACCTTGATTATAGTGCACCCTAATGGCCGATCTTCGCCAAGTTTGGTACAGAGCCCCAGAGCGGCATGCCGAAGGAGCGTCACAAGTTTCGTGTTGATTGCATTTACTGTGGCAGAGATACTGCAATTGCAAATTTCCCATTTAAATGCGAGTTATTGGCCAAAACAAATAAACGTTGCTTATAGCGCCCTCCGAAGACCGATCTTGGCCAAATTTGGTACAGAGCATCGTAATGGGATGCTGAACAATTATCTCAAGATCTTTGCTGATAACATTTAATTTGGCTGAGTTATGATATGTGTGTCGTAGCTAGCTAGGAAAATGTATTTGGTCGTCAAATGTGCATACTTTAACGTAGCAAAATTCTTTGAGTAACTTTTGGTCAGGGCCATCTGGATATGCTATGTACCAGGTTTCGTGCAGATCGGTCGCACGCCCTAGGACGAATTCGAAAAAGTTGGTTTTAGACATTTCGAAAAGTTTTTAGCCGAAATGGGCGTGGCCTATATCATGTGATTCAGCTTGATTCAAGGAACACATGGATGTAAGGTTTTTTAATGTGCGATGTATAATGTGGGAGTTGAAGGCAAAAAAACATAGTGCCACCTAGTGGTCCACATGTGTAATTTTTGGTATGTGTGGTCCAGGGCCCATTGTCCATCTACCCTGTAAATTTAAAGTTGTTCACATTAGTGTAAGTGTTGAATCTAGACTTGGGTCCCATAGGCCATGCCCACTTTTACCCCTCAGTACCCCACTCGAGGTTTGGCCTCAGGAGTAGCCCTAGATAGTACTAGGGCTGGGCAATATATCGATATTATATTGATATCGTGATATGAGACTAGATATCGTCTTAGATTTTGGATATCGTAATATCGTGATATGACACAAGTGTTGTCTTTTCCTGGTTTTAAAGGCTGCATTACAGTAAAGTGATGTCATTTTCTGAACTTACCAGACTGTTCTAGCTGTTCTATTATTTGCCTTTTCCCCACTTAGACATTATGTCCACATTACTGATGATTATTTAGCTGAAATCTAAGTGTGAAGATAGTTTGTTAAAGCACCAATTGTCACCCCTAGAATATCGCCGCAATATCGATCGAGATATTTGGTCAAGAATATCGTGATATCTGATTTTCTCCATATCGCCCAGCCTTAGATAGTACCCATCACATTTTGTAAAAATCTGATGAGCCGTTCATGAGATATAAACTTTTTGTACTTGTAGCGCCCCCTAGTAACCAATTTTCGTAAAACGTGTGGGGGACCTCCAGAGGGTCATGGCAAACAAGAATCTAAAGTTGGTGTTGATAGCATTTATTTTGGCCGAGATATGACAAAGTTGGTGTTTTAATAGTTAGCTACACAAATTTGTTCATGCATAATATGCGCAATTTTTATCCTATAAAAATTATTTTTATACATTTTTTGCCAGGTCGAGCTGGAGATGCTACGGTCCAAGTTCCGTGCAGATGGGTCGCACGGTCTAGGAGGAGATCGAAAAAGTAGGTTTTTGATAAATTGCGATTTTTCACCATTTTTCATAAAAGTCTTGGCGGAAATGGCCGTGGCCTATATCACGTGATTCAGTTGGATCCAGTTGGATATATGGTTTTTAAATGTCCGGTGTGGGAGTTATAGGGCCAAACGGGTTCTTTCTTGCGGAGTTTCAGACCAGTCCTGAAAACAACAACCCCCCACCATGTACAGTTTAGGCTGTAGTTGGAGTTTTAGGCGGAGAATAATGATGTGGAGAAAAAAAATAAAAAATCTGTAGAAAAACAATAGGGTTCCACAGCTCTACGTTGCATTACGCGGTTCCCATGCCCCCTCGGGCTTGGACCCCTAAAAATAAATTACAGTGCAGTGTAAGAAATTAATAATTATTTGATTTAGTAGGTTGTAGGGACGGGTTTGGAAGGCGAGATGTTGTATTTTGTGTGGTGTGTAAAATCTTCTAAATATATAACAAATGTTCCAAGTAAGTAGGGTAAATACGTTTGGAATTATTTTTACAACTGAAATTAATTTTTGTTATTACAGAGGGAAGGTACAGAAAAGAGGTACCGTTGGGTACAATAACCAAATTTAAAATACCGTATCAGAAAAAAAATGTAAATGTTTCCAACCCTATTTTTGAGGCGGTGTGAGAATCCCGTACAGTAAACGGGAAAGATTACTGCCACAAGAAATGTATTTTTTTTTTTTTTTTTTTTAAAAACACGAGCACTAAACAGCCAGGAGTTCCTGAAACAGCTGAAGGTTTGCCAAACTACAAAGCACAGTTGATCTGTCTCGCTCTTCTCTTTCTCCTGAAGCTGTCTTCAAGTGCGGTCGGAAATGTCGAGATCTATAAAAGATCAAATGGATAACAGTAACCGTTAAAGTCTACAGTAAAGTTTACTTGTGCTACATCGGTGGGTATAAGAACACAACATGACATCACACAAATGGGGCGTCTTAGTTACACTCCCACCGCCGCCAGATTGCTTTTTTGGTCTGAATGGGCCCTAAGGAAAAGAGACATGCTTATCTAAATTGGGTAAGAGGTCAGGACATTTTGTGAAGGTGTGAATGTTTTAATAACACAAGTGTTAATAAAAAAAAGTGCTGATGCTGATCAGAGTAAAAACATAAAACATTTTAGGGAGATATTTGCTCATTGTCAGGTTCAGCCTCTATCTGAAACTCAGTTTTAGCCTCATGCCTTTTTTAAGCTGTGATACGCAGATTGTTTTTTGCGCTGTTGGGAAAAATTCCATAATAATTTTTCAGCATAATGTAATTCAAGTGGTCTGAGGGAAAACTAGACTTCTGCACCTCGTCTTGGCTCCATTTTCAGGCTTTACAAAATCTAGCCCCTGACCGAAGACTTCTGCTAATCCCAGGTTATTTTAGAGATAGAGAGCTGTGCTGCAAATGCACATCCCCTCGGTAAACGTTCTGCTAACCAAGGCCAAAGGCTTAGGGCTGCTGTAATTCAAGGTCAAACCATTAGATAAGAGACACTTTATTACCATCCATATATACAGTACAGAGGAACAAAATTGTGTAAAAATGTAGTCCAGTTTATTTTTTAGGGAGCTGAAATTTACTGCGATAACAGTCGTGAGAGCTGGTCTGCTGGGGTTAGCCTTTAGCCTAGTGCAGAATATGCACGCGGGAGGGTCTGGACAGAGAGGGGGAGCTGCTGAAAATGGTCCCACTCTACTTCAAATTGCGGCATTTTTTAACAACTGCCTACTACAGCTTAAAGCCGCCCTCCCGAAAATCCCAAAAATATGGCACACCTCTACAAAAGGTAGTTCTCGAGCCATGGGTGGAGATATTCGGATAGTGCGGTATATTCTAATGAGCCTGCATGTGACATAGGAAGGGGAGCCAAATCTTGTTGAATCCCATGTTTTCTGATCTAGGCAGCCTACAAAAGAACTTAGTGGGTTGTCTTATTTCACCGTCTGGGTTGGTAGGCACTTAAGCTAATGTTCACTCCAATAAAAACCCAGAGCATCCTTGATTAAATTACCTTGTACATGGCATACGCAGTCAGAGCGTAACCACTCGAAGAGTCTCTCAAAAGGCCAACTAGTGACTCAGGTAGACCAATCATCTCCAGGAAGGGCACTACATTCACACCTCTGAGGGGAGGAAAACAGAGGGTTTTAATTTGAACAATTGTAATTAGTTGCCACAAACTGTGCTGTAATCCTGACAGTGTTGCATCATCATAACATTTTAAAACATGATTTGCCAACTTTTAGGATGAAGAAATTATTGGTGGCAGTTAGTATACCAGAGTTAAGATGTACATCAGATTAAATACAGTTTGTCATTCTTCTGAAGTAACCTAAATCAATTTTAGAAATAGGGCTGGGAGGTATATTAACTTTTTAAAAGGTATATTGATATTTTAAAACAAGATTGAGATGGGATGAGACAATACCGTTTATATTGATATAGTTCGATGTTGCGTTACATAACCATTTCTTCCATAAAGCCGTGCCTGCATTTGTATCTCTTCTCACCCACTCGCTCACAAGCTCTCCTGCAACATGAAGGGAAACAGTGCTGGCCCCCACCACTGTTGACATTTACCTACATTTTTAATTGTTATTTGCACAGCTGTATATTTTGTTAAGTAGGAGGAAAACTGTCATTGTACCAATATTTTCGCTAGTAAAGTTCTTTTGTGGAGGCTGCTACGGCGAAAAAGACTGAAGAACAGTAGTTACTGGATGTAACTTCAACTTTAGTTCTATGAATAAGAGCCGTTGAGACAGCGCATGGACTGATTAATATAGTCCATAAAAATGCATGCTACTTTGTGAGTAGAGAATCTAGTCTGCAGTCTAGTTTATACATTTCACCAATAAACCAGAGAATTGCACATTTGGCTACATGATCAAGAACGTTTCTCTCTCTTGTGACATCTCACATGTGGCTTTGACTTACAACTGAACATATAGCCCACTCCGTCCATAGCACTTAGCCCTACTTAGGAATAGATGTCAATCTGTTCTATAATGAAAAGCCATACACTCAGAACACAACATGACTCACTTCATAGCAGCGTAATAGAAGGTTCCAAACCAGACTGAGGACGTCATGAGATGTACAGGGATCATCACCTTCCCATACTGTTTGAAGGTCCTCTTAAACCTCTGGACCAGACCAGTGGACTTGTCCTGCAGGGGATCCACCTCGACAGCATCAGGCCCAGCTTCCCCTTTCTGCATCTCCTGTGCTTGAGATTTTGAGCTTGACTGTGGTTCCTCCTGTGGGGTCTGGTGTTTTGGTTGATGTGCTGCCTTGCTTGAGGCTGAGGTTGACAGCCAGCGTCGGCCTGTCGATGGTGGTAGTGACAGGTGGAGGACACAGCAACAAAATGCTACTGGTGGTTCAGGGATGGTGACACCCACCAATAATGGGCGTGCAGCTGCCATAAGCCGTACGCCATGAGTTAGGAAGCGCTGCATTATCAGCCTCTACTCCTCCTTTGTGCTGCTGTGACGTTTAACCACAGACTGTGGAATGACAAAAAAAAACACTGTATAAACTTAACCATGTGGCCTAAAGTAAGGCACAGACACAAAACAAGTGCACAGGGGTCCTTTGTAAATTTGCCCCCCCCCCCCTTTTTTTTTTTTTTTTTTTTTTACACGTTGAACGTCAAAATTTCGGTACTTGAGAGCACGTAAGCTCGGGCTTATCTGTCCTCTCTGAAAATTGACAGAGAGCGGAGCTCTGACACAAAACACACACACTCGCAGCTGCAGACGGTGCAAACTACGTCGGCTCTGCAGTTTTGTTGAAGTCACAGTGAGTCAAGGAAATGCCGATAAAGTGGTTTCAAGTGTGGTTACAGTTTTTCAAAACTTTACGCAGACAGCGTTTGCTGCGATATGATATTAATGGAGAGCCGAAAGCGGTCGCGGTGCTGTTGACGTTACACTTCATAAGCAGGCACAACAGTGGTTCTGTGCCCTGGTGACGGACTGACAGGCTGAGGTTGTAAGGCAATTCAAAAAGGGCTTTACATGAAACATTAAAGAGCAATTAAAAAGGTCATGAAAATAAAAACAGGCTAAACAAGATTATACAAATATAAGAATAAAAGTTACAGTGACTAAGAAATGAATAATTATTCAATTTAATATGTTGTAAGAATGGGTTTGGGAGGAGGAGGATTTTGTTTAATTAATAAAATAACAATGTTCTAAGTACATAGGATAAATAGGTTTGACAATAATTTTTACAACTTAAATCATTGTTTTGTAATTATAGAGGGAAAGTACCAAAAAAAAAAAAAAGGTACCGTTGGGTAACGGAACCAAATTTCAGGTATCGGTACCAATATTGGTTCAGTAGTAGCCTAAACAATGCATGTTTAATTTGAAGTTGAATTCATTGTAATTATTGACTAGAGCTGGTGTGTTATTGTTTATGTTTATATATATATATATAAAATTTTTGTTTTGTTTTTCATGACAACGATGGTGCTGTCGGTTAACCTTCTATGTTGAATCTTCAAAAGTGACACTGAATTTGAAACAGCACATTTTAATTTCCGCATCTATTATCAAAGTATTTATTAGTAATACAGTGGAAATTAGTAGAAATGTGAATATTTGGTTAGCATGTTGACTTACGGTGTGTGCCCCTAAATTTTCTGATTGCGCCCCTAAAATTTTCAGTTGGGGGCCACTGTGCTCCTAGTGAAAAAAGTTAGTCTGGAGCCCTGCATGTACAGTTAATACATTTTACACTTAAGACAACAACAAAAAACCTGCTGTACACTAGGGTTGGGTCCCCTTCAATTTGTTTCTGGTACCGATACCTGAAAATCGGTTCCTGGTACCAAACGATACCTTTTTGCAGTACTTTCTCTCTGTAATAACAAAAATTATTCCGTTTAAAAAAATAATAAAGACCCACCCCTTCAATCAAATAATTATTACATTTATTACACGGCACTGTAACTTTCATTTGTACATTATTCTATTTTTATTTCTCTTTAACTGCTCTCAAATGTTTTATTAAAGTGTTTTGAATTGCCTTGTTGCTGAAATGTGCTGTAGAAATAAATGTATTGGACTGAACAAAGCTTTGATGCAAAGACTTTACATCTATGATTTTTAGTAATCAAATTACTGGAGTTAGTTGAGGACCCTAGTATGAGCCTCATGCAGCCCTGCGGGTGGACAGCCATCTCACGCAGCCCGGACAGCCCGCACATAAAGCTCCACAGTCAATTTTTATTTAGGATTGCCATCTTAAATACGCATCAACTCTGGTGTGACAGAGGTGTCCAGTACAGTAAAGGTAAACATCAGAACAGAAAGTTTGAAAAAACTTTGAAGGTAAAAACCTTAAACCCTTCAGTAGAGGAATGTGAAATCAACTCTTGTGACAAACTATGCACATATACAAATGAATGTAGTCAAGGTCAGACATTTTAGAAGACATAAGAAAAACACATTTGAGTGGATGGGGACTTTCCCTGAGCAAACCAACAATGACCTACATTCCTTCCTGCGTTAACTTCTTTGCATTTAGTTACTGATTACACAGGTCATAAGACAGATTGTAGGTCCTGAACATACCTTGTGTTATGATTGCACAACCATTAATGCAGGCAGCACCTGGAGAAAAACAAGTGGGTGAGTTTCATGCAAAAAGTCCAAGTATGTTCGTCTCCAAAACGTAGCGCTAACTGTTCGTAAACAACAGGGCAAGGTTTATTGTTACGTTACAAACCTTCTGGTAAAACTACTAGCAGCTAACGTTAGCCAAACCACTGCAAGTGGTGGGCGAAATCACCACAACAACACAGGAAGTCGTTACATTTATCTTCACAATAAAAGTACTAACTATTACTACCGGTACGTAGTGAGGGCGTATTTGGCCTGGCTTACTTTAGAAGTTCCGACGGAAGTATTAAACTAAAATCATGTTAGCCTCACACAGGAATGTATTTTAGGCTAACGTTAACGCTAGCTAGTTGACATTGGCCAGTTTTGTCTGGAGGACGACGAGGAGGCATCTTTTAATTCCTTAGGTTGTTAGGGACACTTCCCAGTGGTAGGCGAAGTAAAGAGGCATTTATCTTGTTAAAGCAGACAGTGATTCTGCTTTAGACACTGACTGGCAGGCGGACTTGTTAAGGCCAGACTTTACACTGCTGCCAACTTTGGCTTCTGACGCCTGACGTTAGCTAGTTAGCCAGCTGCACTGCTAACCCACACAAGCAAGAAAATAAGTTGTCACATGTAAGCACAACATACTAAAGCAGAGGATATAAAGCAGACTACACTTGAAGCGTTAAGGAAGAGACAAAACCGTAACGTTACCGCTTAATCCTGAAGGCCATGCAAATGTGCCTGGGCTACTGTCGTTCAATGACCACATTTATCGCTGCCGCATCATAGACTGCGTGAAGAGACCAGCATACGTAACCCCAACGGCGCAGAAAGCCACGGGAAATGTAGTTCACATTGGTCCGACTCGCAGCAAAGACCTGTGTCAGTATATATATATATGTCAATGGTCAGTACCCGATCCGTTCCGCCTGCACGATTCGTGCGCATGCGCAAGAAGTTCACGCATGCGCTGTTGTACGATGATTTCCGCCGCTGCCTGATCTGTTCCACGCTAGCCTCCACCGGGAAGCTAACGTTAGTTTAGCTAACAGCTAATTCGGCTGCCCGCTAGGTGATTATAGCGGTCTGCCGTTAGCCTCCATAAGCAAGCTAACGTTAGTTTAGCTAACGGCTAATTCGGCTAACCGCTAGCTGATTGTAGCAGTCTGCTGTTAGCCTCCACAGGCAAGCTACCGTTAGTTTAGCTAACAACTAATTCGGCTAACCGCTAGCTGAGACAGCATGTAAACTTTAAAAGACCCTCAAAATAAAACTTGAAAATAAACGTTAACATATATAACAGCTGTTACGTCAGTTCTACTTTACTTGTGCTCATTTAAAATACAATCACTCAATACTTGTCTTTTAGTTATTACTGTAAAGTCTTAATTTAGCTGTAGCCTGCTTTTCCCATTAAGATTTTTTTTTTTTTATTGACATTTTTTTGTCAATAAAAAAAAAAAAAAAATCTTACATACAAACCAACATACAAAACTCGTTGGGGAAAAGGATATACATGCGTATATACAATACAAATGTTGTCAATGTACAAGAAGAATTACCTGATCAAAAGAAACAGAATAAAACAAAAAGGGGAGCTGCTTAAAATACACAAGTCAAAAGCAAGGCTAGAGAAAGTAAAATGACCATTTAGAGCGGTACACAAGGAGAGACTAATCAAAACAGTAGTTAGCTAGATATGTCACTACACATTTCCTTGCAATTTTAGTAGATTTGATCTTTTTCAGTGAGGAAAAAAACAATTTGAAGTCATTTATAAACCAAACAAAGGAAGGCTTAGAACACCTCCACTTGCTTCAATGAATATGATATTTATCCATTAGAATAATCCCAATGAGCAAAAAGTCGTCTAGAACACGTATAATAGAAGTCATTGTTAGACATCCAGAAGACGTCCTCACAGGAGCCAGAATTAAAGTTTTTTATACATCTTTTCTGGACGTTGTATAGTCGTCAATAAAAGATGTGTTAAAGACGTGATTTATGGACATCCAGAAGACGTCCTCTGGGAAGCTAGAATGAAAGTTTGTTATACGTCTTTTCTGGACGTTGTATAGACGTCAATAAAAGATGTGTTAAAGACGTGATTTATGGACATCTAGAAGACGTCCTCACAGGAGCCAGAATGAAAGTTTTTTATACGTCTTTTCTGGACGGTGTACAGACGTCAATTAAAAATGTGTTAAAGACATAATTGTTGGACCAGTGTGCAGTGTTTTTTTTCTGGACGTTGTATAGACGTCACCCAAAAGACGTCCCAAAGGCAGCCAGAATAAAAGTTGTTTTGAATGGCTTTTTTGGACGTAATATAAATGTCAATTAAAGACGTGTTAAAGACGCACAGACATTAAAATCCCAACTTTTAACATTTGCAAGGATTCATCTTTTAAAGAACAGTGAGTTAAAAACAAGATAAGAGCATTGAGAAAAAAACAGTAATTGTAAATGAGACCAGAGTCCCATTTCTTTACTTACTATTAGCTTTGTTGAATACCATGTTTTTGTTATCAAACCTGCATGTAGGTTATTGTTGCAATGTTGGAACCCCACATGGTATTTAATAAAACTGATTTTAGTAGGCAGTGTGCAGAAATACTTCTTTAAAACTGTACATAGAAAATGATATCCCTCAGATGCACCTGTCCAAGACATTTTAGTAACCGTATTTACAATTGGAAATACCTGAAATCTTATCTATTAAAACTGACAGTTTGAAATTAAGAGATAACTTTAATCGTTAATGAGGTTCTCAGCAAAATATTAACAGCTAATAAATTAAAACATTCTTATAGTCAAGGTTGAAGGGACAGTTTACCCCAAAATCAAAATAAATATTTTTCCTGTAGTGCTATTTATCAGATTGTTTTGGTGTGAGTAGCCGAGTTTTGGAGATATTGGCCATAGAGATGCCTTTTTTGATTAATTACAGATTTGTTGTGAGCAGTTTCATGTACAGCATACTCATTTTTGTAGTTCCAACATGAAACTGTTTGCAAAGAGGTCTGCATGTAATCCTGAGTAATTGAGTCATGATTTCTGGAAAAAACATTGCTGTTATGTTTTTCAACAAAACAATGTTTTTTTTGTGCTTTAAACACCGCAAGCCGAGTGCGATATAGTGGGATTATATTAAAAAAAGTCAGGCAACTCTATTGCTGATATCTCTGACACTGAGCAACTCACACCAAAACAATGGATACTTAAAGTAAGAGACAGAAAACATTTGTATTTTTGATTTGGGGGTGAAACATAAAGTAGAGTTATACATTTGAAGCTTTGTAAAAGTATAATTAATGGCAGAGCTATTGCATTACATTATCTATCTGTACCTAATGAAGTGGGTGGTTAGAGAGAGGTGTAAACAGTTTGTAAAACAGTAAGTAAAAAAGTAATTAAAATGTAAAGTGACATTATGGTAAAGTGTCCTGTGATGAGCTCAAGAGTTCAACATTCTTGCTTTGTCTTTGTCTGTGGGATGAAACAAACTGAGACTGGCGGTGCAGGTCCAGATTCTGCGGTAGGCTACTGTCTCCCCGGTCGGCAGCAGGCAGAACAGTTTTTGACTGGGGTGATTTGGGTCTCTGATTATCCTGTTGGTTTTCTTCCTACACCACTGGATTTTGAGGTCCCCATAGATGACAGTTCCATCTTAGTGATGTGCAGTTTTAACCACCCTCTGTAGAGCCTTCTGGGTGAGGGTGAAGCAACTGCCATACCAGCTGGTCAGGATATTCTCGATAATGCACCTGTAGAAGTTGCAGAGTATCCTGGAGTCGATGTTGAACCTCCTCAGCCTGTGGAGTAGGGCTGCACGATATTTTGTTTCATTGTCTACATCGCGATGTGTGCATGCGCGATAGTCACATCGCAGGATGTTGCGATGTTGACGCTAAAACTTTTTTGCTGCTTGATAGATAAGTAAACTTTCACTGTTCTCACCGGCAACCCTTCCCCTTTAAAACAGGTAGCCATGTGGGCAACGTGTGTATGTGACGAATGAGCCTAAAGAAACAAGGCGTCTCTCCCAACTAACGTTACGGTTCAGAGCGGCGACGCTGGAAACGTAACACTTAACTACAACAGCAGTCTGTGTCTGATAACGTCATTTACACTGATTTAAGTGTTCTTGGATACACAGTTTGTTGCTAGTGTGTGACATGCAGGCTCTGCATGCACAGCAAACCACCAATCACTTTCAATGTTGAACAATTCATCAAACAACCAAAGCAGGCCCCGCTAGTCAACCATAACCTGAAAGTTAGAGGAAGCAACATGCATGCATTATTATTAATATCATTGACTTTAGCCTGAATTGATAGTATTATATGAATACAATGGTGTCACATCAGTCAACTAGTGTATTTCTACCTAATTTCCCTTTCAAAATCTCTTCAAAAGAGTAGTCACAGCACGTACTTGCTTTGGTTGTTTGTAAAGCATTAAAGTTCAACAAAGACTGGTTCACATAAGAAACTTTCCTTTGTTATTTTTATTTTCTATGTAGATGCACTCCCCTACGAAATCAGTAGACGAGAATTATTTATTATTTCCAAAGAGAGCTTTTTACTGTATGTCATCTCGTCTTTTTTTTCTTATCGCTGAAAAATATATATCGCAATATCAGTTTTTTTCCAATATCGTGCAGGCCTACTGTGGAGGGAGAAGAGGTGCTGTCTTGCAGTACAGGGGCATGTAAAGTCGTCTGCCTTGGCACGGAAAATATGTTCTGTGCCCTTGCTTTCCCACTTTAAGAAGCTGCAATAACAAAGAAAAATGTTTAATCAGCATTTGTTTAATCCTGATTATTATTACATACACACATCACGGATGGAAACACATGGTGTAAAAAAGTTATATAGATTATTTTTTCAGTTTCTCAACAGTAATAAGTATCAAGGTCTGATTTAACCCAACTACTGTCTATTCTTAATGGTTTGTTAAATCGATTTGACATATAAAACACATGAAGTTATATCAGTAATATTGTGGTGTAACATTGCAGTGCCTGAGCACACCCTGGTACTGGTGGTAACGTTAGCTAAAATTACCCACACCAGAGACAGTTTAGAACTAATTTTACTGTTGGATAAAAATCTTTGCTCACAGTAAATGTGACAACTTAAGTCATGGTTATAGGCCTGTTGGTACACAGTAGGACACTATTGACGACTTTTTAAGTTAATGACTGCTCAATTCAAAACATTTGATAAAATATATTAACAAACTTCTTCAAAAGTCCTTTTAAAAACGAAGCCACAAACACACCACCTGCCAGGCAGTCTGTCTGTGCTTCATTTAAATGGACTAACTTCAAACTACAAACCCAGCTGAAGATTCCAGTTTAACTAGCTATAACAATAAAGTTTAACTCAATGCTAATGTTACTTAGCTAAGCTAACACTGACAAGCTAACGTTGGCTCTAGCATGAGTATGGGCTGAAATATGTGCCACCAGAAACTGAATTTGAATCATTTATATTTGAATTTGAATTGCTAAACTTGAATAATTGCATTTAAAAACTGAATTTGAATCACATAATTTGAAATTGTATTGTTTAATTTGAATCATTGCATTTGAAAAACTGAATCTGAATCGTATCATTTGAAATTGAATTTATTCGTTTGGAACTGAAGTCCAATAAAATTTGATCCTCACTGAAAATTAAACTCTCTATATATCTTCACATTCACTTCTCACAATTACTACGGAGCCCCCCTGGTGTCAGCTGATAAAAAAAAAACTAAACCGTGCGCACGGATTCATAATCCGTGCGCACGGTTTTATATTGTAGTTTTGTAGTTGTACTACAGCACTTACTTTTAAAAAATAAGTTTAGAGACACTACCTTATTTAAACATTAAATTAATAGATTTTTTTGTGTTGGTGTTGTAGTTTGTAGATGGTCCCTAAACACGTCCGGTCTGACTGACTGCCGACTCACCTCCGGCTGCTCATAGAGACCAATAATGTTATTTCTCCAGGTCGGAGGACGGCTCGCAGAAGTTCGAATCTGTGAATATATTTCTAATTTTGCTTACATTTATAAAACCGAGGGCACGGATTATGAATCCGTGCGCACGGTTTATAAAACCGAGGGCACAGATTATGAATCCGTGCGCACAGTTTATAAAACCGAGAGCACGGATTATAAAACCGAGAGCACGGATTATGAATCCGTGCCCACGGTTTAGTTTTTGTTATCAGCTGACACCAGGGGGGCTCCGTACAATTCAGATTCAGTTCTCAAATTCAATTTCAAGTTACTGAGACAGACATCCGGGTATTTGGAGGATGAAGGAAGAGCAATCGAGCGCAGATCGATAGATAGCGTTCATTGGCGCACAGGACTCCTCTTGGGCCAATTAGCACCTACGTTTTGGAGCGCATAGTACGTACCCGCTGAAACAAGGAAGAAGTGCTTGCCTTGCCGGTGGCCGGCCTTGACCCAGACCGCCCAGGCTGGCGTGACTACCATGGATTCGGCTGGGACAAATACAGTAATAACAATTTAACATATATCTACGATCTAAAGATCTTTGTTTAACTGTTAATGTTATAGCTATTTTGTAGAAACGTTTCGTTTAGTCCGCGAGCATACACAAATATGTTTACAATTACATTAGACGACTAGCTAGCACCATTGCTCACGTTAGCATTGTTTTAGCTATTATTTTAGCAATGCAGCAAGGAGCGCTGGAGCTAGTCTACAAATAGCAGTGCATACTGTTATGGTCGGGGTCGGCTGGCTGTGAGTTTTCTGTTTTTGTTTACCTTTTTTCCTATTTTCATTTGCCCGGCTAGTTTTCTCTCCTGTGTTTTTCTTCTCTCTCGCTCTCCCTCTCTCTTTCTCTGCCGATCCTGCTTTTCCCCTCCCACTGCTGCTGCCAGCTGACTGAGCGCACCGAATCATTATTCCGTCATCACCGCCTCCCACCGCGCACACCTGCCTCCCATCTTCAATCAAGACCAGTATTTCTACCCCGGCTCTACAGATCATCTTCGCTTGATTGTTGCTCCAGAGACCCTGGTGAACGCTAGCCAAATCCTTTGCTCTGAAAACTTGTTGTTCCTTTGTCTTACCCTTCCCTAACGATTCACTTACCTGTTTTGTATCTTATCATTTCCAGTTACCACCTCCAACCCCAACTGTCGTCTCCAGTCAGCTGGCTTCGCTCCATGGACCCCCTCCCTCGGCACTCTGCTCCAACTGCTATTGTTTTCCCTGCTCTCCAATTCCAGTGTCTCTCCCTCGGCTCCTCGGTTACGGCTACCCCTCTCCCTCGGCACTCTGCTCCAACTGCTATTGTTTTCCCTGCTCTCCAGTTCCAGTGTCTCTCCCTCGGCTCCTCGGTTACGGCTTCCCCACGCTTCCCTCGGTATCCTGCCTCCCCTCACTCCCCGTACTCTCCAGCCCCCGTATCACTCCTGTGGCTCCCCTGAGTTTCCTCGTCCTCCAGTATTCTCCGCTCCTGGCATCTGCCTTTCCACTCCCCTTATTTCCCTATTCTAATAAACCTATTTTTTGTGAGCTCTGCTCCTGAGTCTATCTGTCCCCTACTGTAACAGCGTACAATAACAACACTTTTTTTTTTTTTTTTTACTGTCAGTGAATAGCACCGGGTGAAAGTCAATGATTTCTTTATATCTAGTGACAGTGATCATGTCGTTAGCTCAGATAAGTACCGGTAAACTTAGTTAGAAGATCTAGAAATAGAAGGCATCGTGCTAGCTAACTTGCCAGACTTAAAACAACCCAGCTGTTCTTTTGGAGATTAATTTTTTCACCAACTTATGTTGTGATCTGCACAAAGTTTAGCAAGATGAAATAATGTTATAGTGATTATGGGCACGATCCAACCAGTTACAAATTAGTTTTTACTGTTACCATGGTATAGTAAACATATCTGGCAATATTGTAACATGCATAACTAGTTGGCTTGTAGTCACATAACAAATACAACTGGTTTGTTACTATTCCTTAATTTTGGTGGTTCCTCATCCATCGCCTCCATCACATTTGATATCAACTTGACATGAAATCCATAGCAATCAGTGATAATTGAATCTGTTTATGATAAAGCAATTACATTTCTTTGCAATGAAAAGTTCTTACTACTTTCAACCTTTACTACTTCTAGATTATTATGTTACCAGCTACCTCTCTGTAGCTCACATCTCGTATTTGGAATATTATTAGTACCACAATAAATATTATTAATAGTAACCCTACTATTAATGTATTTTTTAATTAATGTCATCTAATCAGAATCAGAAAGGGCTTTATTGCCAAGCACGTTGCACATACAAGGAATTAGTCATGGTGCTGTTGGTGCATGTCACACATTCAAATATAAGAAGGATAAAAAAAGAATATAAACAATATACATATAAACATATACACACAGAATGTATTAATAACGATAAAATAAGTAAATAAATAGTAAAATAAGTTAAATAGTAGTAAAAAGGAATGCTACAGCAGAGTAGGTACAGTGGCATGAGGAGCCCGAGGTGGGGTGTGGAGAGAGTCAGGGTGGTTTCCGGGCCTTGTTAATAAGTTTAGTGGCGGAGGGGAAAAAACTGTTCATGTGGCATGTGGTTTTGGTCCTGATGGACCTCAGCCTCCTGCCAGAGGGGAGTGTCTCAAAGAGTTTGTGTCCGGGGTGGGAGGGATCGGCCACAATCTTTCCAGTAAGCTTCAGAGACCTGGTGGCGTAAAGGTCCTGGAGTGGCGGCAGATTGCAGCCAATCACCTTCTCTGTTGACCGAATGACACGCTGCAGTCTGCCCTTGTCTTTGGCCGTGCTAGCAGCGTACCAGATGGTGATGGAGGATGTGAGGATGGACTCAATGATGGCTGTGTAGAAGTGCACCATCATTATCTTTGGCAGGTTGAATTTCTTCAGCTGCCGCAGGAAGTACATCCTCTGTTGTGCTTTCTTGACGAGGGAGCTAATGTTCAGCTCCCACTTGAGGTCCTGGGAGATGATAGTTCCCAGCAAGCGGAAAGACTCCACAGTGTCAATTGTGGAGCCACAGAGGGTGATGGGGGCAGGTGGGGCTGGGTTCTTCCTGAAGTCCACAACCATCTCCACTGTCTTTAGAGCGTTGAGCTCTAGGTTGTTTTGCTTGCACCAGGTCACCAGGTGGTCAGCCTCCGACCTGCAGGCGGACTCATCACCATCAGAAATGAGTCCGATGAGGGAGGTGTCGTCCGCAAACTTCAGAAGCTTGACGGACTGGTGACTGGAGGTGCAGCTGTTAGTGTACAGGGATATAGTAATATATAGTATGTCAGTCATTCTCAGTGATATCAGAAAAGAATAGCTCCAGCTGATGAAATGGGTTGCATTACTAGATGGTGTATGTTAACAATTTGTAGCCCACCTAAAATGCACAGGGCCAAAGTATTGCAATTGCTGTGATTCTCCATTCCCCTAGATGGCGCTGCTTCATGTTTGTTGGCTGCGCCACTCTATGTTGCGTAGCTAAAGAAGATGAGTGACCCCTTTTTCTTTTTTTTCCCTCTCGTGAAGTGAATTGTTAGATGAAGACAGAGTGGGATAAATATAGTGAAACGGACCACTTAACACACAGGAGAAATCAAATTCAGTATTAATATTAGCTAGTAAAAGTGGCAAGAAGCCTTAGTTATTGTGAACTGCTGTTTACACTTTTTTTTTCTTTGGATAAGTTTAAGAATCTCTCTCTTTTGTTGTTGTGCAAATTCTGCCACTGTTGAGAGAGAGATTCTACGGCGAGCCAGTGATCCAGTGATTCAGCGACTCTGCGATTCTGGAGTGTGACTGTAACCAGCAGCCATCAACCTGCCAAGCTGGTGGACTGCACCCTTTTGGATACATCATACAGATAAGATTTATGAGATCTCCAACGTCATCACACACTGCCCGGGTAGTGATTTGAAACAAGGCCTTTTATTCAACAAATCACACAGGAGCTGAACTGAAACTCAACCGAGTTGAACATTTAACTAATTGACTGGACTAATTTTTTCTTTTAAACTGACTGACTGTTTTGGGGGGATTTCTGATTGTTGTTATTGTTTTTTTTATGTATGATTCACAATCCTTGCGAAATGTTCAAATAAATGTTTTGATACTGCTTTTGCTATTCAATCAGTGGTCGTAGCCAATTCACTTTAAGAGCCGAACCTAATTCTGATTTCTAGTGCTTAAATATCATTAATACAGGTTATTGTGATATTCTCACTGATGCTTTAAGTTGCGTTAGTTACATCTAGTGGCGAGCCAGCCAGGAGTGTTTTGAGCACGACCAAATCAGTTAAATTTACATTCCAGAGTTGCAGATTCGTACTGCTTCTTAAGTGACTTATTTCAAACTTTTTTGTGAAGTGTTGTTGCTGATTGCATTGAGTGAAACGGTTTACAGTGTAGACATGGATATAGAACAGGAGTTCCGTATTAAGACAGAGCGATCCATTGTTGTGTTAGGCGTTGCCCACACTGATGCAGACAAAGATATTACTGAAACCTTTGAAAAGTATGGCACAGTAGCTAAAGTAGTTAGGCTGCCAAACACAGAAGAAGAGGATAAATGTAATGCCATTGTCAAATTTGAATCCGTCACTTCTAATGCTTTGATTGAGCCCAAGTTACCTTTTGACATACAGAATGTCAATGACACCATAATAACATGGCGTATTGATAGCATTAAAGTACTCACACGGACTGTCATGGACTCTAGCAACTCTGATGGCAGTAGCGACACTGACTCTGACCATAGCATGACGCCCCTCATTCGTAGATCTCGGAAGAAAAATTACGTTACAAAGCCCTCCCCACATGCTTCCAAGCAAGTGGAGGTAAAGCCTAAATCAACAGCTAAGGGAGGAGTCGCTCCCACTTCGGCTGATGAACTGGAAGTGTTGAATCCACCAGAGGTGAGGCGCATTGTTGTCGAACACGTGATAAAAAATGATGCACCAAAGTCTCAAAATGAATCCAAGAGGTTGCGTTCATTCTCTGGCAGAGTTCCTAAGCCGCCAGGTGAAGCCGACTTTGAAACATGGCTTCTCCATGTAGAGCTAATGTTCCACGACCATGTCTCTGTTGAAGCACAGAGGAGGAGAATATTAGAGAGTTTGCTTCCTCCAGCCTCGGATGTCGTTAGGCAGTTAGGTTCATCCGGTCATCCCAAAGACTACATGAGGCTGTTGGAGTCTGCTTATGGCCTGGTAGAAGACGGTGAAGAGATATTTGCCAAATTCCTGAACACAAATCAGGATCAAGGAGAAAAGGCTTCCACCTACCTGCAGAGATTGCAAACGCTGCTGAGCACTGCAGTGAAGAGAAAATGGGTAAGACCGTCCGATGTAAACCGTCACCTGTTGAAACAGTTCAAGCGTGGCTGTTGGGACCATGACCTTGTTCTTCAGCTAGAGCTGAAAACTGATGAACCCCTCGACTTTGCTGAGTTCGTACTGCAGCTGAGAACTGAAGAAGACAAGAGAGCTACTAAACTCGACCGTATGAGCCGCCATTTGGGGACCTCCAAAGGAAAATCCTCAATGAACGTTCAAACGGTAGCCAACTTCTCCTGCCTTACTGATCACAATGCCAGTGTGTTACAAGCCTACATATCTGAGACTGAAAGCCTGAGGAAACAAGTTGCTGAGCTGCAAATGCAGCTCAACACCACAATATCCAAAAAAGAGAGAAGACGTGAGGCTGCAGTTCTTGAGTCTGCCCAGCATCCACCCCGACTCCGAGCTGAGGCTCAAGTTCACCAAGCGACTCCCCAGGTTGCACCTAGAGCACAGCCCAAGGCCTGGTTCTGTTTTAGATGTGGGGATGACGGTCACATAGCCAAAATGTGTGAGAATCCTATGAACAAGGCTGTGGTTGACCTGAAATACAAAGAACTGAAGGCAAAGCAGGACGAGTGGAAAGCAAAGCAGGACTCTTCTTTAAACTGGACGAGGCTCCAGTAGAGGGACATCCTGGAGTCAATGACCGCGATAGTAGTCCTAAAAACAAATGGAAAACCCAAAAAGCCAAGTGTTTCTCCATTGGACCCACTAGAGATGATCTCATGAATGGATTAGTTGGACCAAGATCATTAGTTAAAGTCACCATTGGAGGAATTCAACATGAGTGCCTCATTGATTAAGGCTCACAAGTGACTACAATCTCCAAGTCGCTTCATGACTCCCACTTAGCTTCTCATCCAATCTGCCCTTTAGATAACCTCATTGAAGAAGAGGGAGCAGCAGGCCAGCACGTGCCTTATATTGGCTATATTGAGATCGACATACTCTTTCCAGAGGCTTTCACGGGTAACCCCAAGACGGTCCGCACACTAGCCCTCGTCGTTCCCGATTCAAGTGCCTCTGTTCATGTCTCTGTTCTCATTGGTACTAATGTTCTGGACGTTTTGTATGGAGGGTTCAGTGAGGAGATTGGTGGGCCTGTCCTTGAAAACTGTGCATATGCTGTTCTCATCAAACACCTGCGCAGCCTGTATAAGAATAAGACACAAGACAAAAACAGAGTGAATAAAGTCAAACTTTTTCACAAGAAGGCAATAGTCATCCCAGCAGGCCAGAAAATGGCAGTAGATGGCTATACAAGGAATGTAAATAGCCTTCCTGGCACTCCCTTATTGGTAGATTTCCCATCTCATTCATACTTACCAAGCGGGTTAACTTTTTGCAGTTATGTCATGTCAAGCCCTGGACGGACATCTTTTAAAGTGCCTGTTTTGCTCAAGAATGAAACCACACACAGTGTCACAGTGCCAGCACACTGCATCTTGGCAGAGCTCACAGCTCCGTTATCTGTTTCCCCACTTACCTCTTTGACGGGCGAAGACCTAACCAAGAGTAAACAGTCGACCTCTGCTAGCACCACGTTTGGGTGCTACACACTGCACACAGTGGCTCCAGAGAACCCCATCACTTTCGATTTTGGTGACTCGCCACTCTCTGAGGAGTGGAAAGAAAGGATTACGAAGAGGCTGAATTAAATTCCTGAAGTCTTTGCAAGTGGCGACCTTGACTATGGACATACAACAGCAGTCAAGCACGAGATCCGTCTTTCTGATCCAACACCCTTTAAGCAGAGAGTGAGGCCCATCCACCCATCCGATTACGAAGCTGTCCGGCTCCACTTGAAAGAGCTGTATGACACAAACATCATAAGAGAGTCTGAGAGTCCATTTGCATCACCAGTTGTAATTGTGAAAAAGAAGAGTGGCTAAAATACGATTATGCATTGATTACAGAAAATTGAATGCTCAGACCATCAAAGACACGTACGCTTTGCCAAATATTGAGGAGACTTTTGCAGCTCTGACAGGATCGAGATGGTTCTCTGTGATGGACTTGAAGTCAGGCTTCTATCAGGTGGAAATGGCAGAGGAGGACAAGCCTAAAACAGCCTTCGTCACTCCCATGGGATTTGGGGAATTCAATAGAATGCCGCAAGGAGTAACCAACGCTCCAAGCACATTCCAAAGAGTTATGGAGAAATGCATGGGCTCCTTGAATCAAAAAGAAGTTCTTGTTTTTCTTGATGATCTTATCGTGTTCTCAGAAACCCTTGAACAGCACAAGGAGAGACTTATGCAAGTTTTGAACAGACTGAAGGAGTTTGGGCTCAAGTTATCGCCTGAGAAATGTCATTTTTTTAAGAAGTCAGTAAAATACTTGGGACATGTTGTCTCAGAGAATGGAGTAGAAACTGACCCTGAAAAGATTTCTGCACTCGTGACTTGGCCCCAACCAAACATTATTAAAGAGCTCAAGTCCTTTCTTGGATTTACAGGATACTACAGGAGATTCATCAAGGACTTTTCAAAAATTGCAAAGCCCCTCAATGATCTCACTGCTGGCTACATTCCGGCAAGGCGGAAGTGCAAAACCAAGTCCATTTCCAGCACTGACCTTAAGTCACCCTTTGCAGAGAAGTGGACAGCTAAGTGCGAACAAGCATTTAGGACTCTCATTGGAAAGTTAACAACTGCTCCAATTTTGGGCTTTGCCAATCCTCGACTGCCATATGTTCTCCATACCGATGCTAGTCTTCATGGTCTTGGGGCGGCTCTTTATCAACAGCAAGATGGACAGATGAAAGTCATTGCCTACGCCAGTAGGGGGTTGTCAAACTGTGAGAGGAGATACCCCACGCATAAGTTAGAGTTTCTTGCCCTTAAGTGGGCAATAACTGACAAATTATCTGACTACCTCTATGGAGCCGAGTTCACCGTTGTCACTGACAACAACCCCTTGACTTATGTATTATCATCTGCCAAACTAGACGCTGCTGGCCATCGGTGGCTAGCAGCCCTGTCAAACTTCAACTTCAGTATCCAGTATCGGGCTGGCAAGAGAAATCAAGATGCCGACGGCTTATCCAGGCGTCCACATAATCTTGATGAGACAGATCTGAGTGCCGAAGCTGAAGACGATAGAGTGTTGCAGTTCCTGTCAAAGTTTCTAAAAGAACAGAGTGATGCCACCTTTCCAAAAGAAGCAATAAAAGCTGTATGCCAGAGACATGAGCTAGATGAAGCTTTCAGTACAGGGGAAGAGAGTAGTCACCCGCCTGTGATTGTTGAATCCCTTGCTATTGATGGAAGTGCTATCCCGGCCGAGTTCACTCATGCTGACTTGCTTTCAGGATCCAGCACCCTTCCCAGAATGTCACAGTTAGGATAGGCTGCAGAACAGAGAGCTGATCCAGCAATCCGCAGAATTATGGACATACTCACCACAGGAAAACGCCTCTCCTATCGTGTCAGACAGAAAGAGGACCAGGAAGTCCACCTCCTGCTTCGAGTGCAGGATCAACTCGTCATTGACAATGCGGTCCTTTACCATGAAAGGATGAACAGCGGTGAACCATTTTTCCAGCTGGTTCTTCCCACAAAATATCGCGAGACAGCTCTAGAAGGTCTCCATGATTCAGTTGGACACATGGGATTCGAGAGGACCATAGACCTTGTCCGCACGCGTTTTTATTGGCCAAAAATGTCTACAGACGTAGATAAGAAGCTGCGTACCTGTGAGAGATGTATTCGTCGCAAAGCAAAAGCTGAGAGGACAGCCCGTCTTGTGAACATTAGGACCAGCAGACCGCTCAAACTAGTCTGCATGGATTACTTGTCTTTGGAACCTGATGGCCGTGGGACAAAGGACATTCTAGTAATAACTGACCATTTCACAAAGTATGCTGTTGCAGTACCTACCGCAGACCAGAAAGCCAAGACAGTAGCCAAGACGTTGTGGAACAGTTTCTTTGTTCATTATGGCATACCTGAGCGTCTACATAGCGATCAAGGTCGGGACTTCGAATCTGCTGTAATCAAAGACCTTTGCTTGCTGTTGGGGATCAAAAAAACAAGAACCACCCCATATCACCCAGTGGCAATCCCGTGGAACGGTTCAATAGAACGCTTTTGGAGATGCTTGGGACTCTAGAAGAAGAAAGTAAGGCCAGGTGGCGTGACTACGTACAGCCTTTGGTGCATGCATACAATTGCACCAAAAATGACACAACAGGCTTTTCTCCATACCAGCTAATGTTTGGGAGACAGCCAAACCTCCCTATTGATGTGGCGTTCGGACTACACCCAGAGGGGCAGAGCAGAATCACTCACACTGATTATGTGAAAAGGCGCAAAGAAAATCTGCAGGAAAGCTACAAACTTGCAGTGGAACACAGTGAGAGAACCGCTCAGAAAAACAAACAGAGATATGACATGAAAGTAAGAGAAACCATCTTGGAAGTAGGAGACCATGTCCTTGTCAAGAATGTTGGGGTGCGGGGCAAACACAAGATAGCTGACCGTTGGAGTCAAACTGTGTACAAAGTAGTGAAACACATAAACGACTCTCCTGTCTATGTTGTAGCACCTGTTCACTCTGATGGCCCTGATAGGACACTACATCGTGACTTGCTCTTACCTTGTGGCTTTCTGGCTCCATCCATCGAAGGAGAAGTGAATCAGCATAAGCAAAAAGGCACTGTACGACCTGCTCAGAGTCCAGTGTCTGAAGAGGGAGAACAGCTGAGATCGTATGAGAGTGAGGAGGAAGTTGATTACGACTACCCAGAGGAAATGCTGGTGACAACTTACCCACCTGTTACTGTTGTCCATGAAATCCCTCAGACTAACCCTAGGCCTTTTTCAGGAGAGGGAAGTTCCAACGCAAGTTCTGAGGAATCAAGCTTGAGACCTGAAGCTGGAGTATTCCAGCCAACAAGGAACTGGAAAGAAGAGCTTCACGAAGTGAAAGAGGGTAATGATTTGCCTAATGACATAGGAGAGGGAGATGAGTCTTGGAATTGAGAAAGATGATGTGGTGCAAATAATACCTGAAAAAGAACATGGAGACAAAGAGGAACCTGTAAGGAAAGAAAGCCACGATGAACAATCAGAGCGACATGAACCTGAGGATTTGGGTGTGAATGATGTCCAACAACAAGAAGATGCAGAAGTGCGAAGACCAGTTAGACATAGGGTAGAGCCTGACCGGCTGACTTACCAGACGTTAGGAAACCCCTTGACTTTAGTTATGCACCAATTGTTGAATGGTCTTGACCAGGCTTTTACAAAAGCTTTGGACTTACACCCCACACTGAAGTTTACAGCTTTAGGAACAGATCAAATGACTACTATTTAAGTAGGTATAGGCACATGCAGGGACGCATGCACATTCGGGGGGGGAGGATGTAGCCCACCTAAAATGCACAGGGCCAAAGTATTGCAATTGCTGTGATTCTCCATTCCCCTAGATGGCGCTGCTTCATGTTTGTTGGCTGAGCTACTCTATGCTGCGTAGCTAAAGAAGATGAGCTACCCCTTTTTCTTTTTTTTCCCTCTCGTGAAGTGAATTGTTAGATGAAGACAGAGTGGGATAAATATAGTGAAACGGACCACTTAACACACAGGAGAAATCAAGTTCAGTATTAATATTAGCTAGTAAAAGTGGCAAGAAGCCTTAGTTATTGTGAACTGCTGTTTACACTTTTTTTTCTTTGGATAAATTTAAGAATCTCCGATTGTTTTTTTTGTTGTGCATATTCTGCCACTGTTGAGAGAGAGAGAGATTTTACGGCGAGCCAGTGATCCAGTGATTCAGTGACTCTGCGATTCTGGAGTGTGACTGTAACCAGCGGCCATCAACCTGCCAAGCTGGTGGACTGCACCTTTTTGGATACATCATACAGATACGATTTATGAGATCTCCAACGTTATCACACACTGCCTGGGTAGTGATTTGAAACAAGGCCTTTTATTCAACAAATCACACAGGAGCTGAACTGAAACTCAACCAAGTTGAACATTGAACTAATTGACTGGACTATTTTTTTCTTTTTAACTGACTGACTGTTTTGGGGGGATTTCTGATTGTTGTTATTGTTTTTTTTTTTATGTATGATTCACAATCCTTGCGAAATGTTAAAATAAATGTTTTGATACTGCTTTTGCTATTCAAGCAGTGGTCGTAGCCAATTCACTTTAAGAGCCGAACCTAATTCTGATTTCTAGTGCTTAAATATCATTAATACAGGTTATTGTGATATTCTCACTGATGCTTTAAGTTACGTTAGTTACAAATTCATTGCATTGCTTTTGCAGAACATTGTCATTCAGGAGTGCTTAGCCAGACTGAGGGATAGACTGCAGTGTGCCCTCAACAACAACCCTCCTGATGTTGATTATTTGGAATACATAGTGACCCAAGAGAGGACCTTCATAAATGCAATGGAGAATGTAGCTCTGCCTAATGATATCTGTGAAGCCCTCCATCAACTGAACAGTTTGTTAGACCTGCGGAATAAACCTCCCCCCTCAATATCTGTGGTGAGGAGTATAGGTCCCCGTGGACGTTTTAGACTACAGGTCACGGAGGACCACCTCCAAAGTCTTCTTCATCTAGGTCTACCTGCCACATGTGTAGCAGACATTCTTGGAGTCTCAAGAAGAACCATATACAGGAGGATGCAGGAGTACAACATGTCAGTTAGGAGCCTGTATTCCACCATGACTGATGATGCTCTGGATAATGATGTGAGAGCCATCAAATCTAGACTCATGGATACCAGCTTGTCAAGGGGTGTCTTGAAGCAGAGGGCCACCATGTACAATGGACCAGACTCAAGGCCTCTATGCATAGAGTTGATACAGAGAGCATCTTGTCAAGAATGACAAGTATGGGCTGTGTTGTTCGGCGAAAATACTGTGTTCAAGGCCCACATTTTCTGCAGCACATAGACACCAATCATAAACTCATTAGGTGTGTTTATTACATTTGAATATAGCAGGACTTAAAATAGTTATCATTGGCATTATTTTTTGTGGGTAATTATCCTCTGCTTCTTTCTTTATAATTAAACCATGTCCTTTTTTTCACCAGATATAACATGGTGATATTCGGTGGCATCGATGCCTACTCGAGGAAGGTAAGTTTCCTACTGTATCAAAGTACATACTCATGAAAATATTGCTGGTATAATCCATCATTTTTTTCATAAGGTGTCCATTTTATGACAACCATCCCATTACTATTATTAGTATTACTCATGTCCATTTTCCACCCTTTAGATCATGTACCTCAGTGCTGGGTCCAACAACACATAGAGTACTGCGCTTAATTTTTTTCTGGATGGAGTGAGGAGATTTGGATGGCCTTACAAGTGAGTAATGCTGCAGTAAATTTATTTAGAATGATGGTTCTCGTATCGTTTAAGCAATATGAATGATTTGTCAGCCGTTTATGAAACATGAAATTATCAGGATTTATTCAATGCTGCATTTAGTTTTCATGAACCTGTGTGAGGAAATGATCCAGTATTTTTAGTAAAGTTTTGTGGATTCAGTTGTATGGATACTAATTTCAAAATCTGATGTGTTACAGGGTAAGAGGTGACCAGGGTGTTGAAAATGTCAGCATTGCCCAGATGATGTTCACTGTGAGAGGCACATGACATGGAAGCTTTATAAGTGGAAAAAGCGTGCACAACCAGAGGTGAATTATTCCTTTTGCAATGATTATCAAATTACCTCAAGATCCAAGTAGGTACATGACATGTCTTGTTATTGTTGGTGTGCCCTTCAGTGTGATATTTACTCCAGTTGAATTGCTGTTTGGCTATTCTTTTACATAGTTTGATTGACCCATGGGGAACTTTTCTATGTACGAATTGTAGAATCGAACGTCTGTGGAGGGACGTTTGGACAGGAGTTACTCACGTTTACTATGACGTATTACACAGCCTGGAGGAAGATGGATCCCTCGACATCTCGGATAATCTCCATCTCTTCTGTGCTCAGTACACCTTCCTCCCAAGACTTAAGGCTGATTTGGCCAAGTTTTCTGCTGGATGGAACGATCATCCTATCAGGACAGAGGGCTTCCTTACCCCAAACCAGCTGTGGGAGCTTGGGATGCTGCAGCACCCCATCTGCGAGCCAGAGACGTTTGAGGAAAATGTGGCAGTTGAGTAATAATGCCAATGACATTGTTGTCCTGCCTCTAAATTATTTTTTTCAATCTATATACTGATAATACTATCTTCTGTTGGTTTTAGGGAATCCAAATTGAGGATATTGATCGGGAGAACTCAGGGCTCTCTCATAACTCTGCCAACACAGGTGTTAACGTGCCAGAAATGGAATGTCCATTGAAGACCGAGGACATTGAAACTCTACGCCTTGCCGTTGATCCCCTTTCTCATTCAAATAGTTTTGGAAGAGACATTTATTTGACCACACTCGCACATTCATTGTACCTACTTCACCATCATTGACAGTCATGTCTGTGCCAATCAGGAGACTAAAGACTTTTAATAATTCATGATGATTCATGATTGCTCAAGTCCAGTCTAGGACCCCATGTATCCAGGCACCTTATAGTCAACCTTCCATTCACAGAAAAGTAATTGAAACCAAAAAAGCCCCAAAATATATTTTGCTTCCAAAGATTTTGTATTTTTTTAGTCGGACTTCTGTCAAGCTGACACAACCACAGGGAAGCGGGAAAGAATGCAGTGAAGGACATCTTCTCTGACAAACATTGTAATGGGGCGATGCCCATATGGAAATGCTGTTTGAAGTGTAACATTCAATGTGGCTAACAATGATTTATACTTTCTAAAATATCAAATCAATTAGCCATGCACACTGGGTCATTTAATACACCCATGAACAATGAATTGGGTTAACAGATACAAACTGGATTTTACAAAAAATGAAATAAAAGACTGCACAGATATCTTATCTATTTGAGTCTGAATGTATATGCATTGTACTTGAACCATGAAAGAAAAACATTCAGTAGTCTAATTACCACTGCATATTTGAAACTGCAACATTTCACTTAAACCTGATGAAATGCCTGCCCGAGATGGAAGGCCTGTGTCATCACTTGTTTGAACTCAGTAGAAGTTTGCATATGCTTAACAGGCAGGCGGATTGTATTACTACATGCAGCGACTGTTGGGTAGCAAACTGTATGTGAACCATACTGAATGTCACAGGTGTGATTGAACGGCACAAAGACTGAAGTTTCTCTTCTCTTCTGGTAAGACAGGAATGTGGCCCTGACCTGTGAGCCACTGGAGGAAGGTACTGGGGGACAGGTGACCTGGATAGTCTACTGTGTCACCCACCTCTGGATGTTTACCTTTTCAGAGACAGAAAGCAAACAATCATGTAAATTAAATATTTGGTTTACCTGTACCAGCACAGAGGTAGAATTTGGAAATCTAATATCTTACAATGATAATGTAATCTACATGGAAACTTCATGAAATGTGTAAGACAGAGAAAATTAAGTAAACAGAGTTTACAAGAAGAAAACTAAATGAGCAATTACATGCTTCCAGCTCCTGCAAGAAGTCCTGTAGATGGTTCATAACGCTCAGCCGCAAAGACAAAGTCAGCATCAGCCTGGTGAGAGAAACAATGTATCGTCATGAGTTTATCCAGAAAGAGAGCAGTGGTGGCCGAGTGAGCTAGAGAGTTAATGAATAGAGTAAGCAGTGCTAGTGAGAACAAATGAATGAGAAATAAACTATGTCAGTCAAAACAGACACACTGACAGCAGATGAGCAGCACACAGCAGAGGAGAGAGAAGGAGAAGCAGCACATAAAAACACAATTATGTTACCTGGTTGCTATGCTATGAGTCCCAACCTCACACATGCTGGCTGTGGGCTACACACCCACTGCCCAAAGGCCATAAGTGATGATTGGGGAAGATTACTTTTTGAAGACACTATACATTGTTTTTTAGGAAAGTTCTGCATTGTGGACCTTTAACTTTAATATCTTCATAATTATTGTCCAGTGACCCCACAAATGCTCTGAGTCTATACAAAAAAAGTTAAAGTAAAGGGCATGATTGGTACTTGAAATAAGCTGAGTTTAGGACTTGGAATCACTATTGTTAGTTAAAAGTGGTATCAGTACATCCCTACTAAAGCCTACATTTATTAACTCACCTTCACCTCTATCCCAGGGACAAAGAGTGGTTGGCAGATGTTTGGGTACTGGTTCATTAGATCAGCAAGACCATAAAGTTTCTGACCTTCACGTAGCTGGGAGAGAAGGGGTAGCAGCCGAAGTATGGCATGAAGAACAACAGCACTAAAATATAAAAGGAAAAAATAATATCAATATGAAGTGAAATGTAAAAAAGCAAAACATGAATATTAACATCCTTGACAAAGTGAAAAAACAATTATACCGAAGAATTTCTTCCCTCTTTTCAACATTAACAGGTCCATTATAGCCACAGCTCAAAATGTCCTCAATCAGTTCAGTCATTGTAGCCTCTGTGGCCGACCCAACCTTAAAAAACAGAGACACACACACGCTGAAAAAAACACTGAATAATATGTGTTGCCAAACATTTTACAGCACTAAAACCCTTAAGACCTCTTACCTGGGAGAGAAGTGAAGTATAATCAGCATCAGAGACATCCTCTTTGGAAATGTGCTGAATCTGTATCTCCCCATCACACAAGTACTTGTAGCACCAAAGTTTGAGGCAGCAGGGTGGTGGTCCGCTTTGAGCCAGACTTGCAGCCCAGATTTCACCAGCACTTCTGAAAGAAAACTGTTTAAATTAGTAGAAACATAGTAATGTCCTGAGGACATACGTGCATAATACTGTGTTAAGATCACAAGCCACAATATTTAGCCTACTGAACATAAAACAATAAAAAAGTATGCACACCTACAGAGGCAGACAGGTGCGTAGGAGAGGACCAGAAGGGCAACAGACTAAAACAGAGGAAGCTCCCGCACACTGTCTTAACTTGCATATAAAGTTTAATCAGAGAACAATGTTTCGGTCGCTGGAATCTTCATCAGGTTATTTTATGGTGTGAACAGAGGAAGCAAATTAAATAGACTCAATGGACCATGTGGGCCAATCAGAACCCACACCTGGTGACGTCATAGTAACAGATAAACTTTGTATGCAAGTTAAGTACTACATGTACATAAAAATCACTGCCATGAAAACATGTAGGACTGAAAGCAACTACACTGTCAATGCCTGAAATTATCAGATATTTTCATAGTCATCAAACACAATTCCTTTTTTTTCTTGTCATATATGGCCTGAATCCAGGCACCATGCCGGAGTTCTTTCTGCCCTGTAACATGTAAACAAAATATTGTTTGAGGACTCAGACTTATGGACCCCACTGTATGCAAGCATGGCTTACCTGAAATTTGCTTGATCAAGATCCAACATGGAATATTTGGGACATTTTCCAGTCTGGTCACCCTCAAACAGCTTCTGCTCAATCCCTGCAACCATCTCTTTGAACACAAAGAATCACTCCATTCATGTAACTGTCACTTCTATTGCAATTTTTTTTTTTTTTTTTTTAAATGTAATTTAAATCATATTTATCTCCGCCAAGGAGGTTATGGTTTTGATGGAGTTTGTTTGTCTGTTTGTTATCAAAATAACTCAAAGTTATGAACGGATTTCAACGAAACTTTCAGGAAATGTTGATAATGGGAAAAGGAACAGATGATTCAATTTTGTTTGTGATCGGTTGAAGAAAAGTGGATGAAATAATACAATGCCGGGAAATCCAAGCTGCTTGGTGGAGGTCTGTGCTTTCCGAGTGCTTTTCTAGTTCAAATATATGTGTACCTGTGAGAAACTTATTCCGTAGCGCCCCTGTATCAAGGCCCGCCTCCCCTTTGAACCTGATTTTTAACCGACTGGTAGGCAATGCCTTCTTTTGTCGCTTCCATTGAGCAAGGCCCGCTCCACCAAATGGGCTCTTGATACAGTGAGAGGAAATTCTTCCTCGTTAACAGCAGCAGAGATGGCCTGCAGGACATCATCAAGGCTGAGGAAGAAATAAATGCCTGTTAGGCAGTGTGATTCTGGAAAGCATATATTGTCTGTTTAATTCCTTTAGGTTAGAGGTTGTCAAACTGTGGTGTATGTACGTGACTTATTCTGTCTCTATTGTGTGTGAGTATTTGCATATTTGTGTCATTTACTTTTTTGTTGCTTCTGTAGGGTCATAGCTTACAGGTGATCCCTGGATTCTTTGACATGATATTAGGTACTTGGCCCCAAAAGTTAGAGAGCCTTAGGTTATTCACTGTTGAAGGAGACTATAGAAGCGTACAAACCTAGAAATGCTCATCTTTTGTTTTGAAGTTGAAGGAATGAAGTCAGCTTTGCTGAAATGACAAAACACAAGTATGAAGTTGAGAGTGAAACCATATTCTCTGACCTTAAATGTAAAAATGTGTACAATAAACATATAATAATAAAATAAAATATAAAAGTTAAAGTTAAAAGGTGGACTTTTTGAGAGAAAGTAATTTTGTTATGGTCAGGACTAACTGATCAATAAAAATCATATGGCAACAGTGACAACCAAAAAAAAAAAAAAAAAAAAAAACTTGTGTAGTGTTGAAAGTAAATGTATATCACACACAGCACAGTAAATTTAAAAGTATTAAATCCAACTGGTCAATACATTAATCCATTGGTGGGAAGACAGATGCTTGGAGGGATATCTCTAACTAAAATGCTACAATATCTTGACATATTTTTATATTGACTAAATTGTGCTAAGATTCTGTTACCTCTCTCCACACTCGCTTGCATGTGCCTCCAGGTCATTGGGAGGAAAATGATGGCCACAGATTGGGCACACGGTCTGCAACTGGAATCACTTAAATGTTTAACATAAAAAGGTGGAGACAATAATACCTCAAAAATAAACACTCAACACATCACAAAATACCTCTGTCTTTGAGGACACAAAAAACACATCTTCCTCCGTAGGCTGTCAGGATGAATAACAAAATTGAAAAAGAAATTGTGACATGATTGCAGATATCTGTTGTTACTCATCGTTCAGATGTTTTTGCATAAACTGTTCATTAATTGATACAGCCTCATTGCAAATATAGCTTAACTACCTTAAAAAAAATCCACATCACATCAGGTGGAACTGGCCACTATACAAGTTATGACCAAATCCAACTGTAATGGTGAGCCTCCTCTTTGTTCTTTTAAGACATTGTATTCAAGCTTAATGGTCTCCCAACATTATCCATACAATGGGACTGTACATACCTCCTGTGGATAAGTATCTGAAGACTTACATGTTTCAACATGCAGCGCTAGGATTTGCAATGGATAGCTGGTGTGACAGGAGTGGCACATTGCCTTTGGCATACTGGAGAAGGACCTGGAGTCAGGAGGCAGTGGTTGAGTGTCTAGTTCCTCCTGTATCGGAGCAATATATAGGACACCCTTTCCGCCTATACTTGCAGTCTTCAGCATTAGCCCAGTATATTCACTGTCCTCAGGAGACACCATATATAGTTTTCTAGAACCTCACCCTCCTAACAAGAAAATGTATTTAATAGTTGAACTCTATTGAAATGTGACAGTACTCATCACTCATGATATTGATTCAAATGATTTTATACCAAGATTAGATTGGCCATAGGTAAGTTCTATGTACCTGCTCCTTTGTAAATCAGCCAGCCCCCAGACACACGTTCCAGTTTTGGATAAAGATCTTTGAGGGTTGAACATACCTTCAAGAGTAATATAAATCATACCATCATATTGACAAAAGAACATTGGTTTTGATGGACTATATTATATACAAAAATGTTGCCTCACCTCTTCATGGTATAGTTCTCTGGTATCAGCGTGGACCTACGTCCCAAACCAGCTTGCAGATAGAAAACTTCTTCACTGCCTTTGGGAGTGCGCTCAACAATCTTGGGTAAGAGATCAAATGTAACTTGTATCTCTTTGACTGGTGTGAAGTGGTTGGAAGGCCCTTGAACGCACCGGCGCTTTCCCCTGGCTCCAAAAAGGGCAGGAAAAGACCTGTGATGATAATTTTTTTTATTTGACATTACACAATACAAGTACAGATCTCACTAGCTATAGTTTGAGAATTTAAATTGATGAATGTAAGGGACAAGGCAGTCTGACAAAGAAACCAAATACAGTGAAGGACCTTGTCATTTCTGTGTGGACACTGGGTCGGCCATCTCTCCCTCTTTCCTGACTCCTTCCCTGTCTGCTAGAATGACATGCCGTGTTCAGAAGATGCATCACATTATTTTATACATGTTAATCTGCGTGTGTGTGTTATTTGTTTTGAAACTAGACACAACACCTTGGAGTCTCTGGGCCAGTTTGATGTTGGGCACTGGGCCCAACAGGGGTAGCTCTGTGTTGGGCACTGGGCCCAACAGGACCAAGGGAAGGTATTGCATTTGTGAGCAAATTTAGGAGGTGTCTTGCTGAATTGACTACTTCTGAGTTGTCTCCTTGTCAAAAGCATAAAAATTTAGCAGTAGGTTGGAAAAGCTATACAATACATCAACTTAATAACCCATAAAACAATATAAATAACTTAAATATTACCAAATAAAAAATTACAAAGTGGGATGTTTTCCATATTCCAAAGAAATATTGCAAAAAGTTATTCAAGTAAATGGCTAGCTATATCAATATAAAACAAAATATTAATACAATAGGCACTATATTTATAGACCACAATACCATATGCACTACTAAATTGAATTAATTTAATTTCAACATGATTGTTTTTACACTAAGTTGACCAAGTATGATGTTATTATATAGTGGCAAGCACTGTTTTCTAGCTACTAGCCCATATTTACTGTAGCGCTAGCTAGATAATGCTCTCAACAAAATAATGAAAGCACTACTGGATTGCAAGTTTTAAAACCCATCCCTTTTTAAAAGTCCCTGCAAATACGGAGAACAGACAGCTTTCTTTCGAAGTGTAAATGTGCTATTTTTGTGTTCAAGTCAACCGGAATTAGCTATGCATTCAATTCAAATTAATAGGGCTAGTGCTATGGTGTAATTGCCCTGAAGTTTATGGCCTTACATTATGCTAGCACCTGCCAAACACAGCGACACAGACACGCTTACTACTCTCTCTCTCCCTCTCAGTAAGCAGTACCCTGATGGTGTCAATGACAATCACGAGGAGTAGTTATTGGAAATAATCACGCTGAAGACATGACCAGTCTACTTGGCGGCAGCTAGCACTAGCTACTTTTGCAACAACATTTTCACCAGAGGAAGAGGCAAACGCTTAGAAATAATAAACACCAGGCAAAGATGACGATGCTGAACTTGGCTCCACATTCGCTCCGGTTCTCTTTAAGTTTCGATTCCACCTTAAAAAATGCCCGTTTTAGCCATTGGGTGGCAGTGTTTATCGCAAAATCGAGCTATTCTGCATCAGTGCAGATCACAGCTTTATGTTATGTTATGTCTGTCTGTCTGTCTTTTTTATACACTTGTTTTTGTTGAATATGTTTGAATGAAAGCCAACAATCTTGTAAATTATATTTAAAAAGTCACAAATTCTCATGACCTGTAGACTACCACACTGTGAGGTATAAGTGTAATTTTTGTAAGTTTTTATGTCCATATCTACTGTAGAATTATGGAGAAAATCCAGCTCAAAGTCGACATTTTGACATATTTTGACAATTATATTGCAACAATTGCTGACTTTGCACTGCCCCCTAGCGGCCAAATACGGTTGTCCGTTGATTTTCTCACCTGATTCACATACTAAAGATCATAACGTTTCCAGTGATGCCCCATATGTCCATATCTACTGTAGAATTATGGAGAAAATCCAGCTCAAAATCGACATGTTGACATATTTTGACAGTTATATTGCAACAAATGCTGACTTTGCACTGCCCCCTAGCGGCCAAATATGGTTGTCCGCTGATTTTCTCACCTGATTCAAATACTATGTATCATAACGTTTCCAATGATGCCCCATATGTTCATATCTACTGTAGAATTATGGAGACGGAGAAGGGTTGGGCGCAAACAAGTTATGATCTGTAGTATGTGAATCAGGTGAGAAAATCAACGGACAACCGTATTTGGCCGCTAGGGGGCAGTGCAAAGTCAGCATCTGGTGCAATGTAATTGTCAAATTGTGTATTTTTTACCTTGATTTTCTCCATAATTCTATAGTAGATATGGACATATGGGGCATCACTGGAAACGTTATGATCTGTAGTATGTGAATCAGGTGAGAAAATCAACGGACAACCGTATTTGGCCGCTAGGGGGCAGTGCAAAGTCAGCAATTGTTGCAATATAATTGTCAAAATGTCGATTTTGAGCTGGATTTTCTCCATAATTCTACAGTAGATACGGACATATGGGGCATCACTGGAAACGTTATGATCTTTAGTATGTGAATCAGGTGAGAAAATCAACGGACAACCGTATTTGGCCGCTAGGGGGCAGTGCAAAGTCAGCAATACAAAAATTACACTTATACCTCACAGTATGGTAGTCTACAGGTCATGAGAATTTGTGACTTTTTAAATATAATTTACAAGATTGTTGGCTTTCATTCAAACATATTCAACAAAAACAAGTGTATAAAAAAGACAGACAGACAGACATAACATAACATAAAGCTGTGATCTGCACTGATGCAGAATAGCTCGATTTTGCGATAAACACTGCCACCCAATGGCTAAAACGGGCATTTTTTTAAGGTGGAATCGAAACTTAAACAGAACCGGAGCGAATGTGGAGCCAAGTTCAGCGTCGTGCAAAGATGTTGTTATCAGAGCTAGTAGGCTACCATAAAAACGTGGGATAATAGCTACTGTGTTTTCAACGTCGGGAAAAAGATTTAATTTCCCCCGTTTCTACAAAATAGCTATAACATTAACAGTTAAACAAAGATCGTTAGATCGTAGATATATGTTAAATTGTCATTACCATTTGTCCCAGCTGAATCCATGGTAGTCACGCCAGCCTGGGTGGTCTGGGTCAAGGCCGGCCACCGGCAAGGCAAGCACTTCTTCCTTGTTTCATGGTGGGTACGTACTATGTGCTCCAAAACGTAGGTGCTAATTGGCCCAAGAGGAGTCCTGTGCGCCAATGAACGCTATCTATCGATCTGCGCTCGATTGCTCTTCCTTCATCCTCTAAATACTCGGATGTCTGTCTCAGTAACTTGAAATTGAATTTGAGAACTGAATCTGAATTGTGAGAAGTGAATGTGAAGATATATAGAGAGTTTAATTTTCAGAGAGGATCAACTTTTATTGGACTTCAGTTCCAAACGAATAAATTCATTTTCAAATGATACAATTAAGATTCAGTTTTTCAAATGCAATGATTCAAATTAAACAATATAATTTCAAATTATGTGATTCAAATTCAGTTTTTCAATGCAATTATTCAAGTTTAGCAATTCAAATTCAAATATAAATGATTGAAATTCAGTTTCTGGTGACACATATTTATGCCCACACATGAGCTGGTAACAAAGTCCAACAAAAGTAAACGTACTTCAGCTTACCTAGCACACACAATGGTTAGCTATTAATTAGCTTGACTAAACTTCAGTCAAACCAGTACCGATCTATTTATTATCTAGCTAAATAAATTATACATACAAAACTTACCCACTGTGTCTGCTTCTCTGTCAACCGCTCCTCTGACCCTCCGCAGTCAAGGGGGTAAGCTTCCCCTCGGACCGCGAATCTCCTATGGCGCCATTTTGATGCTACAAAGCGATCACCCGACGTTAGCATCCCATTGACTGCCATTCATTTTGACGTCACTTTGACACTGATTAACTTTACATCTAAAGCGTTTCAAGACTTTATTTGTTCATTGTTTATTTCTAAAGAAACACGACAATGTATAAAAGGCTCCATTACCTTGTACCTCACGTTATGGCTCCGTAGCAGACGTTTTTATAAAAATAGGCTAACGATTGTGTCATAACTACTTACTGTCGCATAGTAGAGGAATTACCGTACAGTACAGGAGAAGCTCGCAGGCAGTTTCGACTTACATTAGCTGTTTAAGTTTAATAACTAATGTTAACTATCATTTTAGTTAGCAATAATTAGCATGTGTCCATGTTATCTCCTTACATATACCTACGCTCTCTATCTCTGCAAGATTGGGAATGATTGAGATTTCTCTTGGCACCGCTACCAGAAAACTTACAACTTTCAGACACGTTGCTCACATCACATTTACGTTGTCTCTCTCAGTTGGAGGCTGCGCAGTAACGCTAGCCATCACAGAAAAGTGCTTCTAATGGCCTTCACTGGTCTCCGTCCAGAGCAACGGGATCTGTTGGTCCATTATATATATCTCAATGGTCTCCGTCCAGAGCAACGGGATCTGTTGGTCCATTCTTATATATAGTCTATCCGTGCGTTCATGGATATCGGAAAAACGTTTTTCAGAGTGAAAACGTCATCATTCATGTCCCTTCCTGTGGGAATCAGAGGTGGGAAACTCGGGCCAGATTTTGCTAACCGAGTTTTCCAGTTGTTGACGCGTTGTTGACAACAGACGTTTGATGTAGGCGAATTTGGTTCACTGAACATATTTCAATGACAATAAACTTATTTATTGTGGACAAACGCCTCTGCTGAGAAACATACACAGACATAACATGTTTCAAATTATTCATAAATAGGCCTATGTATAAAAAAACAACAACACACCTTTCCCGTTCGTTATTCTGCAGATAACACAAACACCTGACGATGTGCTGTTTGTATTCTCGCATAAGAAAACAGCAGCAAATTATTGTGGCCTCCATGTTTTCACACACCTGATGCTCTAGGCTACGCCCATCAGTTGGTGGCAGCCATGCAACAAGTTGTTATGCCAAACGCCAATATAACAGAAGAAGAAGAACACGTATCCCGACATGTGAACGCTGGTAGTCGGAAAAACAACGTAATCACGGGGGCGGTCCCTGTCATTCCGAGGTGGCATGAACGCGCCATATGTCCGCAGTCCGCCTTTTTTCAATTTCGTTAACCCCCGCCCTTTTCCTCCTCCACGCCCAATCACCTGCAGCTATTTTGAATTCAGAATTTTTGAGTGACAAGCAACCAACCAAATGCATTGTGTGTGCATGTGTGTAGTGTGTCATGATCATAGACCGTATAATATTAGCAGTCTATGATCATTATGAAGCAGCTTGTATATTTTATCGAACATTTTACATTGAAGAGCAACATTACATGCTATGTTCATGGCATGTTTTAAACATATTTTAACTTGTGTTTTTAAACATCAGTGAATATGTTTAAACATGTTAAGAAAGACTAGATATGTAGAAATGTCTGTGCTACAGCAGCAAGTACACAACACCCATACAGATATACAATAAATAATAAATAAAATACAAGAACACACTACATTTGGGGTCTTCAAGATTTTTTAAGCCAAGGACCCCTTAAGTAAAAGAGACAGATCAGGGACCCAGTACTACTTATACAGTGCCTTGCGAAAGTATTCGGCCCCCTTGAACTTTTCGACCTTTTGCCACATTTCAGGCTTCAAACATAAAGATATAAAACTGTAATTTTTTGTGAAGAATCAACAACAAGTGGGACGCAATCGTAAAGTGGAACGAAATTTATTGGATATTTCAAACTTTTTTAACAGATAAAAAACTGAAAAATTGGGCATGCAAAATGATTCGGCCCCTTTACTTTCAGTGCAGCAAACTCTCTCCAGAAGTTCAGTGAGGATCTCTGAATGATCCAATGTTGACCTAAATGACTAATGATAAAAAATAGAATCCGCCTGTGTGTAATCAAGTCTCCGTATAAATGCACCTGCTCTGTGATAGTCTCAGAGGTCCGTTTAAAGAGCAGAGAGCATCATGAAGAACAAGGAACACACCAGGCAGGTCCGAGATACTGTTGTGGAGAAGTTTAAAGCCGGATTTGGATACAAAAAGATTTCCCAAGCTTTAAACATCCCAAGGAGCACTGTGCAAGCGATAATATTGAAATGGAAGGAGTATCAGAACACTGCAAATCTACGAAGACCCGGCCGTCCCTCTAAACTTTCAGCTCATACAAGGAGAAGACTGATCAGAGATGCAGCCAAGAGGCCCATGATCACTCTGGATGAACTGCAGAGATCTACAGCTGAGGTGGGAGACTCTGTGCATAGGACAACAATCAGTCGTATACTGCACAAATCTAGCCTTTATGGAAGAGTGGCAAGAAGAAAGCCATTTCTTAAAGATATCCATAAAAAGTGTTGTTTAAAGTTTGCCACAAGCCACCTGGGAGACACACCAAACATGTGGAAGAAGGTGCTCTGGTCAGATGAAACCAAAATCGAACTTTTTGGCAACAATGCAAAACGTTATGTTTGGTGTAAAAGCAACACAGCTTATCACCCTGAACACACCATCCCCACTGTCAAACATGGTGGTGGCAGCATCATGGTTTGGGCCTGCTTTTCTTCAGCAGGGACAGGGAAGATGGTTAAAATTGATGGGAAGATGGATGGAGCCAAATACAGGACCATTCTGGAAGAAAACCTGATGGAGTCTGCAAAAGACCTGAGACTGGGACGGAGATTTGTCTTCCAACAAGACAATGATCCAAAACATAAAGCAAAATCTACAATGGAATGGTTCACAAATAAACATATCCAGGTGTTAGAATGGCCAAGTCAAAGTCCAGACCTGAATCCAATCGAGAATCTGTGGAAAGAACTGAAAACTGCTGTTCACAAACGCTCTCCATCCAACCTCACTGAGCTCGAGCTGTTTTGCAAGGAGGAATGGGCAAAAATTTCAGTCTCTCGATGTGCAAAACTGATAGAGACATACCCCAAGCGACTTACAGCTGTAATCGCAGCAAAAGGTGGCGCTACAAAGTATTAACTTAAGTGGGCTGAATAATTTTGCACGTCCAATTTTTCAGTTTTTTATCTGTTAAAACAGTTTGAAATATCCAATAAATTTCGTTCCACTTCATGATTGTGTCCCACTTGTTGTTGATACTTCACAAAAAATTACAGTTTTATATCTTTATGTTTGAAGCCTGAAATGTGGCAAAAGGTCGAAAAGTTCAAGGGGGCCGAATACTTTCGCAAGGCACTGTATTCTATAAAATTAAGTTGAATATTAAACTGGGCCTATAACGTGTAGGTCAGCCTAAAGCCTTTTTCATACCTATTTAGTGCATAGAATACTAAGCTATTAAAATTATAATTTTTGGCATGATTTTATAAATCATGTTTTAATGTAAAACACACATGTGGCACAGTGAATCTTTAGGATTAATTGTATCTGTGGATCTTAGTGACTACCTAGCCAGTTAGCCTGTCTACAGAGGAGTTGATTCACAAATTGTGAAGCGGATTTATATTTGCTAATAATATTGCAAATTATATGTTGGATTCATATTAAGGTATTTTAATTTTCTTGGGAACTTTAAAAAAACAAAACAATTTGGTGGCCCCCCTGCAGTAATTTTGAGGACCCTTGTTGAAGATCTCTGCTCTCCATAAAAAAAATATATGCAGGAAATTATGTACAACGTATATACAAATAAAAATGTAACCTATTTAAATAGTGTAATATAAACATGTTTGTGCAAGTTGCGCTATGGTTGAAAAGTTTTGTGTTTTTTAACCCTAACCCTAGTAATGACACTTTTCAGATTCCCGTTACATTTATATAGCCATGGAAAGATGCGTACACAGACACGTTGTCTCTTAGCCATGCGTTGTCTCTTTTTTCTTTGATATTTTTCTCAGTGTTATTTATCAACTAATTCTGGTTGTCAATGGACATCCAGCTTATAGCCAGCGTCAACGTCTACTCTCAACTAGTTCGGTCTGTTAGTGGACGTCTAGATTATAGCCTGACTGGACATCATTTCTCAGTGTCATTTATCAACTGTTTCTGGCTGTCAATGGACGTTCAGATCATGGCCTGGATGGACGGACGTGAGATCAACCTGTTTTGTACGTCGCTTGCTCAGTGGGATCATATTGAGTAAGTCTGATACTGATGAATCTACATTATCCATATAAAAGAGGATGTGTGGCAAGGTGAGAGTAGGGATATTATCCATCTTAAGAGACAGCCAATTATATATCTCAGACCAGAAGCTGTTAGACACGGGGCAAAAAAAGAACATGTGTTCTAGGGTCTCATCAGCCATCTCACAAAAAACACAAGGGTCTACATCAAATTTGAATCTTCTTCTAAGAAAGTCAGCGACCGGATATGTCTTATAGATTATTTTAAAGTGAGTCTCTTTGACTTTTGGGGAAATGGGCCATTTAATGAATTTAAAATGTGTTTGGACAAAGCATCCATGTTCAGACCCTGTACACACAATCCTCTGTTATAATCAAAACATAATTTAGATTTCAAAGCATCACTAATATATTTATTATTACATTATTGTCAAATAAAGTACAATCATTAATAACTAAATTAGGTAAAGTTGGTAAGGGTCTTGTTCTTGCATATAACAATGTGTTTTGAATTAACTGTAATAACGGTACAGGTATTGCTTTACAGATCGTATTGTATTCTCTATATGTACAGTTTAAATTATATTTGTCTAGGAAAGTTTTATATTCCAAAAGGTTACCATTATCATCTATAATATCATTCACAAAAACAATTCCCTTTTCATACCAATCATACTTGAACAATGATTTCCTATTGATTATAATGACCCTATTGTTCCATATGAAAATATGCTTTGATTTACATTTTCTATTTCATATAACAAAAAATAAAATCACTAGATAACAGAAATGAAAAAAGGCCTGGGGCATGTTCAATCTCAAAATAGTGTGCACCGTTTTTCTTCGGTTTCCCTGATGAATGACATGTTTCCTCGGAACGGTGTGAATTGGTGTGCAGCTGCTTTGCAATATGAGGCTCGTTCGAGATGAGCAAGGTCTACACATAATCGATCACCTGTGATCGCCGCCCAATGCATGGCGGTTAGATTAGTGTTTTTTTTTTCTTTTCATACAATTAATTTATTGAGAGCATTTGCAGTTATAAACAACACATACAGTATCTCACAAAAGTGAGTACACCCCTCACATTTTAGTAAATATTTAATTATATCTTTAATGGGACAACACTGAAGAAATTACACTTTGCTACAATGTAAAGTACTAAGTGTACAGCTTGTATAACAGTGTAAATGTGCTGTCCCCTCAAAATAACTCCACACAGCCATTAATGTCTTAACCTCTGGCAACAAAAGTGAGTACACCCCTATGTTAAATTCCCATAGAGGCAGGCACATTTTTATTTTTAAAGGCCAGTTATTTCATTAGAGTCATTATACTATGTATCCTGTGTGGAATATTAATTAATGACACAAGTGACCACCTACCAATCTTTGTGACTCATGACTGTAATTTCATTGGGAAAAAGGAGTGCATTGAGACTATATTCAGGAGATTAAGGACTGAAGAAACTATTTCTGCATTTAGAAAGGAGTTAATAAAGTATAATTGGAAGGACGTAAAGAAGGAAGCTGACAATGCATGCATATGAACTATTCTTAGACATATTTACAACTTTATATAATAAACTGTCCAATAAAACAATACTGTAATGAATGGAAATATTCAGAAACACACTGGATGTCCAAAGGAATTCAAAATGCCTGTAAAAAAAGAATACCCTTTATAGGAATTTCATAAAATATAGAACGAAAGAATCTGAGTTAAAATATTAGAAATATAAAAACAAATTAACTACCATAATGAAGGATTATTATAATACATTACTAGAAAATAACAAAGATAATGTTAAAGGAACATGGAATACAATAAACACCATTATTACAAAAGGACTTAATAAATGTAATTATCCGGAAAACTTCAATGAGAATGACAAGACGTGGTCAAATATGAATGAAGTGGTTGACAGATTCAACAATTACTTTGTTAATGTGGGTCCTAATCTGGCCAAAGACATAAATTACACAGGGACGAATTACTGGACCATGTGGATAATAACCCATATTCATTGCTTTTGGGAACTGTAGAAGGCAGGGAAATTATAGAGATTGTAAATAAATGTAATAATAAAACTTCCAAAGATTGTGATGACATTGATAAGTCTCTAGTAAAAAAAAGTAATAGACGGGATAGTTGACCCACTATCATATATATATATATATATATATATATATATATATATATATATATATATATAATCTATCATTTAAAACAGGAGCATTTCCTGATAAGATGACAGTAGCTAAAGTCATCCCATTGTATAAATCTGGTGACTCACATATTTTCAATAACTATAGACCAATATCTCTGCTTTCTCAATTCTGAAAAATACTTGAATAACCATTTGTCAAAAGGCTAGATAATTTCATTGATAAAAACAATTTACCAATGGACAGTCAGTATGGATTCAGATCCGGTAGATCAACGTCTATGGCACTTATTGAGTTAGTTGAAAGATTAACAAATTGTATTGAAAATAAAAAAAACTCTGCAGTGGGGATTTTCATAGATCTGAAAAAAGCTTTTCATACTGTTGATCACAAAATCCTGTTAAAAAAATTGGAAAGGTATGGCATAATAGGTGTGGCCTCTAACTGGAAAAAACTATATTGAAAACAGGAGTCAGTTTGTTCAAATGGTTAATCACCGGTCAGTGAGTCTTAATATTTCCTGTGGCGTTCCACAGGGGTCAGTTTTAGGCCCAAAACTGTTTATCCTTTACTTAAATGACATTTGTAAATTATGATATGTACTAAAATTTACTATTTTTGCAGACAACAAATATTTTTGGTTGTGGGGATAACTTGCAACAGACGCTGGAAATGGTCACTAATGAAATGAAAAAATTAAAACTGGTTTGATTCAAATAAGTTACCTTTAAACTAGAACAAAACAAAATTCATGATATTCAGAAATCACACTATAAATACAGTTGTTAAAATAGTATTTGATAATGAAACAATTGAAAGTGTCTATGAAAATAAATTTCTGGGTGTTGTTCTTGACCATACATGATCACTCGGCTGGAAGCCACACATTAAATATCTGTGCATGAAGATGGCCAGGAGTATTGGTATATTGAGCAAAACTAGATACATTTTGAACAAAAATACATACTCTGTACTGCACACTTATTGTACCATATATGTTATACTGTGTGGAAGTTTGGGGAAATACCTACAAAAGCAACTTACGAAATTGCTAAAAAAAATTGCAAAAAAGAGCAATTAGGATAATAAATCACATTGGGTATTATGAGCACACCAATCATCTGTTTTTAAATTCACATTTGATGAAATTTATGGACATTGTTACAAATACGTTCAATCTTTGTTCAAAACTGCACAATTGATGTTTAAAGTTAAAGAAAATAATTTGCCATGTAACATACGTGCAGTGTTTAATGAAAGAGACGGAGGATATCATATTAAGAGGTCATTGTATGTTCAAGCAACCTCTTGTGCGAACTACTGTTAAAAGCATATGTGCGTTTCAGTTTGTGGGGTGACCTTAGGAATGGACTGAACAATGACATCAAACAGAGCCATAATATCATTCAGTTCAAAAATAGATTAAATACATCATTACTTGACCAATACAGAAAAGAATAAACTGAGACATAGGATTGTAATTTAAAGGTATTGTTGTATATTATTGTATTGTTGTAAGTTATTGTAAGACCGAAAGATTGTATGCTGTATTTGCATATCTATTTACTTTGTAATAATATGATTTTGTGAAATAAGGGGCAGGACCAAATAAGCTCTTTGCTTCCGCCTGCTCCTTCTCAAACCAATCCCTTTTATATTTTGTTTTAGTTTTGTTTTTTGTTGTTAGTTTTTGATTGTTTGTGTTTTATTTAGTTTTTACATTTTTTTTTGTCTTGCAACATTGTTGATTGTTCGAGATAAATAAATAAATGAAATAAAAATAAAAACATTTAAAAAAATGAAATGACCGGGATGTATGCTGGGATCAGGAGTAGTTGGATGTGATCTGACTGGCCCAGGTGAGGGAGAGGCGCAGTTCTGTATGCTTTCTTGATGTTAAGAGTATACATGGTCTAATGTATTCTTCCCTCTAGTAGCACAATCTACATGCTGGAAAAAGCTGGGAAGTACAGACTTTAAGGACGCCTTGTTAAAGTCCCCTGCTACAATATGTATCCCCTCCGAGTGATCACGCTGCAGTTTGTTGACTATGATTAGCAGGTGAGCAAAACTTGTGCTAACGTTAGCATCGGGGGCTATGTAGACGACAGTAACAGTCACTACATTGTGCTCTCCTGGTAAATAAAATGGTCTGCATATTACCGACAGGGCTTCCAGTGAGCAGTGCTGGGCAAAGATCCTGCTGTTGGTACACCATTCATTACGCACAAAAATGCACAGTCCTCCTCCTCTGGTCTTGCTGGAGTTCATGTCTCGATCCTGCCGGTAGCTAGCTTGGCCTGTTAGCTGCACGCCGGCGTCGGATGAGGGGCTTCAGCCAGGTTTCAGTGTTAATCATCACGTAGCAGTTCCGTGTGTCGTTGTTTGTTGCTATGCTGAGTTCCAGCTCATCCATTTTGTTTGAGATGGATCTGGCGTTGGTGAGTAGGAGGCTTGGTTGGGCCCGACCGGCATCCTCGCATCTGCTTTCTCTCAACAAAAACAATCCACGGAGCGCACGGTCTGGCTGTGTCCTCCGGGATGTTATGAGCCGCCTGGAACGCTCTCGTAATGGCTGTGTTGTATCATAGTCCTATATTGATTAGTTCAGTGTGACCATGATACGATCTTGTGAATAAATGTTGATTAAAACAGCTGTTATTGGGTTAAAAATACCAATAATAAAACTGTCACAGATTTCGAGTTAACAGGGGGGGGGTTCCTTTCGTCTATATCCGACGGTGAGGGATTAAGATGAACGTCTATCTGACGGACCCCCTCGTCGAAAAATAACGCAACGGGTACCCCCCTGACGTTGAAACTTAATGCCAGGCGTCCTTGACCATGCGTCAGACGTTTGACGAGTAGGGAGTGAGACTGTGTTTTCCAAAACCATTTTAGCCTGTGCTGAAAGCAACACTGGTACACTAGCGCTGTTGCCTTGGAAATTACAACATCCGGTCTCAGAATATTTTCAATTCTGTTTTCTAGTGATTTTATTTTTGTAATATGAACTACAAAATGAAAACCAAAGCATATTTTTTATTTCTCTCATCCCCATTTGACCATGAAGAGAAAAAATTTCAATTTCATATTTTAAAACGAAAATCAAACAACCACTCATTTTTTGTTTTTTAATACCAGTTTATGAAAGGAAAATCAAATGCCCAAAAGATACACTGACCTACCCTGACCATTAAAACCTGTCATAACACACTCATACCAGTGACCTTATTGAGTGTCTTTTCTCATAAATGTTAAGCACATACAACCCATGCGCCCCAACATGTGCAGTACATGAATTCCATCAGTAGAGGGAGGTGCTCACATTCTTCGAGTTAAACTATTTTCATTAAATCCGTTCATGTGCACAGAACTATACTAACTGTATAAGTATGAATCTGTGATTGAGCTCCAAGCATACCTATGAATTGGCACACATTCACCATTGATCTGTTGACAGGCTAATCCAACCTGAGGGCAAATCAGATCAATCCTGTGTTACAGATATGAATTCCATCTATAAGTGCATTACATGTGTATCCTGGTTTTGAGCCTTAAAACTGGTCTTATTCAAGATATGATTACATGGAACATGATACACCTGATTATTCATACTCCTGTAAACATGATTCAGTATCCATGTTCTTTCAGAGTTCTGTAGGTAGCATATCCCAACACCAGGTTTCCCAAAACCGGAATAAGGGCTGATCCATGTTCCTGAAACTAGGATATGATGTATATATGTGCAAAACATAATCAGGATACTCCAAAAACCTGATTATAACCAGGATACTAGCATGTAAATGCACTCTATGATGTGTGTTGCATTTCCACCTGTCTGCTGAGTGGGCTGAAAGGGGATCAGTCATTCCATAAACACCAGTGACTCCTACATACACTACTACAGCATACACCTAAAACCAACTTTCTCTCTTTATCCGACATATTTGTTTTTATATAAATAATGAATAACCTGATAGGTGTAATGGAAAGTAGTGATACATCCAGATACTTATCACTAAACTGTAGTTCCCCTTAAAGTGCTCATATTATGCTAATTTTCAGGTTTATAATTGTATTTATATGTTGTACCAGTTGTTTACATGGTTTAATTTTCAAAAAACACCATATTTTTGTTGTACTGCACATTGCTGCAGCTCCTCTTTTCACCCTGTGTGTTGAGCTCTCTGTTTTAGCTACAGAGTGACCCTACAGTCACATTAGCTACAAGAGACAGCGACAAAGCGACAGGGGAGTGGGAGTGGCAGTTTGCCAGCGACAAGCGACAAGCTTGCCACTGCCACGAGCAAGGCGGGGCCGAAATAGACAAGAAGTCTATTTTATGCAAATGCTGAGCGATGCGACAAAGCAACTGCCAATCAGAGTGAGGCAGCGTGAGGGCAACGTGACGTATGTACGTTGGTAGCTCGAGTCGAAGAAAATCATTCAAGATGGCGGAAACGCTTCAGGACATCGTATTTCTGTATATGTCTGATATGTTTGGCATTTTATCTCATATATTTTGTTACTTCTATCGAGAAATAAATGCTTTTAAATCAAAAAACATCATTCTTGTGACTTAACAATAACTCTGAAGTGACTTTTAAGACGTGCTTGAAGGTAGCACCGGAGAATTTCTGTTTACTGTTGCCAAGCAACCAGGAGTAGGCTAGGCATGCCCAGCGGCCCGAGTGTGTGTCGCTCTCTTTTGTAGCTAATGTGACTGTAGGGTGAGTCATCACACTTCTGTTCCATCTTTGTTGGGAGTCGCACATGCGCAGTACCTAGGGACTACTAGCTAGTCAGTTGCAGAATATGAGGGAGTGCCATGATCAGGGGTGCCGCCAGGAATTTTGCCCCCTCTGCACAGCTGTTGTCACCACATCTCTAGGACCTAACTGTCCCATCAAAAGCTTCACATAACTCTAATTAAAGGCTTGCAACTGTCTGTACTGTCAATATTTACTGCTGGTGATTTGTACATGCTTGCAAGTCTAGTATGCAGTTCACTATTTGATGCAAGATTAAAAGCAACCATGCACAAGCATGCTCAAGTAAGCTACTCACTGTTTCCAACTGTTCAGCATCCAGTTCAGAGAGTAGGTTGTTGTTTTTTTATTTTATCATTCATAATGATCATTATGTGAGAAAATAATTATTAATGTGAATTTCTGTCATTAAAGATTTCATTTTCTTTTTTGTAATGGTAAAAAGAGCAAGAGAGAGAGAAATCCCCACAGACTCCCTGCAATGATGCTAAATGGCATGTCATTGAACACAATGTTGCTCACCTTCTTCAATGGGACAGGGAGGGGCACAGTTAGGGGGAGACTGGGGTTCTACTGTTGTTACGTCTGCTAAAAGGAGCAGGGACAATGATTTAATATGAATATCTTGCTAAATGTTTCCCTGCACTGATTAAATGGTGATTAAATGTAGGCTAACACTAGTCTGTAGCTAGATAGCTAGCTTATTTCACTAGGGACATTAAGCCAACAGGTTAATACCACTCACAGACTATAGGCTACCCACCTTTCTTGGTGAAAAACTGGGTTACAGTTTGACACCCTTTCCTTTGTCTTTCCTCTCTCTCTTTTCTCTTTCCTTTTTTGAAAACCAGATTTTGATTTAACGTTACTTGGCAACATTGTGGTCACTGTAGTTCTGGCGCATCTACTGACTGCAACTAAACACCTCAATGAGTGCTCTAAGGCAGGACCAAACCATTTAATGCAGAGACAGGGGGGTGGTCGGTCAATATGGATGTTTACTTTTTGGTCAATGGGGATATTTAACTTTTACTGCCAAAAACAAGTAAAAACAAAGAGATCATTAATTGTATTATTATATTTGAAATATATACTGAATGATGATGGTTTAATAATTTTATATTAGTTTTGACCTATTTTTTGGGGCCCCTGTCAGTCATGGAATTGTCCATTCCGTTGGAATTGTCCTAACTTTCCCCCCTATACGGCGCCCCTGGCCATGATAGCAGCTAGGGGAGCATTATAACGTGTATTACAAAGTGACGCAAGTTCGTCACGGAAGTAAATACTGGACTACAGTGGAGCTGTTTGGAGTAGTTTGTGAACAGTGTTTTCTCTGGAAGATGGTAAGTCCCTTTGGGGTGGACTTTGGGCTTTTTCACTTTGTAAACCTATAACATACACAAAAATATATATAACATACGGAGCCCCCCTGGTGTCAGCTGATAAAAAAAACTAAACCGTGCGCACGGATTAATAATCCGTGCTCTCGGTTTTATAAACTGTGCGCACGTATTCATAATCCGTGCCCTCGGTTTTATAAACCGTGCGCACGGATTCATAATCCGTGCCCTCGGTTTTATAAATGTAAGCAAAATTAGAAATATATTCACAGATTCGAACTTCTGGGATAATTCTCTATAGCGAAATGTTATTAAAACACAAACTATGCATCTTTCCTAACGTAGTAAGGCTAACAACGAGCTACAAACTAATTTTCATCAAAACGAGCCGTCCTCCGACCTGGAGAAATAACATTATTGGTCTCTATGAGCAGCCGGAGGTGAGACGGCAGTCAGTCAGACCGGACGTGTTTAGGGACCATCTACAAACTACAACACCGACACAAAAAAATCTATTAATTTAATGTTTAAATAAGGTAGTGTCTCTAAACTTATTTTTTAAAAGTAAGTGCTGTAGTACAACTACAATGAGACAAGTTATAATTGAGATCCGGTCTGACTGACTGCCAACTCACCTCCGGCTGCTCATAGAGACCAATAATGTTATTTCTCCAGGTCGGAGGATGGCTCGTTTTGATGAAAATTAGTTTGTAGCTCGTTGTTAGCCTTACTACGTTAGGAAAGATGCGTAGTTTGTGTTTTAATAACATTTCGCTATAGAGAATTATCCCAGAAGTTCGAATCTGTGAATATATTTCTAATTTTGCTTACATTTATAAAACCGAGGGCAAGGATTATGAATCCGTGCGCACAGTTTATAAAACCATGCGCATGGATTATGAATCCGTGCGCACAGTTTAGTTTTTTTTTTTTATCAGCTGACACCAGGGGGGCGCCGTAATAACACAATAAAGGAAAGGGGAAAAGCCAAAAAGCATAATATGAGCACTTTAACATTACGGAACATTTTGGCTTATTTTTTATACAACCCGCATCATTAGTGTTGTTTCCAGCTGCCGCAAGCAGTTGTTTTCGGTTTAAAAAAGAGCTCTAAAAAGCCCACTGATCTAACAGCTCAACATCAAACAGCAGACAGACAAAGTTAGCGACTAGCTATAGAATATAATGGAGCATTTAGCAGCTAAGGGGCTGGATATATTTAAAACAGCATTGACCATCTGGCAGGACATGAGTGGAAATGGAAATTTTTTATATTTGTTTACTGCCATGATTGATTTTCTTCTGTCTTAGGATTGCAAATATCCAGGGATAGGAGAGGGCATGAGCGGGAAACCCTCTGCTGCAACCTGGCCATGGTTTGTCCTCATGGATTAGGTGTTGGGACAGAGGCCCTCAATTAACAGACCAGGGATAGGTGCAGCAATGGGTGACCAGGAGGAAGCGGAGGATCAGGAATAGCCAGAAAGCCAGCCATGTTCAGGAAAGAAAAAGAGAAAGAGAGCGAAAGAAGATGAGCTAATCAGATTGATGGGGGACATTCAATTTCAGAAGGAGGCTGAGGAGAAAAGATAAAGGGAGAGTACAGAGAGGATGGAGAGATTGTTTTCATTACTAGAAAAATTTATTGATAAATAAAAGAATAAATACGTTGAATTAAAATTGATTGTTACATGTTTTTTCTATTTAATTAGGGCCCGAGCGCCGACAGCGGCAAAGGCCCTATTGGAACTGAAGGAATTATTATTATTAGGGCCCGAGCGCCGAAGGCCGTATTGGAACTGAAGGAATTATTATTATTAAAGCTGCAAGCAGCGATTGATGGGCCCTCGCGCCTCTGAGCGTGTCCGGGTTACTGGTGGATGCTGCTCCTTGCGACCGTGCATTTGCACGGCACTCAGACACTGCAAATTATCACCAATGAAGAAGGAACTCTCTGCTGAGTTCAACAATACCTCACACAAGACTCTACGTCATACAGTTCATTAGTTGTGAAAAGGGGCGTCGCTAAATTATAGGGGGCGGGTCAAACCATCAAAAAGGAACTCTCTTCTGAGTTCAATGATACCTCACACAAGACTCTACCTTAGATGGGTCAGCATTCATGAAAGGGGCGTGGCTTAAACGTAGGGGAAGGCCAAACCATCACCAATGAAGAAGGAAGTCTCTGCTGAGTTCAATGTCATCTCACACAAGACTCTACCTTAAACGGTTCAAATGTTATGAAAGGAGGTGTGGCCTGAGTAAGTGGGCGTGGTTAAAGTATAGGGGGTGGCTCAGTATCACATGTCGACCACACATAAGTTTCATGTAAATCGGATGATGTTTGTCATATAAAGCGCATTTCCTGTTGCCAGTGGGGGACGCTATGACCAAAAGTAAATATTGGCCTGTAGATGTCCTCAGTCCTAGACCCTTGTCAATCGTGAGAAATTTTAAGCAGATACGACAACGTACACTCAAGTTACAACAATTTCTTTGTTCATCGCTAAACACTAAAAATGGCCGCCACTGGATGAAATCTTTAGGAGGAGTTCATTAAAGTATAGCACCTTGACTTTTAGGCCTACTTCCTGTTGCCACTAGGGGGCGCTATGACTTTAAGTAAATATCGGCCTTTATTTGTTCTCATGGTTGGACTCTTATGAATCCTGAAAAGTTTCGAGCCAATTGGACAATGTACACTCAAGTTACACCCACTTCCTGTTTTGATGGCGAAACGCACAAAATGGCCGCCCCACCACAGCCACGCCCTATGACGAAATTTTTTTCTTTTAAACAACTTTTCATCTTTAACGTCTTAAGATTGTACAGACCAACTTTGAAGTTGATCGGATGAAATCTCTAGGAGGAGTTCGTTAAAGTACGACATGTGGAAATGCCACGCCCCTTTCATAAATGGTGATCCGTTTAACGTAGAGTCTTATGTGAGGTATCATTGATCTCAGCAGAGACTTTCTTTTTAATTTGTAAAGGTTTGCCCTGACCCCTATGCTTTGGCCACGCCCCCTGTCACAGCTAATGAACTGTATGACGTAGAGTCTTGTGTGAGGTATCATTGAACTCTGCAGGGAGTTCCCTTTTCATTGGTGACGATTTGCCGTGTCTGAGTGCCGCGCAAATGCACGGTCGCAAGGAGCAGTGAACGCCGGTAACTCCGACGCGCACAGAGGAGCGAGGGCCCGTCCATCGCTGCTTGCAGCTTTAATTATTATTATTTTTATTTAATATATTTATTATATGTTCTTTTTATTGGTAAAGGTTTGCCCTGACCCCTATGCTTAGGCCACGCCCCCTTTCACAGCTAATGAATTGTATGACGTAGAGTCTTGTGTGAGGTATCATTGAACTCAGCAGAGACTTCCTTCTTCAGTGATGATGGTTTGGCCTGCCCCCTATGTTTAAGCCACACCCCCTTTCATAAATGCTGACCCATTTAAGGTAGAGTCTTGTGTGAGGTATCATTGAACTCAGAAGAGAGTTAGTTTTTAATTGGTGACGGTTTGACCCGCCCCCTATAATTTAGCCACGCCCCTTTTCACAGCTAATGAACTGTATGACGTAGAGTCTTGTGTGAGGTATCGTTGAACTCGACAGGGAGTTCCCTTTTCATTGGTGACGATTTGCGGTGTCGCGCAAATGCACGGTCGCAAGGAGCGGCGTCCGCCAGTAACCCCGACGCGCGCAGAGGCGCGAGGGCCCGTCCATCGCAGCTTGCAGCTTTAATTAGCATATGTATCATGTCAAGACGCACAGAAAACGCCATTGGAGCCATACCCTAAACCCAACAGGAAGTCCGCCATTTACACATGTCGTACTTTATCAAACTCCTCCTAACGATTTCATCCGATCAACTTCAAATTTGGTGTGTGCCATCTTAAGACGTTAATGTTGAAAAGTTATTAAAAGAAAAACTTTTCGTTATAGGGCATGGCCGTGGCGGGGCAGCTATTTTGTGCGTTTCGCCATCGAAACAGGAAGTGGGTGTAACTCAAGTGTATATTGTCCAGTGGCCTCGAAACTTTTCATGGTTCATAAGACTCTAACTCTGAGGACATTTACTGGACAAAACTGACTCAAAGTCATAGCGCCCCCTAGTGGCAACAGAAAGTAGGCCTTGAAGTCAAGGTGCTGTACTTTAACAAACTCCTCCTAGAGATTTCATCCAATGGACTTCAAATTTGGTACCATTTCAACACCTTAAAAAATAAAAGTTATTAAAAGAAAAACTTTTCGTCAAACGGTGTGGGCGTGGCATGGCGGCCATTTTGAGTGTTTAGCAATGAACAAGAAAGTGGCTGTAACTATAGTGTACATTGTCATATCTGCTTGAAATTTCACAGAATCAACAAGGGTCCAGGCCTGAGGACATATACAGGCCTTTTTGAGGGGCTTAACATATTCAAAAACTCACCAAATTTGGCGGTCGCATCAAGTTTGGTGAAAATTTACATATTTTAAGGGTTTTGGGAATAGGCGCGCAAAAATGGCTCGCTAGCGCCCCCTACAAAGTTAAAAAATTGAGCCCCTGCAGTTCGATACTGAGCCGCCCCTATACTTTAACCACTCCCACTTACTTAGGCCACGCCCCCTTTCATAACATTTGAACCGTTTAAGGTAGAGTCTTGTGTGAGGTGTCATTGAACTCAGCAGAGAGTTCCTTTTTAATTGATGATGGTTTGGCCTTCCCCCTATGCTTAAGCCATGCCCTCTTTCATAACATTTTAATCGTTTAAGGTAGACCATTGTGTGAGGTATCATTGAACTCAGCAGAGAGTTCGTTTGTCATTGGTCCTGGTTAAGCCATGCCCCCTTTAATAACTAATGACTTGTTTCTTGTACACTATTGTGTGAGGTATCATTGAACTCAACAAGAGTTCCGTTTTCATTGGTCATGGTTTGGCCCACCCAGCATGATTTTGTCAAGCCCCCTTTCACAGCTAATGAACTGTACAACGTAGGGTCTTGTGTGAGATATCATTGAACTCAGCAGGGAGTTCCCTTTTCATTGGTGAAGATTTGTGGTGTCTGAGTTCTGCGCAAATGCACAGTCGCAAGGAGCCGCGTCCGCCAGTAATCCCGACGTGCACAGAGGCGCGAGGGCCCGTCCAACGCTGCTTGCAGCTTTAATTCTATTTGTTTTTACAAAATGGTCTCAGTTTCACGTGTTTCATCTGCTGTCTGCGTCACTGTTTAACATTTCACCCATTTCTATGCGTATGCCTCGGTCAGAGTGTCTGTGGAGGACCGCACATTTTCCCATCAAGTTTGCTTTTTATAAATCCCAATCCTTGCGAAGAGAGTATCTCCTTTGTGCGAACGCCACGTTTACAAATGAGGCCCCTGATATCGCAACTTGCTCAGTATACTGCATCAACATTTTAGTTAAGACGACTCTAAAAATGGTGGTGAGTTGGGTCAGAGGGTGGGGGAAGACTCTGGACAGACCTGGTAAGCCCAAACGGGTAGTGCGGGTAAATTGGGAACGTCTGGAGGAGGCCCCTGTCCGACAGACTTTCAACTCACACCTCCGGCGGAGCTTTTCGTGCATCCCTGTGGAGGCTGGGGGCATTGAACCTGAGTGGACAATGTTCAAAGTTTCCATTGCTGAAGCTGCGGCGAAGAGCTGTGGTCTTAGGGTCTTGGGTGCCTCAAGGGGCGGTAACCCACGAACACCGTGGTGGACACCGGTGGTCAGGGAAGCCGTCCGACTGAAGGAGTCTTTCCGGGATATGTTATCCCGGAGGGCTCCGGAGGCAGTTGCAAGGTACCGAAGGGCCCGAAGGGCTGCAGCCTCTGCCGTGAAAGAGGCAAAGCAGCGGGTGTGGGAGAAGTTCGGAGAAGACATGGAGAAGGACTTTCGGTCGGCACCAAGGTGCTTCTGGAAAACCGTTCGCCACCTCAGGAGGGGGAAGCGGGGAACCATCCAAGCTGTGTACAGTAAGGATCAGACGCTGTTGACCTCAACTGAGGAGGTAATAGGGCGGTGGAAGGAGCACTTTGAGGAACTCCTAAATCCGACTAATACGCCCTCTATGGTAGAGGCAGAGCTGGAGGATGATGGGGGATTGTCGTCAATTTCCCTGGTGGAAGTTGCTGAGGTGGTTAAACAACTCCACAGTGGCAAAGCTCCAGGGATTGATGAGATCCGTCCGGAAATGCTTAAAGCTCTGGGTGTGGAGGGGTTGTCTTGGTTGACACGCCTCTTCAACATTGCGTGGAAGTCTGGGACGGTGCCTAAGGAGTGGCAGACCGGGGTGGTGGTTCCCCTTTTCAAAAAGGGGGACCAGAGGGTGTGTGCCAATTACAGGGGTATCACACTTCTCAGCCTCCCCGGTAAAGTCTACTCCAAGGTGCTGGAAAGGAGGGTTCGGTCGATAGTCGAACCTCAGGTTGAAGAGGAACAATGCGGATTCCGTCCTGGTCGTGGAACAACGGACCAGCTCTTTACTCTCGCAAGGATCCTGGAGGGAGCCTGGGAGTATGCCCAACTGGTCTACATGTGCTTTGTGGATCTGGAGAAGGCGTATGACCGGGTACCCCAGGAGATACTGTGGGAGGTGCTGGGGGAGTATGGGGTGAGGGGGTCCCTTCTCAGGGCCATCCAATCTCTGTACGACCAAAGCGAGAGCTGTGTCCGGGTTCTCGGCAGTAAATCGGACTCGTTTCAAGTGAAAGTTGGCCTCCGCCAGGGCTGCGCTTTGTCACCAATTCTGTTCGTAGTATTTATGGACAGGATATCGAGGCGTAGTCGGGGTGGAGGGGGGTTGCAGTTCGGTGGGCTGGGGATCTCATCGCTGCTTTTTGCAGATGATGTGGTCCTGATGACATCATCGGCCTGTGACCTTCAGCACTCACTGGATCGGTTCGCAGCCGAGTGTGAAGCGGCTGGGATGAGGATCAGCACCTCTAAATCGGAGGCCATGGTTCTCAGCAGGAAACCGATGGAGTGCCTTCTCCAGGTAGGGAATGAGTCCTTACCCCAAGTGAAGGAGTTCAAGTACCTTGGGGTCTTGTTCGCGAGTGAGGGGACAATGGAGCGGGAGATTGGCCGGAGAATCGGCGCAGCGGGTGCGGTATTGCATTCAATTTATCGCACCGTTGTGACGAAAAGAGAACTGAGCCAGAAGGCAAAGCTCTCAATCTACCGGTCAGTTTTCCTTCCTACCCTCACCTATGGTCATGAAGGCTGGGTCATGACCGAAAGAACAAGATCCAGGGTACAAGCGGCCAAAATGGGTTTCCTCAGGAGGGTGGCTGGCGTCTCCCTTAGAGATAGGGTGAGAAGCTCAGTCATCCGTGAGGAGCTCAGAGTAGAGCCGCTGCTCCTTTGCATTGAAAGGAGCCAGTTGAGGTGGTTCGGGCATCTGGTAAGGATGCCCCCCTGGGCGCCTCCCTAGGGAGGAGTTCCAGGCACGTCCAGCTGGGAGGAGGCCTCGGGGAAGACCCAGGACTAGGTGGAGGGATTATATCTCTAACCTCGCCTGGGAACGCCTCGGGATCCCCCAGTCGGAGCTGGTTAATGTGGCTCGGGAAAGGGAAGTTTGGGGTCCCCTGCTGGAGCTGCTACCCCCGCGACCCGATACCGGATAAGCGGACGAAGATGGATGGATGGATGGACTCTAAAAATGTAGAATCAACTGAGAGGCCATTTTGGATGGCAGACGTTATCACCGCATGCTCCAATAGTTATGAACCATGCTTTCTTACCCTTTCTCGCAGATGGAGTTTTTCCATGTGGTCTAGTTTTGGCATAAAATAATTTAAAGGCCTTAGTGGTCTCTTTCCCGAAATTCAGCCTTGGTGCAGAATTACAGCCACTACAAGCCAGTCCCACAATGAGCTTCCCTTAGAATGTGCCATTTCTGTGTCTGTAGCTATTGAGGAGGATAGAGGGGAGGCAAGGTGGAGGGGTGGGGGTGTGGCCTTGACCAACTGCCACTTTGCTCGTTTGCAAGCCATGATGTCTCTCTCTCATGGGTGGGCCAAATTCTCTAGCCAGGCAAAGCAGAGAAAGGGGAGGTAACCTTCCAGATCGGCCCATCTGAGCTTTCATTTTCTCAAAGGCAGAGCAGGATACCCAGAGCTCGGTTTACACCTATCACCATTTCTGGCCACTGGGGGACCATAGGTAGGCTGGAGGAATGCATAATTATGATAAAAAAAACTCATAAAGTGAAATTTTCACGACATGGGACCTTTAATGAGTTATACATTTTCAACAACATTTTGTATCCTTTCCAAGCCTACAGGTTCGTAGCTTTGTACAGAATACAAGCTCTAAATTTCTCTCTCAGCCTGTAGAGCTTCCATGGACACTTTTCTACTACAGCTCCCATCGTCAAAAGGTATCATCTCATGTGGATATAAGAGAATTTCCTCTTTCCAGTGTTCCTCGTTGTCAGCTGTCAAGGCAGCATGGGAACAGGACTTAGGTGAAGAAATCTCAGATGACTTATTGGATGAAATTCTTTCCAGAGTTCACTCTGCTTCTGTGTTCCCAACATGGTCTAATTCAATGTAAAATTCTCCACCACATTCCACTCGACCAAAGTCAGACTCTCTCAAATTAAACCGGATGTTAACCCTGTCTGCGACAGGTGTCGACAAGCTCCTGCTTGACTTATTTATATGTTTTGGTCCTGCCCGTCTATTCACAAATATTGATCCAATATCTTTTAAACATTATCTGCTACTCTTAGCTGCTGTTTGCTCCAGCAATATTAACAGCTCTTTTTGGGGTTCTACCATCCACATCCTGCCTAAGTATTGCCACCCCTTTTTTGACCACAGCTAAGCTGCAGTTCCATAGTGTGCCTCAATGAAGCTGACTGTCACCCTTTGTATCCCTCTTTTTCAGGGTTCGAATTACGTGGGAGCCAGTGGGAGCTGAGCTCCCATGAAAGCAGTAAAATCATACACCTGTGGGGGTCTCTAAAAATCATCAGCACCATTATTTAAATCACAAATAAAGCACTTTTCCCAAACACATGGAGCTCTGAAGCAGACCTGTGCATTGCTTAGTGACCACTCTCGCTATAAAAATAGAGATGAGCAGCGTGCCTTCTGTCCGTAGTCTGTGCAGCTTCAGATTTATAATGGACACGCTCTGTTGTCGACATGCTGCGGCAGATGTGTCACGTTTGTGCTCCATGTAATTCTGCCGTAGTTTTTGTTTTCCACCTCCGATGTAGAGCAGCGTACAGCCACTTCCATAAACTCAGTCTCAGTCTCAAACGGGGCTCTGAGTCTGTCAGGAGGTCTGAGATCTACCATATGAGCAGAGCAATCACGTAATGCACAGCAGACTATGGTGCAGGTGGATTATTTTCTGAAATGTAGTGACTTTATTCTTGTAATAGCCTATTATTTTTCTCAAAATATCACGACTCCTCCAAATCACAGAGAGCACAGATGGGATATATTTTGAATGTGCACAAAGTTTTGAACATGAGCAGTAATCTTGCTCAAACACATCTGCAATATTACAGTCCAGGGCTTTATTAATCAATTAAAATTAATTAATGTATCATTGAGGTGAATAATTGTCATATGTACATTTAAGGAGGTTACTTCCTCAACAAAAGACGCAAAAGTGGAGGGAGGAGTAAATGTAAAAGTAGATCCAAAGGAGAATAAATAGCAATAGAGAATGCCTGAGAGCCTTATTGTAATATATTCCATTATGATTTTATACTTGGATTGTAATCTATGTTTCCCTTTACATAAAGATATTTCCAGCATACATTGATTCAGAAAAAGGTAAATAGGTGCATACAAATTCACCAGAATGCAGGAAATGAAATGTTTAATGCTCGAAATTTGCTGCACATAGACTACTTTTTTTTCTTTTTCTTTTTTTAAAGAGACCCCCACAAAGATCTTTTTCCTTGTTTATATATGCCCTTAAAAGCAACTTTACCATTCAGATGATGTGTGTTTCTTTTAGCCTGTTGTTTTGGGAGGGGGAGGTCTGTGTTTGTATTTTATGTATGAGTACAGACTTTATGTATAAGTGCCTTTTGTGCAACCACTGTCATGCTGTTAACCCAAAGCCTTAATCCAAGGTGCTGGTATATATAAAGAACATGAATCGTTAAGGGACTGTTCATTATTTATTTCAGAGGCCACCAGAGGAGTTTTGGGATCTTTAGTCAAAATAGACCCAACCCTCCCTTCACCAGACATGGAAAAAAGGGTTGACCATCCCCAACTTTTTATTTGTACCTTCTGTACTGGCTTGCACTTGGCAAAGACATATAAATAGCCATTGTTTTTTAACAGCCATTACATATGTGACTAAACCTCTGCATTCTCATCTTATGCATCACACTCCTCTGTTATGGTGTGGTGGCCATTTCAGTAGATTTAACTCACTAACATTGTTGTGGAAACACAATAAGCATGGAAACTATATGCACACTTCCTGCATTACTGCATTACTTCAAATACTAAGTTACTCATCTAGTAAACTAGTATTCACATGAAATAAAACAATAAAACATTGAGAACATTCCGCAAAGCACACTGGTACACATTCAACACTGGTTGCTATGGACTCGTCACTAGGCTTCCTCAGTCATTGTATATTTTAGCATATAGGTAAAGCTGCCAAAGCTGAACATTATCCAAAACTCCATTTCTCAGACGAGAAAATTTGGGAGCTTGCATGCTACCACTCCTTCCTTCTCAAATGCCTTGAAAAGGCTGTCGTTTATATATATATAATATCACCGGACCAAAAGGATATTTGAGTCGGGTATGGCTGCAGTCTGGAGACCTCCAGTCTCATGCCCTCCCGGCTTAGTGCAGTCCACAAGCTTTGACTTTTCAAAAAAAAGCTTGCGTCTGATCCATTATGTTTTCATATGGTGTTTTGGATGTTTTTGAACTAAACAGTATGGCAATCATGCTAATGAGTAAAATCATTTTTTTTTTATCAGATGTCTTAGTTACAACACGATGGAGCTAGCAAAGCAAGCGGGATTTATTCAGTTTGGGAAATCCCACGGTCTCTAAAGCTACAGTTAAAATTGTCTGGCTAAATAGGGAGGGACCCATCTGCTAGCGATAGGGGCCGAGAATGAGAGAGCTACATGGAGCTACATGGATAAATATGCACCAAACAAGCCACTTTGAAATGTTGCTGTTCTCATGAATACAAAAGTTGGATGACCCTCCCCTCAGACTAAAAAAAATTGGATGACCCTCCCCTCAAAAAAGAATAAAAAGACATGACCCTCCCCTATTTTCCTCCGGTGGTCCATACCATAAATACCGAACGGTCCCTAAACACGAATTTAAAAGTTAATTGTAGTTAATGTGGAGGGAAAGCTAAGGAAATATGGTCTGACCTTCACAAATATGACTGTCTCACTTCTGTTTTCCTTTGCATCCTGCTTAAGAAATGGTAATCACAGTAGAGCAACAGTGATTTGGACCAGTGCCACAGCAGGGATGAATATGTCTGATGAGTCCTCCTACCAAGCGGAGGCGCTGCTGGGTAAAGTCACCAGGGCTTACTCCTACTTTCACCTGAACTACACCCTGCCCCTTCCAATGCAACCAGGCAAGACCAGCACTTTCAAATCTGCATCATGCGAGCAGGTCGACATTGCTGTAGCACCCCTAAAAATAATCTCAGCACCCCTGAAAAATAAAGTCCTTATCATTGTGATTTTGTGAAATTGTTTAGTGCTCAAACCTTATTACTTTTGCAAACCTGATTTTAGCAATGGAATAGGATAAATGATGACTTAGGTTTAGCTCAGTTGTAGGCTAAAGTCGACAGCCTATCTGCGATTCCCTGAACGAGGGCGCCTCAGCCTACTGTTCAGTCTGCGCAGATAACTTTGGGGAACTCGGTCGTCAGAGTATGGCTACTTTCAACCACTGAAAAGGTATGGCTAATGGAAAATTAAATCTAATTGAATGAACACGTTAAGTAGGCTACAGATGTAGTATTTGTGGAACCAAGCTGTGATTCCCTGATCACAATGATGGCAATTATATCTGAATTAGCCTAGCTTATTCACCACGGAGTCCAATTTTGTTGTGCAACGTTAGACAAAATTGCTAACTGTAGGCAAATGTAGCTTAGGAGTAGCCTACAACACTTTTTTTAAAGTGTGCTATTAATAGCCTGCCGTAACGGCTTGAGCACCACTAAAAAATAGCCTAGCGCCGCTGCAGTTATCTCCCTGCCGGACACTTTCTTTCATTTTTAACTGTCAATGCCAATGAAAAATAAATAATTCGACCTGACAGATCATCAGACTCATTTATATCAGAACTGAAACAATGGAACAACAAACCCTGACTCACAGTCTGTTTCCCCATAGATGGATATACGTTTCTTTTTTTTAAAGAAAACAGCCAGGTTCAGGTGAGAAAGTATAAGATAAGCCTTTAACATTATCCCACTGCACTGAACAGCAACCTCATATTCACATATGTTATAAATACGGTGAATTTATAACCTTTGGTAGCCTACATGATGCATTCACTATTGATTAGTTGATTACATTGGCCTTCTGGTTGACAGCACAAAGGAGTGAGGAGAATAGAGAAGGAGAAGGGCAGAGAGAGCAAGATGAACAAGGTGAGAAAAAATAGGATTACTGTGTTTTGTTTTCTCTTTTATTTGAAGATTATTTTCTAGTTGATTACAAAATGTTTTGTATGTGATTGTCAGTGATATGACGGAGGGAGGGGGATAGAGGGAGAGAGGAGGATGGAGAGAGAGTGCAAGATGGAGAGAGAGAGTGGACAAAGAGAGGGACCTGGAAGAACCAGGTGAGAAAGTGGACATATATTGTACGGGCAAAAACACTTAAAATATTCCATTCACATTATATTTAAAAAATAAATATCCTGTCTAAATAATATGTTAAGGCTTATTTTACCAGTTCAAGGTATGTGCAGGGGCGTAGCTCAAAAGGCTGGGCCCTGTAGAAAGGCATTTTCTATGGGCCCCTCCCTGCATCCACAGCTATTCATTCTAGCATCTTTTTGGGCCCTCCTCACGTGAGGGCCCTGGGTACTCAGTCCCCTTTTTCCCCCCAGTCCGACACCCTTGGTATGTGCTGCAATAATCATGCTTTGTAGTTGTCATCTTTTTGCAAGCAGATGCCTTAAATCTGTTGATAGTTTGTCATAATTGCATGTCTCAATCTGTCTATTTCTTTCCCCAAAACTCACCAGAAGTCATGATTTAAGGGTTTAAAAAAACCTTAAAAAATATTACGGGGGCATTGTCCCCCAAGGTCAGATCCTAGAATCGCCCCTGGGCTGCAGTGTTTGTGGCGACTACCCCTACACCTCTTTATTCAAGCTCATATTAAACTCAGTAAAAGGTAGTCATTCCACTGTTCCTACAATCATAATCACAACTCTGGTTTTGTCGAAAAACAAATCCTTAATTCACAGAGTAGGATGTGAAAATTTGCCAACTCTTTATGGTGTTCAAACCCTACTACTTCTTGTCTAAAGTTTGTCTGAAAAAACAGAATTTTTTGAACGAACACAGCCATCAAGTTTACAGTGGCCGTGGTTTGGAAAAATCCTTGACACCACCGTGACTGTCACTATCTGCAATCAGTTAGGCTTCGCCCACAGAACATGTCATTGTTGTGACAAAACGTTTTGTGCTCTACTGCACATTATGTTCTGCTAGATAAAATTAACTGTTCACTCTTCACTAATAATCTGCTATTCTACTGTAACTTTTACCGTAATACCATTTTTGGCATGAGAGTGACACATTGATTCAATTTATAGATAGTTTAATTTACTGATGAGGTAAAACACTCCAGTATTTCTCGGGAAGAAAAAAAATAAATTGATAACATTTTGCATAATTGTATTTTTTCCACAGCCATAGTTCACTCTATACACCCTACTTTTCTGCTCATCTTTACTCTTCCATTCTTCTCTGTTCCACTGTATTTTATTCTTCTCATGTCTTTCTGATCCTGGGTATCATTTCCCTGATGGAGAACATCCTGGTCATCACAGCCATAGTCAAGAACAAGAACCTCCACTCACCTATGTATTTCTTCGTCTGCAGGTGAATGGTTCAACTGTTGAACATACACCATAAAATATGCAAGGGTTAATGCCTGACAAGGTGTCCACTGCACAGAGATATTTATAGTCCGCTCAGCTCATTGAACTCTTGACTCAGATAGCTACGAACCAGACAGCTTATGTTATGCAAGCAAAACTTACGTCAAGTCAATAACAATGTGTATAGTTGGCAATCAGTAAATATAATTTTACAGTATGTTTACCAACAAGACAAACTAGCTATCCAGCCATGTCATTATCCCCAAATTAATATGACGTTCACAAACAACTAAAGTAGTGATCTGAACAGTGAATGGGATGAGTAAGTGTAACTTACTTCTTACAGCTTACAGTATGTGTTAACGCCATCCTGTGGTGTTTACAGGACGTGGCGCTGAAAGGCTACACTTAACAGATCCACATTTTCTTTTAATGTAATGCATTCATTCAGAATGGTAAACAGTTAGTTTCACCATAACTCCTTAGTAAGTGTCCTATATCACTTTTTTTTACTTAGAATTGAGTATTCACCCAGACCATGGTATCAAATGTAATAATATAATAGACTTAAAACATCTTAATAGAGGGACATTTCCATGCTAGATGTACCAGTGCTGCAGGATTAGCAAAGTAGTAGTTTATTAAACTACTAAACTTAAACTCAGTCAATTAATCAATAAAGCCCTCATACCTCAGGCTTAGGACCTTCTCAACCCTACTTGGAACCTCTAAAATGTATTAAAAAGCCTCTAACCAGAGGCGCTTCACAGCACCCCTATACTCACCCGATCAGCGAGTTTGGCTCTCCACCTGGGACATTCCCTTTACGATGGAGCCTCGTAAGATTGCTACTAGATTCATTGGCCCATTCCCCATCTCCAAAGTCATAAACCCACGCCCTTTATGGATTCCTCCCACCTTACACGTCTCCGGCATTTAACCGGTCAAGGATAGTACTCGCATAGGCGCACAAAAATCCACCATTTTGATTTTAATGTTCGAAATTTGTGCGATTTTGGTCATTTCCACATGTTGTACTTTAACGAACTCCTCCTAGAGATTTCATTCGATGGACTTCAAATTTGGTCTGTGCCATCTTAAGACGTTAAAGATGAAAAGTTGTTAAAAGAAAAACTTTTCATCATAGGGCGTGGCCGTGGCAGGGTGGCCATTTTGTGCGTTTTGCCGCCGAAACAGGAAGTGGGTGTAACTCGAGTGTACATTGTCCGATTGGCTCGAAACTTTTCAGGATTAATAAGAGTCCAACCATGAGGACAAATACAGGCCGATATTTACTTAAAGTGATAGCGCCCCCTAGTGGCAACAGGAAGTAGGCCTAAAAGTGAAGGTGCTATACTTTAACAAACTCCTCCTAGAGATTTCATCCGATGGACTTCAAATTTGGTCTGTATCTTGTCAACACCTTAAAGATGAAAAGTTCTTAAAAGAAAAACTTTTTGTCAGACAGTGTGGCTGTGGCGTGGTGGCCATTTTGAGTGTTTAGCGATGAACAAATAAATAACTTGAGTGTACGTTGTCGTATCTGCCCGAAAATTCTCACGATTGACAAGGGTCCAGGCCTGAGGACATATACAGGGCCAAAATGTACTTTTGGTCATAGCGTCCCCCGCTGGCAACAGGAAATGCGCCTTATATGACAAACATCATCCGATTTACATGAAACTTATAATGTGTGATAATGAGCCGCCCCCTATACTTTAACCACGCCCACTTACTCAGGCCACGCCCCCTTTCATAACATTTGAACCGTTTAAGGTAGAGTCTTGTGTGAGGTATCAAAGAACTCAGCAGAGACTTCCTTTTTTATTGGTCATGGTATGACCCGCCCCCTATGCTTTAGCCACGCCCCCTTTTATAACCAATGACCCGTTTGATGTAGACCTTTGTGTGAGGTATCATTGAACTCCGCAGACAGTTCCTTTTTAATTGTTGATGGTTTGATCTGCCCCCTATGCTTTAGCCACGCCCCCTCTTTTAACTAATGACCCGTTTGATGTAGACCCTTGTGTGAGATATCAGTGAACTCAGCAGAGACTTCCTTATTCATTGGTGATGGTTTGGCCCCCTATGTTTAAGCCACGCCCCTGTTCATAAATGCTGACCCATCTAAGGTAGAGTCTTGTGTGAGGTATCATTGAACTCAGCAGAGATTTCCTTTCTAATTGGTGATGGTTTGACCCGCCCCCTATGCTTTAGCCACGCCCCTTTTCACAGCTAATTAAATGTAAGACGTAGAGTCTGGTTTGAGGTATCGTTGAACTCGGCAGGGAGTTCCCTTTACATTGGTGATGATTTGCAGTGTCTGATATCTATGGTAATATCTACACATTTGTTAATATTTTTCGGTGACTTCGCATTCAGAACATTATTTGTAATTACTGTTATTTCTTTATTTTCACATTATAGGAAATGTGATGTAGATATGGATTGGGAGCCAGCTACATCTGCACCAGTGAGCAACATGGAGTGGAGCAGCAGGACAGTTCATGAGGTGATGAGCCTCTTCTTCCACAGAACAGGAGACCAAGTGGTAGAGGACGAGGTAGAGGAAAAGGGAGAGGCGTGGAGCAGCAGGACAGTTCATCAGGTGAGGAGCCTCATCTTCCAACTCCCCAGAACAGCAGGAGACAAAGAGGTAGAGGACGAGATAAAGGAAAAGGGAGAGGCTGCAGTCAAGCCAGATCAACCAGCCAATCTGAAGAGAGGTGGAATGATGTCGACGTTCCAGACATCACACCACCACAGCCCACCTTCAGACCCAGAAATGTCCCAGGACCCCAGCTCATACGTACTGCTATGTACACAGCCCTGCAGTTGTTTCAACTCTTTTTTACCAATTCTGTTTTGAAGACAATATTTCAAAACACCAACAACTGTGGCTCAACACACCATTCAACACCCTCTATCCCGTGGATTGATCTGACATTGCAGGACATGTTTGCATTCATGTCTTTAATTGTTTACATGGGTGTAGTCAAATGCTTTTCTTTCACTGATTACTGGCGTGGGGGTCATCTTTATTGCTTCCCAAGACAGGTAATGACTGGTAAAAAGTTCCTTAGGATCTCCCAATCCCTTCACCTCAGCAGCTCTGTGGGGGATGCTGCTAATGATAAAAGGAGAGGCACAGGAGCCTATGACCGTCTGGGTAAGATAAAGCCGCTCTACGAGGAGTTTCTTCCTGCAGAAGAAACTATCACCCTGGCCAGGAAATCGCCATTGATGAGCGAATGGTTGCCTCAAAAGCCTGCACTGGTCTGAAACAATATATGAAAAACAAGCCTGTTTGCTGGGGTTATAAACTCTTTGTTCTGGCAGACTCCAGGAACGGTTATACATGGGACTTTTTTGTTTATGAGGGAAAGTGCCAGGGAAACAGTGGTAAGGGTCTCAGTTATGAGGCAGTGATGGAGCTAATTAATGTACAGTTGCTGGGCATAGGCTATAAGGTCTTTGTGGACAATTTTTATACAAGTCCAATCCTGTTTTGTGACCTCCTTCTGAAGAGGATCTGGGCATGCGGAACCATCCGCACAAACAGAATCGGATTCCCAAGGTCAAAGGTCAACATTCTGGTCTCAAAATCTCCCCGTGGCAGCATACGCTGGATCAGGAATGACTCCCTGCTCTTTGTGCAGTGGCGAGACACAAGGGATGTTTTTCTGTGCACAACCCTCCACACAGCCCACGCAGAGGACACAGTGCAGAGGAGGGTCAAAGCTGCAGATGGGCAGTGGCAGTTGAAGGACGTCTCAGTTCCACCAGTGGTGAAGGACTACAACCGGTACGTACTATATATTAAACTGCATTTTCATGTATGCTCTTGGAAATGTTATATTTGTGTGCTGTATACATTCATGTTTTTGTATTTTGTCTGTTCATCTACTGTAGGTGCATGGGTGGAGTGGACCACTCAGATGCCCTCATAGGGTATTACAAAGTACTGCACAAGACCCAATGGTGGTACAAGACTCTGTTTTACCACTTCATGGACAACACAATTGTGAACGCCTTCCTCCTCCAGAAGGACCTTGCAATTGGCAAAGGAGAGGTACCTCTGCATCAGAAGGCGTTCAGAGAGATGCTCGCACTGGAGCTGGCAGAGGCGGGGTCTTCCTCCACAGCCACACACGGACCACCTCCTGCTCCACGTGGAGCACATCACAGGCCAGTGCATATCAGTGGGCACAGCACTGCTGGTCGGCTGAAGTGCAGGCAGTGTCATGTAAAGACACCAGTGAAGTGCTCCACCTGTGATATTCCTTTCAGCTTTGTCGCTGGCCGTGACTGTTATAATGACTGGCATGTTGCCAGTAACATGTAATTGTAAATACTAGTACAGTGCCTGTTGAAAATGTGCCTGCAGCACATATCTGCATTCATCAACCACCAGACCGTGTGTGTGTGTGTGTGTGTGTGTGTGTGTGTGTGTGTGTGTGTGTGTGCAGAGAGAAAGAGATGGAGAGACAAATTTAACACATCAGCAGAGGTGCTCATCTTCCATACAGGTTTATTTAGTGGCTTGACGGTTAACGGTGAAGTATGGATTTGATTCGCTGGGTTCCTGCAATTTATAGATATATGTGTATGTAAAAAGTTATATAGTAATACCTGCAATACTTTTTCAGCATAGCACTTGTTTTACTTTGTTGACCATTTTTACCAATGGTTCCTTTATGGGTCTTCAAATGTCCTTTGTGCTTTGTCACTTGCGATTTTTACAATATCTGGCATGTTGCCAATAACCTGTAAATATGTGGATTTAGATGTGTAAATAGTTATATAGTAATGCTTTTTTTGCACTACTTTTTCACCATAGCACTTATTTGACATTTATTACCCTTTTTTACCAAAGGGTCCTTTTTGGGTCTTCAAACGTTCTTTGTGCTTTGTCGCATGTACAGATAACCTGTACATACATAATTGTAAATATGTGTATTTAGATATGTTAAGTAAATATTGTGTTACCTTTTATACACTACTTTTCCACATTTCCACTTGTTTTGACTTTTTTTTTACACGCAAAGTTACAAAACTGCAATTTATTGTGTTGACGCTTCTGTTACTCTGTGTCAGAAATACTGATAGTGATTCTGGATATGAGATAGGATACCTCTTAATGTAACTTTTCAATAGAGCCCTGAATGATGACTGTAATGTCAACTGTTCATGGGTAGCAGTCTTTTTAGTCTAGGTATGTGACCATCGTTACCAAGGGTCCTTTTTTGGGTCACAAAAATGTCCGTTTTCGTAAACGCCTAGACATATACCCATACAAAAACTGGTGTAAAATATTCATTTTATGAGATATTGATATGAAATTTCAACTGGGACTATGTAAGACTTCGTGCTATAGCCCCATTGTGTTTTCACATTTTTGCTAATAGGTCCCAGCAATAGTCATCTACAGGCATATTTCTATAAAAAAGAATTCAGGTGGACATAAAAAAATTATTTTCCAGTATATTCAAACTTCTATTACTCAAAGCCAATAGCACTGACAGTCATTCAAACTGTTGGAAAAGAAGCCTCAGAGTGTTACCTTTCAAAAGAAACCATAGACATGCATGTAGAACAAATGGTTCAAGAACAGCTTCCAATTTACTATGGGTATGCCTTGGATAGGCGTTTTTGGCTAATTTTACAGGAGTGTTAAGGGGTTAAACCGAAGACAAGACTTTGGCGTTTATTGGGCTGAATGGGCATTCTGATATCTAGCACGGTTTCTACCAAACCACAGTTTATATATAGTCCAGTTTTCAGACCATTTCAGATTTTCCAATGTGTGTGTATGGGGCCAGAATCTTCATAGTTAGAGTGGAGGACAGAGTGGGGAGCTGTAGTACGATTTTCTGAATTTTCTCCAAACAAATTGCTCTCTCCCTTACAGTTTTCATTCTTCATACATCATTGTTGGTCAAAATGTAGGAAATTTTGTGCCGGTCTTAGACATGTAACTATGGAATCCATCGGACGTAAACTTTTTGCTCTGTTCATACCAACTGCCGATAGAAACAATGAAAAAATAAATTATTTACGAAATTTCCCATAGACTTGAATGGGAAATCTTCTGGAAATCGCTTAACATTGCTCAAAACAACCCCTCTTTGGGGCCATGCTGTATCGCCATACTTTAATGTAGAAAAAAAATTAAAAGTTAAAACCGAAGACAAGACTTTGGCCTTTATTGGGCTAAATGGGCATTCGGAAATCAAGCCCGGTTTCTACGAAATCACAGTTTACGTATCATACTCGTTTCAGACCGTTTCAGATTTTCCAGTGTGTGTGTATGGGGACGGAATCTTCATAGTTAGAGTGGAGGACAGAGTGGGGAGCTGTGGTACGATTATCTGAATTTTCTCCAAACTGCTCTCTCCCCTACAGTTTTCACTCTTCATACATCACTGTTGGTCAAAATGTAGGAGATTTTGTGGCGGTCGAAGACATGTAACTAATGAATCCACCGGACCTAAACTTTTGGCTCTCCTTATACCAACTGCCGATAGAAACAATGAAAAAACATGGAGCTGCAGTAATATTCTCTGAATTTTTTTCCAAACAAATTGCTCTGTCACCTACAATTGTCACTCTTCATACATCATTGTTGTCTCAAAATGTAGGAAATTTTGTGCCGGTTGCAGACATGTAACTATGGAATCCATCGGACGTAAACCTTTGGCTCTGTTCATACCAACTGCCGATACAAACACTGAAAAAATAAATTATTTTGCTGGTTCCCTATACATTTGCTTGGCATCTGTGATCTTCACCAATCAGAGACGTTGCTGTTACGCTTAGGATTGTGGGTAGTGTAGTACTTTAACACATACACACACACACACAGACACACACACGCGCACGCACACACACACACGCAAATGCACACACACACACACATTTTCACACACACACACACACACACACATACACACATTCTCACACACACACACACACACACACACGCACACACACACACAAACACACAGACATACACACATACACACACTCATATTTTCCATTGTGTGTGTATTAGGCGGTGGGCCGGACCCCAAAATTAGGAAGTTAACACTTAGCTCACTGCTGTGTACATTTTTTTTTTGCTGAGGTCATATAAAAAATTGTATAAGTACCACATACATTGTTTCCAACTTTGTTGTCTGCGCATTGGACGCAAAATGTCCTTACAAACTCTTACTTTTTTAAACCGGCAAATAAGCAGGATTACTAATAATAACATTAGAAAATCTCCTGTTTCCTTGACAACCAAAGTAAATAATGACCAAAGATTCTACAGCTGAGCGGACAAATTTGCTCTTGTACAGCAGATTACGATTAGATTAATAGATGGGCTAGTACAATTTTCACTGGTGAGATGTAGCGTTTTATCTTTAGGTTTTCTAACATTATTATTAGTAATCGTGTTTATTTGATGGTTTAATCAACACAATGTAACAACACACAAAAAAGTATCAAACGGCTCGTACTACTGAGGTAAAAATAAGGTGTTGTATCCACTTAGCTTCAGTCGTAAAAAGCCCTGTAACCCTCTTTTCCCAGACTAGTTGGGCAAAGTTTGTGCAATGTACACATTTATGGGTGAACCTGCAAACCACAGAGAGTATAGTAGCTGAAAAAGCCGTATCAGAATTTAACCTAAACTCCGAAGACGTCCATGATGATGAGCCGGCTAATGTAGGATTTCACAGAGAATGCTACACGCTCTACACCAACAAAGAACACATTGGAAGAGCACGCAAGAAGAGAGAAAAGGCAGCTAACAACAGTGAAGGTTTGTATCAAATGTATAATAACAACAATGTCCAGACAGTAGTGTGAAAGTAGTTGTCCAGCTGTAAACAGGATTAAATCTGAGCAAGCGGTGGCTGTTCTCTGTAATATATACCCCTGGCTGCACCAGAAATGCCTCCTATTCCCAAAACGTCACCCAGCCAATCAGAATTAAGTTTTTTACCCCAATTTGGCTTATGGTCTGGCTAACCCTGAACTCTGGGCATGAGTTTGATTCTGAGGGATTGTTTTTGAGCACAAACTATTTACTGAATTATTTAGCTGGTGATCCAATTAATTACAATGGTGACACCAGTCCTACTGAAAAGGTTGTACTACTTCCATTCCTCTATCTAAACATAACCAGTTCTGGAGTGATATGTGTATCACTAGAGAGGCAGAGAGGCTCTTCATATAGATCACAACACTGAGACTGTGTATTGGTGCATTATGCATCATGTCAAATAGAGCAAGTAGTGCTTTATTGTCTCAGAAACATACATTACAGCACACTGCAATGGAGAAGTGTAGGGGAGCAGTTATTCATTAACATTGCAGACAGCATGTACACTGTATTAATATTAGTATATCAATGCAAGTGAATTACATTACTAGACATAATATAAATAAACAAGGGGACAAATAGCAAAAGGCAGTGCAATATGTGTGTAGGAAATTCAAGAAAAAAAAAAATCAAAGAAAACTGTAGCAGCATGTGGGAGGAAGTGGAAAAGTTTTTGGGCTTTCTTGGCCAGGTTCTGTTGGTGGTGTCGATAGATCAAGATGGGTCATCTGTGGTTGTTGAGATATGATGTCCTGTCCGTGTCTGTGTGTTAGATAAACAAATGCATTACATTCAGATAAATAAACACAGAAAGCGCACATTACCAAAAAATGTTAAATCACATTTTTCATCTTGACATTTGTATTAAAATACTAGCCATCTTAAACGAGCTTGACAAGACTACTGCACTTAAGACCACAAATGATTTTGTTAAATAGCTTAAAAACAGCCATCTTTAACTAAAATATTTTCCACCATATTCCATCTTATACATGTTCTGTTATGTAGGTGAAGCCCAACCACTGACAGATGTAGCTGAACCACTGCCGGTCAATGATGAGAGTGTCTCCAAGGTCCGGATTCTGCGCTCTGCATTGGATGATGGCCCCGAACAACCAAGGAGAGCATCTCATCTACTCCCAGCTGGAGGCCTAATATGCAAGAAGAATCAATATGTTATTGACAGTCATAGAAAAAGGAAAAAAGAAAAGCTTTCAAAATGTGAGACACTGACAGCAGGTAAGCTGCTTTTTGCAGCAGAGGACAAGATGGATGAGAGGCTTCTCATCCATCTTGTCCATCCATATCTGTGGGAGAGACCTTGTTGCCTCAGAGGCCATGTATCATCAAAGCTGTTACAAACGCTACACATCTTATATTTTTAAAAAACACATTCAAGGTTCTGAAGACAACTCATACCAGGCAGGCTATGACCATTTCTGTAAGTCAGTGGTAGAAGAGAGGCTATTGAAGAAGCGCGAAGTTCTCAGGCTGTCCCGGCTAAATGAGCTTTTCAAGGCAATAGTTAAGGAAAGAGAGGGCACAGACATTTCAGCATACACAGTCTGTCATTTAAAGGCTTCAAAAGTCACATCCTTGCCTAAAGTTTTTGAAGTCATCAAAAAATTATTTAGTATTTGTTGAAGACTTGTGTGCTGAGGAGGTTATCCCTGATGTAGCAACACAGCAGTCATCATCAGACCAAAGTGATGACGACAATGAGGATGACACTGAGCCAAGCCGGGTTGTGGAGGGGCAGACTTATGAGAGACTTCTGTATCATGCAGCCATGTCTCTCAAGGAGATCATACAGGACAAATGCAAATGTACAGCTAAACTGCCATGGCCACCAACAGCCCAAGACCTCAACATTGATAATGCCTTGAGAATGATACACCCGAGTTGTACAACGTTATTGCTTGGATAACAGGTGCAACTTCAGTGTTGGTGTGGATGAGAAGCAGAAGATTGGGTCAATGTGCCAGGACATCATTAATCTTGCCATGAGAGGAAGGTGGCTCATGCCAAAGCACACTGCGCTAGCCATGGCAGTTGGGCATATGACTGGCTCAGCACAGGTAATTGGGATTTTGAATGGCCTTGGGCACTGTAGCTCACACTCCCAAGTGCTTGAGCATGACACTGCTCTCGCCAAGCTGCAGCTTGAAAGAGGTGGTACATACATCCCACCAAGCATTGTACCTGAAATCTCTGCAACCCTTGTTTGGGACAACAATGACTTTGGTGAGGAAACGTTGTCGGGAAAGGGCAAAACGCATAACACCAACGGCATCATAATTCAGAGGCCCACCTTCAGTGATGTACCTACCTCTGAATTTGTATCGCTGCTGAAAAGCAGGAAAAGCTCCCTTCAACCTCCTCCTATCCAAATTGACATCTTTACAAGAGGAAAAAGGGCTGGTCAAGAATGTTTTAGGTCTAGAATTGAAGTTGGGTGTGAGATCTACATTCCTGTGCAAGAAAAAGGCAAGGACAATTGACAGTGCTTACTTCCTCATGAAGACTCAAGAAGTCCAAAGAAGTGTTCTTCCTGGATGGACTGGCTACAATACACTGCTGCAGAGAGGTGCAATTCCACAACAATCTAACATTGGTTACCTGCCTGTCATTGATGCCAGTCCAACAGACTTAAACACGGTGCACACAATCCTTACACGTTCAATAGCTATAGCAGACAAACTAAAGCTGAACGAAATTGTGTTAGTAATGGATCAGGCCATATACTCGAAAGCCCAAGAGATTCGTTGGACAAACAAAACATTTCAGGAACGACTTGTCCTTCGAATGGGGGAATTTCACACAGCCATGGCGTACCTGGCCTGTATTGGGAAGCGATTTGGAGACGCAGGATTTCAGGATGTCATGATAGAAGCTGAAGTTGTTGCTGCAGCATCTGTGGAGGGAGTCATATCTGGACATCAATACAATCGAAGCATGCGTGCACACAAGTTAATGTGTGAAGCCCTACAGAGACTTTGCTGGCAGGCATACTTGGACATTCTGCGAGAAGATGGACGTGAAGCTGCTGTCAAGACTGCTGTTGATCTGCAGACAGCTTTCCCTGGTGAAGAATTTGATGATCTGGTAATGTCTGAGAACTTTCAATAGGTAATGAAAGGGTATGAATATTTCATTAAAGACAACACCACCAACAATACATTCCACTTTTGGTGCACATACATTACAGTGGTTGAAGATCTTCTCCTCTAAAAGGTGGACTGACTGGGTTTTCACTTAACAACAATGCAGTTCATAGATGGACACTCACACAGCATGAACGTGCAGCTATCAGTGTGGAGTGCAAAGACATGGCCCCACAACAAAACAACGAGCTGAACTTGATGACAGGCGCAGAGAACGTGATGAGAGGGATGTAAAGAACATCATATCCACCATTCAGAACATGATAAATCCATTTGATCCTTCCATTGATCGAGAGGTCCTTTACCATATAACATCTGGACATGTTGCATCAGAGTCGATTTTCAATGATCTGAATGAAGAAAAAGAGAGAGGAGAGAGAGCCTTATTAGAATTCTGTGAAAAAAGGCTACTAAATAATGAGGTAGGCATTTATCAGCCCATAAAGAAAATGAAGCTCAAGACCTTCAAAGACACAGCAACTACAACAGTGACAAAAGCAAAAGGTAGAGAGATATCCCTAAAAGCAGACTGTGATCTTTTTGCCAGATTAATTGTAGTTGGGACCTCAAGAAAAATTGACATGAGTGAGATGCTTGTACATAGTTTAGGGCCCTTACCTGCCGCACTAGCTCATTTTGATGGCTCTCTGATGAAAACGGACAAAGCAAAGCTGTTGCATTTCCTGGAAGCTGTTGTAAACCCACCAGCAACAGTGGACAACATTCCCGAGGGCTTCACGTGGGTGTGGGATGCTATGGCACTTGTACAAGTGATGAAACCCAAACCAACTTTTGGGATGTTTGCTGACGGTGCTCTCAGGCTGATTGTCAGTGTGGCCAAAGCTAGCAAGTCCAAAGTAATCAATTTTGTACCAGACACCTACAAAGTCATGAGCATCAAGAATGCAGAACGAGACAGACGTGCAGTGAAGGGTTGTCAAATTACCAAAATATATTCTGAAGACCAAAGGACACCAAAGCAATGGGCAAAGTTCTTGGCATGTGGGGAAAATAACTGTGATCGTTGCACATGGAGGAGAGTGCCATGCTCTAAAAAAAAAAAACAGATACAACTGATTTGAAAGCCTTGCCAATGCCAGAGCTGTTTACAACACAGGAAGAAGCGGACACCTGACTACTGCTACACTATGCTCATGCTACTGATTACAGCAGGCATATTATTATCAGAAGTCCTGACACTGATGTGTTTGTACTGGCCCTCGCTTTCTACAAAGACATCGTAGCTCACCTGGGAGCTTTCCCAGACAGGGAAAGGAGGAAATTCTCGCACAGTCGAAGTCCAGACGATCCATGACCAGCTGGGAGCAATAGTCTGCGATGCACTGATTGGTCTTCACTGTTTCACTGGTTGTGACAGTCAGCTCCCTGTATGGCATAGGAAAGGTGAAGGCAATGAAGGCACTCCTATCCAATCAAGAGCACGGCAACACATTCCAGAGAATAGGCAGAACTTTCACTGTGACCCCAGACCTCTATGAGGCAGTGGAGGCCTTCACATGCGAGCTATATGACGTAAAAGATGTCAAAAGTTTCAAAAATGTCAACCAGGCAAGGTGGCACATGTTTAAGTCTGGGAAATGTCTCGAAAGGAGCCTTCCTCCTAATCAAGACTCCCTTCAGCAGCACATTCAGCACGCCAACTACCAGGCTGCAATACACAGGTACATGACCAAGAAACAAAAAAATAAATGGTTTACGGCTAATATGTCACTCTAAAGACAACAAACAAAATCAGAAACATAATTATGATACAGTAGGTTAATAGGCCAAAGTAATCTTTTCATTTTTTTCCATTTTACAGGAGAAGTCTGTAAAAACTACCTGACATACCCCCACCGGTACAGCATGGATGGAGAATGGAGGGAGAATACCTGGCAGTGCACTGGATGACACTGCCCCCAGCACCACAGAGTGTCTTAAAGCTGGTGCACTGCAAATGCAAAACCCTTAAATGTGTGGGAGGGAACTGCACTTGCAAAAATGTATGAACTGTGACAATCTACCATAATTGGCTTAACCATTGTGTTGTCTTCGGGTCAAATTTGACCCGTTTTTCAAAATGTCTATATCAGAAATGGGTTACTTTTTAACTACCTAATTTGGATGATTCCATACACCGTGCTTCGCAAGTACAACAACAGATAGGATCTCTACTTTCGTTGACTTTTGGGTGTTTTATTAAAAAAAATAGCATTTGAAAAAAAAAAAATTTTAAAACCAGACTGAACATTGACATTTATCCTTCTGTAATTATCCTTCCTTTAATATGAGTCTAAATAATTCATAATTTCTGCTTTTTTAACTCAAGAATTAGGTATAATTTCCTATAAATGAGGTGTACTGACCATGAATTCCAAAAATTAGTGTAAAACTGGTAATAAGTTGGTGTTAGTGGTGTTTATAAATGGTAGTGAAAAGAGCCATTTCACGTAAAAAGAGCCAAAAACATTGAAAAAAAGAGACAAAAGTGTCAATAAGAGACGAAAACGTGAGAAAAGTTGTTGATTTTTAGGACAAGCACATGGTTGAATGGAAGACAACGTAAGGGTTAAATAACTCCATGACTACCATCAATAAAGCTTTGCTTTTGGTTGCAATCTTTTTAGCTGATAATTAGTCTAGCTTACTTGTAGCCTAGGTAGCTTGCTGTAACCAACCTGCACATACCTGTTAACACTCCCGTTTCCCCAGTCATTCTCCCTTATTTAGATTTGTTTCCAGCTGTCTTCCCGTTTAAATATTTTCACGTAATTATCCAGTATTAATACTCTTTGCTTAGTTCATTGTCATGTGCATGCACCGAATGATTATGTATGTTGGATTAGCCTAAGCAACGTAATGTTAGCTAGCTAGCTTTACTGCTCTACTACCAACATTCTTTCATGGCTACTGTTCTCATCAACTACAACCCATATATTCACGGCGAAGTATAGCTTGCAGTCTTAAATACAACTTATATGAAAAGCATTAATATATAGAGGTGTATAATCATTGTAAAACAAAGCTTACCTTGAAGTTGTCTTGCCGAGATACAGCGGTCTCTCCAGGTTGTGTGTAGACTCATGGCTTCAGAATGACGCCGTTTCAACGAATAACGTGATTGGCCAAATGAATTCAACAAGGTAACAACACAAGCTTTGATTGGATCTCACTCCGGCCAACGGTTGTGATCAGACAGCGAAATTAAATCTATTTTTAAACTTTAATGTGCAACAATTGGCGTTGGAAACAATCGGTTATCTTTTTGTGAATTATTCATACAGCCAAATTTAAAAAATGAGCCAGACAGCTGCTGGGTAACTATCAAATCAAAAACTAAACTCGATAGACGGACTTGGCCCACTGCCTATATGGGGCTGGAATGTTGAAGACCAGAAGGGGGGACAGAGGGTGGAGCTGTGGATACTGTCTCCCCCTCCCTCACTGTGGAAATCACCATAGCAACAACTTCTTACACACACACCTCCTAGGCTCCTATCATAAAGACTCTATACTGTAGGCCGTGTTGTCCTCTCTTTACAGGACATGTCAAACAGCAGAGTAAAGGTAGCTCAGATCAGCTGTTACTAATGATATTAACTGTACCTTATTAATACTTAGCTAGTGTTATTCGGATGTGCACCAAGGAGTAGGCACACTTTCAAAATTTCTTACGGAATTTTCTAGTTGGTGTGAATGCTGAAGGCATTCACATCTATATTCTTCTACACTAATATTTATTTATTTATTTATTTATAGAGCCATATTTTGCACCTTAACTCCTTCCACATTTTTCAACATAGAAACTACATTCAAACATCAAAACTTTTGGCTTGATTCAGAATGGTGTGCTACTATTTTTAATATTCTTAACATTTATAATTTCCGAGATTTTCAACGTTTAGCGGACATTTTTTCTCCATTAAAGCGGATGGACAGAATGTTCAAAGTTGACACATTTTCATACATTTTCAACTGCTAGCTACTCATCCATACATTCGCCAAGAAACTCCATTCAAACTTTAAAACGTTCCCCATCTTTCATACATTCAGCGTTGGTCAACTTTCAAATCCCATTAGTACTTTTTAAAATAATCAGTCTTCTTTGAGGCTTAGAACTAATGTCTTTCTGCCATTTTTACATTGGTGTGTATGGGACGGAATGTTCGGCCTCAGAGGGCAGGGCCCAACTGACATAGTGGAAAGAGGCAGAAGCTACATTTTCTTTACCTTGCGATACCATCCACAGTTTTAACTCTTCATACATTACTTTTACAACAAAATGTAGGAAATCTTGTGCCCTTTCTAACAATGTGCTCAGGGAGGCAATGTGAATTTCACACGAGGCACAGTGAGCTTCCAAGTGAAGCCATGTCCACCAACTGCCACACTACCTCCTGTACTAAATCCTACCAGAAATACCAGAAGGAGAAGAGAAACCGGCCCTTTTCAGACAGCTGCTGTCCTCACGTGTCTTACACAACACACACCATTCTTGGACAGGATGATCATCAGGGTGTTATGTCTCTCACAGTATTAAACATTGAGAGATAGGAGTTAGGGTTTTTGAGATAAGAGCAGGACTATCAAAGGTGCGTCAGAGCTTCGTTCCTGTGAGAAGGCCTCTCTGAGACAAGAGTCGTCATAGAAACCTTTAACTGCAGTTGGTCATGTGACCTGATCCCTGACATGTTGACCAATGCTGTGAAGTTACTGTTCCTAGTCTCTGTGAGAACACTTGCTGGTGTTGAGGTCTGAGGTCAGTTATCAGAGTCAGTCAGTTGGTCAGTTAGTCCATCATCACATCATGCTAGCTTACAAAAACACCTCTTCTCCTTTATCCTCCCCTCTTCTTTCTCTTCCTCTCCTTTCTTCTCCTCTTCCTCTCTTCCTGTGTTTTTGTCTGTTGGTGGGTGTAACTCTTCCTCTGTTCCTCTCCTACTCGTCTCCTCATTCCTCTCCTATACTAATGGTAAATTATTCCGTAGGATTAAGGTTAATCTTTCACTGAATGAGTTTTATACAACTTTTAATTTCCATTCACATTTTTTGAAGAACTCTCTGAAACAGGAGTCGTCAGGGCAACCTGTAACTGCAGTTGGTTATGTGATATCTGATCCCTGACATGTTGACCTGTTGCTGTGAAGTGACTGTGTGACTTTTTGTGTGTGTGTGAGTGAGTGAGTGAGTGTGGGTGTTTGTGTGTGTGTGTGAGAGAGTGAGTGTGTGTCAGTGTTAATTTTGACAGCAAATTCTGATTTAGTCTTAGTCTTTTGAATAACACACCATTTAGTTTTAGTCTTATTTTAGTCATCTGAAATCTTTTAGCCTTAGTCTAGTTTTAGTCGACTAAATATCATAAGAGTTTTAGTCTTAGTCTAGTTTTAGTAGACCAAATATTAGCAGATTTTAATCGACTAAATCTACAGTGGACTTAGTTGACTAAATGTTTCTCAAGAATTTCCAGTCATTGGAAGTATCCATCAGTCTGTTATGGAATGGTATTAAGGTTTGAATATGCAATACAGACACAGATTTAACGGTTCGTCCTAGACCTAGCTCTGACATTTCTGTTGTTCATGAGACATGTCATTGCCCTCGGACCGGGTGCACTGCAAAACGTTAGCGTGTTGCTAACGAGCGAAGTCAACTGAAATCAGCCAAAGCTGTGTAACTAAGACTGTGCAACTAAACACAACTAAGTATGGTGTAAACAACCTTACTGTTGTGAAAATGTCCTCAAAACTGTGCAAAGTTCTGCAAACTCGTCCTCCTGTGTAACTTCTGCTGCGTTCGTTTAGCTGTTGCGCCTGCATTTGCCGCGGCTTTTTAAAATGGCTCTGCTGCTTTTGCATAAATCAACCTACCCTCAAAGATTCGCTCTGATTGGATTTCTTCCCATCTTGTCCCACAAAAAAAGAGTGGTTCTGATTGGATCTCTTCTCCATTCGTCCCTCCCTCACAGTCTTCGTCATCATATCTGACTTTTTATTTAGTTTTCGTCCGTGAAAAAGGTTCTTTGATGAATATTCTTTGTCATAGTCTTCGTCAACGAAATTAACACTGGTGTGTGTACTGAACAGCACTGACGGCTCTGTCATCTAAAGTATGGTAATAATCGTATGAATAACAGAAATTATGTTGGTGCAGTTGACACTGAATATTTTTAGAATGTGTGTGCATTTGTAAAATAAGTTAACATGGTTTAAATTGTTCTTGATTATTAAATATTTAATCATTATATTCCACATCTTTCAAACATTCTGAGTGTTATTCAACTTTTCAAAAGACTTTGTCTTTTTCAAAAATAAGATATTCCACATATTAAAGACATTATTCATATTATACTTTTCAATGATATTTATACTTAATAAAACCATTCCTTGAATGGGAAATGGAAAATCTTCGGGAAATCGCTTAACATCGCTCAAAACAACCCCTCTTTGGGGCCATGCTGTATCGCCATACTTTAATGTAGAAAAAAAATTAAAAGTTTAAACCGAAGACAAGCCTTTGGCCTTTATTGGGCCAAGCATGGTTTCTACGAAATCACAGTTTACGTATCGTACTCGTTTCAGACCGTTTCAGATTATCCAATGTGTGTGTATGGGGACGGAATCTTCATAGTTAGAGTGGAGGACAGAGTGGGGAGCTGTGGTACGATTCTCTGAATTTTCTCCAAACAAACTGATCTCTCCCCTACAGTTTTCACTCTTCATACATCATTGTTGGTCAAAATGTAGGGAATTTTGTGGTGGTCGCAGACATGTAACTATGGAATCCACCGGACCTAAACTTTTGGCTTTCCTTATACCAACTGCCGATAGAAACAATGAAAAAATAAATTATTTTGCTGGTTCCCTATACATTTGCTTGGCAACCGTGATCTCCGTGACGTTGCTGTTACGCTTAGAATTGTGGGTAGTGTAGTACTTTAACACACACACACACACACACACACACACACACACACACACACACATTCTCACACACGCACACACACGCATTCTCACACACACACACACACACACACACACACACACACACACACACACACACACACACACACACACACACACACACACACACATATTCAGATTTTCCAATCTGTGTGTATATGACTGGAATGTTGAAGACCAGAAGGGGGGACAGAGGGTGGAGCTGTGGATACTCTCTGCCTCTCCCTCACTGTGGAAATCACCATAGCAACAACTTCTTACACACACACCTCCTAGTCTCCTATCATAAAGACTCTATACTGTAAGCCGTGTTGTCCTCTCTTTATAGGACATGTCAAACAGCAGGGTAAAGGTAGCTCAGATCAGCTGTTACTAATGATATTAACTATAGGAGGGGCATCTAGCTCAGCCAGTGAGAGCGTTCGCCCCATGTTGGCTGAGTCCTTTGCAGTGGTGTGGGTTCAAATCTGACCTGCTACCCTTTGCTGCGTGTCATTCCCCATCTCTATCCCCACTTTTCATGTCTATCCACTGTCACTTCATAATAAAAGGGAAAAACCCCAAAAAATTGTCTCTGAAATTTAAAAAAAAAAAACACTTTTAGCATGGTAAAACACACTTCATTCAAAGTAGACAGAAACCAAACAAAACTATGAAAAGCCGTTTTTCATCTTCTCTACACTTTTGCAACCATAACAACTCTAGTGTTGGTTGAAATAAACATATTTTACCGATTTACATGTAAAAACATATGTTGGCTCTATACAAACTAAAAGTGCTGTTTTTTAAATGGAGTCTGGTGGATTTAGCGCTAGCTACTTCATAGCCATTTCAGGTAAACAGGGCTTAAATAGATCTTTAAAAGGTCTATCTCTGAAGGGTTAAGACACTTAACACTTCACCGTTAAAACAACACTGTATGTATTTAAAATGTAAGCAAAACTTGGGTATATTATATATATATATATATATATATATATATATATATATATATATATATATATATATAGTATTGCTAAGGCTTGCGTCGCTAAACCTACCAGACTCCATGTAAATAAACAGTACTTTAAGCATCCTAAACCCACCAGACTCCATGTAAATAATCAGTACTTTAACCTTTCTGTAAGTGGTACTACGCTATACTGTGGTCTTGACCTTTATGCATTTGTCATGGGCATCAGTTTGGTTTGAAATGTGCTGGGGACAGAGACGCATTCGGAAGTACATTTCCAGAAGTGCTGGGTACAATGACGCATCTTTCGCGCAGGTCATGTTTTGAAAGATGCTGTCCTGTAGCTTACTAATGAATAAAAACGTGGTTTAATGTACGTAAACAATGATTGCCAAATTTCTCTCTCATATTGCTCCTCATAACCTGAACATTGATCATTGTTTAGGTACAAGCTTTTTCCTCGCCATAGGCGCCATGAAGAAGACAACTCTAATGTGAGAAAACTTCTATAATCGTTGGATTTCGGTTTAGTTCTTTTGATAGGCTTAAGTGTTCATTACAAAATTTGGCCATGAGAAATTTGGTGATGATTGATCATTGTTTAGGTACATTAAACCATGTTAAGCTTTTTTTCACGTTAAGCAGAATGTCCCGACAGGCAGTGTAGTGAACAGAGAAGCGTGCAGCCAACGTAGCAGCAGAGCGGCTGTGTCTGCTCTGTGGGGATAGAGATTGTTGTGGATTTTTGGCATCTGTCGCTTAAGAATTATATGTGTTATGTACTTTTTAAACTAAATTGAGTTTTCAAAAAAGTGGTGGGTACAAAATGACTCATGACGAAATCTGGTAGGTACGCGTACCCACCGTCCCCACCGAAATCGACGCCTATGGCCGACAGCGGCAAAGGCCCTATTGGAACTGAAGGAATTATTAGGGGTCCAAGCCCGAGGGGGCATGGGAACCGCGTAATGCAAGGCAACACGGTTCACATCTCCAGCGGAGCTGTGGAACCCTATTGTTTTTCTACAGATTTTTTTCCATTTTTCTTCTCCGCCTAAAACTCCGACTACAGCCTAAACCGTACATGGTGGGGGGTTGCCGTTTTCAGAACTGTTCTGAAACTCCGCAATGACCTCAGGCACAAAAATTTACCCACTTCCACCACTAGGTGGCGCTATAGCAGAAAAAATGCGTTTGGCCCTATAACTACACCGTACACCGGACATTTAAAAACCATATATCCACGCGTTCCCTGGATCCAACTGAATCACGTGATATAGGCCACGCCCATTTCCGCTTAGACTTTTAATGCGTGAAAAATCGCGATTTATCAAAAACCTATTTTTTCGATCTCGTCCTGGACCGTGTAACCGATCTGCACGAATCTTGGACAGTAGCATCTCCAGACCGACCTGACAAAAAGTTAATGAAAAGAATTTTTATAGGATAAAAATTGCGCATATTATGCACAAACAAATTTGTGTAGCTAACTATTAAAACACCAACTTTGCCATGTCTCGGCCACAATAAATGCTATCAACGCCAAACTTTAGATTGTTATTTGCCATGACCCTCTGGAGGTCCCCCACATGCTTTATGAAAATTGGTCACTAGGGGGTGCTACAAGTACAAAAAGTTTATATCTCATGAACCGCTCATCCGATTTTTACAAAATTTGATGGGTACCATCTAGGGACACTCCTGAGGCCATATCTAGATTGGGGTACTGAGGGGTCAAAGTGGGCATGGCCTATGGGACCCAAGTCTAGATTCACCACTTACACTAATGTGAACAACTTTAAATTTACAAAGTAGATAGACAATGGGTCATGGACCACACCTACCAAAAATTACACATGTGGACCACTAGGTCGCACTATAATTTTTTTTGGCTTTAACTCACACATTATACATCGCACATTACAAATACTTAGATCCACGTGTTCCTTGAATCAAGCTGAATCACATGATATAGGCCACGGCCATTTCCGCTTAATTTTTTTCCACAAAATTGCACAATGCGCAAAACCAACTTTTTCGAACTCGTCCTTGGCCGTGCGAAGGATCAGCAGGAAACCTAGTAGGTAGCGTCTCCAGATAGACGTGACCAAAAGTTACTCAAGGAATTTTGCTACGTTAAAGTATGCGCATTTGACAACCAAACAACTTTTACTAGCTAGCTACCACACACGTATCATATCATATCTCGGCCAAATTAAATGTTATCAGCAAATAACTTGACATCTTTGTTCAACATCCCACTACGATGCTCTGTACCAAATTGGGCAAAGATCAGCCTTTAGGGGGCGCTATAAGCAACATTTATTTGTTTTGACCAATAACTCAATGTATTTAAATGGAAAATTTGCAATTGCAATAGCTCTTCCACAGTAAATGCAATCAACACGAAACTTGTAGTGCTCGTTTGGCATGCCGCTCCGAGGCTGTGTACCAAATTTGGCAAAGATCGGCCACTAGGGGGCACTATAATCAACGTAGACGAGTTTTGGCCCTTTTACTCAATGTTAATGGGATATTTGTAATGGAAATGTGTTTTGGCCAATAACTCAATGCATGCAAATGGGACATTTACAATTACAATTCCTCTGCCATAGTAATTGCTATTGAAACGTAACTTGTGGTTCATATTTGGCATGCTGTGCTCTGTTCCAAATTTGGCGAAGATCGCCATTAGGGGGTGCTATAATCAACGTAGACGTGTTTTGTCCCTTTTACTCAATGTTAATGACATATTTGCAATGGGAACAGACCTTGCAGCTCACACTTCTCAATATTTACTGTTCGTCTCCTACCGTTACGTTTTGTTTTTGTTTTTTGATTTTGCATGTTCCCCTGGTTTTTTACAATAAACAAACTTCTTAACCCACTTGACAAAGTTTCTACAACCTTCAGTGGACAAATGCAACTCTTTTCTCTCACTTTTTCAATCCAAAATCAACACCATTCGTAGGCGCCGATACCGTGCAATTACAGATTGCAGTTGGTGCTAAGTGGAGCGTCTGTCATAGTGTGATTGGTTATGTTGGTGTCATTGATTCTTAATTTCCCACAAACCACCCATGGAGGAAAACATAGATCGGCACCTATGACGCTATTTGCAACAACTTGACCACCTCCCCTGCTCCTCCATTTTGATTTCAATGTTCGAAATTAGTGCGATTTTGGCTATTTCCACATGTCGTACTTTAACGAACTCCTCCTAGAGATTTCTTCCGATCAATTTCAAATTTGGTCTGTGCCATCTTAAGACATTAAAGATGAAAAGTTGTTAAAAGAAAAACTTTTCGTCATAGGGCGTGGCCGTGGCGGGGCGGCCATTTTGTGCGTTTCGCCGCGGAAACAAGAAGTGGGTGTAACTCGAGTGTACATTGTCCGATTGGCTCAAAACTTTTCAGGATTCACAAGAGTCCAACCCTGAGGACAAATAAAGGCCGATATTTACTTAAAGTGATAGCGCCCCCTAGTGGCAACAGGAAATGCGCCTTACATGACAAACATCATCCGATTTACATACTGAGCCGCCACCTATACTTTAACCATGCCCACTTACTCAGGCCACGCCCCCTTTCATAACATTTGAACCGTTTAAGGTAGAGTCTTGTGTGAGGTGTCATTGAAGTCAGAAGAGAGTTGCTTCCTCATTGGTGATGGTTTGGCCCGCCCCCTATGCTTAAGCCACGCCCCCTTACATAACATTTGAACCATTTAAGGTTGACCATTGTGTGAGGTATAAAAGAACTCAGCAGAGACTTCCTTCTTCATTGGTGATGGTTCGGCCCGCCCCCTATGTTTAAGCCACGCCCCCGTTCATAAATGTTGACCCATCTAATGTAGAGTCTTGTGTGAGCTATCATTGAACTCATCAGAGAGTTCCATTTTAATTGGTGCTGATTTGACCCGCCCCCTATGCTTTAGCCACGGCCCTTTTCACAGCTAATGTAATGTATGACGTAGAGTCTGGGGTGAGGTATCGTTGAACTCGGCAGGGAGTTCCCTTTTCATTGGTGATGATTTACAGTGTCTGAGTGCCGCGCAAATGCACGGTCGCAAGGATCGGCGTCCTCAAGGAACCCCGACGCGCGCATCGCGTCCATCGCTGCTTGCAGCTTTAATTAGGGCCCGAGCGCAGACAGCAGCGAAGGCCCTATTGAAACTGAAGGATTTATTATTATTATTAGGGCCCGAGCGCCGACAGCGGCAAAGGCTCTATTGGAACTGAAGGAATTATTATTATTATTTTCTGCAAGTAAATTGGCTTTTTGAGGGGCTTAACATATTCAAAAACTCACCAAAATTGGCGGGCGCCTGAAGTCGGGCGAAAATGTACGTATTTTAAGGGTTTCGGGAATAGCCGCACAAAAATGGCTCGCTAGCGCTCCCTAGAAAGTTAAATAAATTGAGCCCCTGCTGTGCGTTTAACGTAGACTCATGAAACTTGGTGCACATATGTAACATGTCGAGATGTACAAAAAACTTTATTAGAGCCATACCCTAAACCCAACAGGAAGTCCGCCATTTTGACTTCAAGGTTCGAAATTAGTGCGATTTTGGCCATTTCCACATGTCGTACTTTAAAGAACTCCTCCTAGAGATTTCATCCGATCAACTTAAAATTTGGTCTGTGCCATCTTAAGATGAAAAGTTGTTAAAAGAAAAACTTTTTGTCATAGGGCGTGGCCATGGCGGGGCGGCCATTTTGTGCGTTTCGCCGCTGAAACAGGAAGTGGGTGTAACTTGAGTGTACATTGTTCAATTGGCTCGAAACTTTTCAGGATTCACAAGAGTCCAACCCTGAGGACAAATAAAGGCTGATATTTACTTAAAGTCATAGCGCCCCCTTGTGGCAACAGGAAGTAGGCCTAAAAGTCAAGGTGCTATACTTTAACAAACTCCTCCTAGAGATTTCGTCCGATGGACTTCAAACTTGGTCTGTATCTTCTCAACCCCTTAAAGATGAAAAGTTATTAAAAGAAAAACTTTTCGTCAGAAGGTGTGGGCGTGGCGTGGCGGACATTTTGAGTGTTTAGCGATGAACAAAGAAATTGTTGTAACTTGAGTGTACGTTGTCGTATTTGCCCGAAATTTGTCACGATTGACAAAGGACCACGCCTGAGGACACCTACAGGGCTAAATTGACTTTTGGTCATAGCGCCCCCCCCCCTGGCAACAGGAAATGTGCTTTATATGACAAACATCATCCGATTTACATGAAACTTATGTGTGGTCTACATGTGATACTGAGCCGCACCCTCTACTTTAACCACGCCCACTTACTCAGGCCACGCCCCCTTTCATAACATTTGAACCGTTTAAGGTAGAGTATTGTGTGAGGTGTCACTGAACTCAGCAGAGACTTTCTTCTTCATTGATGATAGTTTGGCCCGCCCCCTATGCTTAAGCCACGCCCCCTTTCTCAACATTTGAGTTGTTTAAGGTATAACCTTGTGTGAGGTATCATTGAACTCAGCAGAGAGTTCCTTATTCATTAGTGATTGTTTGGCCCGCCCCTCTGTGCTTAGCCACGCCCCCTTTCATAATTGTTGACCCGTTTATGGTAGAATCTTTTGTGAGGTATCAATGAACTCAGCACAGACTTCCTTATTCATTGGTCATGGTTTGGCCCTCCCCCTATGCTTAAGCCACGCCCCTTTTATAACTAATGACCCATTTGATGTAGACCTTTGTGTGAGGTATCAGTGAACTCAGCAGAGACTTCCTTATTCATTGGTGATGGTTTGGCCTGCCCCCCCGCTGGCAAAAGGAAATGCGGCATATATGACAAACATCATCCGATTTACATGAAGCTTAGAATGTGTGGTCGACATGTGATACTGAGCACATGATACTTACTCAGACCACGCCCCCTTTCATAACATTTGAACCATTTAAGGTAGACCCTTGTGTGAGGTATCATTGAACTCAGCAGAGACTTCCTTCTTCATTGCTGATTATTTGGCCCGCCCCCTATGTTTAAGCCACGCCCCCTTTCATAAATGCTGACCCATCTAAGGTAGAGTCTTGTGTGAGGTATCATTGCACTCAGCAGAGAGTTCCGTCTTCATTGGTGATGGTTTGGCCCGCCCCCTATGTTTAAGCCACACCCCTTTCATAAGCGCTGACCCATCTAAGGCAGAATCTTGTGTGAGGTATCAATGAACTCAGCCGAGAGTTCAGTTTTCATTGGTCATGGTTTGGCCCGCCTCCAATGATTTAGCCATGCCCCCTTTCACTGCTAATTAACTGTGTAACTTAGAGTCTTGTGTAAGGTATCATTGAACTCAGCAGAGTCTTACCTATTCATTGGTCATGGTTTGGCTCGCCCCCCTATGCTTAAGCCACGTCCCATTTCATAACTGGTGACCCGTTTAAGGTAGAGTCGTATGTGACGTATCAATGAACTCAGCAGAGATTTCCTTTTTATTTGGTAAAGTTTTGCCCCGACCCCTATGCTTTGGGCACGCCCCCTGTCATGGCTAATGAACTGTATGACGTAGAGTCTTGTGTGAGGTATCGTTGATGAAAGGGAGTTCCCTTTTCATTGGTGACAATTTGCTGTGCCTGAGTGCCGCGCAAATGGCGCAAGGAGCGGCATCCGCCAGTAACCCCAACACGCGCAGAGGTGCGAGGGCCCGTCCATCGCTGCTTGCAGCTTTAATTGGATTTAGTTACAAATAAACTAGAAAGAATAACTAAAACATACAGCTTGATTATTGGTCTGTCAAATCATAATCTTACACTAGTTGCTAGGAAACTGACTAAATCATGGTACAGGAATCAAAATGTAATGAAACATAATCCCAATAAATCTTTTATCCCAAAGAAAGCTATAATACTCATTGATAAAAAAAAGAGATGCCTCACTAAAACAGTTTCTAAACACTGATCAGCTAATTGGTTCGAGAAATAAAGTCACAATGCAGCTTAGAAAGGCTAAAGCATCTTTTTTTCTTAAAATCATCAGAGAAGCAAACAGGAATAGTAAACGACTATGGAAGAGCATTGACAAACTAACTGGAAAGGAAAATCCCAAGTATGATAGGAAAAATAATACACTATGTAAAATGATAGCTTAGCTATTTCAATCAATTTTAACATTTTTTTTATTCTGTGCAAAAATTGGGTCAGAATATTCCAAAAAACTCACCTCTTCACTCCTTCACACACACTATAGGCGCGTAAGCGTCGCCTATAGTGCGTAGTGCAGCTATTTTTATTTTGTCGCCCATGTTATCCAATCTGTCCTTTCATACTGGCCGCGTATTGTCCACGTCGGCCCGTGCGCTGCAGCAATCGTTTTGGCATCTCCTCTATTTCTTGCATGAGACGCGAGCGTATGTGTCAAGCCAGGCATGTAATCACATACAGGAAGACCACAGTGCAGCCGGATACTTACAAAAAGAAAACACATTCAAAATAAAACACCTAGGTTCATGGTAATTTTGGCTGTCTTGACTTCTCACAGCGAGACACACGATCAGGCAGAGAGACCACCGGACGGACAGAGAGAGTGACACACACACACACACACACACACACACACACACACACACACACACACACACACACACACACACACAGGCTACAATTACCCCAGTTTTCCCTAATCATCCTATCTCTTTCTATCAGAGAGAGAGAGAGAGAGAGAGAGAGAGAGAGAGAGAGAGACGAGAGGGTCAGGGTACTAAAGGATAAAGTTTTTTGATTTAAAGTGCTCATATTATACTCATTTTCAGGTTCATAATTGTAGTTAGAGGTTATATCAGAATATGTTTGGTTTAATTTTTAAAAAACACCATATATTTGTTGTACTGCACATTGCTGCAGGTCACTTTTCACCCTGTGTGTTTATGGGATTATTTTTATGCCTTCCATTCCAAGCAAAACTTCTCAAGTATCAAACAAAAAACACTAACTTAAATCACCTCATAGGTAAAACTTAAAACTTGCAATCAAAACATTTGTGTAGTCGTAAACTATTGGTCTTAAATTCATTTATACCGATGTATACCGAGTCCGTGGTAGAACTTCAGACATTAACACAAAGTAATGAAATACATGTGGCAGGGCACATTTAAAATATAAATAGGATTATAATAATTTTAAAATCATATTTTAAATTAAATCTGCATTCCCATAGTATTAAGTGTGGCGTTATTGACTACTTTCATCTAATCTTACACCAGCCAGTAAAAAAAACACTCGTTTAAAAATATAAGGGCTTTTTTTTTTAATTGCAACTTTATGTGACATGTTTAACCACATTAGCTGCCAGTGAACATGTCAATGTGATGAAGAACATTTTTTAAATAAACAATTTAAAGTGTACTGGAGACTCTCTCATCCTAGTCTGGTTTCCTCAGACCCTGCAGACTGGACCAGAGTTCATGGTGAGCATGGTAGACCTCCTCACTGCTGGGCCTGTACCCAGATCACCCAGCTCGTTAGATGTTCACTGCTTATACTAAGCCCTTGAAACAGTAGTTATATTATATATATATATATATATATATATATATATATATATATATATATATATATATATATATATATATATATATATATATATATATATATAATTATAATACATGATAAGGTATTGTGTGGTTGAATAACAATAAGGAATGGTCAATGGTAAGCACTGTGGCCTCAGAAGCAAGAAGGTACCAGGTTGGAACCATAGACTGTATATTAATGGTCAGCGCATGTGTGACATCCCCCATTGGTTTGTGGAGAGCTGCTATCCGTCGTCGAGTTTGCCGTTACGGGCACAGCCATCCTGGTTGCGGATGTGACAATTTTAGACGAGAGGGAGGAGTGATGGAGGAGCTGCTTACACTCTACGTTAAGTTACACACTTTCACTGGCAATCACATCATAGCCATGTCCTAAAACACCCCCCGCTTTATTGCCGATTTTAAAATCAACGAGCCTATAATAAAAAAATTTTACATAAGTCTGTGTTGCAGAAGACTTAAAACTAGCGATTGAGACCATGAACTCATTATGAAAATGTTTACTGAGGAAATAAAGCAATTGAGAAGGCACAAGAGTTGATGACCATACCTCCTAACAAGAACCACAAAGAAGCCAAAGAGTCCAAAAGTTAACGGAAAAGGGCCAAGAACTGTACGATGAGCAAATAAGAAGATTTGCTCACCGTTTCACTGTGAGCTATGAGGAGTGGAAGGCTATTGCTAAAGACGCCAAGCAAGCTCTGAATGGACAATGCTCAAACAACCTGCTACATGAACACATCAGCAAAGTAAGTGCTGCCTCAGAGAATCTGAACATTGCTTATGATGAGTTAAGGCACATAGACAACCCTGACCATGACACATGTCGCAGAATTGACACCTGCGATGCAGTAACCAGGAAGATCATCCAAACTGCAAAAGATCGTTTGGAAACAGCAGATAACGGTGGAGGAGTTGAACAACAAGGCAACAGGCTTGGCTATAGAGAGCTACTTCCTGCTTGGTTCAGAGTCAGCCAATCACGCAGCATGGAGGATCCTCGAGGAAATATATGGAAATCCAATCCTCATAGCCAAAGCGTTCAGAGACAAGCTGGAGGCATGGCCCAAGATAAACTCCAAAGGCAGTATCGAACTTCAAGAGTTTGCTGATTTTCTTCGGAGCTGTGAGGCTGCTATGACTCAGATCAGAGGCCTTGAAGTACTTAATGACTGCAATGAGAACCAGAAGTTACTTGCAAAACTTCCAAACTGGCTGACCTCGAGATGGAACAGAAAGTTCAGAGAAGTGGAGGAAGAAAGTCACACATTCAAGCTTCCAGCAGTTTGTAAAGTTTCTCACACGTAAGCTATGATTGAAAATAACCCAATAACATCTCTCCATGCTCTGAAACCTGCTGAAGGTGAGCAGATCAAGGTTTTAAAGTATAGAGCTCTCAGAGCAAAGATACTGCAACTAACTCAGATGAAAAAGCTTTCTCCACAAGTTGTGTCTTTTGTGAGAAGTCAGGTCACAGTCTACACAAGTGTTGGAAATTTAAGGATAAGACCATCTCTGTGCGAGTCAAGTTTGTTCAAGGGATGAAGTTGTGCTTTGGCTGCCTAAAGCCTGGCCATCGCTCAAAGGAGTGTGAAAATAGGAAGATCTGCGATACTTGTGAGAAAGGACATCCAACCTGCCTACACGATAATTACAGCAAAGAAAGAGGAATGTCAACAAGAACTGATGGAGAAATGGAGCGTGACAAGTCAAGAGAAGGAACGACAAATCGTTCACAAGAGAAGGTGACAAGACCACCACGCGAGGTAACATCTAACAGAGTTATCCAGAATGCCACCTATACATCCTCAGTCATTCCTGTGTGGTTGTCAACTACAAGTAAGCCAAATCATGAAGTTCTTGTGTACGCTCTTCTTGACACACAGAGTGACACGACCTTCATCCTTGAAGAGACAGCAAAGGTGCTTCACACTAAAAAATGAACCAGTTCAGTTAAAGCTCTCCACAATGGCTTCAAGGAATACAGTGGTGCCTAGCAGAAAGCTGACTGATCTACAAATAAGAGGATTCTACTCAGATAAGATAATCTCTTTGCCAGTAACTTACTCGAGAATTCATCCCTGCAAACAGAGATCATATTCCCATACCAGAGACTGCCAAGGCATGGTCTCATCTTGAGCACATTGCAGATAAAATTGCTCCTCTGCAGAGCTGTGATTCAGCCTACTAATTAGCTACAACTGTCAAGCTCTTATACCAAGACAAGTAGTTGCTGGAGAAGAAAATGAGCCCTTTGCTCAGAGAACAGACTTGGGTTGGAGTGTAGTTGGCTATGGCAACTCATGTCTTGACTTTGGAGATGCTTTTGGAATAAGCCATCAGGTCATTGTGAAGCAAGTGATATTCAGTTCTTCCAAATCTCCCAAGCGAAGTGCACTATGTCTGTAGAACACAGATCAAAGAGGTAGTCCTTCCAACAGACATCATCAAGGTGTTGTAATCTGATTTTGTAGAAAGGGCTTCAGAAGATGAACAGCTTTCACCATGGAAAGTGGCATCAGACTCAAGGACGATGGGCACTATGAAATGCCACTTCCCTTCAAGGAAGGAAGACCAAACTTACCAGATGACAAGGTATGTGGCATCCACCATCTCAGTTAAAAGGAAATGAGCAGTATTACAGAGACCTATAAGACTTTCATGGATGAGACAATAGCTTGTGGAGACGCCAAGCTTGTCCCTGAAGAGGATATCAGCAAGACTCCAGCGTGGTACATCCCCCACCATGGGGTGTATCATCCCCAAAAGCCTGGTAAGATCCATGTCGTTTTTGACTGCTCTGTAAGGTTTTAAGGGACATTCTTGAATGACCATCTCCTGACTGGCCCATAGTTAACAAACACCTTGGTGGGAGTTTTGTGTCGGTTCAGAAAGGGTCATGTGGCATTTATGTGTGACATAGAACGTATGTTCCACCAGTTCCATGTTAAGCCAGAGGACCAAGATTACCTCAGATTCTTGTGGTGGAAGGATGGAGATCTTAAAGCCCAGCCCTCCATCTATCGAATGAAGGTCCACTTGTTCGGTGCAGCTTCATCACCTGGATGTGCTAACTATGGCCTGAAGCACCTTGCTGCTCAAGGACTCAATCATTCTCCCTCCTCCTGGAAAGTTTGTCAAGGAGGATATCTACCTCCGCAAAATATGGCACAGAATTCAACTCTTAACCAACAACTTTTGGGTACGATGGAAAAAGGAGTACCTCTTGAATCTCCAACACAGACAGAAGTGGACCAAAGATCGCAGAAATGCAAGGGTCGGTGACATTGTTCTGTTGCAAGATGCTGCTACACTACGAAACCAATGGACGCTAGCAAGAGTCATCAAGGTGTATCCTGGAAGCGATGAAAGAGTGAGGAGACTCAAGTTACTCATCAGTGACTCCTGCCTGGATGGAAGAGGAAAGCATACATCATTTTTGGTGTATAATATATAAAGTGTCTAGCTGTATGGGCTTGATTATAACACAAGATGTGTGAGACATGCATATAGCATAATTTGTTAATTTATTATTCTTTCTTTAAACCAGTTCTCACGGGTTGACCAGCATTAAAGCCCTGGGTGGTATTTCAGGTAGAAGGTTTAACAAACTCTGAGTGTAACCCTGAGTTGATTTACCCTGACATGGGAAACTGAGTTTTCAGTTTCAGAACAGCTGATATGAGTTGGTTCAATCAACTCAGAGTAGGGTCACCACCACAATAAAAAGGCAGCATGAATGGAGCCATGATTCTACAATTCACCATGGCAACAACCAGAGAAATACTCATGCGCACATACAGCGAGTTAAAAAAACAAAAAAAAAAAAAAACAGCGGCTGCTGCAAAAGAGAGAATTTACGTGGGAGAAAATTGCTGCTAGAGTAAATGCGTATATTCCAATATAGTTTATATCATATTTAATCATAAGTATAGCCTAATATTACTGGTGAAATGGTATTGAACCTATAATCTATTTCATTTCTGCGGACAAAAAAGTACTAGGCCTACACCTACTAATCCCATTCTGAGGCTGCAGCACCATCATTAACAGCATTATAATTCATAATCTTTTATTTCAAAGCTTTTACATCATTCTCCTGCAATACTGTGGAACTCCTTTTAAAAACGTTTAAAACCAGTCTCAGAGCGAGTCACATTCTTCTGACGGCATTTTGCTACCGTGGCTTTACTAAAATGCTCCACATCACCAATGTTGGGTGACGTTAGTGATATGAGGACGGATGAGGTTATGCAGCATAACCTTATCCGATGAAAAACGATACCGCTCAAATAGGAAGTTATCTAAAAATTTAAATGTCGGAGTTTCACTATCATCTCCCGACATAACACCGTGCGAAGTAAAGCAGCTTCTTCATCAACGGGATCGTCGACAAAAGGAAATGCCATGTTTTGAGAAATAAAACGTTTTATAGTCTGCCTAACATGGTTAATAAACCAACATCATTTTTTTTTATTCATGCAGATAACAAACTGCGTTAAAATGCACCTGACACAGACTGAATGAATGAAAGAATGAGGAAATGAGAGAGCGCTGTGTCAGAGGGAGGAGACTGAGAGAAACTCAAGGTTTCTTGAAGAAAACCTGCTCCCGACCAGGTTAGGTTCAAAGACTCAGTTACCATAGTAACTGACTCTGAGGTTAAGTTACCTCTCTTTCTGAAACAGAAAACCCAGAGTTACCCTCATCTCAGGGTTAACAAACTCAGTTTTCACTAAACCTGCTTTCTGAAATACCACCCAGTATTCTAATCAAGACCTCTTGCCTCATGCCTGTCACTGGAGGGGTTACACCCCTCACTAGTCCTGAACAAAGTGATGGAGAAGATGATCCCTCTGTGTAAATATGTTTGATTTATTACTATTATTATTATTATTATTATTATTATTACAAATTCTATTTTTTCTATTTCTTATACTTAATGTATATGTTTTCTCATATGTCTACTTAAAGAGATATTTCACCGCTTTTTTTAAATTGGTGCCTTCTAGGCCAAGAAAAGCCAGGAAATGTGTTTTTGGCTCATGTGGATGAAAGACACCAAATCCCAGAATGCACTTGCTTCACTGCTCTGAGTCCACTCCCAAGCCACGCCTACCGTTTACAGACAGACAGACAGTGAGACGGTCAACTCAATTCAACTGTGTTTTATTGTCATTTCAACCATATACACAAAACAACGTTTCACCGTGGCTCAAGTGGTTACACAATACAAATATATAAAAAACGACATACAAAACACATTACATGCACCGTAAAGTTCAGCTAACACATTCTAGCATTAGCGCTTGGTAGGCTGTAAACACAGAGTATAAACACAACCGTAAAGTTGCGTGGAATATAGACTGGTCGGCATCTAACAGTCACAAACTCCACCAGTGGTTAGCAGTTAGTTGGATACAAACCCCCCATTTCTGCAACACACCATGTTAAAAAAGCCCACCTCCACTAGCTAGTCTTACCCGGTGACAGAGAAGCACTGTTGTTCAGCCATGTTTCCACAACAACAAAAATACAGCAGTCTTTGAACTCGCGTTGGGAATTTCGTTGAAGTTAGATGTAGTCCAGTTTGTTGTCCAAAGAGACACTTGCAAGCAGGATTGATGGGAGAGGTGGCCGGCTAACGTTAACTTTCCACCTAGCTCACACTCCTGCCTATGAGCTAGGAGTACGAGCTAGGGACATCCTCCACGTTTCACCGCTGAGGATACCCCCTTACGGGTTAGCGGCATCAAGCAACACCGCAGGCTGATGTGCTGATCTCCGTAGCAGGCGAAGCCTGTCAAGTAGTCCGGCTAGCGGCACCGCAGGCTGAGGTGCTGGTCTCCATAGCAGGCAAAACTTGCGTATTGTGTCGAGTATTCAGTCTGTAATAAAGTTTCCTGCATATTCTCCGATCTATACCAATGTATCCCTGTGGTACAGAAGACCAGATGTCTGAGGAGGATGAGGATGAATTGTGTGAGGAGGAGCCATCTCAAACATGTAATCCCCACCAAAAGTGAGATAATTTAAAACCAACATAGACCAACTTTGAATTTTCATTTTTGTGTACCTGTGGTAGTTTGAATGACCCCCCCCCCCCCACCCTTTTTTTGTTGTAGTGGCATTGATAAATTCCTTGTGTGCAAAGTGGAACTCATGGCCCTGCACCATTAACTGCCAGGCCGCGGTGAAATCCTCCTTAACGAGAGAGCTAAAAAAAGAGGTCATAAGTTCCACTTCTGGCTCCCTCGGGTGGAGAAGAGGCTGAAACTCTGCTGGGCCCATGCTGGTCAGATCATTCTGTGACATGGTGAGAGATGGGGGACCCAAATGCAGAGAGATACGGCAGGCAGGAGATGGTGAGAGCTCAATGATACTTTAATAAAACAAAAAAACAGCAGAACAGAGGCTTGGAAAACCCACAGGACTGAACGCAGAGAGATACAAACAGGCAGCACAAGTACACGAAATGATCTGACAAGAGACAAAGGGAACACGGGGATTAAATGCATGAGGTAACGAGCAAACCAGGAACAGGTGAGACAACAGGTGAAACACATCAGGGCGGGGCAGGACAATCAGACAAGGTGGGAAAACAGAAAGTAAAACTAGACAAGACAAGATCGAACACAGACTGTCAAAATAAAACAGGAAATAGAACATAAACTGAGAAATACACAACACAGGATACATTTACAAGACAGAAAAAATACAGAATAAATATACAAACACAGGAAACCTACAGAAATAACTAAACAAGGCAACAGAAATGAACAAAACAGGCAACAGAAATGTCCACACCATCACAGTTATACACTACTGGTCAAAAGGATCACATTGAATTTTCTTGTTTGCAATGGAAACACGCATACAATTATGTGTGTGTGTGTGTGTGTGTGTGTGTGTGTGTGTGTGTGGAGAGAGAGATAAAGAAAGAGAGAGACGGTGTTGTGTCGTATGCTCGTAATGAATTTAACATTTCAGCAGAGGTGTTAATTTCCATACAGGTTTAGTGGCTTGACCATGTATGAATGTGTGCTTCTTTTACCAATATACATTTAACGATATCTTGGCACTGCATTTACTTGTGACCGAGTACCAGACTGTTGTATCTGTTCTATTATTTGCCTTTACCCATTTAGTCATTATATCCACATTACTGATAATTATTTACTGTATCTAAACTCTCATTTTGTGAAAGCACCAATAGTCAATCCAACAATATTGCCGCAATATCGACATCAATGTATTTGGTCAAAAATATCGTGATATTTTGATTTTCTACATATCACCCACATCTAGTAAGTGCCAATAATTGTAGCTGGTGGTGGGACCTTGCCACTCTTGTGCCTACTTTGTGTGCATCTACTTCATGTGGTTTTGCAAGGGGTTCTGCATGCTGCATGTTTTGGGCTCTGTCTGTGTGCTGTGGTTTTCTTTTACTTTTGTTTGCATTAAATTTCTTTTATGTAATTCCACATCATTTACCAATCATTGTACCTGGTGGTGCCTTGTCCACTGGTCCTTTTCAGATTATGATTGTCATACAGGAATAACTAATAAACAGTTTTAATTGGAATTCACGTGTTCTGTGTATTGTATTACATTTTAAGGTCAGTTGAGCGATCACAACAGAACAAGCATGACTTAAATCTTGAACTGAAAAAGACTTAATTTCATTCATGTTGTACATGCCAATATGGTTTTTATTCATTTTCATCCAAACGAGGCCATTGAAAGCCATGATAGGTCTCGTCACCACTCTTAAATTGTTGCCTGATGGCTGAAACCAGACAGGAGGGTAGAGGCTTCCTTATATGCCTGCCAAGAACGCCATACGCCCAGCATATAGCCTGCCTGTACGCAGTGTACATTGCCTAGGGATATGTATGTTGGAAACTTCATTTTATTCCTGTTTTTCATGTTTATTGTCTATGCAACACATCTCTAGTCACCTATAACTGTTTAAGTTGGTTCATAGGACTCAGTGTAAAAAGAATGTCAGTATACATAAACAATTAACTTACTCGTGCCTGCTGGCTTGAAGGGGACCATGATCCTGCCTGAAATGTGTGTATGTTATCTTCAGCACAAACGGATTCAGGCAGCATGCCTCAAATCCTGGATGCTGAGTGAAGCACGTCACATCTGCTGGTGGCAAGGTGAGCTCCTCAACCAGCGACCAAAACGTACTCACTTCCCTACAGCACAAGCTCTCCACCGCAGATTCCATGTAATGGCACCGCCCACAAAAGCACCTGCCAAACACAGCGACACAGACTAGCGGAAGCGGCTACGTTTGCAACAACATTTTACCGGAGGAATAGGTGAACGCTTATAAATAAACACTAGGCAAATATGTTGTTACTGGAGCTAGTAGGCTACCATCAAAATGTGGGATATCTAATCAGACATGATTATATTTCTAGATCTCGATATGTTTACCGGTACTTATCTGAACTAACGACATGATCACTGTCACTCAATATAAAGAAAACGATGACTTTCACTCGGTGCTATTCACTGACAGTAAAAAAAGAAGTGCCGTTATATGTTGTATGCACTGCCATTCGTAGACTAGCGACAGTGCTCGGTGTTGCGTTGCTAAATGACAGCAACTCACCAGCACACTTCACATGTATTTAATTGCCGTTGACGGCCATCAGTTCTCAGTAATTCCTCATTTGCCCTCTCACGTCTGACAGGTTCGAAATTATACAGCTGCGGGCCATCGTACATGTTATTTGTGGTTTTTTGCCACCTCCTCTCATCCCAGTCAGTCGCCATAGTTCCAGTACTAGGCTGAGGCTAGTCTCCTCCACGTCTCACCAATGTGACGTCATCACCGAATTGCGTTAAAAAACCCACCAAAGGCAAAAATGACAAAAACTGGCCTTTAACACTATTTGGAGACATTTAAAAAAAATTATATACATATCATTAGTGCTATATGTACCTATTAATCAACAGTGGTGGTTAACCTGTAACATGGGCTTTAATTATACCTGATTTCTGAGAGTGTGTGTGTGCGTGCGTTTTCATCTGCTGTAAAGCACAATGATACATTGCCCGATTGCAACATGATGTGTGTGTGTGTGTGTGTGTTTATCTTCTGTAAAGCACAATAGTGCCCTATTGCACCACCAGGAAAAAAAGTCACCAGAAAGACCATGAATGCTATAAAATTGAATAAAACACCCCAAATTCTATGAATTCTATTAATTTTACTTGTGAAGAGCATGGAAGGGAACCATGCATGATATTTTTGGTATTTGGTTGAAAGAAACCCATATTTCTTATAAGAAACTTTGAAAACACAACACATTTAACCCAAAGACAACACAAGGGTTTGATGCCTTTTTACTGGCTGGTGTGGATTAGAGTAAGTAGTCAATAACGTCACACAGGCTAATAATAGAGGACTGTAGATTTCATTTAAAATATGATTTAAAAATTATTATTAAATAATTAAATACTTTATATATACTTTATAAATAGCAAACTTTAGCTTAATCTGACAAGCTACAGGCAAACAATGTATTTGTAAGTGCTTCGTTCTTCTGCCATTATTACAGTTCTCATACTTTTATTTTGACACGTCAATGTTACTTCCGGTTCAGAGCCCATTGGTTTTAGTCACCTTTCATTTTCTGACACGTAAGACCAAAATAACATTATAAATGAGACCTGTGTTCCATTGGGTTTTCTTTTTTTGCACATTATAAAAATGAGCCTGTATTCTCACTGTTGGTTTAAAACAGAAACATGAATAAAAAAACAACAGTTGAAAAACGAGCAGTTTTCCAGTTAATTTTTGTTTTTATGGAACATTGGAAAAACGGAGCTCATTGTTTAGATTTTTCGTTTTTGGTTTGCAACGAAAAACAAAACATTGGCCCTTTTTTTGTTAATGGTTTGAATTGAAAAACGGTGCGTACAAATACGCATCTGGTATGAATAGCCAGGCACAACACTTATGTGCCCGGTGTATTTTCGCTCTTAGTCTGTGACTGTGCTGCTTTCATTATGACACCCACAAATTATATAAAGGTTGGTAAAATACTCTCAACATTGACTAACAGCAAAGCAAAAGACATGTATGGTCTTTTTTTTAAACTCATAAAGAATCTATAACCTCCCCTTTAACTAAATATTTAATAAATCTAACCTTTAACAGTGCGTTAAAGCATTGTTGTAAACCCTGTGTATAAATCTGGCGACAAACAGGAGGTTAGCAATTATCGACCTATCAGCATCCTCCCAGTCATCTCAAACAGTTGCGGGTTTTTGGCACGGGCGAACCGGGCAGCGCCCGGGGTGGCATATTTTCATGACATATGGGGGGCGGCGCGAAAAAAAAATCCTTTGTGCCGCAAAGCGGTTTTCTGTTATCTATCATTTCACTGTATGGGAAATTGGCAAATCGGCACTCCCTGCAGCTGCAGGCGCCCTGCTTGCTGAGAGAGGAGCATCTCGCTGCAGCCCGCGGGAAGGCGGATGTCAAGCCCTGCCTTCCCGCGGGCTGCAGCAAGACGTAGCCTACTTTTGCACAGAAGCCGTGTGAGAAAGGAAAAGGGGAGGGGGGTACGGGGACAGTTCACCTCTGGGTCTCGCAAATGGAACGGTCAGGACTGGGGGGGGACGGGCTCATAGCCTCCTTGAGCTCATAACTTTTATGCATGATAAGGATCTATCGGAGATCTACCCCAACTTTTAGACTGTTCTCAGGTTGCACTTACTCACTGTGGCTCAAGAAGAGAGGAGCTTTTCAAAACTAAAGTTGATCAAGTCATACCTGATGTCAACCATGTCCCAGGAACGGCTCACTGGCCTGCCGTCATCAGTATCAATCACGCAATAGGGGAGCAGATTTCATACGATGACATCATTGATGATTTTGCAACAAGGAAGGCCAGAAAGGTCAGGTTTTAGTTTTAGTTAGTGTTTTATGTTCTTAGTGCTATAGTGTAATAATTAGATTATCTTTAGTGTGTTTTCACATTTGTGTGATGACGGATTTGTGCTATTTAGAATAGGCCTATTTATTCTATATTTTATTTGTATATTATTCTTAATATTTTATATTATTGTTGCTCTCTGTTCTTGTTACATTTTTTATATATCTGATTGTATATATTATTGGCACATTTATATATATATATATATATATATATATATATATATATATATATATATATATATATTTATAACAACATAAGTGAAAGAGAAAATTATATTTCTCAATTGCACGAATCCTTCATTAGAACATTTGAAAAACACACTTAAGAAAATCCAGTTATTTAACCATTGAAATTACAACAGGAAACACACTTTTTAAGGTGCACAATCTCTACCTCCAACATGTTCAAAAGACAATGAACACAATTCTACACAAAATATGACAGTATAAGTTATCAGAACTTAAAATAAATATACACTATATATATATATATATATATAGTATATACAAAATTGTGCTTTTTTGTATATACTAAATTATGTTTGTGCAGAATTTTGTGTTTGTGGTATTTTTTTGGGGGGGGGGCACTCAAAAGGGGGGTCTCGCCCTGGGTGTAATTCAATGTAGAACCGACATTGATCTCAAAGGTCATTGAAAAGGTTGCAGCAGAACAACTGATTGCTCACCCTGACTCCAAGGCTTCTTCACACCCTATGCAATTTGGATTTAGAAACATGCGTGCTGCTACTTGAAGAAATTACAACAAACTTAGATCAAGGAGGCGTGGTGGGAGCAGTTTTTTTAATTTACGCAAGGCTTTTGATACGGTCAATCATGAGATACTATTAAGCAAATTGATAAACTACAATCTTTCAGAACTCACAAAACTAGTTTAAATCTTACATGAGTAGACAACATGAGTGTGTGCGGGTGATCAATACACTATCCCCATTTAAAGCATGCATTATGGGGGTCCGACAAGGGTCAATTTTAGGGCCGCTGCTTTTTAGTATATATATTGACCTTCCCACTCGCATGCAATATGAACCTGTGCTGTACACTCATGGGAAAAATGCAACAGAGATTGCTTTGAAATTAACAAAAGTAATGCATAAGGTTGTTGAATGGCTACTCTACTCATGTCTCACTTTAAATGTTGAAAAGATGATAACCATGTTTTTTTGTTGTTTTTTAGGGAATGTCCTGAGGTTTTAGTAAATGGGCATAAAATCCAAAAGTGGACAAATTCAAATATTTGGGTGTTATCCTGGATCTGCTTCATAGCTTTAATGAAATAAAATTGTATTCTGATGTTTTGTAGCATACTTGCATTGCATATTTATTGTCATACCTACCTGCCCAGAGACTATGGGCGGAAAATAGCAATTGTGCTACAACCTGGTACAATGCAATTCTCCTTGTTCTTATACAAGGTTAATGTTTAATTGTGCGTTGTTCCTGTTTAGATAAAATTACATTACAACGTACTTCAGAATGAAACGTGGAAATTACTCAAGCATTAACCAAGTTTATCGTGAAAGATATGTTGCACCTCAGTAACCAAACCTGGTTTCGCAGCTTTGATAAATACACTGGATAAGCGGTACAATAGGGCTGGGACGATTACGTAAAATTATTCGCTAGTCGAAAATAATTGCTACATTAATCGTTTAAAAAATAATTGTTTGGGACAGCCCTATGGTAAAGCATGCCCTCCGCACATATTTTAGCTAGGTCGCTATATCGGATCAAAAAATGTAAACAGAAAGTCGCAGCGGAGCTAAAAAAAAAGTTTTTCCACTGCTACAACTGACGTGGTCAAGCCATAGGATCACTATGGCTGGCAGTACCATACTCATTGTGCACATACAGTATACTGTACATAAGTTCACAGACAGTGTTTAAAAAGTGCATTTCTACAATCTGCACTTCAGTTTGTGTGATTTGTTACTGACTTTCATATTAATGTTTACACCAGGCTTATTTGTCAGTGGGTTGTGTTGACATGGTAATTATTACATGCTTACGAGGCTGTATGTTCAACAAATCAGTCACTGTGATTGAAGGAGTATAAATAAATATGTCATTCCAGTGTTTCCCACAGGTTGAGAATTTACTTGTGGTGGTGGATGGCATGGCATGTGACAGCGTGGCGTGTCATGGCTGGGTTCAGTAATAAACTAGTAAAACAAAGGTTTATAAACTTTTTTATTGAAAGCAATAATTTACATTAACAGATGATTTAGAAATAAATACCTATTTACATATTAAACAAATCAGATTAAAAGATGATACAGATACAGATGAAGTAGCCTTTGATGTGCTTTGTCAACTAAATCTGGTTGGTTTGTCAAATGTTATGGTTCAGCAGATAAAATACCTGTTTACCCAGAGCCAAATGTTATATGTTTAACAACTTAACCATAAAAATGTACTATGATCCATACAGACAGTTACATGTTATTATAAATCTCAACACTGTTTCCTCCGAACTCCTGTGAAATCATATAAGGCTATGTTAAGATGGAAACGATCTGAAGAGAAAACGCAAAAGTGGTGTTGCGTTCTCACTTTTTATTCCACGTTTAGACGAGAGTTTTGGGGGGAAATCTGCGTGCATATGGTGATGCAAAAGTGTGTGAAATTCAATGTAGTATACACGGCAGGCGGCTAGGTGGCACTGCCACACAACACCACCAAGGCCGCGCGCCTGCGTAGAACCTTCCTTCTACTTCTCTCCTTAGTAGCGCGAAACCAAAACATGTCGAAGCGAACAACAAAAGCTGACTTGGAAAGACGAGGAGGTGGAGTTGCATGTTTGTCTGATGATGACCGGCACAGTCGATGAGCCTCGCAGCCCTTCAGATGCTGCTTGAGAGCGAGAGGCAGCGGGCAGAGGAGGCTGAAGCAGACCCTCCTCTGCCCGCTGGCTGCTGGCACTTGCTCTCTCTTTCTCTTCATCTGCAATGTTGTAGCCTACTCTGGCTCAAATGAATAGCCTACATATGGTCATTGAACTATATCAACCTTATCCACATTGTCGAAATCATTTAAATATTGAGAAATTACATTGAAAATCTTTTAGATAACAGGAGCCTATAATTTCTGTAGCCTACTCCGTAACAACAGACTACCTGAATGCCTTTTTCTCATCTCTCTCCACACCGCTGTTTGCGTTTTTACCCTTTAGACGGTGGAGAGTTTTTAAGATTTCCACTCTGGAGGGTGGTTTCACTTTTTTGCATTTTTAAGCCCCAAAAACACCATCACCGTATAAACGAGTAAACAGGGCCTTGCGGGTGAAAACGACAAAATATTTTATCGGATGTGCCTTTTAAATTAATTTAATAAGATTTTTTTAACCAATATTGTGATTGCGAATTAAAATGCGACTATTTTTTAAGCTCTTTATCTGCTGTATTATTCAACAAAGACAAACAAATAATTGTATAGTATGACCAACACAATTTTAGATATATTAAACATAAACAGTTTTTTCCTGAATTAAATTATTTTCCAAAATCGTTCAGCCCTAAGTAGTATACAAGGGACAGGATTGCGCGTGCACGTATAGGGTACAGGTTTGCGCGTGCACGTGAGGTCACGTGATGTCGTCACGTGCACACGCGTGCACGTACCCCCATTGATTGTTACGCGTGTCTTTCTAGCGTTGTGATTGGTCGGGCGCTCGAGCTGCGCGCGCAGCAAGGGAAAAAATAAAAATATAAAAATATAAAAATATAAAAATATAAAAAAATAAAAAAATAAAAAAATAAAAATATAAAAATATAAAAAAATATTTTTTTTTAAAACGCCTAAAAATAAATGAAATTGATATCGTCCGGTTTGTAGTGCCCCCTGAGGGTGAAGGGAAGTCCGTGAGAACCGTAGCCATAACTGCACAGAGTGTCCTGTCGTTGTATGGTGGAGTTTGTATTGTGTATTCCTAAAAGCGTTAGGGTTAGGCTATGTCTCAACATGTCTGAAAAAATCATGCCGTCTCTCTAGCGGTCGAACCTGGGATCGCCTCTAGCGTTCGTAATGCCGGGAGCACATCTCGCGGGCCGGCTGTCTGTGTGTGTGCGTGAGGACCTCTAGTGACCGAGGGAGCTGTGGCGTCTAGCAGACGGATCGACCGTGCTCACTCTGTCGTACTGTTTGGGTAGTTTGCTCACTTGTTAACAAACCATTTTTAACTAGTCTGTTAGCTATCTTGCTAGTTTGTTACCACGTTTTTTTTTTTCTCAACCTTCCACATTTTGCTCTTTTTTTAACAAACCATTTAAGCTGTGTTGATAGCTCCCTTGCTATCACGTTTTTCCTCTAACAAAACCCTCCTGGAATGTGCTTTTAATTCTATTTTTGTGAAAGCAAAGAGGATTCGTTTTTTTTTCAGCAACATCTACAATTGGTAAGTACATTTTAAAGCAGATCTTGTGTTTAAGCATGTTGTAAGATATTTAATTTTATTCAGCCATTCATAAATTAAAAAACGTTGACCTCGTGGTCGTCTGTTACGGAGGGGGGGGGGGGGGGGGGGGGTTTGCTATTGTTGGTTTTGTAAAAGCGTCATCCTGGGTGTGTCTTGTAGGTTTAAAACGGTGTGTTTCAAGGTGGGGTGCTCACTTTCGTACCTACTGTTTTAGCTCGTCTGCTAGCTAACTTTTACCTCGTTTTTCCAAGCCTTCCTCAACAAAAGACCTCTGAAGTGTTTTTCTTTTTTAATTCTTTTTGTTGAAAGAAAAGAGACTTCGTTTTTATTTTGCAACTATGCCTACAACCCATTTTTAACTAGTCTGTTAGCTATCTCGCTAGTTTGTTACCACGTTTTTTTTCTCAACCTTCCACATTTTGCTCTTTTTTTAACAAACCATTTTAGCTAGGCTGTTAGCTGGCTTGTCTGTTAGCTAGCTAACTTGTTACCACGTTTTTTCTTGACCTTCCACACCCATACCAGCTGGTGTTCTTTTTTTGATTTTTTTAATTATTCTTGTGAAAGCAAAGATGATTCGTTTTTCAGCAAAGCACATTACATCGTTTTAATAGCACCCCTTTTTGCATGCTAGCTTGTTCACTTTTTTTAACAAACCATTTAAGCTGTGTTGATAGCTCCCTTGCTATCATGTTTTTCCTCTAACAAAGCCCTCCTGGAATGTGCTTTTAATTCTATTTTTGTGAAAGCAAAGAGGATTCGTTTTTTTTTCAGCAACATCTACAATTGGTAAGTACATTTTAAAGCAGATCTTGTGTTTAAGCATGTTGTAAGATATTTAATTTTATTCAGCCATTCGTAAATTAAAAAACGTTGACCTCGTGGTCGTCTGTTACGGAGGGGGGGGGGGGGGGGGTTTGCTATTGTCGGTTTTGTAAAAGCGTCATCCTGGGTGTGTCTTGTAGGTTTAAAACGGCGTGTTTCAAGGTGGGGTGCTCACTTTCGTACCTACTGTTTTAGCTCGTCTGCTAGCTAACTTTTACCTCGTTTTTCCCAGCCTTCCTCAACAAAAGACCTCTGAAGTGTTTTTCTTTTTTAATTCTTTTTGTTGAAAGAAAAGAGACTTCGTCTTTTGCAACTATGCCTACAACTGGTGAGTAAATATAAAAAGCACATCTCGTGTTTAAGCATGGTGTAAGATATTTAATTAATTCAGACATTCGTGTATTAAAACGTTTAAGCGGCATATACTTTATGTAGTTTGCATCATTAGGTGATTCTACCAAAGAGCCAGGACAATGTTGCTACGGTAGCTGTTGATTATCATCCTGAAAGCAATAAGAAAGCTGTAAACAGGTATTTAGTGGTCTATTTATCTCTTTTACTATGTGATTTTTATTACTATTTAATTTATCACTGTGTTTTTAGACTACTAATATATATTCTCTGTCTGTGTCTAGACACCCCACCCCGGAACAAAGGATCCTGAGTGTAGATAGCTACTCAATAGGACATTCTGTTGAAATCCACAGTGTTAGAGGGCCATGTGCTTCGCTAGCCGTATCTGTGAAAGCAGTTAGGCCTAAGAAGGATCTCTGGTTTAAACATAAGAAGAGATCTATTGAGGTGGGTTGAAAAAGAAAAACAGTAAAATAGTGTATTGTATTTTTTAAAAAAGTCTGTTCTAATAATGTAATGTTGTGTTTCAGGCTAAGAAAACCCCTGAAGGTTTCCCACCGAAAAGATCCCGCTCATCCTTTGTTCAAGGCTCTCCTTCTCTGAGCACTGATGCAGAGGTAGGAAAACCATTTGTATCTAACAGACTATATTTATCTACTATTATAAAATATTTTTATAGAATGTATATATTGTTATAAAAAATAAAAATGGATTTTTCCTTTGTGTCAGCAGCTAAAGGCTGTAGCAGGCTTGTCTTTGCGTATGGCATCTGATGAGGATTTCACACAGTCACCCCCATGGAGCAAAAACGGCTGTCTCCATAAGTCTAAGAAGAGATCTAAGAAGAGATCTATTGAGGTGGGTTGAAAAAGAAAAACGGTAAAATAGTGTATTGTATTTTAAAAAAAAAGTCTGTACTAATAATGTAATGTTGTGTTTCAGGCTAAGAAAATCCCTGAAGGTTTACCACCGAAAAGATCCCGCTCATCCTTTGTTCAAGGCTCTCCTTCTCTGAGCACTGATGCAGAGGTAAGAAAACCATTTGTATCTAACAGACTATATTTATATAGTGTTATAAAATATTTTTATAGAATGTATATATTGTTAAAATGGATTTTCCTTTGTGACAGCAACTAAAGGCTGTTTCAGACTTGGTGTCTCTACATTTGACCCCGAAGGAGAATTTCACACATAGTACCCAGGTGCCAATACAACCACAGGGTGTCTCTATTGAGAGGGGACAAAGGGCCACACCTTTACCAAAAACAGCAGTTGAGGTTTGTGTTTTGTTTGAAGTGTGTGTGTGTGTGTGTGTGTGTGTGTGTGTGTGTGTGTTTGTGTGTGTCTTTATTTAACTAAAATATGTTATCATCCCTAGACGATCACATCCGTAGAAGACTTAGAAGGGCGTGAAGACACACACATATCGGAGCCGTCTCATACAACACACCAGACGAATGGGGGAGCTTCGCCGCCGGTCCCTGAATATGATGTAGGTGTTTTACAGAGTTCTGCTGTACTCCTTGACACCGTTTGTAGAGAGGAATGTGACTATAATGACGAAGACGACTGTATACCTGACACTCCTGTCATACATAGACAAAGACCAACATACAAGCCCACGTTAACTGTGTCAGATAATTGGTGTAGCATTAGTAATACCCCTGTAACTATTCCTATAAATATACTCGAGGGTGTCGATCCATTCCTGGGTAATCAACCAGAGCGTAGTTATATTACTAACAATCTTTTCGAGCCCTGCTCAACCCAAGGGTTTTCCGACCGTACCACCTTGTTTCAGGGTGAAGAGCTTTTTGAATATTGTGCGAACACGTCATTCCGGCAAACTGTGTCTACAAACCGCTCATGTGCAGATTCTTATGTCAGTCCACAACCGTCCACGAGTACGTTCCGCGCACCGTCGCCGCCCTCAGAAAATCCTCAGGAGCGTGGGCAGTCATCAAAACGTCCCTGCCCCCGTGACCGCTCCAGTCCACAACCGTCCACGAGTACGTTCCGCGCACCGTCGCCGCCCTCAGAAAATCCTCAGGAGCGTGGGCAGTCATCAAAACGTCCCTGCCCCCGTGACCGCTCCAGTCCACAACCGTCCACGAGTATGTTCCGCGCACCGTCGCCGCCCTCAGAAAATCCTCAGGAGCGTGGGCAGTCATCAAAACGTCCCTGCCCCCGTGACCGCTCCAGTCCACAACCGTCCACGAGTATGTACCGCGCACCGCCTCCGCCCTCAGACAATCCTCACGGGGGTGTGCAGCATGGGGAGGGTCGTGTTTCTAAGACGACGTCTGACATAGCATCCCGACAGTTTCCCCTTTTTAATGCTACTGAATTTCGTCAAGATGTCGACCTACGAAATATTGATTTGACAGATATTGGCAGTGTGCCTGAAAGGGTTTATAGCACCCTAACAGGTTTAATAGAGAGGGCTTTGGACAATGCTACACAGGACAGTGTTTTAAATGTTGAGTTAAGGGGCCCTGCCGTGAATGTCCCTATTCAAACAATGTTGAACTCGGACGATGGCTACAACACAGATACATTTCTGGAGCAAGTCTCACAAGCTATGCAAAGTAACGATAATTCTCTGACCGATGACGCTTTGGAATTAATTGTGACTATAGCTCGTAATATGTCGGGCGGTAATCCTGGGGGCTGTTGAAAACTAGGAAGCATCGGTTACGATCAAATATTGTCGGTAAAAGGTAATGCTTTATACAATCCCAAGAATAACGACGGTAATGACAATCTCTGCTTTGCTCTCTGTCTGGCACATTATGTAAACAGTAGATTGTCCCCGAGTGAAAAGATAAATTATGCAAAGCAGCTACATAGGGATTTGGATTTTGACGATACGCATATGGTTTCATTCTCTGATGTTGACAGATTTCAGAAACATCAGAAAATGAAAATTGTAAAATTCCATCATGTTGCCGGTTGTAAAAAACCACAGATCTTCAAAACACACGACGAGCAACATGTGAAAACAGCATGGTTGTATTTGCATAACGAGCATTAATATCTCATTGTAAATAAGACGTCTTTCTTCGGTGCACCGTACGTTTGCGACGGTTGTTACAAGACCTACAACACTGCCCTGGAGCACAGGTGTAGTTTTCTTTGTAATGTATGTTACACTGCTTGTACACCTAATAAAACTATTAAATGTGCAGACTGTAGACGCATATGCAAATCGCAACAGTGTTTTGAAAACCATAAAAAACCCGATGCGAAACACCGCCTCATACCCTGCGAGCGGATCAAATATTGCGAGTCCTTTCACATGACGTACCGGCCGGCTAAAAAACCACACGTCTGTAGAACCCCAAAATGCCTACATTGTAGAGAGCCTGTAGTCGGCACAACGCACAAATGCTTTATACAGCCCCTCAAACGCGAAGAAAGTAGTGATAAGTATCTCTTTTACGATTTTGAGACACGTTGTACTGAGGGTCACCATGAAGCTAATTTTGTGTGCATTATGGATATGGATGGTAACAAAAACTGTTACGAAACCTCAAACTGCGTCGCTTCATTCATTCAGAACTACAGACGGGAGAAATACAAAGGCTATACTTTTATAGCCCACAATGCATCAGGTTTTGACAGTTATATAGTTTTAGAGTATATGGTGAGCCAGAAACTTTGTCCAACTATTACTATGCGGGGTTCTAGGGTGCTTCTGATGTACGATTCTACTTACAAACAACGCTGGATAGACTCATTCAGTTTCATAACAATGCCTCTGTCTAAAACCCCGTCTGCCATGGGATTCTCAGATCTTTCTCAGAAGGGGTTCTTCCCCCACGCCTTCAACACACGAGAGAATGAGAATTATATCGGACCATATCCGCCGCCTGCTCTATATGGTTATGATGCTATGACTGACGAGTGTAAGAAAACGTTTACTGACTGGTACGCTACGGTCTGTGACACACCCTTTGACTTTCGAAAAGAGCTGCGCACCTATTGTGTTAACGATGTGACAGTTTTGCGTAAAGCATGCCAGATATACAGAGAAGCCTTCCATGAGTGCACCGGTCTAGATCCGTTTGCATATGCGACAATGGCCTCCTCCTGTATGGGCGTGTTTAAAACTCTGTTCCTACCCAAAGACACAGTTGCTCTGACGTACGAGGGTGCTTACATTAGGCAAAACAAGACGTATTCTGACATTTCAATACAGTGGTTAGAGTATGTTGCAAGCAGCGAGGGTATTGACATACAACACGCTCTGAAAAGAGGTGAAAAGTCATTTGGTCCGTTCTTTGCAGATGGCTATTGTGAAGCCACAAACACATGTTATGAATTTAACGGATGCTTCTTTCATGGCTGTGATAAGTGCTACGCACAAGCGGAAATCAACCCTCTCACCAAAAAAAAAACACAGGGTGAACTGCGCATAGAGTTCCATAACAGAGTGACGGCTCTAAAAAATGTGTACGGCCTAACTGTTGTGGTGAAGTGGGAGTGTGATTGGCGGCAGGATGTGTGCAATAACCCGGCCGTTAAGGAGTTCATGTTAACGTATGAAAAGCCAGCGCTTCTCAATCCTCGAGAAGCCCTCTTTGGAGGCCGAACGAATGCTATGAAGCTGTACCACAAGGTAGAAAATGGTGAGAAAATTCGCTACTATGATTTCACAAGTTTGTACCCAACTGTTCAGGCCAAAAGAGATTATCCAATAGGCCATCCTCAGATAATACACAAGGATTTTGATGACATAAACACATACTTTGGTATTGTGAAATGCACAGTTGTGCCCCCCAGAGGACTGTACCACCCCGTACTGCCGTATCACTGTAACGGTAAACTGATGTTCCCTCTATGTGCTGTGTGTGCCGTTCAGATGAATCAGACAACCCAGTGTGCACATAGCGACCAAGAGTGACAGCTGTCTGGGGTGTGGGTGTCGTTTGAATTACAAAAAGCCATAGCGAAAGGGTATAAGATAGTTGCAATCGACGAGGTTTGGCATTTCCCAGAAAAAACGGACCAGCTTTTTAAAGCCTATGTTAAGACATTTCTTAAACGCAAGCAAGAGGCTTCAGGATATCCCGGGCATATCAAAACGGAAGACGAAAAAAAAAAATACATAGATGGCTACTATGTACGCGAAGGCATACGTCTGGATCCAGCCAAGATATGTGTTAACAAAGCAGTCAGAAATACCAATAAATCAATTTTGAACAACTTGTGGGGACGCTTTGCTATGCGTAACAATATGACGACTGCTGAACTCATAACAGATCCGTCCCGGTTCACGCAGCTCATGTTCAGCGATACTTTTGATGTTCGACAGTTCTCATTTATCTCGCCAGAGGTAGCTATTGTCCAGTGGCGATACACAGATGGTCAAGTATCCAGAGTAAAAGATGTGAATGTTTTTATAGGCGCTATGACCACCGCCTATGCACGTATGGAACTATATGATTTGCTGGATACGCTTCAGGAACGTGTTTTGTACTGTGACACTGACAGCATTATCTTCACAACCCGAGGCGATGAGTGGATCCCCCCTCTCGGCCCTTACCTTGGTGAATTAACCGATGAACTCAACAGTGAGCAAGTCTGCGGGGCCCCTACAGAGGACTATATAACAGAGTTTGTTTCGGGGGGTCCTAAATGCTATGCTTATAGGACGACACAAGGCCAGACACAGGTTAAATGCAAGGGTGTGACCCTTAATGCCGAAAATGCCAAAGTGGTTACACATGAATCTTTAATTGGTCTTGTTCAAGCATTTGTGACCAATCAGCAGCCTCCTAACCATCTGACCACAAATGCATTCACAATAAAACGAGACAAAAAACAGTTTAATCTCAAAAACGACACACTGACGCGGAAAGTACAGGTTGTTTACAACAAGCGACGCGTGCTCCGCGACTATACAACGGTTCCTTATGGCTACTAGTAATAACATCAGGCATGTTGCAGAATTTGATGGTAGGCTACAACACCCTTTCAGCGTCGTTATTAGTGGGCCCTCTAATTGTGGGAAAACATGTTTTGTCAAAGACATTATTGAAAACATGTCCTCTGTTATTTCACAAAAAATAGATAACATTGTATACATCTATTCATGCTGGCAGTCAATATACGATCAATTGCTTAAAACGGTGAATATAAATTTTGTGGAAGGACTCCCTGAATCGTTCTGTGACGATGCGCTTCTACCACCTGCTAAGAATAATCTGTTAGTGATTGATGATTTAATGGATCGAGCCAGTGATAATTTGGAAGTTCAAACATTTTTACACAGTATGTCCATCACAGAAATATTAGTTGTATATATCTAGTGCAGAATCTGTTCATTCAAGGTAAAGCGAGTGGTACAATCAGTTTGAACACAAATTATATAGTTCTTTTCAAAAATGCTAGAGATCAGCATCAGATAAGCTTACTGGCACGACAAATGTTCCCCGGAAATACTAAATATTTTTTAGAGGCTTTCAACGATGCCACAAGTTCCCCGTACGGATATCTGTTGATAGATTATAAAGCCACAACCCCCGATATTTTAAGACTCAGATCCGCTCTGCTATCGCCTCAGCAGGTTGTATACATTCCTAGGAAAAAAAAAGTGTAATAATGTCAAACCGAATGGAACGGAATTTTACAATGTTAGACATGCTACATAAGGCATCACCCAGAGCAAGAGGTGTTATTGTGAGCAATGCCAGTCCAGACTTTATTAATGCGCTTTGTGAAATAGCTTTGAATGTGTTAAGAGGTAACATACCACTGTCTAATATTCAGTACAAGCTGTTAAAGAAGAAGAAGAAAGTGATTAGACTAATAGCTGATAAAAAAATCAAACATTTAAAAAAAAAAAAGACAATCAACCAAACAGGTGGGTTTCTATTGCCTCTACTTGGCGCCGCAATCCCGTTCATAGCAAGTCTTATCAACAGGAATTGAAATGGAACACACTCAGAAAATGTTTCTGGTTCCTCAAAATCAATTAGCGACATTACAACAGCCTCAAACAACTGACTCCTCAAATGTATCTCTGCGACAGTCTGTACAAAGTGAATTGGATCGAGCCATGAGTGAAATATTGAAACAACCTGACATCAATGTATATGAAAAAGCTAAAAAATATTCAAGTATTCTGCAGCGATACCTAGCCTTGGCGAGACAGGGGGAGCGTGAGAAAAGTGTGATTACATTATCACTGCCTGACGAATCCTCAAAGGCTGACGCCTCAATGTCTGAGTCACAAGACACTATCGCACAAGACGATATGATAAGAGCAGAAGTATTGGCACATATGCCCTCCAGGAATAAACGCAACGCTGAATACATAATCACTTCGTTATCCCGTAATAATAAGATTGCGTGGTCAAATAACGGAGAAATCGTTGTTGAAGATAAGCCTGTGCCAGGTAGTCATCTGTATGATCTACTGAAAAGTGTAACAACGCATAATAATGTTTCAGATCGTTCAAGACCAAAAGGGTGGAACATATTTTTAAAAACGTTAGCCAGCTTAAATGTGCCACTATCCGTAATCCCAAACACGATGGTACGCCGCTCTATTGAGGCATTTAAAACAGGGGAACGGGATGAAACTAATACACAATTGCCAATGTCTGAATTACGTACCCCGCGCATGCGTAGAGAAATAAGAATGGCCCCTTCCTTTATACATAGCACATCGTCTGATTTACGAGCAACTAGTACTCCTAGACCCATTAGTATTACACCCGCCATTACTAAGACTCGTTGGGCCAGTTTTTAATCTATTTTTATATTTTCTATTATTATTACAATAATTTTATATTTTCCTTTTTAACCTATTTTTATTATTTTTCTATTGAGGGGTATTTTCTTTATTCAAGAATGTGACAAAAACAAGAAAATACAGTGTTGAATGTAACCTGTAACAGTAATGACTGTGATTTACAATAATTGTGTATTTTCCTTTTTTAATCTGTTTTTATTATTATTTTTCGATTGAGGGGGTATTTTCTTTATTCAATGATGCTACTAACAAGAAAAGACAGTGTTGAATGTAACCAGTAACGCTAAATGAATGTGTTTACATTTAATTTTATATTTTCCTTTTTAACCTATTTTTATTATTTTTCTATTGAGGGGTATTTTCTTTATTCAAGGATGTGACAAAAACAAGAAAAAGACAGTGTTGGATGTAACCAGTAACACTAAATGAATGTGTTTACATTTAATTTTATATTTTCCTATTTAACCTATTTTTTTATTATTATTATTTCTCTGTTTGCAATATTTTCTTTATTGATGGATGTGAAAAGACAGTGTTGAATGTAACCTGTAACATTAAATGAATGTGTTTTTTATATTAATTTTATCTGATGAATGCATTTTTTCTGTATAGCTCTACAAAAATAATAAAAGGAATAAAACATTAAGACATTGTAAGATCAATATATTCCACATTCTTTATTGAAAAACATCATTACACAATATTTTTTTTTTTTTTTTTACCTGTAGGTAGCGCATGAACATTGTACACATTTAAAATTCTGATCGTGACACACATATGGATGTATTCTGCTAACAAAATGGGTGACCATCGTGTCGTTGCATACAAGATTAGGACCATACATGTTCAAAACTTTTGAATAAGGAATTTTTTTCTGGATATGACATAAAAAGAAAACGCAGTGTTGACCACATGTTGTAGAATAATTATTTTGCACTTGTATAGCTGAATGGTACATCTCCATGCAGTTTTTTAAGAGGAAATGGTTGATTTCTTGAGGAAAAAAAGCTAGGGGGGTGTCCGAAACTATCAAAAAACAAACCATGCTTGTTCTCGGTTATGTAAATACCGAGCCAATGTTGGCCCGGTTTATCGCTAGGGTCAGTATTTACAACTAGCATAGCAGGTAATTTACAAACGACGGTTTTTGGCAGTTGATCACAGGGCCTTACTCCTAAGAAATTTGTGTCTCTAGTCATTCTTTTTCTAAGAACACTAGTGAGTTCTATTGTATTCATCTTTAGTAGTGGTCCAATAGGACTTGTCTTTGGTTAGATATTTCAATTACAGAATCAAAAATGGAATAGCAGATAAGGGTCACCGTACGTGGTAGTGGGTTTCTGAAGCGTGTTTCCAAGCGAACGTTGCCGTTCTTAATCAGCGAGACGTTTCCTGACCCACCACCATCCGGTTCCAAATTGAAACAAAAGAGTGTATATCCAGCCCCGAAATCGGAGCGTGTTATGGACAGTGATCGATCTTTTAAATGACGACCTGTTGATTCCACCAGCTGATAATATTCTCGTACATATTGCCCTCTTTGAAAAAGGGGTTGAAAAGGCCTTGCAGGGTGTGGCTGTCCGTCGGCATATAGGCATATAAACTCAGTGTCATAGTGCCCGAAATTAAAAGGGTTACGAGCATATGAGCCTGTGTATGCTTCATTATCAACAAAAGCCAAGACTACGAATTTTGGTATCTGCCCAATAAATAAATTCTCTTGGCTACAGACCCTCGTACCTGCCGGAATGGAAAATGTTTTTATGGCTACCCTGTCAATAGAATATTTGGCATTAGTATGCTGTAGAGCTCTACTATGAGCTAATCTCACAGTAGGAGACACGGATATCTTCTTTACAAACAGACTAGCAGACATTATTTTCACTGTGAGTTGAACATTTCCAGGGGTCATTAGTACAAAGTCATCTTTTGACCTGATGAATTTTAGCGAGATGTCCAAACCATTTATCAAAAATTTTTCTTGAAAAAACAAGTCAGCATGTATTGGTGATATTAATTCCACAATATGGCTTTCACCAGTTGCTCTAACCCCAAATTATCTCCTGTAATAGATGTCTCCTCCATCTTTCCACCGGTGTCTTTACAGAACAGGCCAGTGCTGAACTGTGTATCCAGTGTTTCTTTTCCATAGTTTAGCAAACATTCAATAATCCCTCTGTACGGATACGTATTTGAAGATTGGCTAATCAACCTATCCCCTAGCATTATATCTACTTGGGAAAAAAGACTGCATCCAGGATAGTTTATAAAACCCTCATCAGCGGCATTAGCCAGCAATGTGCCGTCAGGATTTGTAATCCTCACACGTGTGTACAGATACGAATCGTTCAGGTCTAGATAGTCTTCTCCACTAGCAGATATGAAAAACTCTATAGGCCCACTGTCTGTTAGAGAGGACATGGGCGGTACTTCTAGAAATGTTGATTTTTCGATAGATGTCTGGGTGTACGGGACTGTAAATAGGTCCAGTTCTGTCTTCACACACTCTTCCGACTGATTATGAATGAATGACATGATTAATTTCTTAAAGTTAATCTAAAATATGTCTTTTGTCAGGAACAATGATCGTCGGTTCGGAGCTCTGCGACTACGGACAGATGTCTTCTTTTTGAGGACCCTTCGTTTTTTGCATGTGTTTTTATGTTTTTTGTTCACACCCTGGTTACGCCCACATCCTGAAGGGGTTCTTTTTAACGCTTTGCGCCTGTACACCATGAGACCTTTTCCCTGCTGCCTGGATGCTACGGCATTCCTGACATTAGACACAACATCTCCTATAATACCTGTGGCGGCTGTTTTCAGGTGAGGTTTGGCTAGATTAAAACCCTTTTTTAAAAGAGGGACAGCCATTCGAAATAGGGTTCGGAAAACCCCGCCTAAACCAGACCCGTATTGGGTGGGGGATCCTATGAAACCGGGCAGGTCTCCACCAGCTTGATTCATATAGTAGGACATATACCTTTCATCATCAGCTGTGTACGCTTTCCGCATCATTTTTTAATGTTGTTTCACAGGTCTAAAATGTAGTTTGACAATTACTTTTCCGTATGAGAAAGGTATGTGCTGGTTCTGGTCGTCTCGTAGATCTATTTGAATGTCAGTAATAGTGGAGCGTGACAACGATGTGTAGTGAGGGTTGTCGTAACTCAGAGTGGGCATACGTTTGACCTCATCGGAGATATTTATACACCGCAGCAGGGGTACATGACTATCGCCGACTAGCTGGTAGTCCACAATGTCACTATAAATAAATATATTATAACGGCCGCCGTGAATGTCGGCAGGGTGCGGAGCTATACATTTTAAATGGGGTCCAACGTGGATTTCGAACACAGTGTCTGGAATGAACCCTAGAATTTCGGCCAGACGTCCCTTAAACACAATATGCCATCCATCTCCTCCCGTGAAAAATATCTTATTAGTGATATGGTTGTGACTCATCGTTATGTGTGCAAGGATTGGGTTAGACGCACATTTCATATTATATTCTTTAACAAGGCTGTCAATCGTGTTATAAGAGCCAACTGTTAGCCTTAGCTTATTGAGCAGTTTCGTTTTTGTGTCGAAGAATTCGATCTTGGCATCGCTCTCACTGAAACTATTCCAGACCCGGGGATATTGTATTTCGATAAGACCAACTTCATACGCCTGATGTAATATGAGCGGTTTTGCTAGTTTTGTTCTGAACTGCCAAATCTTATTATTTGGATACACTATGGGCGATGCATTACTAGGCAGCGTAACAAAAAAAAACGTTCTTATTCATAGCTCCGTCACCTTTCGCTAACAAATCACAATGACTAGTTTTAAGAGCATGCCTGGCTCTATTATCTTACATCAATTATGTCTTTTTCAGAGATCCATGAATTGAATTTCTCGGGCCATCCTAACCATTTCACAAGTACTAGATTTTTACGACCTGTTTTCTTTCTATCCAGCACTTTCTCAATTTTAAACACTTTGTTTTTGTCTATAATTACAGCCTGTAACTCTGCTTCGTAAAAAGTCCCTGTCAAGGGCTCTTCACTGTTGTCTTTTAGGATATAAACGGGAGGAGTCCTGCCTATACGTTTTGATATTGTAAAAAACTCATCTGTAAAGGATTGTTCGTAACCTTTGCGAAACACACCTCTGTGCTTTGATATCCTAACACTGTCGCCCGTCTGAAATTTAAACAGTACCATTCCCTGCGGTTTCAGTTTGTACAGAGTGTTAAAGACTGTTTTCTCATTGTCTTTACACACAGCGGTTGGAGCCATTTTTATTGAACTATGGTATGCAGAGTTGTAAGCAGTGACCATATCTTGTAGCACATCAATATAGCGACGTGAGTTAACAGCCGTTAAGTATCTCCACCTTCTGGTTTTGAAAGTCCGGTTGAAACGCTCAACAACACTTGCTTTTGTTTCGTTCGTTGTGGAAAAATGGTGAATTTTATATAGAGTCATCAATTTTTGAAAAACCTTATTATAAAACTCTTTTCCGGCATCTGTTTGAAGTTTCAGAGGTACGCGTCCTTGTTCCAATATTTCTTTAAAGGCACTTGTGACAACGGGACCCGTTTTGTTTTTAAGACATATTACCCATGCATATTTAGAAAACACATCAATGCATGTCAATAAATATTGCACATTATCGTTTTCCGTAGAATATTCCGTCATATCGACCAAATCAGCCTGAAATTGTTTATCGATACCGTTAACAATCACCCTGTTTCTGGGGAAATGTTTCAAGACAGGTGCATGTAGAGTGTACGCATCCTGCCGCAAGAGAAACTTTTTAACAGCGGGGATCGATGGAGACAACCCAGTACATTCTTTGACGGAATCACGAAGTTTGTGTACACCTCCTAGAGCCCCTGGGTGGGCAGGATCGTAGTATATTTTTTGCATAACCTTCTCCATGATTCGTTAAAACACAAGTGATCACGATAGTGTTATGTCATCCTTTTTTTATTTCACAAAACAACCAAACGCATTCATACATACGAAAGTCATGAAGACCGCGAAACCGCTTCTATCATAGATAGCATCTTGACTAATACGGACACATTGCTTTTACTGATTATGAATATATGTAGTTTTTGCAAATCCTGCAAGACGTCGGTATAGTGTTTTTCTTTCACATACAAACTCACTGTATCTACAAGCATTGTATACATAGTAAGCAGGTGATAAACTTTTAACATCTTAAAATCGTGTGTAATGTTAGCTAGGACATCACAAAATGTTTCCACTATACTCTCTCGTGTCATTAACATTGATAACAACATCTGTAACAGATCCTCCCAAGGAGTGGCGCTATGTTGTCTTCTTACAAGCACCATCAATTTTTCTAACCTACGCACATCTGTACGATCTACAGCATCACTCTTACATTGGTATTTTGTAACATCATTCACGTTATTAGCAATGGCTCGATCTAAAATACCAGATATACGTGATATGTGATATCGCTCACTGATATGATTATACATCATGCATAAACAATTCCCCATATTTTCACACTGTTAGTTCTTTCTACCATATAAATCCCTCCAATAGTCACTAATCTCTCTAATTTCGGCTATTTTAACCACATCATCACCTATCATAGAGTCATACATAGCACTGATTTTAGTCGTGACATCTTCAGCCGTTTTCAACTCGTGCAAAACTGTTTCTGATACTCCAAGGATTCTACCCTCACCGGCCTTCAGATGTTTAAAGGACAGAAAACGCTGCACAACTCCGATGAATTTATCAGTCAATAGTCTTTTCATAATCTGTTCAAAGTGGACAGCGTAGAAGTGTTCTGGTAGCCCTTCTATACAGTCATGCTGTTTCTGGCTCGGATGATTGATCTGACAGCCATAACACCGCTCCTCCAAATACTGGTAAAGAACAATGTTAAGAAGATGTAGAGATGCTGTTTTAACGCTATCTATAAACAACGATGACACCACACCGTCCGGCTGATCATGCGTCACAGTGTCCGAACAAGCCCCGACATCATCCTGTTGTAATACAGCATACGTTGAGGGGGTAGATGGATATGCTTGTGTTTGACGCGGCGGGGAGCATATCAATAGAGAGGGAGGCAGAGGAGGGGTCATAGGCGGCGGTGCCAGGAAGTGTTCCGGGCTTAGAGTGGGGGTTGTTGATGATGATGATGATGATGAAAGGGATTGAGGAGAGCCGAAGACCGTCAGGGGGTCAAATAACACAGAGGTGTTAGGTGTCTTTCTGCCGGACGAATGACACATCTCTAGATCCTCTGGGAAGAAAAAAAAGCACACATTACAATCACAGTAGCAAACAAAATAATATAAAAGCATTTTAACTATTTTGCCAAATAATTAGCACCTACAAATTAGACCCACCGTTTTGTTAGTCTTTGTGTCTGACGATTTTAGGTCTATAGAGGGTCTTGGGGAGGGGCTGAGACTGTTGATCATCGTCCTCAAATATCAATCTTTTTCTTATGTTCTCATAAGAATTCCTTATTTTGTCTCTTCTGATGACATAGTCAATGGTATCAAACTGTGTCTTCAATATCTCCCAGTCACACCATTGTATAAAGAACCCGTTTTTAAACCATTTCTCATATTCCTCGTTAGATACAGGGTAGGGCTTTAACTTCCATTCTTCACGTCATCTGGCTGCAACTAACTTCTCCCTTTCGGAGCATACGCGAAGGAAGATAAAATCCTCTGCAGTTCTGGTGAAGCGGTCTGCTTCAACACGATAGATACCGGACCCAATGCAGGTGTCCCATTGAGACACATACACTAGCTCAGGAAAGCCAGGATTGTCAAGATCGGGGCAGACAACGTCACGAAAAAGACTCCAGTCTTTCACCGCCATTGTGCAGGCTGTTTTAGCATTGCTAGATAAATCGGCCACAACACTAGTATACACAGCTAATGTCACATATCCGGAACTGTAGCTAATTGAATAACAGTAACCATTGTCGCCCGCATATTCCATATCAGCTGTACATGACTCTGACATGCTTGACGTAAAGATATCGGGTCGGAATCTCTTTTTTCTGGGGGCCTGGCTCAAACCGAATGTTGCTTCAGTATTAGTCTCACCTCCTCCCCATAACTCTTTACGGGGTGCACGGATCATCTTCAACGTACTGGGTCTCAATTCAAATGCACTGGGAGCGTGTGTATCAACCGTACCTTCTTCTTCAATCGTTGATCCAACTTGATATTCAAATCGATGTGTAGACATGGCTGTAAGATGTTTTTTTCCTCTTGCTTTCTCCCAGGAGTTAAAAAGAAAAATACACCGTTGGTCTGCTTGAGATGATTGAAGGCACAAAACGAACTGGCTAGCTAGCTAACTAAAAACAGTAGGTAAAAAGAGGCGAGACAGGTCGAGACATAGCCCTTTATACTCCTCCATAACCCTCCCCTATAACAGCATCACCGTCATAGGGGGCACATGACTTTTTCAGACATGTTGAGACATAGCCTAACCCTAACGCTTTTAGGAATACACAATACAAACTCCACCATACAACGACAGGACACTCTGTGCAGTTATGGCTACGGACTTCCCTTCACCCTCAGGGGGCACTACAAACCGGACGATATCAATTTCATTTATTTTTAGGCGTTTTAAAAAAAAATATTTTTTTATATTTTTATATTTTTATTTTTTTATTTTTTTATATTTTTATTTTTTTATTTTTTTATATTTTTATATTTTTATTTTTTCCCTTGCTGCGCGCGCAGCTCGAGCGCCCGACCAATCACAACGCTAGAAAGACACGCGCGTAACAATCAATGGGGGTACGTGCACGCGTGTGCACGTGACGACATCACGTGACCTCACGTGCACGCGCAAACCTGTACCCTATACGTGCACGCGCAATCCTGTCCCTTGTATACTACTGCCCTAGTCTGTATCATCTTTTAGTCTGGTTTGTTTAATATGTGAATAGTTATTTCTTTCTCAATTATTTGTTAATGTTATGTAGTAATTGTTTTCAACAAATAGTTCATACAGTAAACCTTTGTTTGACTAATTTATTACTGAACCCAGCCATCACACGCCACGCCGTCACATTCTGTGCCACCCACCACCACAAGTACATTTTCAATCTGTCGGAAAATGTTTATCATTAGGGCCCAAAAACCGACAACTTTGGGGACAAAGGCCTTATTGAAATCACTATGTATATTAGGGTCAGAGCACCAAATAAAGTTCGGTGAAGGCCCTTTTGTCTGGGACATGTGTAGGAAGGTGCGAGGGCCTGATGATTGCTGCTTTTTTTGTTGCAATTCCTCAGTGGCTAGGTAAGGTTGCTAGAAAAGAGTAGGTTAGTTAGGTCACTTCAGATATCAATATATGTTATTATCTACAGGTACGTCACTATCTTCTATGCACTGAGATACCACAACATCATGACAGTGAGGAGAGCTGGCTGCATTATCGGGGGAATGTGGACCTTATGCACAGGCTGCGGGATCGTCTTCATCATCTACTCAGACACCACCCCCGTCATCATCTGCCTGGTCTCCATGTTCTTTGCCATGCTGCTCAACATGGCCTCCCTCTAATCAGCCACATGTTCATTCTGGCACGTTCACACGTTAAGCGCATCGCTGCCCTGCCCGGCTACAACTCCATCCACCAGCGGGCCAGCATGAAGAGGGCCATCACGCTCATCATCCTGCTGGGGATCTTCATCCTCTGCTGGGCCCCCTTCTTCCTCCACCTGATCCTCATGAGTTCATGTCCACGTAACCTCTACTGTGTGTGCTTAATGTCCCACTTCAACATGTACCTCATCCTCATCATGTGCAACTCTGTGATTGACCCGCTCATCTATGCTTTCAGGAATCAGGAGATGAGGAAGACTTTTAAGGAGATTGTTTGTTGTTACAGCCTGAGAAACTTCTGCGCTCTGACAGGTAATTAATAAGAGACACAGACTGAGAAGACCAATGACAGGATTTGAACGATGGAGCCTGGTCAGCCCTCAAGAAGACATGGGAAAGGGATCTAAATATTACCCTGGTTGATAAGGCGTGGGACAGAACTTGCGATGTGATGGTACAACTGATCCAGTTCAAGATTATGCATTGCTTCTCTTGGACTCCCTCCAGATTGTTTAGACTTGGTTTGAAAGACACACCAAATTGTTTGAAATGTAAGACAGAGGACAGCCAATTACTTCATGACCTATGGTCTTGTGATTTGGACTGGGATACATGATAACCTATGTCAGATTGCAGGGACCCAGGTTCAATTCAGCCCAAGATTATTTGTTCTAGGAGATGGATCAATCCTAAGCATACTGTGGAGAGACATATACAATGTGCTATTGTTTTGTCATATATAGATATGCTTATTTGGTTAACAGCTGTTTATTTTGTTATTAGGGGTCCAAGCCCGAGGGGGCTGGGAACTTACAAGGCAACACGGTTCCCAGTACCAGTGGAGCTGGGAACCCTATTGTAATCGCAAAGATTATTCTTCTTCTTCTTTTTCTTTCTTTTTCTTATTTTTCCGTAAATACAGCCTAAAAACTTATCGTAAATTTACTTTTTCGATCTTCTCCTAGGCCGTGTGTCCGATCTGCATGAAACTTGGCACATAGCATCTCCAGACCGACCTGACAAAAATCTCATCATAAGAATTTAAATCGGTTAAAAAATGCGTAAATTACGTACAAACAAATTTGCGTAGCTGGCTACAAAAACACAAACTTTTGCATATCTTGGCCAAATGAAATGCTATCAATGCAAAACTTTAGATTATTGTTTGGCATGGCACTTTGAGGCTTGCAAACATATCTGGCAAAGATTGGCCCATAGGGAGTGCTTCAAATGCAAAATGTTTATATCTCATGAAGGGCTCATCCGATTTTTACGAAATTTGGAGGGTACCATCTAGGGACACTTCTGAGGCCAGCCCTACAGTGGTGTACCCAATAGTTAAAATGGGCATGGCCTATTGCACCCAAAATTATTTTTTGGGATTGACCTCTTACACTAAAGTGAACAACCTCAAATGTATAGGGTAGATGTGCAATGCATCAAAACCCTTGCATACCAAAAATTACACATGTGGACCACTAGGTGGCACTTAAATCAACGTAGACGCGGTTTGGCCTATAACTCACTTATTACACATCGCAAAAACCTTACATCTATGCCTTCCTTGAATTGTGCTAAATCACATGATATAGGCCCATTTCCGTGCGTATTTACGGAAATAGCGTTATGTTATTATTTTGCCATGTCAGCTTGCCATTGTTTCTCGCCACATGCAGCACTAAGTCCCTGTCGGAGGATCTTAAAAACTTTGCCAGCATGGATCAGGGTCTGTCGCCTATTGCTGGCTGGCCAGTGTCTGTGCACGTTCAACTTGCATTTTCCCTCTAGCTCCAACAAATTCCGATTCAGCTACTCTAAAAACGGCATCTCCTCCTTCTTTGTCCTCGGGAATAACCACAAAACGAATATTATCGCGTCTCGAACGATTCTCCATGTCTTCTGGTGATTAAGTGGATTTCTTTCAGGTCTTCCAAATCGGCTGAGATCTTTGTCACGCTGGAAACACACCACACACAGAAATTGCCGCGAAGTAGAGCTTTTATTAATTTTTGCGCATATGTTATTCAATCTGTCCAGCCACACTAGCGCGGGAGCGGTCTCTATTTCTTACGCAAAATAAAATAAAATAAAATAAAATAAATTCTGGGTGCCAGTGTAGCTCACCTGGTGAAGCTTAGACATAAACGGGGAGAGAGAGGGGGAATGACATGCTGCAGGTCGGAACTGAACTCGCAGCCACTGCGGTGAGGACTGAGCCTCTGTATATGGCATATGTGGCTGAACTTGTGGCCGCTGCGGTAAGGACTGAGCCTCTATGCAGCGGCCGTCATTCCCCCTCTCTCTGCCTGTTCATGTCTAAGCTGCCCTATCGAATAAAGGCCTAAAATGCCAAAAAAAAATCATCTTTGAGAAATATTTTTTTTTTTCAAAATAACACACCCAGGTTTATGGTGATTTTGTCTACAGCGAGACACGCTATCAGGCACACGGAGAGGCACACCAATGGACAGACAGACAAAGTGACACATACACACACACACACACACACACACACAACCAAACCAGAGACATTCCGTGGAGATTTTGCATCGTCTCCATCTTTCGAAGGTCAAGCTATCTAAAATGTGCCCTAATATAAATCCTCTATGTGACTGATGTGGGGTATTTCCTGCCTCATTGGGGCACATGTTGTGGTAGTGCCCAAAGTTATCCAGTTTCTGGGACTCTTTGTCTGATATTCTGTGACACACGGTTAAAACCAACCCAGGCTTGGCTTTATTTGGAGTACCGGGAGGGGACAGTGCTCTTACAGGACCCCTTCTCTCAGGAGCAATATTCATAACCCTTCTATTGGTAGATTAATTATATTGAACTGGAAACAGGCACAGTCTCTTACTTTCACTATGTTGATCAAAGACGTTATGCAGCACCTAAAATTGGAAAAACTCAGATATACATTGCGTTTTATAAGACTTGGCAACCCTTCATTGATGTAGTAAAAGCTAGGCAATAAATATCCCCTTGGCTCTTAGCTATGATAGCTACTTGAGGTGTGATAAGTATGTGGAGCAGCTTTGTACTTTGGTTATTAGCTAATCTGATTATCTTTTGTACAGGACCTATGTGTTCGTGTCTGTGTATGTAAATGTTTTTGTAAAACTATTTCTGTAATATGTATATAATTTGTATGCAGTATGTTTGCTTTCTAAAATACCAATAAATAGACATTTGAAGAAAAAAATAATGGAGTGGCGACAATCGCTCCTTCAGTGACGGACCAAATTTACATGGCAGAAACACTGTGTAATGTGCGAAATTATCGTTTTTCTCATTTACTCTGTTTTTGTGATCGTTAGGAGCCAAAATTGTAATTATTATTAAAATTTGATTGCAGAGCCCTAGCTTTGGGTCCGCCTGAGTGCAGATGCTTTTTAATATCACCACATGCCTTTGAGTTATTATTGCCTTTCGATATACTTGGCTCCTGCGATGATTCTTCTCCAAGCTGAGCAAAGATGTCCCTGGTTACATATCTTTAAAAAAATAAATGTAGCAGTGCGATGCAGAGCCCTCTTTTCAGCATCATGTGACCCTCCCCCCGTATTGATTTTCTTAAGACGCTTGCTTTGTGTAGCTTAGCCTTTCTAGCATTTTCAAACCTGTCCAATTTATCAGCAAGCACTTTTGCACTGAGCTTGACTTTCAGTTTGTGCTTTAGCACCCACATCACACTACTGGGTTTACCAGTGGTAACTTTATGCACACCAGTCCCTGTAATTATGTCGGACGCTGCGACTCATTTCCATGATAAATTCAGTCAATCAAAAGTTTGCCGTAACAGTCTATTGTCTGCCTTCGTTGGCAACCAATGCATGGTGTTTATGCCTAGTTATGTGCGCACACAATTTAAATGGCCAATAAAGTGTAGCGCTACTCACACCTCCTGCATTGGGCACCATGCGATGATCCAGTGATCCGATCTCTGACTGCCCAATGTAGATCCTACGTGTCTTGACACCAACAGCTGACTTCTGAAAGTACTCAAGTGAAGCAGAAATCCAAACAGCTACTTCATTTGAAAGCCAAATGTTTCATGGCTTCCAAATGAAGTTCCAAATGAGCTGGGTTTTTGACAAATTTTGCAATTGCCAGTGTTTCCCATATACAGGTTCTACTACTCTTTGTGACATTTGTAGTTTGCCTCTTGCTGGTTTTGGAACTTTTTGGTACGACTGTGGGAAACTCATCCAACATGGCTCCCCATTCAACCGCGGTCCCATTGTTTTATACCCGGGATCAGCTGTTAGCTCTGTGCCACACACCCCTTCTCTGTGCGGAGCGGCAGGAGATCCCCAAGGAGTTACGGAGAAGGAGAACAGGATGCAGAGTGGGAGTGAAGCGCAGAGAGCGGAAAAGACAGTATAAACCATGTTTACCGTTTATCATCATGGGGAACATAAGTTCTCTCTCCAACAAGATGGAAGAGCTGACGGCGCTGACCCGGCTGCAGAGGGAGTACCGGGAATGCAGCAGTGTGTCCGAGCAGCTGACAGATAGAAACCCGTCTGGAATTAATGTTTAGGCTTGCTACGCGTAAATATAATTGGATTTTATCAGTCGTGGAAAGTACTACAACTGTAAGGTACTTTTAATTGAGTACTTTCATTTTCTCCTACTTGCCTATTGTACGTTTTACTTCTCTATTTTTTATAGCTTTAGTTACTTTGCATATTCCTATTAATTATACAAAATATTATGAATGATCTATGATGTATGAAGATGAGACTTTGTTGATCCGGTGGTGAAATTCACAAGCTACCTGCCAAGTCAAACTTCCACTGTTATTTTGGTGAAAATAACTCGAAAGTAATGCAAAAGTAGTGTAAAGCATTACAATTCAGAGACAGTAATATAACTAATTACTCTCAAATGACAGTAACTAGTAATCTATAATGTATTACATTACAATACAATGTATTGGAAGTAACTTGCCCAACACTGCCTGGGACACATCAGTGTGAAGGAGCAACCCTGCACCAGAGACTTGGAGTTAGCGGTTAGCATGCGGCCATACTACCTCCCGAGGGAGTTCTCACAGGTTATTGCTCGGCAGTCGCTGCTGCAGCTACAGATCAGATCCACACTGTCGTCTCTCAACTTCAAAACCAGCACCCCCATTCCCTCCTCCTCATCTCCGGGGACATCCATCATGCTTCCCTGTCCTCTGCTCTGCCCACCTTTACCCAGTATGTGAAATGCCACACCAGTGGCTGCTCAGATCACAACCTCGTCCATCTGGTCACAGACTACACCCCTGTGGTGACCAAACAATAACCCGTGAAGAGGCTTGTGAAGCAGTGGTCTGGGGAGGCCACTGATAGGCTCAGAGACTGCTTTGAAACTACAGACTGGGAAGCACTCTGCAGCCCCCACGACAGTGATATTGACAGTATGACCCAATGCATCACAGACTATATTAACTTCTGTGTGGAGAACACTGTGCCCTCCAAGTTGGTTCAGTGGTTTTCCAGCAACAAACCTTGGGTGACCTCCGAGATTAAGGCCCTGTTGGATGAAAAGAGGGTTTTCGCATCAGGGGACAGAGAGGAGCTGCGCAGAGTCCAGAAGGAACTCCGGCAGAGGATCAGGAGGGGGAAGGACATCTACAGGAGGAAACTGGAAAAGCGACTGAAAGCGACTGGAACAGAACAACGCCAGGGACGTCTGGAGAGGGCTGCAGAACATCTCCGGCCACGGCAAAGGTGTGGGGAGAAACCAAGCCAGCGGAGACAAGGACTGGGCAGATTAACTGAATCTGTTTTTTAACAGATTTGATTCTGCCTCCTCGCCCTCTTCACACACCCCAGCCCCCTTTTCACTCCTCTCCTGGCTGCCCCCCCCTCCCCCTCCCCTCCTCAGCCTGCCACCTTCAAAAACCACCTTCAACTACCAACAGCTCACCAGCCCGCTCCCCCCCCCCATCAGTTCCCTCCCCCGAGACTCTCATCACTCACCATCCCCACATCCTCACACCAGTCATTCTCCACCCCCTTCTCCATAACAGATGATCAGGTGAGGAGTCAACTAAAGAAGATCAAGGCAAGGAAGGCCCCGGGCCCAGACAGCATCAGCCCAAGACTTCTCAAGGACTGTGCTGACCAGCTCTGTGGTGTGGTCAGGCACTTGTTCAACCTGAGCCTGGAGAAAGTCCCAGCCCTGTGGAAGACTTCCTGTGTGGTCCCGGTACCGAAGACGCCACACCCCAAGGAGCCAAACCACTTTAGGCCTGTTGCATTGAGTTCTCACCTGATGAAGACCATGGAGAGGATCATTCTGCGACACTTGCGACCCCTAGTGGGCACACAGCTGGACCCCCTGCAGTTTGCTTACCAGCCTGGGATTGGGATGGACAATGCAGTGATCTACCTTCTGCACAGATCGCTGCTACACCTGGAGGACAGCAGGAGCACTGTGAGAGTCATGTTTTTCGACTTCTCTAGTGCTTTTAACACCATTTAGCCTTCACTGCTCAGAGTGAAGGAGTGGACCAACACCTGGCTGCATGGACAACAGACTATCTCACCAACAGACCACAGTATGTGAGGCCCCATCAATGTGTGTCTGACATGGTGCTCTGCAGCACAGGTGCCCCTCATGGTACGGTGCTCTCCCCATTCCTTTTCACTCTCTACACCTCAGACTTCACTCACAACACCACCCACTCCCACATCCAGAAGTTCTCCAATGACACAGCCGTTGTTGGATGTGTTTCTGAGAGAAACGATCTGGAATACAACACAGTTATCAGGGACTTTGTCAGCTGATGTGAGCTTAACCAGCTTCAGCTTAACACCAGCAAGACAAAGGAGATGATCGTCAACTTTAGGAGGAAAACATCCCACTTCACACCGGTGAGCATCCAGGGATCGGACATTGAGGTAGTGGAGAGCTACAAATTCCTGGGTGTTCACCTAAACAATAATCGGAACTGGACTGATAACACCCATGCGCAAAAAGCGGCTTCTCCAGCAGGCTGAACCGGCTTCCTCCCTCCCTTCCCCGCCCGGGCCACATCGCTACCTGAATGTGTGATGGCTAGACGAAAAAAAAGGGGACACGCCGAATCTCTACGAGCCACGATATCTAAGAATTGATTGTTTTTTTCGGGCAAGGGAAGGGAGGAAGCCGGTTCAGCCTGCTGGAGAAGCCGCTACAGCACCTGTCTCCTTACCTTGCCCGGGGCACATCACTACGCGCTGTAGCGGCGATGATGCCGAATCTCTAGATGAGCCGCAGCTGAGCCACGATATTCAAGAATTGAATGTTTTTTTCGTCTGCTATATTTCTCCCCTAAATTAATTTCTGAGACTGTTTTATGCGATAAATTAACTGTGTACAGTTTGAATATGGGCAGTTTTACAAAAATGTATGGCCAATTGCACATTTGCTCTGATATGTTGTCGGACTTGGAAGCTCCAGTCTTAGGTGACAGCCAGCTGGCGGTGGCCGGGATCGCTTGCTTACTGGTCGGCCAGTAGGCTAATGCTCAGAGACTCAGCTGGAAGTCGTTTCAGACCCTCCCACCAGCCGTTGGGCCACGCCTTCTCATTTAAATTGACACCTGTCACTTCTAAATTAAAAGATTAATGTTAAATCGAAATGTAAAAGGTGAATCTTAAAATGTCCATGTCAAATGTAAAACGTAAAATTCAAAAGATAAAATGTCAAATTGAAAATTATAAAGGGTAAAGGCTAAAATAAAATTATTTCTTTTTTTCTATTAAATGAAAAGCATAATGTTAAATCGAAATGTAAAAGGTGACTCTTAAAATGTCAATGTCAAATGTAAAACGTAAAATTCAAAAGATGAAATGTCAAATTGAAAATTATGAAAGGCAAAGGCTAAAATAAAATAATTTCTTTTTTTCTATTTGAGATTTTAATTTAAGTATTTCTATTTAAGCTTTTACATATCACATTTAATTATGGCATGATTTTTCCTAGTAGCGTAGTAAAATAATACTATTTTTAATTAAAATAATACTATTTTTAATTTGATCTTGCTTTGTTTTCTCTTTGGACTTTCAATTTGAATTATGAATAAATATATCCTCCATATCTTTCAAGCTTCTTAGCTTGAAAGAACTTCATCACAAAATGCAACTATCTGCTGAAACTGCTTTTTAACAGTATTTAAAGGATGTTTTTTTCTGTTGTGTAGTAATTGCTTTTTCTACCTTCCATTTATGTTTATTGTAAGTGCTTAATTGTGAGATCAAAAGAAAAGTATATGCTTTTAACTCAATGATATTCTTTTCCATATAGGTTTATGTATTGAAAAAAAACAGTAATAGTTCCATTTTGCTTACTCCATTCACCTCCAACATGACATATCTGTGGAATTATGCCAAATGATTCATTGTTATTGTTGATTATGAAGTACTCAGTTTTTGTTCCCACAGTAACAGCAGCGAAAACATAGAATTTGATGTGACACTGGACAGAGGTGAAGCCCACATGCTAATTGCATACTCAGTCCTACAATTATGTACAGTGAGACCATATTAACAGCAGTGAAAACATATTTCATTTTAGTTAATAGAATGGCATGGCATGCACAAATATGAATGTGAGTTTCAGTTGAAACAACCAATGTCATTGCTATGTTACTTAAAATTATTTATTTAATGTATGTATGTCTGAATAAAAGCAAAAGGTAAAATGGTGAGCTGTTTTCATAATATTGTTTGCATCAGTAACTGTGATACACTGTGGTCCTGTGAATGATGGAAATCATAAGGTTATGATCCATGCAAAAAAAATGCAGTCCTAAAACAGGTTCTGGGAAATATGCATTCCATGTGAATGTGGTGCAGAGCTGTCATTTTATACAAGATTTAAAAACCACATTTATGTCTTGAGAGAAAAGCATGATGGCAGTTATCTAATGTAAAATAAAACAAAACAAAAAAACACATACACAGAAACAATCAGAGGTGCATGCCAACACACAGATGAACAGTGTGCTCATTTAATCACAAAGAAAACAAAATGTACTGGTGGCAGTAGCTTTGATTTAGCTGTCTTCAAATACCATGTGGGAAAATGGGATCTATTGTAAACTTTCTGCTACAGGATGTCCTTGACCACCCACTGTTCATTGGCAGTACAGGTTTGTGTATAGTTGAATCACACTGTAAATGCCACCCAATGAATGTAAAGCAGTCAACAGGTAAAGGGCAACTGTGCACTCTTTTTGGATAAAAACGGTACAAATTGATTTTTGCTATGAGCACCAGTTCCAGTCTGACCAATGCAGCATCTTCCTGAAGGTGTGCCTGAGCTCAGCGCTGCGGAAGGCATAGATGGCTGGGTCGATGAGGGCGTGGCTCATCAGCAGCACCACATGCAGTTGGAACAGCGAACGGTAACACTCACAGTACGGGTTCATGGGGCACACCATGATGATGATGAGGTGGAGGAAAAATGGTGTCCAACACATCACAAATACCCCAAACAGGATGGTGAGAGTCAGGGACCCTCTCATGCTGCTGCCCCACCACCGCTGACGCCGACACTTCCCTCCGCCACTGGTTGAGAGAGCGGTGATCTTCCTGGCATGGATGCGTGCCAGCATGAACATGTAGATGTAGAGGAAGCAGATAATTGCCAAGGAGACAACAAAGAAAACAACAAAGCAGATCATGATTAACTTGGAGTCGAAGAACCTCACCATGAGCACGGCGGACACCCCACATGATATCCAGATGGCACCCAAGATGGCCTTTGTGCGCTGAATTGTCATGATGTTATGGTATCGAAGAGCATGGAAAATGGTGATGTAACTGCAAGAGAAAACAAATCATTTCATCATCTGCTTAGTTAATCTTTTAGTGTTGAGTTACACTTGGATGCTTTAAAGCTACACTAATATATGCTTTTTATTAAAGTCCAACTGAAATTACATCTAGTCATCCCATTTTGTATTCAAAATGGTGTGGTGTGTTTTTTAAATGTATTGTTGATATATTTTATTGTTAAAAAAGGCCTTGTATTGACAGCAGTAGAGAACAAGAGAAAAAGTAAACAAACTTGCAGTGTAGCCTACATGTCATGGCCAGGCAATGTGTTGTTAGTGGTACTGACATTTAAGGACAACACCAGTGTTTAACCAGACCCAAATGACATGACAGTTTGAAGGATTAATGACTAAAACCCACAGACAATTGACACCTGACTCTGCATTTTTCCTCAGGTCTATGTTGTTATTGAAATTATTTCACAGATTTCTTTGTTGTGTTCAGATGTAATGATATCCAACTAGCACAATGTAATTGTGTAACATTTAATGTTACACAATTACAACACAACTAAGTAAAATCAGTGAAATAACCAAAGGAAAAATCCTGCCAGATATATACGGTATGTACGTTATGTAGACCCACACATATAATATTAACCATGTTTTAAAAATTTATATTATTATTACATGTTTTACTGGTATTGTCATGATATCCTCAAGCCACAAGCCCATGACAATTCTGTTCCAAGACTTATCCTCAGGCTTAAAGGCACAGGTTCAAATGAGGCCATTTAAAAAAAAATGTTTTATTCAAGAGCAACAACAAGTAACCATTGTTAAAGCTACTGGGGTCCAGATGCTGGAATGAATGGTAGCTACGCCTGCACTTACAGCACATGAGTAATGTACACTGGTAATGAGTTGAAATGAAGTTAGCTAAACAGAATAGGGTGATAATTTATACTTTATGTTTTATGAACAATCAATTTTGACCCACAGGACAAAAGTCACGGAATTGACTTTATGAATCAAATTTGCAACCACCCAAACCTAACCCAAGCATGCGCTGCAATGGCTCAAAAGAGTTATTATTGTACTGGCTAAAATAAAGTATACAGTTCTGGCAAGAACTAATTCTGGCTAATATATCAACCCGGTCTCACGCCAGTTCGTGAAACGGTCACGTTATTTTGATATATTGATTCGTGGTCATGATTTTCTCGTTTATTTTGTGTTTTTGAACGTGACCATTTCACAAACTGCCATGACACTGGGCTGCTCTGGGGTACGCAACAACGGGGAAATGAAACGCCACAACAGGGAAAATAAATGCCAACGGGACGGACCGCCACACGTGGGACGCGATTCCCGGGCACAGGGACACGATCCATGGTCTTTGTGGCACGCAACAACGGGGAAATGAAACGCCACACGCCGGCCACAACAATGGTACAGTTGTGGTTAGGAAAAGAAGAGAGGCCTTAAAGACTGTGATCAGGGGGTGCATTATATAACACGCTTAATTTCATAAGAGGAATAGTGCTAAAGCAGCTAGAAAAAGAAAGTAAAGTCAAACACACTGAAACAGAGATTAAGCAAAGAATGTCATAGGATGGCCTGAGAAACCTGACTCAATTAAAATACCAATATAATAATATTCTATCTCAGAAGATTGAATTCAATTTATTTAGGGCAAGACAAAATTGTTTTGAATCGGGAGACAAAAGAAGGAAAATTACTCGCTACATACATAGAACAGAAGGGAATTGGCTTCCACTATTTCTGCAGTTAGATCTCAACGTTTCCCATACATTGTTTGAATGACAGAAATCTTCAGATGGGATGTTAGTGAATGCAACAGGGCATGTATAGTAGCCTACAAAACTGTGTGTTTAGGATCCCCAAACAAAACAATGATCTAACAAACAAAAATATATATAAAATATAATATATAAAAATAACTTTAGATAGCCTTAGTCTTATATGATTTAAAAGGAATTAGGAGACAGTGTTGAGATTTTTAATATCATGTAACTTTTTGAATGGATCATAGTATTAAGGTTAAGTTACATGTAATAGCCTATTTGGGCTCTAATCAGGTATTTTATCTGCTGAACCATAACATTTGACAAACCAACCAGATTTAATTGACAAAGCACATCATGGCTACACTCCATCTGTATCTTTATCATCTTTTAGCCTGATATGTTAAATATCTAAATAGTTATTTATTTCAAAATGATCTGTTAATGTTATTAGTTCTAGTTAGCCTAGTCATTGTTTTCAATAAATAGTTCATTAACCTCTGTTTATTACTGAACCCAGCCCTCACGCACTGCGCCATCACAGCAATTGTAGATATTAACAAGATTTTAAAGAATTTAACACTGATCTCTATAGGTCAGTATCAATCTCTACTGATGAAGAAATGTGTTCCTTCATGGCTTCAATGGCTATTGGGGCTTCCCAAACTGACAAAAGAGCAAAGAGAACTCCTTGATGCGGATTTACCCATAGAGGGAATTAAAGAGGTATTGTAACACACGTTATAATGCTCGCCTAGCTGCTAGCATGGCACTCCCTCATACTCTGCAACTGACAAGCTAGCAGTACTTAGTGCGCATGTGCGACTCCCAACAAAGATGGTACAGAAGTGAGATGTCTCACTCTGTAGCTAAAACAGAGAGCTCAACACACAGGGTGAAAAGAGGAGCTGCAGCAATGTGCAGTACAACAAATATATAGTGTTTTCTGAAAATTAAACCACATAAACCTATTCTGGTACAACCTCTAAATAAAATTATGAACCTGAAAATGAGTGTAATATGAGCACTTAAAACATTTGTGTGTGCGTATCCAAGCTATACATACATACCGGTCAACAGCAATAGCTAGGAAACTGAAAATGGAGCCCATAAATGACATACACAGCAGGGAGTCCATCACATCGTCCAGGTTCTTCTCAGAGAAACCTTTCTTCTCCAGCTGTCCCACATTGGCAAACACAATCATCAGGTTCTCCCAGGTTTTGGTGAGGCTGGCAATGGTGTTAAAGGCTGCCAGGCTGCAGATGAAGCAGTACATGGGTGAGTGGAGGTTCCTGTTTCGTATGACGGCCACCACAACCAACAGGTTCTCTGCCAGGCTTACCACACCGATAATGAAGAAGAGAGAAACTGGGACCTTCACCTCGAGGCAGTCTGACTGATTTGCTGTGGTAGCGTTCATAGTTAGCCAATTTGCCATACTGGTTGGTGGTTTCAGCACAGTTTAGTCATATTATATAGCGATGTGGTTGCATCTGTCTCTCTGTGGCTGTTTACACATTTTCTTCTGTAGGTGTTTTTTTCAGACAGTGATTGTTTGTCCAGCGCTTACAGACAGTTATTGCCAAAGTGGTTCAATAAGATTGCCGTGCAGTGGTGTAATTGTTGGTCTTCTCAAATCCTGTCGGTTTCTCTTAGAGCCTGGTAAGAATATTTGCTTGATGCATCATCTGTGGAAAGACAAATTAAAAAGAACTAAAATACACTGGTATAGTCCTGCTTCTGTTGAATGTGTGCATGGATTAAATATACTCCCTTCTAATGTTTCACATGCTAAATTCAGTATGAATGATGTAACATTTGGAGTTTGATCATAGAAATAGAATGACCATCCCATTAAAATTAACATATCAGAGAGAAATCACGTGACCGACGACTCGCATGGCTGCTCAAGGCTGAGGCTCTTCGCCCCATCTCTGCATTATCATTGTTAACCAGGTCTATTCTTTTTTAATTCAACGTCCATCCTTTCATTTGTTACCACGGTAAATTTGTGGAATGCCTGCAGGAGCGAAAAAGCAGACCCTGCTGCAGTTTAACCGAGCAAAGAATTCTGCTAACTCGGCTAGCATGGCGACGGCTAGTGAGGTTTTGGATGCTAACGTGGACATACGTATGGAGGAGGCCATGGCCAGGGTTCTGGAAAGGCAACAAAGCGGGCTTCAATCAGCGGTCCGCATCGCAGTGAAGGAGGCGTTAGCAGAAACTGACACCTCGCTTCAACATATCAGGACAGAGCTGGAGAGGCAGGGAACTACAGTAGAGATTTAATACAGCGACTAGATGAGGCGCAGAAGGACAGCAGACAGATGAGAAACACGGTGAAAGCCTGTATTGATGACCAGAGGAAATTTGAGCTGAAATTTGGCTAAACTGGAAGATAGATCGAGAAGAAATAACATCCGGATCATCGGACTGAAGGAGGGCAGCGAGAAAGATGACCCAGTTGGATTTTTGCCAAAATGGATTCCATCCCCACAGAACAGGGCTATCATCGAAATTTACAGGGCACACAGAATCTACGGCAAGGGTGCAGGAACACACACACTGATTCTCAGATGTCTGAGATACCAGGACCGTCAGGCAATTATTCAGGGGGCGAGACAGGCACAGCAGGTAGGCCTGATTCGAGATTCCAACGCAATGCTGCACTTTAAGCCTTACTACAGCGCTTTCACCACCCAGCGACGCCAGGAATTTATAGGAGTGCAGCGCAAGCTGCATGCTAAAGGCATCCCAAACTTCTTATTTATCCGGCAACTCCGTGGTTTACTGAGAGTAAACCACGGAGGGAGAACGTTCAAATTCACTGCACCCGAGGAAGCGGACGCGTTCTGTTGTGTTTTGGAAATGAAGGAAAGGGACGTGACGCCCGCTCTGAATGCTTTACGACCGGATCGGGAGCTGTCATCGGGCCCGGAGGGCGGCGTGGGTACCTCTGGTGCAGGAAGCGAGCGGGCAGACCCGACGACTGTGGATTATTGTATCTTGAACATTGCAAGTTCAACCGGGGACACTGCATGTAAGTTTGGCAACCTGACGTTTAGGGGAATGTTTGATGAGGCTGAAAACATGATGGACATGGACTGCTCAATTTACACAGCCTAAGAACATGATAAACACTTATCTTATAATCTATATTTACTACTCTTACATGGTTTGTTACCCACATAGGCTATTTCAGAGCGTAATAGCTGGTCGAATTATAATGTATGAGCGTGGGAGCCGAGTTATAAGGAGCATTTGATTTGACTGCATTTTATAACCTATGTCTATTACTCCTACACGCCTGATTTGTTTTTCATACAGTTTATTGGGACAGTTTATTTGTTGGGACTTAGTTTTAATGGTTTTTTGCAACATTGTTCATGTTTAACATAGGAAAGCATTACATCTGTTTCAGTTAACCTGTGACTTTAGACAGGAGGGGCAGTTTTGAGCTGAGTTTTTGTGCGAGCTGCGTTTGATGCGGCCATGTATCCTACAGAGAGGCAACTTTGGTGAATTTTCGAGCATATTAAGGGCATCAAAAAATGTGGTCAAAGGCTAAATCTAATTAGGGGGCGCTATAGAGTTTTTGTGCATCCTAAAGTCCTCAAACGTGTTCGCAAAATGAACGCGCAAGATCCAAGATGGCTGACTGTCAGGCAAAAAAGGTTTCAACAAAATTGATATATGTTCCTCAAGATGAATGAATAATGTTAAACATAAAAATAACTTTATAGGGGGCGCAATTGAGCCAATTTACCCCACCTAAGTTTGAGACCCATGTAGATGTCTTCAGGCCTGAACTATCATAATGTAAGAAAAATTTGGGGCGGATCGCACAATGTACATTTGAGTTACAACAACTTTTTTCATGGCGTAACAGAGAAATTAATTGTGTCGCCGTTCAACGAAAACTCCCAGTCTTCAAATAAAGCATCATCAAGGTCTTAAACAGTATCTTCGGGGTTTTTTTGTTAACCTGGACCCTATTTTCCTATGTTTTTGTGTTTAGGTGACTGATGGAAACAACAATCTGTGAAATTGTATTAAGCAAGATCACTGCAGGTGACAGTCAGCAAAACAAGCTACAATGTAAGTTATTGGGCAATTGTGCACCCTCAATGTATATCCGCAAAAGTGTTTGTTTTGCCACTGACAGGCTCAGATTATTATTTAAAGTTTCTGACAATATAATAGAAAGGATTTCTAAGGAGGTCAACCATTCTGTTAAAGAGTAAGATCCTTTTTTTAAACATAACATCAGCAAAATTACTATTACTAAAGCCACCAGACTCAATGTAAATTAACAGTAATTTTATTATCATAAAATACACTTCATACAAAGTCAACAGACTCCGCTGAGGAGGTAAATCTATGGATATATTAAGACCAAAACAGATGCATGTGGCTACTTAATATGCATGTGAATGACACGATTGTTATGTTCGCATGCTTCATTCTTGATGATGATGCTGGTTGTATTATTTTGCAACAGCATCATTTCATTGCAAGTGATAGCATATCAGTCCATTCATGGGAAACCCACTGCAGGGGCTACCTTTTTCCAATATCTGTAGGGGGCGCTATATAGCCATTTAGGCCCTCAAAATGCAATTCATTTGATGAAAAAATTATTAAAAACTAAGCCCTAATAATCCTTTGGATTTATATAGGGCCTTCGTTACTGGAGCTCGGCCCTTATAATCCTATCAACTCCAATTCTGCTGATTGACATTGTCGGTGCTCAGGTCCTAAATACAAAAAAAAGAAAGAAGAAACATTTTTTGAATTTCAATAGGGCCTTTGCCCCCGACATTGTCAGTGCTCGGGCCCTATTTAGGGCTGCAAGCAACAATGATCAGGCCTTTGCACCTCCCTGCACATCAGGGCTACTGGTGGGATGCCGGTTGATGTTGCCATGCATTTCCACAACCAGCACCAGAAACACAAAACTGCGCAGAATGCAAGGTGCTGGATATGATGCAAATTTTGGATCACATGAATTATGTTGCGTTATATCAAGTTTATACAACACAATGCAAATTTAACATAAGTTGGATAATGTTTATCATAAGACTGACTTCCTGTTGCGAGTGCTATCACTATGAGTCAAATTTAGCAAGTAGATGTACTCAGGCCTGGACTTTTATCAAGCATGGGAAACTTCAGGCAGATTGGACAATGCACACTTGAGTTACACCAACTTCCTGTTTCAAGGCAAACCGTCCACTTCCTGTGTCTACAAGTGTTAGAAACAGTTCACAAGTTATTAAAAGGGCCGTGGAAAACCGTCACCAATGCAAAAGAACTCTCTGCTGAGTGTAATGTTGCCTCACAAAAGAGTCTACATCAAACGGTTCATAAGTTATGAAAGGGGCATGGCTAAAGTAAAGTGGGCGTTGCAAACTGTCACCAATAAACATTTTGGGCAGTTAGACACTGGAATTTGTACAATTTCCTGTTTAATGGCAGAATGCTCAAAATTACGTTGTTTGACAAAAACTCAAGTTTTTAATAACTTCATCTTTAGCGTGTTTAGATTGGACAGAAAACCTTTTAAGTTAAATGGGAAAAATCTGTAGGAGGAGATCATGAAAGTACAGTGCCTTGAATATAACGCTGACTTCCTGTTGCCAGCAGGTGATGCTATTACTGACAGGTGAGTCAGTATTTGCAGTTAGATATCCCCAGGCCTGGGGCCTCATTTATAAAACCTGTTATGCAAGAAAAAGTTGCGTGAAGCAGGGTGAAATTTGCCGTCGCAACATTCTTCGCAAAAGTCTGGATTTATAAAGAATTTCCATGCGTAAAAATGTGCCCAGTTTTCCGCAACCTTTTGACCATGCATGTGACAACCTGATCTCACAGAATTCTGTGAAATGAACATGGCCCCTTAACTCAAAGTCTGTGGCAGTTTCACAGAATTGTAAAACATTCCGTGATGGGCCCACAGAAGAATTCCGTGAAATGAACACGGCCCCTTAAGTTAAGGAAAAGGTCGTGGGCAGGCTTACGGTTCTGTGATACGCGGAAAGAACGGGACAGAAAAGAAGAAAGCGACTTTAGGAAACTTGACATGCGGGACACGAACCCCGGTCTCCTGGGTGAAAGTCCTGTTTGACCCATCCACCACCCCAACCAACCTCCTTACGCGGAATTTCGGCCTTATATACTACTCGCTACCGTAGTCGCTCTTAATGCTACGTCATCTTTTCATTGACTTTATATTGGCATTGTTTTCCGTGGTGGCCACAGGGATTTTTCACACCACCACATAATGCACTGTTAACAATTCGTGATCATTTCACGGAATTCTGTGTGACCAGGCTGCGTGTGATTATGTGTAATGCTCCCAAGGTTTGGTAGACTGCGTTTTAGTGAACTCCGATGGTATCCCTGTTTTCCGAACCCAACACAGTTTTTGTTTTCCTGAACCCAACGATCCTGTTCTTTCCAAGCAGACCCAGAGCCGGTCGCGGCGCCCGGTGAGGGGCTGCCAGCAACGGGGAGCGGCAGGGGATCCTCCCACACCATGCAGTGGAGGAAAGACGCATTTCCTCCACTGATCTCTCCTGCCTCTCTCTGTGAAATGTGCCCCGTACAACGGGGAGAGGAAGGGGATCCTCCCAACAAGAACGACAAAGGCACCTGACCAAACATCTGTATCTTATGAGATGGGAGTGATAATCTGTTGATGTGAGCACACTCTAAATTTTAATAATAAAGAAAAATTATGCTATTTATTATTTCTTCTAACTCAAACTCTCATTTTTCTGTGAAGAACATAAAAAATAACTTATTTTCAATGACTTCACATGGTACAACCCCCTACACATAACTATTACATATGAGGTGTTCGGGTCTACTGGACCCGAGTGTAATAATTGTAGGTGCTATGAAACTTAACTGTGTCCTCCTCCTAACTAACTGGGCCTGCTGTGTGTGTGTGTGTGCGTGTGTGTGTGTGTGTGTGTGTGTGTCTGTGTTTGTGCGTCTCTGTGTGTCTGTGCGTCTGTATGTGGGCGTGTCTGATTGTAGGTGTCTGTGTGTGGGAATGTTGTCTTTCTGCACCTGCTATTCCCACACAAAGTTACAAAATTGTTACATTTTCAGCACTTTCACCTGTTCTGATTAAGTTATAAGAAATAAGGACCAATAATGATGAAAAATCTTGTTTCTATTTTTCACCTTTTTAGTAATTGAATTTCCTTGTTCACAAAAAAAACCCAAAATGATCATATGATTGTAAATGTGATCTCACAGGGGTAAATGGCAAATATGAACCATAAATGATGTATATATCATTGGTAATTGAGCTAAATCTGTTAAGTATTAAGGCTGTGTAACAAAAATATGAACACCACATAAGGGTTAAGGCTTCCAAACAGGATTTTGTTTCGATGTTCTACCTCTGTTAGGAGCACATTGATCTCACAATCACTGAATCGTGTTTTTTGTTTTTTTCGTTTTTTTCCTTTCCCTTTTGATTGGTCATCAAGGGCTTCTTTACAAGGCTGCTATATTCATTGATTGATTAACATGGACCGTATTAGGACAAATATGGGACGACCTTGGAAGGAGCGTGAGGCTCATGCACGACTGCATAAGGTAACGCACGTCCGTATTTATAATGAGAAGAGTGCGTACTGGTGTGTGCCGCAAGGTGTTATAAATCATTATTTTGTTTTTGCGTATGAAAATTCTGACTTTTTGGCACACAAAATCTTTCAGAATAGAATCTAAAAATGAGGCCCCAGGACTCTTGAGAAACAGAGAAATTTCGGGCAGATTGGATAATGTACACTTATAGTACTACAACTTCCTGTTTCATGGTGAACTGCACAAAATGGCCACCAGGCCACGACAAAAACTTTTTAAGCTTTGTAAAACTTTTCATCCTTAAGGTCTTTAGATTGCACAGACCTTTTTTGAAGTCTATTGGGTTAAATCTCTAGGAGGAGTTTGTTAAAGGAACCCGCCGACTTATTGGGACTTTAGCTTATTCACCGTATCCTCCAGAGTTAGATAAGTCCATACATACCCTTCTCATCTCCCTGCGTGTGGTAACTCTGTCTGACACACCCACCGCTAGCCTAATTTAGCACAGATCCTGGTGGTAACCGGCTCCATCTAGCCTACTGCTCCCAATAAGTGACAGGGAACTATATTCTCAGAAGGTGAAGCACTGCAACTTCTGCTACTTGGGCGGAGTGATTAGCGCAACACCTGAAAAGCACCGTTGTTACTTTCTGCTCTTCACCACGGAGCTTCTCAGGTGCTGCGAGCAAGTCACTCCGCCCAAGCAGCAGAAGTTGTAGTGCTTCACCTTCTGAGAATATAGTTCCCAGTTTGTATACGATTAGAAGATGGCTGTGTCTCATGTGACCTTGTTATTTGTACACGCTGTGACTATACAAATCACAACATGTAAATAGGAAAATGTTGGCATTATTTTGTCACTTATTGGGAGCAGTAGGCTAGATGGAGCTGGTTACCTCCAGGATCTGGGCTAAGATAGGCTAGCGTGGGTGCGTCAGACAGAGTTATGACACACACGGAGATGAGAAGGGTATGTATGGACTTATTCAATTCAATTCAATTTTATTCATAGTATCAAATCATAAAAAGTTTAACAAGAGTTATCTCAAGAGATACAGATAGAGTAGGTCTAGTAGAAGTATTTTTCTGGCAGTTGAATCATTTATCATCAACATCTTTTTCTAGAAAATGCCAATTGCTCTCATTTAGATGTGTCAGAGTTACAATAATAATAACTAAAGAACTGATCTGTTGCTGCGGAAGTAGAGGTATGAGGTGTATCACTTAATTCAAAGTGTTTTTTTCTCGTGTTTAGTAGTAGACTACTAATTTCCCCACTACTGATTTCCTCTCCAAAGACATATTCAAATTTTTTGAATCTTTATATAGTCAGACTGTACTAGAAATGTTTTATATATGTGCTCTATCTTGTTCAATTTCTGTCAGTCTTTTAAATATAGTTTTTTTTCCTTGAGGTTTCAAAAGAAATAAGTCATATTATGGTAACTTTAAGAGTTTCCCAGAGAGTTACGGCTACTATTGATCAGGCATGATATAAGAAAGACATAAACTCGTCATAAAACACGTGATTAACTCAAACATGCCTTCATCACCAAAGCGACTTATGCAAACACACCTATTCCAAAACCCACACATAGCTGCACTCTTCCTCCTCTCTTATTATTATGCTGTAGGTAGGATTGCGAAGATCCAGAACTTAGCCAAACATTTTTAACAAGGACATCTTCTCAGTCCCTCCCCCGTTTCCGCTAAAGCCCAAAACGGTCTCCTAAGCCCCTCCCCCAACAAGGGAGAATGAATGCTTGTGCACGAGCAGTGATTGACATGCAGTTAGACACCCCCCCTTATTGTCGCGCGTTCCCAGCGGCTATCTCCCGCCGTGTGAGGCGTCCTTTCCCCGTGGTGTTTTTCCTAAACCCAACCTCCGCCATCCCATTATTGTTGCGTGTGTGAGGCATCCTTTCCCCATAGTCTTCCTAATCACAACCGTCCCGTTATTGTCACGTGTCCCCAGCGGCCATCTTGCGGCCGCCTCCCAGCAAATAAGGCGGCCTTTCCCCGTTGTGTATTTCGTGCTGGCCACCAGGAAAAAAACGAGAAAAACGTCCCTGTGAACACGTATCAATAGATTAAAAATAATGTGACATTTACACGAACTGCCGTGAGACCGGTTTGTACAGGCTGTAGGTGTTGCTAGAGGAGCCAGATTATTTTTTTAATTACCTGTTCATGTAGTTCTACTCGAACATAGGGTCAGTTTCAGCAAATATGACCGATAAATTAGTTTTATAAGTCTTACCTACTGCACCTTTAAACAATTCTGCATTTGTCTTTCCCTTCATTACCTCCCTAGTTTGTCCTCTCTATGTTTTTTCATGTGCTGATGATCAAACAGCTAACGTGAAAAGGTATGCTACTGGATATGCCTCATCATCATATTATCTATACCCCCCCACTGCGTAATGAGGCAGATTACCTGATATTTTTTGGGCTCTGCAGCAGGTTGATAAGATCCCTAAATGTCATTAGCTGGAAAAGGTAAGACATATATAGTATAACACACAGCTGGCAAAAATATGACTGAAACATTGTAAGGTTCTTAGAAATGGAACTGAGTATTAAAGCCTCTGTCTATTATGTTTCTATTCACTTGAAATATAACATGTTTTCAATTATTTCCTATTAGAACAGCTTTAGTGAGCCATGACAAAGGAAGAACCAACACTCAACATTGGGTTTCCTGTTATGGTTTTGATATTTTGTCTTGTATTTTTGTTCATTTATGTTTCCTGATTTAGTTATTTCTGCATTTTTCCTGTGTTTGTATATTTATTCTATATTTTTTTATGTCATGTTGTGTATTTCCCTGTTTATGTTCTGCTTCCTGTTTTATTTTGATAGTCTGTTTTCTGCCCTGTCATGTCTAGCTTCACTTTGTTTTCCCGCCTTTTGTTGATTGTCCTGCCCCGCCCTGATGTGTTTCACCTGTTGTGTCACCTGTCCCTCATTAGTTCATTACCTCTTGTATTTAACCCCTGTGTTCCCATTGTCTCTTGTTCGATCATTTTTGTATCCCCATGCCGTCAGTCTGTGAGTCTTTTTGTATCCTGTTTTTGCTCCTGCTTTTCTGTTTTCTCCCTGCCTTACTTGTGAGTTTTCCAGTCTCTGTACTGCCGTTTTATGTTTAATTAAACCCTGACATCCTACCACCTCCTGCCTATCGAGCCTCTCTCTGCGTTTGGGTCCTCTTTTCCCTCCTCATCGTCACAGTTTCCATTGAAAGATGATCAAAGCCATTTCAGCCAGAACTGCACAAAGTGAAAGCAGGAATGGTTATGGACAGTGTCAGCCCTATTCACCTTTGCCATACTTTCATTACACAGTAGTAGTCAATTTTAGTTGTTATATTCTGCTTGTACTTAAAAGGTTTCTCAGTAATATATTCTTCTAATGTAACCTTGATTGGTTTGCTCTCTTCTAAGTTAGTTACTGGGTTTCTGGTGTTGTACAGCTATGTGACCGTGCCCTTACAGTATTGCACTCCTACATTCTGTATCCATAGACAGCATAGATGAACATTTAGTTTGAGTGTCCCTGCTGAATCCTTAATGACATTGTACATGTAAAAGCTTGAATTACATGAAAAATATTGTAAATTCCTTACTTGTTCCTCACGCTGCTGCTGTCAGTCAACTGCTGCTGAAACATCCTTCTGATTTAGAGGTCTTCTAGAAGATAATTTGTAATTTTTTTGTCATCATTTTTGCAGAGCATTTTAACCAAAGGCACTCATATAAGAGCTGAAGTGAACCTGTCTTTACAGTAAGAGGGTCTTATGCAGTGGATAGGGTTTATGTGGGAGACAGGGAACACTGTTGCTGTAGCCTTGAAAGGCTGCTTCGCCAAGGTTCTGACACGTGTTATTTCGTCCGTTTCTTTGTTTTTCTTTTTTTGTCAGTATGTTCATTTAGCACAAGGCCTCTCCCCATCTCTCTCTCTTTTCCTTGTTTCCTGTCTTTCTAGACCATTGGTTCTTGAACTTTTTAAACCACGTACCACTTCAGAAAATATTAGGCTCTCTAAGTACCACCATTATGGCCCATGTTAAAATAGAGTAGAAGAGCCTACCCTATTTAGCTACAGACAGTTCACGCCGGGCACAGGTTTTTTCCTAAAAACTATATTTATTGCCGACAGCCACAGCCACGCTGTACTTCCTCCGTCCTGCTCCAACTGAATCCTGAAATTTTAGATAACTCAGGGTCATATCTCCTTACTGTTTTGCATAGTTTGCAGTTAGCAGGTGCTGTGGAGACTTGCACTTGCGCTCGTCCACTATAGTTTCAACAGAGCTACTTGAAATATTACACTTGAACAAAGTAATTTGTAGTATTTCTATAGTATTATGTTTTTAAGTAAATTATTATTTTTTTATATTTCAGAGATTTCATCCGCATAATGTCTCATTCTATTACATTTGATTAATTAAATGAAAAAACACCTGGTGATATAACAAGTTTATTGTCAAGTCAAGGTTTAACAAACTCTGAGGTCCAACCTGAACTCTAGGATGAATAACTCTGAACTGTTAAAAACGTGACAGCGTGGCCACATGTGGCAGAAAGTTTCCAGTTTCAGAACAGGTGATAAGAATTAGGTCAATCAACTTTGAGTTAACCCTGGGTAAAGGGCGTGCACAAGTATATAGAAATCCCTCATTATTGGATGCAAATAATATGATACATTATGGCAACAGGAGAAAAAAAGCTTGAACCTCCTATAGCTCCCCAGTGGAGTTAGAAATATTAACTAGAACTGCAAGCGGGGTTCAAGCCTCCTCGGTGCGAGTCGCCCCCGATGAGCCGCGGAGTCTGCGAAAGCGGAACCCAAAGCGCGATGGCGGCAAGGAAACGCTATTGTAGGCGTGGCCTCAGGAGTGGCCCTAGATGGTACCCTCCAAATTTCATAAAAATCAGATGAGCCCTTAACGATATAAACTTTTCGTATAAGTAGCACCTACACCCTACGCCCCAATCTAGCCCCAGAGTGTCATGCCGAACAACAATTTAAGGTTTCGAGTTGATAGAATTTAATTTGGCCGAGATATGTAAAGATTCGTGTTTTTGTAGCTAGCTACATAAATTTGTTCATCTGTGTGTTCGTACTGCTGGTACTGGGATCCAGCCCCCTCGGGTTTGGACCTCTAATGAATGCTTATGTGAAATATGAACATATATTTTTATTTATTGTTTTAAAATTGCGCATGTCTTCATATTCAGGTCAAACCCAACAGGCACAAAACACACTTGGCAGCATCGATAGATGGAATATAAAAATACATACATCAAACAAGTATGCATTTATTTCAAGCAATTGTGATGTTTAGCCTAACCTACAGTAGTGGATTTTTTTTTAAGAGGAGTACATTTTTCAGCCATCTCAGAATTGTCAGTATTTAAAGCCCATGTTGCAGGGTTTATTTTCTAATGAATTTGCGTAATTTGCTTGTTGGTAATAAACATTTAAACTGTTACCCAACAACATCAAATACAATGGATATCACAAAAAGGAATAAAATACGAAAAAGTAGCACTATTTTACAGCGGTTTGCAATGATTCTCTTTTCCCCCATTGCATTATGTCACATTGGGGGGGACAGACGACAGACGAAAGCCCCGTCTCTGTTCACTGTTTATGGTCTCGGTCTGTGCCACTGGTGTTGCAAAATATGGCTTTTGGTCTCGACAGAGTCCATGTGTCTTTATTATGTGTATAATAACATTGGAGGGAAAGTGAAACACAGCTTGGACTGGGATGCTGTTCGGCTTTTCACAAGTTTAGACAGCTAGTTACGCCAACGTTTGCTAACGTTAGTGCAACAGCGTTAGCCTAGACTGCTAGCTAGGTAAATATTACGGCTGCCTTCGGAGTTTCCTATATCTGCATCCACGTTGTCAACATAAGACATGTTGCGTTAGTGCTCCTTTTGTACCATAATTTTATTGAATGAAATGTTAAGCTTCGCTCCTACGAGATGGGTGGGTTTTTGTTACATACAAAGCTAACTGGCTATAGTTAGCCTGTATGTATACTAGCGGAATTAGCTAACGTTGCGTAACCAGCCAGCAACTTCGGCAATAGGCAGTAGTTTCAGTGAGCTAACCACGACAGTATTGTCGCCCACAATCAACCTCTGCTGCTAAAAGCAGTCAACCTGCAGTGATGTTTGAAATAGAGACGCTTGTGGATGTGTTAGCTGTTGTGGTTAGCTCGCCGAAACTACTGCCGAAGCTGCTGGCTGGCTACGCAACGTTAGCTAATTCCGCTAGCATACGCACAGGCTAACAGTTAGCTTTGTGTGTAACGTAACAAAAATCCACCCATCTCGTAGGAGCGAAGCTTAACATTTCATTCAATACAATTATGGTACAAAAGGAGCACTAACGCCACATTTCTTATGTTGACAACGTCGACGCAGATATAGGAAACTCCGAAGGCAATCGTAATATTTACCTAGCCATCTAGCGCTGTTGCGCTAACGTTAGCAAAATGTCGGCGTAGCGTTAGCTAGCTGTCTAAACTTGTGAAAAGCCGAACGATGCTGTTCAGCTTTTCAAGTAATAAAGTAATAAATAAAAACTAGGCAAATATGTTGTTATTGGAGCTAGTAGGCTACCATCAAAACGTGAGATATCTATTCGAAAATGTGTTTACAATGTCGGGATTTCACAGGTGGGACTGATTGGCAAGTTCGCCCATAGCTAGCATGATGCCTTCTATTTATAGATCTAGCTAGATTAACAGTACTTATCTGAACTAACGACATGATCACCGTCACTAGATATAAAGAAAACCTTGACTTTCACTCTGTGCTATTCACTGACAGTAAAAACACCTCTTCCTCATCCCAGTCATTCACCATAGTTCTAGTACTAGGCTGAGGCACGTCTCCCCAACGTGACGTCATCACCGAATTGCGTTAAAAAACCCAATAATACCAAAAACGACAAAAACTGGCCTTTAACACTATTTGGAGACATTTTTAACAAGTATATACATATGTTGAGTGCTTTATATACCCATTAATCAACAGTGGTGGTTAACCTGCAACATGGACTTTAATATTGTCTTTAAAAGTAACATTAAGGCGATTATGTGACCATCCACTGCTATGGTTGCAAGAGACTGAGGCTCCCACACTCATCTCCATATTTCATTAAATAACCAGGTCTATTACTTTTTCTTCGATGCCAAACCGTTTTGTCTGATATCACGGTGACTCAGTGAAAAGCCTACAGGCACAAAAAAGCAGGTCTCACTGTCGCCTAAACTATTTACTCGTTCAGAGACATTTGTTAGCATGGCAGCGGCTAATGGAACGTTAGCTAATGGAGCAACTGATGTGACCGTGTTGTCTAACATGGAGGACTTAATCGCTCGGGTTTTGGAGAGGCAGCTAAGTGTGCTTGAATCAGTGATCTACAACGCAGTGAAAAGAGTGTTGGCGGAAATTAATGCCTCGCAGCAACACATCAAGGCAGAACCTGAGTTGCAGGAAATTATGGTATGTGAGCTGGAGCAATCTGACTGTGTCACATTCACGATCCAGCGGCTTTGGGTGCCTGAAGGGACTCAACACGAACTACACACTGATCGCAAATTGGGAGCAATCCACGGCGGGAGAGGGTTCGCCTTTGCTACAACCGCGGAGCCGGGTGTTTTCTGACTGGAATTAGAAGTGGAGGAAGACGCGGTTTAAAAGAAACCATGCACAAGCAGGCTCAGGTGAGCTACTCACTGTTTCCAACTGTCCAGCATCCAGTACAGACAGTAGGTTGTTGTTTTTTTATTTTATTTAATAATGATCATTATGTGAGAAAATAATTATTAATGTTTGACTTTCTGTAATTAATAAATATTTAATTTTCTTTTTTGTAATGGTAAAAAGAGCAAGAGAGAGAGAAATCCCCACAGACTCCCTGCAATGCTGCTAACTGGCATGTCATTGAACACAATGTTGCTCACCTTCTTCACTGGGACAGGGAGGGGCACAGTTAGGGGGAGACTGGGGTGCTGCTGACTCATCTGTTAAGTCTGCTAAAAGGGGCAGGGACAATGATTTAATATGAATATCTTGCTAAACGTTTCCCTGCACTGATTAAATGGTGATTAAATGTAGGCTAACACTAGCCTCTAGCTAGCTAGCTTATTTCACTATGGACATTAAGCCAACAGGTTAATACCACTCTCAGACTATAGGCTACCCACCTTTCTTGGTGAAAAACTGGGTTACAGTTTGACACCCTTTCCTTTGTCTTTCCTCTCTCTCTTCTCTCTTTCCTTTTTTGAAAACCAGATTTTGATTTAACGTTACTTGGCAACATTGCGGTCACTGTAGTTCTGGCGCATCAACTGACTGCAACTAAACACCTCAATGAGTGCTCTAAGGCAGGACCAAACCATTTCATGCATATACAGGGGGGTGGTCGGTCAATATGGATGTTTACTTTTTGGTCAATGGGGATATTTAGCTTTTACTGCCAAAAACAAGTAAAAACAAAGAGATCATTTTATTATTATATTTGAAATATATATACTGAATGATAATGGTTTAATAATTTTAAGGGCCCCTGTCAGTCATGGGCCCTTGGAATTGTCCTAACATTCCCCCCTATATGGCGCCCCTGACTGTACCGAGTTTGACTGGAGGATGCTGTGCGTAGGTTTTGGAACCTTTGAAGGGACATCTAACCAGACTGTAAGAAATTATGAATGCTGGCTACTCGGTTTACAGTCTATGCTTTTGTGGATTTAATCGGGCTGAAAAAAAACATGATAAATCCTGAGGATACGGTATGTAAGTTTCGGAGCCAGGCTTAAAAGGGACACTTAACCAGACTGAAAATACATGATAAATACTGGCTGGTCAGTTTACAGTCTATGTTTGTTAACATTTAACTGGACTGAAAGAACATGAGGGATGCCATCTGTTCAGCTCATAGTCTTCTTATTGCTCCAACTAGATTGGTGTGTTTCACACACAGCTTATTCCATAAATTATTTCTCACATAGCCTACTTCAGAACTTAACAGCTGGTTGAGACCTAGTTCTAAGGTGTTTATAATATTGTTAATGTTTGACATAAGAATTCACTAGACCTGTTTCAATTTAAACTGTGACTTAAGACAGGAGGTGCAGTTTTGAGCTGGAGTTTTGCGCAAACTGCGTTTAATGTGGTCATGCATCTTACAGATAGGGGAGGGGGGTCTGCGGTCTCAGAGGGTTAAGGGATTTATTTTACTTTTTATGTTTTTGTCACACCTTGCTCAGAGCTAACAGTTCAATCTTTGCACCGGCTACATATGAGGAAAGTTTTTTCCCACGCCTAACCAATGAATTGCTCTCTCTCAGTGAATATTCACTAATTATAGGGGGAGACATGAATGCAGTACAGTACTACTTTAAATCAGGATAGATCAGGGGTCAATCACACAAAAGCCACAAAACGCATATCGGACATGTTTAAAGCAGTTGTGGAATCCCACCATTTTACAGACATATGGAAGATGCACAATCCTACTAGCAAGGATTACACCTCATCCATTCACGTATTGATTATATTTTGTGTTCCAGTGAGCTTAAGGTAATGTTCCACACAATATCAATAGAACCAGCAATTTTGTCTGATCACAATGCGCTGATAACCACATTCCATTGTGATATGTTAGGAGAAGCTAGTCCACCCCGACCAATCAGGGTTTATACCTAAGCGTCATGCTGCAGACAATATACGCAGATTATTCCATGTAATAGAAGAAGCCAAAAACCTTCCAACAACGGCAGCAGTTTTATCACTGGACGGGGAAAAAGCTTTTGACCGCCTAGAGTGGAACTACTTGTGGCAAGTAATGGAGAGGCTTGGTTTGGGAGCCAAATTCATTGACATGGTATGTACTTTATATGCGAATCCTACGGCCATAGTCTCAACCAATGGCCTGCATTCACAGCCATTCCCCGTCACACGGGGCTCACGATCAGGAGAGATTTTGTTTTGAGATTTTGTTTGCAGATATGCAAAAAAACTAAAATATTTATTATACAACTGCATGATAAAAATGAACAAGACATTTGGAGATTAGACTCCATTGAATTGATAATGTTTTTTAAAGGGGTAGAGAATAGGAACATAACCCCCCGATGGAGTCTAGACACTCGTGGCAGCGGAGGAGACCAGACTGACGAGGCGACGGAGCGGTCTGCCGGGAGAAACATGATGACTGGAGGCAGCCGGGGAGGTGGAGGGTTGAGCGCTTTGCCCTTAACGACAGCTGACAGCACAGGGAGAACATATTTAAAGCAGAGCTGTAATGCTGTGATTGGCCCTTGAAATTCGTGGGCGTGTCTGATTGGCTTAATTGAACGTATCACTTCTAGACAGCTGATTTGATTTAAGAAGAAAGAGTAGTGATAGGGTTAATAACGTCTTCCTGAAAGAATTTACGCTGAGCTTCATTTGCGATATCTCTTAAACCGTTAGCCCAAGCCATAAGGCAAAATAAAATATGTAATGTCCAGATTAAATCCAATAGCAACTCAATATCGTTATTTGCAGATGATGTTTTGCTGCACATCTCTGACCTTGAGGACTCTGTCCCAAAAATTCTTAAGATCTTTAACAAATTTGGCTCAGTCTCTGGCTATAAAATCAACTGGAATAAATCTAATCTTTTTCTGCTGAACAACGACAGGGGACATCAGCTATTAGTGATACAATTCCAACCCAAAAGAAAATTACTGTCTGTTTTTCCCCTTGACTTTGTGTTTTTTGCTCCTGCTCCAGATTCCTGCTTCAGCCCTGGAAGCCCAGTCTGCCTGCCTGAGCCAAATAGTTTTTTTTGTTGGACCTCTCGCCTATCTGCCTGCTCTCAGCCCTAGAAGATTTCTAAGCACCAACTTTTTTGTGTTCTCTTAACCTGTTCCAACCTTCTCTCTGTGGCCGCTCCTGAATCTGGACAGCCCAGCCTAACAGTACAATCTGGCCATGATGGATTCAGCGGATATGGAGTCAAACTCTATCATCACCAGAAACCAAATTGTCATCAGCAACCAAAGAGCACTGCTCGGATAACATGAACAGCTGATCCGGACTCTCGTGGAAGACTGGCAAGCTATGTCTAATCAATTATCACTTCTGACTGAACAAGTCTCAGCCCTAACCCAGCTAATTCAGCCCCCACAGCCAGTTCCTGTAGCCCCGCAGCCTGTGTTTCCACATCCAGCCCCTGAAGCCACGCAGCCTGCGTTGCCCCCGCCGAGCAGTCGTTTGCCCTGAACCTTTTACCGGTGAATTCTCTAAGTGTAGAGGGTTCCTGTTGCAATGTGCCATGGTTTTTACTCAACGCCCGCAAACATTTGCTTCAGACCAATCCAAGGTACGATACTTTCTGGGATTGTTAAGGGGAAGGGCACTAATGTGGGCTGAGGCGTTTAATTCAGACTCACCTGTTGCCACGCTGACTCTGTGAGTTTGAGTCTAAATTTAGGGAAGTTTTTGATCACCCAAACTTAAGCGGGGATCCCACTAGGCGGCTATTAAACCTTCAGCAGGGCTCCAGGAGTGTGGCTGATTTTTTTTTTTTTTTTTTTTTTGTACAGTTCAGAACTCTAGCTGCCGATACAGAGTTTAATGATGCGGCATTATCAGCAGCTTTTTTTTTTTTTTTTAAGGGACTGAGTGAGAGGATCAAGGATGATCTTGTGTCACGTGAGGAACCCATTAACTTTACCTCTCTGGTCTCCTTGGCTATCCGGTTGGACAATCGCCTGTGTGAGCGGCGCAGGGAGAGAGCCAACCTGCCGGAAATCTCTCCCCGACGGCAGGTTCCGCTAACTCCACCCGAGGCTGAACCAGAGCCTATACAGGTGGACCGAGCTCACCTATCTCCGGCCGAACGTCTCCACCGTAGGAGATCCGGTGAGTACCTCTACTGCGGAGGGAAGGGTTACTTCATTGCGTTCTGCCCCGTTCGGCCAAAAGACTGGGCTCCGTGGGGGTATTGGAGAGCCAAGGTAACCATTTCTAATCCCACTCGTATGCAGCTTCCAGACCCCCTTTGTTCTCCCCAGCTCTCCCTCTCTGTGCTAGCCCTGATTGATTCTGGTGCTGAGAGCAACTTTCTGGACTCAGTTAGCCACCCAGTCGGGGTTCCCCATAGAGAAACTCTGAGAAATGCACTGCCAGGCAGCGGGGTGGCTAATTGGGCTTAAGCCCCGAATCTTTTAGGTCTTTGTTTCATTTCCTCTGTCTTTCTGACTGGAGCAGCACAAAATGAAACAAAAGCTCTATTACTACGGAGCCCCCCTGGTGTCAGCTGATTTAAAAAAAAAAAAAAAAAAAAACGTGCGCACAGTTTCATAATCCATGCTCTCGGTTTTATTAACCGTGCGCACGGATTCATAATCCGTGCCCTCGGTTTTATAAATGTAAGCAAAATTAGAAAGATATTCACGGATTCGAACTTCTGGGATAATTCTCTATAGCGAAATGTTATTAAAACACAAACTACGCATCTTTCCTAACGTAGTAAGGCTAACAACGAGCTACAAACTCATTTTCATAAAAACGAGCCGTCCTCCGACCTGGAGAAATAACATTATTGGTCTCTATGAGCAGCCGGAGGTGAGACGGCAGTCAGTCAGACCGGATGTGTTTAGGGACCATCTACAAACTACAACACCGACACAAAAAACATCTTAATTTAATGTTTAAATAAGGTAGTGTCTCTAAACTTATTTTTTTAAAGTAAGTGCTGTAGTACAACTACAATGAGACAAGTTATAATTGAGATAAGTTTGTGCTCTTGGTTTATAAAACCGAGAGCACGGATTATGAATCTGTGCGCACGGTTTATTTTTTTATTTTTTTTTTTTATCAGCTGACACCAGGGGGGCCTATATACGGTATATTACCGTGCGTGGTGGAGGTGTCGTGCCAAGGTACTTACCCCCGCCAGAATTCGTATCCCCTGGCCACGGGAGCGCGCGTGCACTCAGCGGAGTTTAACTGCTGCTCTTCGCATTGTTTACCTGCTGCACTTGGAATTCACCTCTTAAATGGAACAAATAGCGACGTGAAAGACTTGACAGGGTTTTCCATAGTAAGGTTCTCATTTAGTATACGTTTATTTGTCTGTTACATTAAGGTGACGTGTGAATTGTTTAATACGTCCATTCTCTGCGGGTGTGGTTTGACAAGGATGCCTCGTCTTTGCTAACCTGTCCCTCCCTCCCCTCTAACGTGATTTCTGTTTTAATTTGATTTAGTTTAATATGGCTTTTCAATTAGTCGCTTTGTTCACCTGTCTACCATATAAGTTACAGAGGGGATAGACAAAATATCAGGCTGTTTTCACCTGAAATAATATGTATCCCCTCCCCTAACATGCAAAGGGTCTGTCCTCCCATCATGTGCGTTATGCCATGTGTCTACCAGGTCACAAACAACCTGAGATAATATGGAGATGCCTGCTTTTTTATAGAAAAAGTTACATAGGGGATACACAAAATATCAGGCTGTTTTCACCTGAAATAATATGTATCCTCTCCCCTAACATGCAAATTGTCTAACCTCTCATCATGTGTGACAGTGTGTTTTTGGTTTGTTTTTTATTCAGTTCAAAAGCTGTATTAAAAAATACATACAGTAAATTGGCCTTTACAGAACAAGTGCTAACTGACTTGTAAAAAAAGTTAAATTTTACAAAATCGTAAAGACTAGGCTTTACGAAAATTATAATCAAGGCCATTACCTAAAACAAGTATACAAATGCCAGTTGAGGCCTTCAAAAATGCAACTAAAGTGCATAATAATAATAATAATAATAATAATAATAATAATAATCAACAAGTGATTACAATAGAGCTTCCCGCCTGACAATGTCGGTGCTCGGGCCATAAATATAAAAAAACAATCGTTTGTACATCTTTGAAGCAGAATTGTGTTCACTTCACACATGCAGAACAAATGAATGATCCCTCCGTTGGTGGGCTTTTGACGCACAAATGGTGGAACCAACGGCAGCAAAGGTCACATTGAATCTGAAACAAAAGAAGTGAGAAGTTTAACATTTACATTCTTGTGTTGCAGATCTAATCTTAATATATTTCATAAGGAGCTAAAAAAATACTAAAATCTTAGTCCTTTTCAAAATAGAATAACATTACACAAATTCTCAAGAACTATAGTATCACCAGGTACAGCAAAACTGCAGTAACAGAATACATCTGATTTCATATTGTAAAATTGCAGCTTTTTACGGTTATTGATTTTTCTTACCCAATTACAGTCCGACGCATGCTCCACCTCCCCACAATAGTGACACGTCTCTGTCAGGTCATCTGTTGAATGGAAAAACATAGAAAAACAGCAAGCCTGCTTATTTTTGTCATGTATCCACAATGTTAGAATTTTTAGGTCAATTTAGAATGATTCTGGCAACTGCATATTGTATTTTGACAGCAACTGTAAGAGTGTTTCTGTCATTTAACAACACATCCCATAAAAGCCTAATACTTACCACTCTCTAGGAGGAGAGTAATGGCGATTTGCAGCCTGTATTGGTTAATGTCCTGTTGATTTGCAGGAAAATCTACTTCTTTTTTCAAAAGTAGCTCTGCAAACTAAAAGAAAAATTGACATTATAGAGGTTCCAAATTACAACCTGTTAGTAACAAAGAACCTGTATAAAGCCCTACAGAGACAAATCAGTTGTCCAGTGAACAACATTTTTGTTTAAGTCATTGGTTGTCTTAAAAACAATTTTGTCTAACATTTGTAACTGGACATCAGGTATTCTACATTCATATGAGAGGGAGGACACTCATCTGGTTAGTAACGTACCTTCAGGGCAAATACCCCACAAGAGGTGGAGTCGGACTGTTTGGGATGCTGGACTGTCTCACATCTCCACCTTGAGACATTGCATCCCTTTTTTCGCATGAATGCCCTGAAGACAATATTTAAAAAAGATTATAATCATTAATGTTGTCAGTGTGTCATGCAAATTATAATATATACAGTATATTTCATATCTTTATGTCCAGTGTCATTTTTTCATTGAAAGTGGACATAAGACAATAAAAATGTTAATGTTTAGCAATCCTTACCTTGTTGTTTCCAAACATCTTTGGAGGTCTTTCTTGGACTCCCCCAGTGGATCCAAGAATAGTGACTTCTTGGATCCTGGGTAAATGACCTTCATAGTTAAAAAAAAAAAAACAATTATTATAAAAAATAAGCAATACATTTTTTGTTGACATGACAGTTTTTGCAGATTTTTGATCTTTAGAATAATTTTTACCGATAGTGTCCAGTGGTGATGGTCCTTTTATAATGCCCACAACAATGTTGTACTCCAGGGGTTTCATCTAAAATTGAACAAAAAAAATGTTGGAATGAAGATAAGTGCAACTTCATGCAGGATTGCAGCCATTCATTCTTAGTCTGTATTACTCTTTACTGCTCTCTTAATG